>CM077165.1:159357066-159988768 GCA_039583875.1 Platanthera guangdongensis | reverse complement strand
GCGATGGAGAGAGACGTAATTCGTCATTGGATGAGCGGTAGAGACGGGAGCCGGAGCAGCAGGGAGCAGAGCACCAGAGGGCGAAGCCGACTGCAGAGGCAACGGGATGAGGAGAGCGACGAGAATAGACCCGATAACCGGGGGTGGTGACGGACAGGAGGTAGGGATGGCAGAGAGGATGAGGAGTGAGGAGCAGGGAATAACAGGACGAACGACGGGAGCTTGGACTCAGAGCGACATCGAGAGCAAGGAAGAATGGAAATATCTTCACGAAAAGTGACGTCAGCGGAGACAGTAATCTTGCGGGTAGCAGGGAGTAACAGACATAACCCTTCTGAGTGCGCGAGTACCCGACAAAGATATGCTTGGTGGCACGAGGGTCCAATTTGTCTGTGGAGGGACCGAGGTGGTGAACGTAGCAGGTACACCCAAACACCCGGGGAGGAACGGGAAAATGCGGAGTTGTGGGAAAGAGGAGGCTGAAGGGAGTAGCATACTGGAAGACGGAAGACGGGAGACGGTTGATGAGGAAGCAAGCCGTGGAGAGCGCGTAGTTCCAGTATGGTTTGGGAACCTGCATTTGAAGCATAAGAGAGCGAGCGACATCAAGTAGGTGACGATTTTTGCGTTCGGAGACACCATTCTGTGTGTGGAGTGTACGGACACGAGGTTTGGTGAAGAATGTCAACTCAGAAGCAGAGAGAGTGGCAAAGGATATGGCTGGTGTACTCCCGCCGCATTGTCAGTACGAATAGTGCGAATAGGCGCAGAGAACTGAGTGGCGAGTCTCAAGTATGAAAGCCCGAATATACAATGGGGAAGTTCAGATGCGATCCAACAAAAAAGGAGGATATATAACACCATCATGTCATCGAGAGTAATCATCAATAAAAGTAAGAAAATACCGATAGCTAGAAATACTAGTAAATTTGTACGGACCCCATATATCGGAGATGTACTAAAATAAAGGGAGCGGGGCTCCGAGTACAATGAGGAGGGAATGATGAAACGGGGCGTGTTTGCCCAAAATACATGTGTCGCAGCGAAAAGCAGGGAGAGTAACATCAGAAGAGCTCTTGCCTTAGGAACCTGGAAGAGGAGCATAATAAACTCTCAGACGGCGATGCCAATCCGAGAGGATCATGCAGGACATTTGGATACAGTCGTCAATGAATATCGTCTTCAACTAATACCATCTCATTCTGCAGCCGTTCCTCTACCAATGATAGTCCTCCGCGTCTGCTGATCCTGTATGAGAAAAGAAGAAGAAGTAAATGTCACGGAGTAATTAGAATCAGTAGTAAGGCGACCAACAGACAGTAAATTGAAAGGAGAGCCCGGAACATGTAAAGCCGAGCGCAGGAGGAGAGAAGAGGTGAGTGAAATATCAGCACATCCAGAGACTGGAACCGATGCCCATTAGCGACAGTAATGTACTTCGGGTGAGGTAAAGACAAGTACTGAGGTGGCCTAACAGAGGTGATATGATGAGTGACACCAGAATCAAGGATCCAGCGTGGGCCAGAGGAGAGGCAGGCGATACCTTCATTGGAGATAGAAGCAGCAGAGGCAACCGAGGCAGGCGGACGGCTGAGCAGGCCATGAGATGCTGAAGCTGAAGACGAACTTCTTCGAGATCAGTACGAGGTGAAGCAGAGCCGGTAGTAGCAGCAGAGGTTTGTGGACGAGGAGGTCGGCCATGTTTGCGATAGCATGTGACCTCAAGATGTCCATCTTTACCGCAGAACGAGCACTTAGGCCTAGACCGGCCACCGCGACCCCGGCCGCGAGAGTCTGAGCGGCCACCACGGGCAGAAAAGGGAAGAGGCAATAAGGGAGCTGGTGCCTGTTGAACAAGGGCCGGAGAAGGAAGTCCGGGCACTCCGGAGGCGGGGAGACTTGAGAAGCATGGAGCACACATCGGAAAGAGATGGTGTAACGGTAGAGGAGATGATGTGAGCCCGGACACTGTGAAGATGAGGTGGTACCCGGGCCATCATCATGGCGATACCCACAGCTTCCTTTTGGGTACGTTGAGCAGCAAGATCCAAAGTTGGAGGCTGATGGTGGATCCAAGCCTCAACCAGAGACCGGGCCTGAGCAACAAAGGACGTCAGGTCAGTTGCGCCACTGCTATCAAGGGCCTGGAGAGCGGTGATGATGTCATATAGATGGTGGAGACTATCCTTGCCAGAGTAGAGGTGTGGAGCTCGTCCCACATGCTTTGGCCGTCTCATGATACATGGCCAGACGATAAGATTCGCCATCAAGAGAGTTGAGAAGCCAGTCTGCACACGACCATCATTGCGTAACCATTCCTCAGTAGGGATACCAATAACGGTCTGAGTCAAGTGATGAAGGACCCCTTTGACTGAAGGACACGGCGAACCGAGTGTGCCCATTCCACAAAGTTATTCTTGCCAGTGAGAGAAATTGTGGTGATCCGAAGCTTGTCGGAACTTCCGGGAGAGAGGCCGGGCGTTCAGGAGGAGGAACTGTCGTGCCGACAGAATCCGCAGATGTAGACATGGGGCCGACCTGGAGGAGAGGAAGCGAAAAGACAGCGGACTGGAAGAGGCGCGGCGAGCTGGAGGAGGCCGCGGCGAGCTGGAGAGGCCGCGGCGAGCTGGAGGAGGCCGCGGCGAGCTGGAGGAGGTCGCGGCGGACTGGATAAGGCAGCGGCGGACTGAGGAGGCCGCGGTGTGCACACAGACGACGCAGCAAGGAGCGGGCTAGGTGAGGCCGCGACGGACTGGAGGAGGCCGCGGTGAGCACAGAGACGCTCAGCAAGGAGCGGGCTAAGAGAGGCCGCGGCGGATTGAAGAGACCCGCGGCGGACTGGAGTAGACCGCGGCGGACTGGATCAAACCGCGACGGACTGTAGCGAGCTGAGAAGAGAGGACAAGCCGCAAGACAGCAGCGGGCTGGACCAGTCCGCAACACTGAAAGGCGCAGAGAGGCGAGCCCGCGGCGGACAGGGAAAAGACCTTGGCCGCCTGAAGAGAAAGGAGAGAAGTGCGGACAGGGCCGCCGTGCTTACGGCGGACGAAAGAGACCAGGGAGAGGAGGCGAATACCGAGTTCGCAGCGGACAGAAGGAGACCGCAGAGCTAGGGATTGAGTTCGCCGAGGTCGCGCCGGACAAGAAGGGGCCGCAGCGGACGAAGGGAAGCAGTGGACCCCACAGGATCAGAGAGAGGGCTATAAAGAGGGGCCAGAAGAGGGAGGGAGAGGAGGGAAGAGGAGTGGTTCCACGGGATGAGAAGAAGCGGTCTGGACAAGGGAGGCCGCAGGGGGGGGTGCGGACTGAGAGGAAGCGGTCTGGACTAGGAGTTGCGGACACACATACGCAGGCCGCAGAGACCGCAGGTCGCAGGGCGGATAGAAAGGGAGTCCGCAGGAGTCCGGAACCTGGCTCTGATACCATGTAGAAATGGAGAAAGCCAACCTTGTATATATGTCCACTTGGTACAAATACAAAGAATGAGTACATATATATAGATGAGAGAAAGAGAGAGAAAAGGCCTAATACACAATGTGGGACTAAAGAGAGGAGAGAAAGCAATAAATGCTATACAAATGGGCCTAGTTTAAGTGGGGCTTTTCCAACAGTTATATATAATGTCGTAGAAGCATATGTGCCTCAGAATTTCCAAGAAACTCTAACAATTATTTTGGAAAAGGAAGATAACATATATGGTTTATATGCCATGTTGTTTAGCTATTCAACGTGAATTTGGGAATTTGACCTCTCTCTCACAATGGTCAATGGTCGTGTTTTATACCTTATGGGGCAACAAACAACCAACCCCATGTAATTTCATGCTTGAATAAAATAGGTCCCTTTTCCTCCTTGTTTGCAAGGGCAGGATATGCAATGAGCAATAAGCATAAGCATAATCGCTTCAATAGAGAATTTTCGCCGCTGTCAAATACACCAAACCGAAAATACATATGCAGTTATGTGATTCCACATTCCAATAGAAACATTCATTGCCACCCTTATTCCTCGAACCAAAAAATACTCCAAATATTTATTTTTGTAGAAAAGCCCAATTAGGGCCCATGTTTTTTTCTTTTTCTCTCTCCTTGTATTAGTCCTCTCTTCTTCCTTTTTCCTATATAAGTGTATGTATACTTGTAACTATTCATTGAAGAAAGATATACAAGCTTTGAGGCTTTTTTTTACATGGTATCAGAGGGAAACGTATCCTCCAGCGGACTCCCCTCTTCTGTCCACATCTCCTCCTGCGGCCCGGTCTCCTAACCGCCTCGCGGCCTCCGGTCTCCTCGCGGCCTGCTTCTATATCCGCTTCCTTGCCCAGCCCCCTGGCTTCTGTGGCCTCTTCTCCCTACTCCGCTTCTTCTTCTCTTTGTGGATCCACCCTCCTCCTCAGGTTCTTTTATAGCCTCTTTTCTCAGTCCTAAAGGGGCCCACCTATCCCTGCCGCCTGCGGGCTGCCTTCCTTATCCGTTGAGGGCTCCCTCTGCTGCTTCAATCCGCTCACTCTTGCTTCAGTCCGATGCGGCTTGCCGACTGCTTCAGTCCGCCGAGGTGAGCTCTTTACTCTCCTTCCGCTTGCACCTGCTTCAGTCCGCTGCGACCTGCCACCTGCTTCAGTCCGCCGCGAACTGCTCCTCGTGCCTTCTTATCCGCTGCGGGCTCCCTCTCGTCTGCTGCGGGTTCTGCCCTTGGCGAGCTCTCTACTTCTCCAGCTCGCTCCTGCTTCAGACCGATGCGGCCTGCCGACTGCTTCAGTCCGCTCGCTCTTGCTTTAGTCCGTTGCGGCCTGCCGACTGCTTCAGTCTGCTCGCTCTCTCTTCCCTTTTGCGAGCTCCTGCTCGCCGAACTGCTTGACCTTCTATCCGCCGCGACCTTCCTCTTAGTCTCCGCGGCCTGCTTTTGCTTGCACTCCCAGTGGACTCCCTGGTCTCAAACTCTTCTCGCGCGCGCGATGCTGCAGCCTCTTCTTGTTGTTGTCTGCTCCTAGTCGCATTTTGGTCGCGACCTTCTGGTCGCTGGTTTGCCAGCCGAGACCGTGCGACTACCTCTTCTATCCGCCCGCTTTCTTTCCCAGGCCGCCCATCTTTCTTCTACTCGCCCGGACTCTTCTGCTGGTCGCATGACTTCCGATACTTCTGTTGCTACTTCTGCTCCACAGGCCCGTGCGGCTGCCATGTCTTCCGAACTTCGTAATGAGTTACGGATTACTACTCTCTCTAACTGGAAAACAGAATTTCGTTGAGTGGGTTCACTCCGTTCGCCGGGTTCTGCAGACGAAGGGTCTTCTTCTTCACCACTTGACCCGCGTTACTCCCACTGCTCCCTCTGATGACTGGCTTCGCGATGATGGACGGGTTCAGTCCTGGCTCCTAAACTCTATGGATCCCGAGCCCTACATGATGACCATGTATCATGACACGGCTAAGTCCATGTGGGAGGAGCTTCACGCCTTTTACTCTGGCCATGACAGCCTACAACACCTATATGATATCATTTCCGATCTTCAGAATCTTACCCCGGGTGCTCCTGGTGACATGCTCTCATTCGTGGCTAAAGCCAAGAGTTTGGCAGAGGCTTGGATTCAACATCAGCCTCCTACTACCGATCTCACCACTCAACGAACCCAGAAAGAAGCTGTCGCCATCGCCATGATGATGTCTCGGGTTCCTCCCCACCTGCATAGTATTCGGGCCCAGATTCTCTCCTCCGCCACAACTCCTTCACTGTCTGACGTCTGCTCCATGCTCCTCAAGGTCACGCCTGCTTCCGAGGCTCCTCCTGTTTTTCCTCCGGCTCTTCTTCAGCCGCCTCTCCTTTCGACCCCTCCTCCTCGTGGATCTTCCCTCTCGGGGGGGGGGGGGGGCGACCCCCGTCTCGGAAACGAGGATGTGGTGGTCGCTCTTCTATGAAATGCACCTACTGTGGCCGAGATAATCATCTTGAAGCTACCTGCTACCGCAAGCATGGTTTACCTCCTCACCTTACTGCTACTATATCTGCTGCTCCGGCTCCTACTGGGTCTTCTGCCAATGATCCGGCTACCATTACCCGCCAAGACATTAATGAGCTCCACACCCAACTTCAACAGCTTCAGGGTGCCCTCAGCCTCTCCTCTGGCTCTATGCGTCCTTTTTTGCGGAAGGTATAACATGTCTCTCTCATAATCCTTGTTGGATCGTTGATTCCGGCGCTACTCACCATATAACCTCCCAGAAGCCCACAAAGTACCTAAAGATGCCTCATCCTGCTCGCATCACCGTGGCCAACGGTGCCACCCTACCAGTCTCTGGTTCCGCTGCTCTTCAGCTTATGCCGAACCTTTCTCTTTCCACGGTTCTTCACGTTCCGGGGTCTCCCTTCAATTTATTATCTGTTAGTCGTCTCATACACGACCTTGATTGTTGCATTACTTTCTCACCTTCTTCTTTTCTTATGCAGGATCGTCGCACTCAGAGTACCATTGGTAAGGGGCAGCTGTTGAATGGGTTGTACATCTTGGATATCTCACCTCTTCTCTCTGCCGTCTCCACTGTTGATTGGCATCGCCGCCTTGGCATGCTCCCCTCCGATTCTCCAGCAGGCTCTCCCTGATGTACCTCTCCGGGAGTTCTCTTGTGAATCTTGTATCTACGGCAAACAACATCGTTCTTCTTTCCCCCCTGCCTGTACCAGGAGTAGTACTCTCTTATCTTTAGTTCATTTTGATGTATGGGGTCTCTATAGAGTCCCCAGTATTTTTGACTTTCGTTATTTTGTCACGTTCATTGACGATTACTCGCGTACCACGTGGCTCTATTTACTGCATGATCGAACTGAACTTACCTATGTGTTTCGCGCTTTTTTACTTGAGATGCGTACGCAGTTCGCCACCCCTCTCAAAGTCATTCGCACTAACAATGTTCGCGAGTATACAGGTCGCACCTTCTCCACTCTTTGCACCGAATTTGGTGTCATCCACCAAACTTCCTGTGCGTATACCCCTCAACAAAACGGGGTGGCAGAACACAAAAATCGTCATCTTCTCGATGTTGCGCGTTCTCTTATGTTCCAAATGCACGTTCCAATTGAATATTGAAACTTTGTTGTATCCACCGTCTGTCATCTCATCAATTGCCGTCCCTCGTATGTGCTTAATTTTGCCTCACCCATCCAACTCCTCTATCCCTCCACCAACCTCGCCTCTCTCACTCTGCGGCTCTTCGGGTGTGCTTGCTATGTTCACCTTCTTGGCCCTCCTTCCGACAAACTTGCTCCTCGAGCCGCCAAGTATATGTTTGTTGGCTACTCCCGCATTCAAAAAGGGTACGTCTGCTACTGTCCTTCTGACGACAAGCTGGTCGTTTCTGCGGATGTCACCTTCTGCGAAGACCAGCCCTTCCACTTCACTAGCACCCCCTCTTATTCTGCTCCCTCTATTCCCCGGCCTGCCGTATCGGTCACACCATCTTTGTCGTCCTCTTCCTCTTCTCCCCTGGTTCCTCCTCGGGTTCCTCCACCACCTATCCGTGTCTACTCTCGTCGCCCATCCAAGGATGCTCCCGTGACCCAGCTCCCCGCTACCAGCGCTACATCAGCTATGGCAGATCCCGCCTCCATCTCTACAGCTCATCCCTTGGTCAACTATGTCTCTCTTCACCAGCTGACGTCGCATCTCTATGCGTTTGCCACCTCTCTTTCCTCTATTTCTATCCCTAACACTGTGCAGGAGGCGCTACAACACCCCGAGTGGCGGGACGCTATGGACGATGAAATGCGGGCTCTCTGGGCTAACCAAACCTGGGATCTGGTTCCTCTTCCTGTCGGCTACACCTCTGTTAGCTGCAAATGGGTCTTTGTCATTAAACATGCGGCAGATGGCAATGTCGACCGTCTGAAGGCCCGCCTCGTGGCACGTGGTTTTACTCAGCAACATGGTCTTGATTACGAGGAGACCTTCTCTCCTGTGGCGAAACTGAACACGGTCTGCGTTCTTCTATCATTGGTTGTTCATCATTCCTAACTATTTTATCAGCTGGATATTAAGAATGCCTTCTTCAACGGTGATCTACAGGAGATAGTTTATATGCAGCAACCTCCCGGGTTTGAGACCACGGGGGAGTCTTTGGTATGTCACCTTCGGAAATTCATTATGGTCTCAAACAGTCCCCGCGTGCGTGTTTTGACAAATTCAGTAAGGTGGTCTGTGCTAGTGGCTTCACTCGGAGCGCGGCTGATTTTTCTCTCTTCACCCGCCACCGGTCAACCAGGACTGTGATTCTTCTGGTCTACGTTGACGATATCCTGATTACTGGCGACGACACGGCAGAAATACAACAGCTTAAGGAACAGTTAAATTTCGCATTTCAGACCAAAGATTTGGGCAACCTTCGGTACTTTCTTGGGCTCGAAATCGCACGACGCTCTGATGGTCTTGTGTTATCTCAAAGGAAGTACTGCATAGAACTCCTTCATGATGCAGGTTATTCTGTGTGCAAACCTGTGGAGACTCCTATGGACGCCAATCACAAGCTCTCGGCCCATAGCTCTGATTCTGACAAGTTGCTTACAAATCCAGAATTTTATAAACGCTTGGTTGGGAAGTTGATCTACCTTACGGTGACTCGACCAGACATCTTGTTTGTTGTGGGAGTTGTGAGCCGGTTCATGCACGCTTCTCGGACATCTCATCTTCAAGTTGTCGAGCGCATCCTTCGATATCTCAAGATCGCCCCCGGACAAGGGCTTGTGTACAAGTCATCCACATCTCTATCTCTTGTCGCGTATTCTGACGCTGACTATGCAGGATCTATTGATGATAGGCCCTCCACAACTGGGCTTTGTACTTACTTTGGTGGACACCTCATAACTTGGCATAGCAAGAAACAGATTGTGGTTGCGCGTTCTTCTGCTGAAGTTGAGTACCGGGCTATGGATGTTGTTGCTTCTGAGCTAACCTGGCTTGAAGGCATTCTGGGAGACTTAGGTTGTCGTCTCTCATCTCCGGCAACCTTATTCTGTGACAGTCAGGCCGCAATTCATATTGTCAAGAATTCGGTTTTCCACGAACGCACAAAGCACATCGAAGTTGACTGTCACTTTATCCGGGAAAAAGTACAGTCAAAGAAGATAGATTTGGAGCATGTTCCTACTACCGACCAAGTTGCGGATATCTTGACGAAAGCTCTCTCCAGGCCGCTATACTATCAATTTTTATCCAAGCTTGGTGCCTACGACTTGTACGCTCCAGCTTGCGGGGGAGTGTTAGAAAAGCCCAATTAGGGCCCATGTTTTCTTCTTTCTCTCTCTTTGTATTAGTCTCACATCATGTATTAGGATTTCTCTCTTCTTCCTTTTTCCTATATAAGTGTATGCATACTTGTAACTATTCATTATAGAAGGATATACAAGCTTTGAGGCTTTTCTTTACAATTTTGAATGCTTAGTTAAGGTGTTAAGAAGATCAATTTAAATTCAAATTAGTTTCATTTCTTTAATCAATGTTATCCAAAATTGAATTTATCTAGAATAAAAAAAAGTCCCCCCTCCCAAACGGGCCAAAATCAAGCAATTTAGATTTCAACGAATTGAAAAGAGACATGGTTAAGCCTATGTTATCAAAGTGCACGCCTAGGCGCGCCTGAGGCGTCGGGCACACCGGGAGCATCCCGCGGCGCCTCAGCACGGTTGAGGCGGGCGAAGTGCCTCAGACGCGCCCCAGGGACGCGCCTTGCTTGCCATCCAGGCGCGCCTTAGGCGCACCCGACAATTCTGATCTGTTTTTTTTTCGCCCGGACGGCTCGGTTTAATTAGGTTTAGGGATTGATATTCACGCGCATAAGGAGTCACCCAGCCATTTTTTCCATTTCATGCGTCATCCCCTTCGGAAAATGAGCACTCAATTTCAGGAAATTGGGTTGAATTTCAGCGAATTAGGCGTCCAATTCGCTGATTTTCCATGAATTTGGCACTGATTTTATTTTTTTCCCATTTTTGCGCCTCACGTGCCTAAGGCGCGCGCCTGCGCCTAGGATCCAGGGCCCCTTTGCGCCACCGTTGCAAAAATGTCATTGTTGCAAAATGTCATTTTTGGAAAAATGTCGCCCCAAACGAGGCCAAAGTCAAGCGGTTTGAACTTCATCGAGAAAAAAGAGACATGGTTATGCTAGAGTAGACTGGTGCATATCCTCGAGTCTCCTAGAAGTAGATAGCATCATGGGGATTGGATCAGGTCATGGGATGCATGCACTAAGGAGCTTTCTCGTGAAGAAAGTTCAACAACCCCGAACTAATGTTGGAGCTGAAGATTTTGGTGGCGGGATAGGAGAGGAGCCCTATGCAAGGCCAAGAAGAGAAAGGACAAGTAAAGGGGAGAACCAACCAAGCTATAAGGCGAAGGAATCTGGGATCAGGAAGATGGATCGCAATCTCTTCATGTGGGAGCTCTATGATGGCACAAACATTGTTAAGCTTGTGGGTCGTGCACAAGGAGGTTATCATCCATTCAATATGGTGTCAAGCCCATGATTGGTATCTCACATATGAGCTAGGAAGAACATGAGAGAGAGACAGATAGAAGGTGTTTTGAACGAAGGTAGTGGAAAAGACTGGAATCGAGATTTCAAACTTGGGGAACAATCACTAATCTGATGGAGTCAAGGTTGATGGGGTTTGAGTGAGCTTAGGGGGAAGGTTATAATATCCATGAGGAGTCGAGCAGATCCTTAGCGAGAGAAATATAGAATCTCGGTGAGAGAAACACAAAACCTCTGTGAGAGAAAAGAAGAATTAGAGAAATTAGGTATTGAAACTTAAAGATATGATACCAAGTTGAGGGAACAAGATGAATCAAAATGGTAAGATATCTTTATGCAATAGATCTATAATTTATGAGACTAGAAATGATAAGCTAAGATGAAAATCCGTGGGAAGTAATTTGACAATAACAATACGACTTTTATAGTGACACTAATAATAGAAGAAGCCAAATATATTAACACAATTAATGATTGAATAGAATAAATATGCTAACAAGTAACAACAATGAAGGAGGAAATTCTTTATTTTTATAGTAAAAGCCGATTACAACTTCGGAAGATTGTTTCTAAGCAATATAATTTCCTGTGATGATTGACCCTCTCAAAAGTGGATATTTGTAAACGCAAAACTTGAATTTTGGCGAGACACTTTAAAAAAGAAGGATTTTAGGTTGAGCAGGGAAAAGACGGAGTATATGGAGCTTAAATTTAGCAGTGCAAGAAGGACGGATGACTTTGTTATTAAGTTGGGTGATCAAGATATTTCATGTAGTTAGTGTTTTAAATATCTTGGATCGATAGTTCAAAAGGACGGAGGTATTGATAAAGATGTGACACATAGAATCCAAGCGGGTTGGTTGAAGTGAAGAGGCGCGTCAGGGATCTTGTGTGATTGTAAAGTACCATTAAAACTTAAGGGCAAGTTCTACTGTACTACGATTAGACCAGCGATGTTGTATGGTTTTGAGTGTTGGGCAGTGAATTGTGTACATGAGCAAAAAATGGGAGTTGCGGAGATGAGAATTGTACAACCCCGTATTCGCGTAGAGTGGACCCTAAACGAGGCGGACACATTTTTAAGCTTTTTTGGGCGTTTTGAACTCTTGGTGGCCGATTTTGGCTATGGCTTGGAAACATACTAGTAGGGGGAGGAAAAATCTACCTCCCCCCGGTGGACCTCTTTTGGGGGGCGGGTGCGACAAGCTGGCTGACACCCGCCCCGTCCCGATAGGTGTTTGGCGGCCTGGCAGGGCGAGACCGGCCGGGGGCCGAGGTCTCGCCTTGCCTCCCTTCTGTTTGGCGGCCTGGCGGGGCGAGACCGGCCGGGGGCCGAGGTCTCGCCCTGCCTCCCTTCTGTTTGGCGGCCTGGCGGGGCGAGACCGGCCGGGGGCCGAGGTCTCGCCCTGCCTCCCCTGTTTGGCGGCCTGGCGGGGCGAGACCGGCCGGGGGCCGGGGTCTCGCCCTGCCTCCCTTCTGTTTGGCGGCCTGGCGGGGCGAGATCGGCCGGGGGCCGAGGTCTCGCCCTGCCTCCCTTCTGTTTGGCGGCCTGGCGGGGCGAGACCGGCCGGGGGACGAGGTCTCGCCCTGCCTCCCTTCTGTTTGGCGGCCTGGAGGGGCGAGACCGGCCGGGGGCCGAGGTCTCGCCCTGCCTCCCTTCTGTTTGGCGGCCTGGCGGGGCGAGACCGGCCGGGGGCCGAGGTCTCGCCCTGCCTCCCTTCTGTTTGGCGGCCTGGCGGGGCGAGACCGGCCGGGGCCGGGGTCTCGCCCTGCCTCCCTTCTGTTTGGCGGCCTGGCAGGGCGAGACCGGCCAGGGGCCGGGGTCTCGCCCTGCCTCCCTTCTGTTTGGCGGTCTGGCGGGGCGAGACCGGCCGGGGGCCGGGGACTCGCCTGCCTCCCTTCTCGCCCGGCGGCATGGCGGGGCGAGACCGGCCAGAGGTCGCGGTCTCGCCCTTGCCCCCCTGCGGTTTTACCTTCTTGCCCTGGGGGGAATTCCCTTTTTACCCCCGGCATGGCGGTTTCCTATTGGCCCAAGGCCTTTTGGCCGTGGGGGTTTTTGGTCATTTTTGGCTCATGGGATTTGGAAAACTATAAATAGACCCCCTTGGGTGCCTTGGAGAGGATTCTTTTTTGGCTTCCTCCTCCCTTAGCTTCTTCTTCTTGGTAGAGTGGAGAGAGCTCTTCAAGGCACCCTAGCTCGAGCATCGGCTAGGGAGGGGAAGTGCTCAGGTAGCCTTCCGGGTGTGAGGTGGGACCTCCGCGCTAGAGCCGAGGGTCTGTTCATAGTTTCCTAAGCCTCTGGTCCGTGACGTTCTCCCGAGTGTAGTAGGTGTGAGGTCACCCCTCTTTTGGGACCCCGAACTCCACAGAGGTCAATTTTGGCTTCAACACTTTGGTGCGGTGAGCGTGGAGAGTGACCAGCACAGAAGATCTCAGGAGAGTGTCATGACGGGAGGTCAAGGAGGTAGTGATGATCTCGGCGAGCTCCCCACCCCAGGACCCTTTGTGGGGAGGCAAGAGTTCATGGCCTCCATCCAGGGCATCATGGAGATGCTGCGAAGCATTGCTCCTCAGGGTGGCAGCTCCACCCCGACCCCCCAGGAGCTAGCTCCCCCCCTCGACGAGTCGACTCCCAGGGGTCTAGGCGAGATGACCCCAGTGGGGGGAGAAGGAAGTGCACCAGGAAGAAGGCCAGGAAAGGAGAGGATGGGAGATGGGGTCGAGCGAGACCTCACTGGCCGGGAGTTGTTCTCTAGCCCGGCGAGCGCCAACCTCCCAGGCGAGCAGGTTGCGCGAGTGGAGGTGGCGAGACCACCCCTTAGGGGGTCACCAGGGGGTCCCTTCAGCGAGCTGATCATCTCAGCTCCCGTTCCCGAGGGGTCAGAGAGCCAGACATGGCTTACTATACGGGGAAGGATGACCCCGTCCAACATCTGCAGTGGTTCGAGGATGCCGTCTCCATCAGGCCGATGACGGATGCCTTCAAGTGTCGCCTCTTTGCGATCACGCTGAAGGAGAAGGCAAGAGACTGGTTTCATCAACTCCCTCCGAGGTCGATCTATGGGTTCGAGGACTTGAGTCGAAGCTTCCAGCTCCCTTCCGCTCCGCCGCTTCTCCACCTCCAAGAAGCGGAAGAGAAGTCCTGAGTCCATCTTCTTGATAAGGCAGGGGGCCGAGGAGTCGTTGGCCCGCTACGTTGACCGGTTCCAAGAGGAGATCCTGGAGGTCCAGGAGATGCCAGGGTATGCTCTCCAGATGGCCTTCACCGTTGGGCTGACGGAGGGCTTCTTCAAGATGAGCTTGACCCGGAAGGCTCCCCTTTCCTTCGAGGAGCTGATGGAAAGGGCGGCAGAGGAGATAGCCATGGAGGCGGCCAACCCGGCGTTGTCAAGAAGTTGGCAAAGCTGACAGAAACAGAGGAAAAGGAGCAAGGTGGCTCGAGGCCCCAGGAGGGAAGAAGGAGAGAGGAGCGGAGAGCTCAGGAGGGTCCGGAACCAGGTTGGAGGCAGCAGGGAGGACCCGCTCAGGCCCGGGAAGAGGTTACGCCCATGATGGGGAAACTTCCATGGGGGCCAAGGAAGGTTCAACTTCCAGAGGCAAGCCCCCAGGCAGCTCCTACCCCCACCACAGCAAGCGATGGAAATTGGTCGAAGGAGAGGAGGAACCGCACGGGAAGGAGAAGAGTCAGAGTAGAGTTACCCTACTGTGAGTTCCACCAGGAGGAAGGCCACGCAACATCTACTTGCCCCGAATTTCTGGAGTTGAGAAGGACAAGAGCTCCAGCACCACAACCTCATCAGCCTCAACAAGCGCAAGACCCGGTGCGGATTGAAGAAGTCCGACCCGAGGCAGCAGAGGAGAGATGTGAAGACAGAGTTGATGTGGGCACCCGGGGAAGGATCGGATAATTCACGGGGAAAGAGGGAGGTAAGAGAGAAGTGAATCATCTCTTTGTAATGAACTTAACTTGCGTTGTATCAGCTATGATTAATGGTAGAAACCACCGAAAAATATTTATGGTCCATGAAAGGTCTCACTCCGAGATGGATTCTGCTGTCAGGCTCTCACTAGCTGGCAGGGCAGGTTGATCTCTCGTGGAGGCTAAGTCATTTTAGCTCCGAGATGGATTCCGCTGCCAGCTCTCGCTAGCTGGCAGGGCAGGTTGATCTCTCGTGGAGGCTAAGTCCCCTTAGCTCCGAGATGGATTCCGCTGTCAGGCTCTCACTAGCTGGCAGGGCAGGTTGATCTCTCGTGGAAGCCCAAGTCCTTTTAGCTCCGAGATGGATTCCGCTGCCAGGCTCTCGCTAGCTGGCAGGGCAGGTTGATCTCTCGTGGAGGCTAAGTCCCCTTAGCTCCGAGATGGATTCCGCTGTCAGGCTCTCACTAGCTGGCAGGGCAGGTTGATCTCTCGTGAAGGCTAAGTCCCTTAGCTCCGAGATGGATTCCGCCGTCAGGCTCTCACTAGCTGGCAGGGCAGGTTGATCTCTCGTGGAGGCTAAGTCCCTTAGCTCCGAGATGGATTCCGCTGTCAGGCTCTCACTAGCTGGCAGGGCAGGTTGATCTCTCGGAGTGTGGGTAGGTCTCACCTCGAGATGGATTCCGCTGCCAGGCTCTCACCTAGCTGGCAGGGCAGGTTGATCTCTCGGAGGATGGGAAGGTCTCACCTCGAGATGGATTCCGCTGCCAGGCTCTCGCCTAGCTGGCAGGGCAGGTTGATCTCTCGGAGGGTGGGTAGGTCTCACCTCGAGATGGATTCCGCTGTCAGGCTCTCGCCTAGCTGGCAGGGCAGGTTGATCTCTCGGAGGGTGGGTGGGTCTCACCTCGAGATGGATTCCGCTGTCAGGCTCTCACCTAGCTGGCAGGGCAGGTTGATCTCTCGGAGGATGGGAAGGTCTCACTCCGAGATGGATTTCGCTGTCAGGCTCTCACTAGCTGGCAGGGCAGGTTGATCTCTCGTGGAGGCTAAGTCCTTTAGCTCCGAGATGGATTCCGCTGTCAGGCTCTCACTAGCTGGCAGGGCAGGTTGATCTCTCGTGGAAGCCCAAGTCCCTCCGCTCCGATGATGGTCCCGCTGCCAGGCTCCCACTAGCTGGCAGGGCCGGTGGTGCCCCTCGTGGAGCAAGTGTTTGCACCCCCGAGGCCGTCTCGTCACCCAGGCTCCCATTAGCTGGCTTGACAGGTTGACCCCTCCGGAGTCGCGCGCAAAAAGTGCACTCCGCGAATACGTGGGGTTGGATGTTTCTTTCCGAGCTTGTGTCAACCTCGGAAAAAGCGGGGATTGTGTACAACCCCGTATTCGCGTAGAGTGGACCCTAAACGAGGCGGACACATTTTTAAGCTTTTTTGGCGTTTTGAACTCTTGGTGGCCGATTTTGGCTATGGCTTGGAAACATACTAGTAGGGGGAGGAAAAATCTACCTCCCCCCGGTGGACCTCTTTTGGGGGGCGGGTGCGACAAGCTGGCTGACACCCGCCCCGTCCCGATAGGTGTTTGGCGGCCTGGCAGGGCGAGACCGACCGGGGGTCGAGGTCTCGCCCTGCCTCCCTCTGTTTGGCGGCCTGGCGGGGCGAGACCGGCCGGGGGCCGAGGTCTCGCCCTGCCTCCCCTGTTTGGCGGCCTGGCGGGGCGAGACCGGCCGGGGGCCGGGGTCTCGCCCTGCCTCCCTTCTGTTTGGCGGCCTGGCGGGGCGAGACCGGCCGGGGGCCGAGGTCTCGCCCTGCCTCCCTTCTGTTTGGCGGCCTGGGGGGGCGAGACCGGCCGGGGGCCGAGGTCTCGCCCTGCCTCCCTTCTGTTTGGCGGCCTGGAGGGGCGAGACCGGCCGGGGGCCGAGGTCTCGCCCTGCCTCCCTTCTGTTTGGCGGCCTGGCGGGGCGAGACCGGCCGGGGGCCGAGGTCTCGCCCTGCCTCCCTTCTGTTTGGCGGCCTGGCGGGGCGAGACCGGCCGGGGCCGGGGTCTCGCCCTGCCTCCCTTCTGTTTGGCGGCCTGGCAGGGCGAGACCGGCCAGGGGCCGGGGTCTCGCCCTGCCTCCCTTCTGTTTGGCGGTCTGGCGGGGCGAGACCGGCCGGGGGCCGGGGTCTCGCCCTGCCTCCCTTCTCGCCCGGCGGCCTGGCGGGGCGAGACCGGCCAGAGGCCGCGGTCTCGCCCTTGCCCCCCTGCGGTTTTACCTTCTTGCCCTCAGGGGGAATTCCCTTTTTACCCCCAGGCGTGGCGGTTTCCTATTGGCCCGAGCCTTTTGGCCGTGTGGGTTTTTTGGTCATTTTTGGCCCATGTGATTTGGAAAACTATAAATAGACCCCCCTTGGGTGCCTTGGAGAGGATTCTTTTTTGGCTTCCTCCTCCTTAGCTTCTTCTTCTTGGTAGAGTGGAGAGAGCTCTTCAAGGCACCCTAGCTCGAGCATCGGCTAGGGAGGGGAAGTGCTCAGGTAGCCTTCCGGGTGTGAGGTGGGACCTCCGCGCTAGAGCCGAGGGTCTGTTCATAGTTTCCTAAGCCTCTGGTCCGTGACGTTCTCCCGAGTGTAGTAGGTGTGAGGTCACCCCTCTTTTGGGACCCCGAACTCCACAGAGGTCAATTTTGGCTTCAACAAGAATGCTTAGGTGGATTTGTGGACACACGAGACTGAATAGAATTAATAATGAATGTATCAGGGATAAGACAGGAGTAGCACCAATTGCAGAGAAGATGCGAGAAGCTCGACTAAGATGGTTTGGACACTACAAAGGAGACCATTAGAGGCACATGTTAGGAGTTGTGAGAGTCTAGTCACTAGGCATGTTAAACGAGGGAGGGGTAGACCAATAAAAACTAAGAATGAAACTATAAGGAAAGACATGATGTACTTAGGTATTAGTGAGATTATGACACAAGATAGGGCACAATGGCGACAAAGGATCCATATAACGACCTAACTATAGTGGGATAAAGGCTTGTGTGTTGTTGTTGCACTATTTATAGATGGAGAGGTCACCAGAATTAAGATAAGTTAACTAATTATGTGATAGTTTTAAACAAAATTAAATAAATAATTAAATGGGATGGCTTAGTCTTATAGAAAGAATCATGAGTAAAGACGCAACTAAGACCCTAGAATCAGTATACTAGTTGTTGATTACATGTATGCGGACTAGAAGGCTACTCTACTAGGACCCACTTTCTTCGAATGAGATAATATCTTCACGTACCTCATTGCCTAGTAGAATTCATCATCTTGTCAACTTTACTTATTGATGTTTCATCTCCTTCCTTCTTAATGTCGACCCATTGCTCATTAGGCATGGCTAAGTTTTTTGTCCACTTGTGGGCACCAACGACGGGCATTGTTGAGGAGTTTTCATGTCCTCGAGGACAAGTCATGGAGGGGCCATCCTCGAGGTCAAGAGCCTCAAAATCAACAAGGGAGATGTCTTTGTCTTTGGCGCCAAGTAGCGGGTGCAATTCTTTATTCGGGCATTTGTGGGCGTGAGAGTAAGGTTGCTTGTAGTAGAAAAAAAGATCATGTCTGTAGAGAATAAGGTACTCTTAGTGTAACAATCTATGTGGTAGGTTTAGTTTGAGTGGGTAGGAGGTGGTGGCAGGTCAAGGGAAAGTGGGGTTTCTTGTTGGTGCGTGTAGGGGGGGAGGTGATAGAAGGACCGATGTGGCAATTTAGGGGATATCAGGGAGTGATAACGCTCAAAAGAGCATAGAACTTTTCTTCAAAAAATTTGGTTAGCTACATTGCGCGAGTAAGAGTATCGGGACTGAGGACGCGAAGACGTACCATAATGTGGGGTTGGATTCCTATGAGGAAGTAACCCAATTAGTGGCAGGTTTACTGAGAGACCTGACACGTGTGATGACCTCGATGAAATCGTCGACAATGGCGGTGACTGACTCTACTTGGTGATCTGTCCCCAGTAGCTCAAAAGCGGTGCTAGCTTAGCAGCTATCATAGCGGCAAAATAAGATCTTCCTTGAATATCACACAAGTTAGTGTCAGGTTGGTATGGCAAGTTCATCGAAGTCAATGAAGAGTAGAACATACCATATAGATGGTGCACAATAAAACCTTTTGAAGATCGAGGGTGCCTTAAAGTTCGAAAAATTGTTGTACACTAGCAATCACTTCAACGAGGCTCGGACACATCGAAGATAGGAATGTTAAGGCAGTGATGGTGTGCGGGGTGAGCCTCAACGTGGGGTGGAAGGATGAGGTCGGCGCCGAAGTGCCGTTAGAATGCAACATGTTGACAATGATCAACGTCGAGGACGTGCATGTCGGCGGTGGAGGATTGGGGCAACTGGCAAAGAGGGCGTGAATCTCGCACACGACAAGTTTTTGTTCGGAATGAAGTTTGGACACGATCCATGCAGCCAAAAGGGTGGATACCGTGAGAGTGGGGTCGTCTTTGAGATAATCCAAGGAGCGAATGACAGACACGTGTCGGGGGGGGGGGGGGGTGATTGTCAAAGGAAGGGAGGCTGGAGAAGCAGACGAAGGGGAACTTAGGCGATTGTTGTGCAGGGAGGCCGTAAGGGTTGTTTTGGACAGGGGAACAAGGACATGTGATCATCAAATGCAACTAGGGGAGAAAATGAGTTTTTGTAGGAGATAAGCATGATGAAGGGACTGAAAGGCGATGTGGGCAAAAACGCGACTGGGTGGCATGATTGGAACCACTGGAAGCACGAAGAGGATATGGCGTCATGGTCGGTGTGCGGAAGAAGAGTGGAATTTAAAAACTACGCAGGTAAAAATACGACACAGGCGAAAACACAACCGGAGGTCCGGAAGGGAAAACCCTCACCATCATTGTCGTCATTGGGAAGTGATGGCGCGTGATCGACAGGATGCGAAGAAGTGGGGATCCGAAGAAAAATACAAGTAGGGTTAGACTAAACCCTAAGGGGATGATCGAAGACCGACCGTGACTAGCAGGTTGGACCTATGATAAGAACTAGAGAGAGTAACTTGCTCAATAACTGAAATTGAAATACAGTCACGCAAGTATGCTCACGCCAAGCACTTGATGGTTGATTCCCCTAAGGTTCCCTCTACAAGAGAGTTACGAGACTACTTGACATCCCGCCTAAGACCCACTACTTTCCCTTATATAAAGGAGGACTCGTTAGCGACTACAATTACCAAAATACACCTCTAGCGGAAAAGATAAATAAGGCACAATGCTCGTATCAAAAACCAGTGGTCCACGATTTTTATCATGCTTAGTAATGCATACTTTGCCCATATTTTCTACTCAACTCAATGGAGTTCTTTTGCTCTTCTTGTGATGCTAAATTGTCTTTATGCCAACAAAATAATCTACTGGTCAGCAATTTCTTGCATGCTCAGTCAAAACAAACTTGACTCGATCTCCGACTCACTCAGTGATGCCTCAACACAAGATAGAGAATTTTTCTCAAGATCAAATCATCAAAACCAAAAAAACATACATAATCAAGTAACTCATTTCAAAAGAGAGCCATTCCCCACACCTTTAATTCCTTGAAATGAAAAACACTCAAAAAAAAATTAAATGCCATGGTTTAGGAATTAAGTAAATTAAATTCAAGTTCATATAAGATCCTACTTGCTGAATTTAAATGTAATCTTCATGTTTCACTAACATGCCCATTTCTACTTCAATCTAACCTTGTCCACTAGCTGAAATAGTGCAGGATAATAAAAGAACCAGCAAATCATCTTTAAACTTTATCCCTCTCCACTGAATGTTGATCTTGTTTCACACTTCACATATCACATAACCAAGTAGCTTTACATTTGTAGTAATATTCCATGGATGGAGTAGTAAATTTATTAATTACTTGAATCAGAAAAATTCTCATTAGAATATCCTAACTAAGTTCGTGCTAAACTTTTCCATTAAAGAATTCAACAACTCAGAGTCTAAAAAGACCAGAAATGTTATCCCCATCATAGAGTCAACCATGACAATCCTGAAGGGAAAGAAACAAATCAATCCCACAATCTACTAATCGTAAATAAACAATCAGCTGAACAGAAACAGCGTAGAAACACAAACAAGTTATCCCTCGTTAAAACCGATAAGAAACCTTCCTAATTTCTCCCGTCGCGGGAATCCGAAAGACATTGTGTCGACGAAATAGGGCAAGGATTTTGGATTCGATGAGAAGGAAGAGATTTACTCGTCCGGAAATGCACACATCGCACCTCGGCGCCTCCAAAGCTAAGCTGGTGGTCCTCCCACGAGGTGGTGGTGGAGGAGAAAAACAAGAGAGGAAGCAATCATAGAACAACTTTGGTTGGGTGTGGTTCTTACATTTTATTATCCGGACCGGAACGGAACCGTCTCAAGTGTAATTACGATCAGGGAATGAATAAATCGAGGTCAATAAGGTTCGATGAGAAGGAAGAGATTTACAAATTAATTTAAGAACACACAAATGAAATAGAGTCGCCGGAAAGTAGTGAAGCGGATGTTGCAGTTGCTTTATGAACTCTGCGGCGCACATCGCACAAAATTATATGTTATTTAGATTACTCAAGAGATAATTAGTATAATGCGCCTCCAGTATTTATGAATATGCTAATAAAATTCCATTAATAGGCAATTAATGAATGGAGACTCCATTGTAATTTATTACCAAAAACTAAATAACAGTGAACGTATCGGATATTGTGATATTGTTCTCTGTGTATGTATATCTATATCAATTCCAAAATTGAAGCTAAGCTGGTGTGGTAGCCCACCCTCCCAGCCAAAAGGAAGGTGGTGGGATTTGGAGGAGAAAAACAAGAGACGGAATGTCATATAAGTTTTGGCACTTGAAAAGTTTCCTTCTGAACATCTGATGTTACTAGGCTGCAAGTTGGAACTAATCCAAAGGGCAATCTCATGCTTTTTTTTATATATCTATATAAATATAATAATAATATGATATGCATAATTTAATTTCAGATATATAAACAAGTTCTATAGTTTATATAAAAAGTACTATAGTTTTATACAAGAAGTACAAAGGACAGAAGATGATTTTGTTATTAAGTTGGGTGATCAAGATATTTTTCGCAGTGAGTGTTTTAAATATCTTGGATCGATAGTTCAAAAAGACGGAGGTATTGATAAAGATGTGACACATAGAATTAAAGCGGGTTGGTTGAAGTGGAGAGACGCGTGAGGGATCTTATGTGATCGTAAAGTACCACTAAAACTTAAGGGCAAGTTTTACCGTACTGCAATTAGACCCGTGATGCTCTTTGGTTCTGAGTGTTGGGCAGTGAATTGTGTACATGAGCAAAAAAAGGAGTTGTGGCAAAGATGAGAATGTTTAGGTGGATGTGTGGACACGCGAGATTGGATAAAATTAGCAATGAAAGTATCAGGGATAAGACAGGGGTACACCAATTGCAGAGAAGATGTGAGAAGCTCGTCTAAGATGGTTTGGACGCGTACAAAGGAGACCATTAGAGGCACTTGTTAGACGTTGTGAGAGTCTTCACTAGGCATGTTAAACGAGGGAGGGGTAGACCAATAAAGACTTGGAATGAAAATGTAAGGAAAGACATGATGTACCTAGGCATTAGTGAGATTATGACAAAAGATAGGGCACAATGGCGACAAAGGATCCATATAGTCGACCCCACTATAATGGGATAATGTAATAATTTGATGTCATTTTGATGTGATTGATGTTGATGAGAAAATTGATGTGAGAATGGATTGCCCGGTTTAGTGTCAAAAAATTCGGTTTGTGTTGATATGAAAATTGTCAATTTTTTGTTGATTGCACGATAAAAATTCACGTTGAATTATATTGAATAAAGCTTCAAACATCTGATTAGGCAAGAACAAATAGACCGACGATTAGCAAAATTTCATAACTTGCATGTCAAAACCCATGTGGGTTCACAGATTCCTATGATTTTTTAATTTGGCTTGCACTTATCATTAAAATGCACATAGCGGAAAATGACATGTATATAACATCACCTAATATGCATGGTCCAAATAAATAAATAAATTGTCAAACAACATCAATCTCATCAAAAGAGGATATCAATGTAAACTTTCTCGTGATCCCCTAGCATCACTCTAAGTCTCAAATAGATCATAGCTTGTGTAGGCCTTTATTAATTCTCTAGTTTTGGACAGATGCTTATAAAGCTGATAGATTTTTCGCTAATTTTATTCGTTCTCCTCTTCTTTTTTCAAAACACAAACACAAATTTACACGCATTATTTGCTTGTGACTTTCATATTTCTTTTTTAGAAAATCACTTATTTAATCGGGAAATTATTGATAAGATTTTGATATTTTTTTATGGCCAAAAAGCAAGCAGTCCAGGTCTGTTTGATGGTGTGATTGGAGATATGTATATTGTATTATATATGACTTCTCATAACCGCCTCTCTCTTAAAAAAATACTAGGCGCTCACTGAAGCCCGCCATGAATATGACCATTCGGCAATGGCGGCACTGACATTATATGCATCTAAATACAAACAACCAAAAATTCTTTTTGATCGGCACTTATGTATAAACTGTCCAAGCAGTCTGCAGCTTATTCATCACTGTTTTTATAACAGCTCTATTCAATCAACTTTATTCGATCTGCAGCTTTTCATCAGCATTAGATGTCCCAAAAAAAACGTACTGTTTAGATTTTGCGACTTTAAAAAAGCGGCAGAAAAAGAGTATAATCCACAGTGGCCGTCCAAACATTTTTTATATGTATGGATAAAAACTCAAATCAAACATCACATGTTGGATAAAATAGCACAAAAGAACTCTTTTAGAATGGTTAAGACGATTTAGACGCTATTTGTTTGGGTGTTTCGCTGCTCTTATCAAGGTGCTGGGTTCGAGACCCAAACAACCTACCGCGGCAGAAACCTACCGCTGGATAAACAGGCCGGATGAACCTTCGGCGCCGTTGGGGTGCATCGTTTCCACCCGCCCGCCTTGATGTGAAACTCCCCAAAAATGGTGGCTCCGTTTAGAGCAGTCACCTCCCCCTCCGTTTCCACCCACCGCCCGGATCGTTTGGGGGGACTTATTTTCACCCGCCACCGCCGACCTTAAAAGTCCTGGTTCAAACCGTTATAAAAGCCTTAATGTGATATGGCTATTTACCAGGACCTCCCCCTCTATATTTGCAAAATTATTGGTTGCACCCCTCTATCTTTTGAAATTGCAAATATTTCCCCCATTAGTTTACATTTCATAACATGCATGCACAAAAATACCCCCCTAGAGATTTCCTTCAAAGGAGTATTTTTGTGCATGCATTTATGAAATGTAAGCTTACAAGAGAGGTCTTTATATTTTCAAAAGATACAGGGGTGCAACTTGTAATTATGTCAACTCCTAGGGGGGTTTGGGTAATTAATAGTAACACAACATTGAATTACATTTCCATACATAAATTGAAACAATCAACAATGCCTAAGATCTTGAATCCTCATCAGCTGGGCTCTTGTGATAGTTCCATGGAAGAAATAGAGCAATAGCAATACAAATTTTATAGAAGATTATCATTTCTATGCTGATGCAGACATAGGAAATATCTAGAAGTTTCCGAACCCAGGTAGATGATTGAGGATGGAACATTCTTTTGACCAATGAGGAGAAATGTTTGATCAGCGATCGATCCAATCCTTGAACAGCAACATCATGTATAGAGGAACATTCACCGCAGCAATAATTATTACCATCCGCAGCACGCGAATCAAGCGTAGAACCAGCCTCGTAATCTTCGATCTGCTTTGCCGTGTTTTCTCGGATTTATCCACATTCATGTCGATGTTCGTCTCCAACACCAAAATAGACGCATCTTGCTCATGCGTCGATTGTTTCTTTGCCGATGACCTCAACACCGCATTTCCCCTGCAATAGTTGGAAGTCTTTAGGTCAAGCTTTCTCAATGCACAAATATAAGAATTTGAGCATTCAAATTTTGGATCAATTTTCGCTTGAATATAAGTGACGATAGAGCATTATTACTGTAAGGAACACTGTGCATGGGTGCTACAATTATATTTTTTATGTTATCACTTGCTTTTCACTATATCATTGTGATTAAAATCGAAGGGTTGAGATTTTTCTTTCTAATATAGTGTGTGTGTGTGTGGGTACGAGCAGACTCTTGTGCCTGGCAGCAACTGTACCTGTCATTCCCAGTGCGTAGTGTGCATCAACGACTGTACCCGCGGTTATCACTCAATATCTCCTAACACGGAAAAATGTATAGCGTCATCAAAGAAAAGTATCAGCCCCTATTTCACATGCTTTTTTCATGTAAGGAGACATTGAACGACCATATCAAGTTAAGAGCAATGAGAGAATCGAGATTGGATAGAGTTATACACTTATACTATGACCAGAAACGACTAGTGTATAAGATCGGATCAAGCTGCTTTGGGATGATTAGGGTCAGCAACAGCTCAAGATCAAACCATCAACAATTATTTTCAGGGGAGAAGAACAAATCAACACATTAACTAACGAAGAAGTATGAAGATCACCCATCCCACAAACCTTCCTGTGATTCCGACATCCAAGGATGTAACTGGCCTTGGTTTGTTTTTCCTTATTAGATGCATTGATCCCTCTGAATCCCAGATCGTGTCATATTCGCAATCTTCCTCGTCTATCTTCTCCTTCATGGTGGCCCATTTGCTTCTCACGGAGCTAACAAACCCGGCAAATCGTCCAAAACTGGCGAACCCATTTGTTGGCCACACGAAAAACAACAAAAGAGTGAAGGCAAACTGAAACAAGTACCTGGCAATATTTCCACAAGGCCCTGGCATCAGTGTAGAAACAATAATGTTTTGTTCGGTTGGATTGGGGGTCCAAAATTGAAATTGAAGGTCAAATTACAATGAAAATGACCTCTAATTCTAATTTAAGGGACCCTAAAAGTCCATCGGTTAGATAGAATTGGAATTGAGGTCAATTTCAATGAAAATGAACCTTCAATTCAAACTACAGTACCTCAATTCCATCCAAACGATAGACCATAGCAGGAATTAATGAAGCAAAATTTATGTTACGAATAAATCATATTACCAGATGTAGATATGGGTTTGCATTGGAAGGAAACATAGGTTAGTTGAAACTGGATTGGTTGAGCCAGTTGCATTTGAATCTCTTGCAGTTAGAAGCATAAATGAAGGGTAGAGGTTTCCCTGCTGCCAGCTGATGGTCCCTAGGGTATGCTGCATTACCGTTAGTTGCGGGAAGAAAAAAAGAGAAATTTGTAAACTGAATACCCTTTTAATTTTTACCTCTACAATGGATCCAAAATCCGTTGAATGTGTCACCGTACATTGATCGTGATCATGTCCGGATAATACGAGTGTCTGTGATAGAATCATTTATGCAAAATTAGAATCATTCTCCTGAAGAGTAACATTACAAGTTCTAGAATAGTAAAATTAGAATCTTACAGGTTTGATGAAGTGGAGTAAACTATCTGATGTATCCTTTGTGAGGTAGTTCTGGTATCTGCATGAGTTGAAGAGATTTAAGGACAAAACTACTGTACCTGTATATGAAGCTCTAATACCGAAAGCTTTATGTAATATTTGGAGGCTAGAATTATAAACCAATGTGTGGTATCACGGCAAACCAAGCAGCTCTATGGAAATGAAGATCTGGGTTCTGTTTGGGAGAGTGGTGAGATTCTGGAAGGATGTAGGTAGCATTTGGATGGTTGTGAAGACTTTGATTGGGATAGCGGTGAGTTTATGGATGAATGTAAATGGCATTTGAATAGTTGTGATTGTGAACAAGGGCGGACCCACATTCAGACACACCCGGGCACGTGCCCGGTTGGGTTTTCGTGAATCGGTGCGGTATCACCAATCCACTAGGCGCAGCCATGATCTAGATTTATTTTTAGCACTGTTCAATTCTCTCCGGCTTCGGTGACGGCGGTGAGCGCCAAGAAGCGACTCCATCTCTGCGAGGCTGCGAGTGACTAATCCCCTACATGCCAGCCCTTTGGGTTCAAGCCTTTGGCGGGCCGCCTCCACCCTGACGGCGGCAGTTGTTACGCACGTGTGGCGACGCGCAACATTTTATTTTGTATTTTTGATCATCATGTATCTTTAGTTTGTAAGGGCATTACGACAATGTGTATATAAGCTCCCCCACCCACCCCCACCCCTCTCCCTATATAAGGAGAAGGCTTGGGAGTTTTAATTATCTTTGCTTAGGGCTTGATATCTCTTGTTGAGAGGAACTTTAAAGAGTAACCAACCTCTTGGGGTTAGGCACGAATATTCCTCGTGAGTGTATCCAATTTCTCGAGTTTTATTGTAAGTTAAATTTTGGCTTGGGAGTTTTAAGTTTTATTGTCTAGGTAACATTGGTCTGACCTGCTGTTTTCCGCCCGCTCATAACCGCCGGCTTCACTTTGTCTCCTCTCGGATAGGCGTCGATCGACAACCCTCCTTCTCGCACCTCGCTTCAGTTCTCGATCGGCTCCCGCGCATTCATGCCCAATCTCTCTCACCCGCTCTCGATCGGCCACTCTACCTGCTCCCTGATTGGCTTATTCCACCTATTCCGCTCTCGATCAGTCTCATCCGTTTATTCCGCTCTTGATCGTCCTCTTCCGCCTATTCCTCTCTTGATCGGCTTTCGCACATCCAGGCCCCATCTCTCTCGACCAACTCTCGATTGGCCTCTGCCACACTATCGACCCTCCAGCTCGTGATCCGTCTTCCTCCTCGATCGTCCTTCATCCCCTACGCCCGTCGCAACTACACCTCTTGCGCACGCCCTTCCGACAGTTGGATTCTCCCAATGTTGCGCCCATCTTCTAGCACCTTTTCTTTGAACATCTCCTACGTTTGTCGGGCCTTTCCCCCACCTGTAGCGCCTCATTTGCACCCTTCTTCTCCGCAGCCACCCTTTCCATCTACTTCTTATGCCAAAGGCCCGTCATTCAATAGAATCCTGTGTGGAGGACCTCAAACACGCCCTCACCATCATCAACTCTCGCTGTGAATCCTAAGATGAGCAGTTCACTTCGATTATGGCCCTGCTCCACAACAAACAACCCGACCAGCACTTTGGGTCTAACGTCGCCTCTACCTTGGGATCCCCGGACACCTTGCCCTCGAAGAACCCATTTTGGCAAGATTGCATCCTTCGCCTTTCCACGCGTCAACATCCCCCCACATTCAACGGGATTGACCCCCTGGGTTGTATTGCGCGCACCAAGCAGTATTTTGACATTCCACAGACTCAGCAGGCACAAAACATCTCCACGACTCTTATCGGCATGGAAGGGTCCGCTGGCTCCATCAGTCGTCTCTCAGCGTCACCTAGGCAGCTCTCATCAAGACACTCACTCAACGGTATGATCACCTCTACTCCGGCGACGTAATTGAACGCTTTACGGGGCCCGTCAAACCGGCTATATTGACTCGTATGTGGATACATTTTTCAAATTGGTCACCAACGTCCAGGGTCTTCCACCCGACCACTACTTGGGTTTTTCATGTAGGGCTTACAACCTCATATCCGCGCTCCCTTCTGCACACTCCATCCATCTACCGTCAACCAAGCCATGAATCTCTCCCTACATGTGCAGGCTAAATTCCTTGCGATGTCCGTGGGACCTCATTCTAAATCGTCTCCTTCCAAACCCCCATACCAACCACACTTTGCCACCTACTAAACCACCACCGCCTCCTCTACCTCACCCACCCATTATGCCTCCACGCAACAACCATCATATACCTACTCATCGTCTTTCCAACCAAGAGTATTATCACTTGCAGATCAAGGGTATGTGCTTCCATCGCAAGAAACCCTACTCTCCTACTCGTGATTGTCCTGTCAAAGAGTTCTAAGCCTCTTCGGTGATGACTTGGAGATCAATATAGCTGACTTTGATGCCATTGAGATCACAAATGCACCGTCGCACGGATCCCATGAACTTTTGCGGCGGCCAACCCGTGAGTAGCACCTCGACCTTGGGCTCAAGGTCGAATTTCAGGAGGGATATCTTGTTACGCACGTGCTGCGACGATTCGACGCAACATCATATTTTGTATTTTTGATCATCATATATCTTTAATATGTAAGGGCATTATGGTAATGTGTATGCGAGCTCCTCCCTATATAAGGAGGAGGCTAAGAGGAACCAATCTTCTGGGGTTAGGCACTGGTATTCCTCATGAGTGTATCCAATTTCTCGAGTTTTACTGCAAGTTAACTTTTGTCTAGATAACACGACTCAAGGGTAAGTTTTTTCTTTCTCCTTCACCTCCAGCTTCTGCAATCCGGCCCTGGCCATCTGCCGGCCCCTACTCAGACGCCGACTGTCGAGATTTTCTTTGTGAATCGGCTGATCCTGCAATGTCATAAGGTGTGAATGTGCAAGTTTATAAGAAAATTCTAGTGTTTTTTAAAGATATAAAGCTCTTTTTTGTTGTGATTTTGTGTCTCTAACTCTGAATAAAATATTGTGCATTGCTTCTTGTATTCATCAGTCCATCTAGTTTCTCCCAAACAAGAGGAATCTCGTTATCTTTTTTAACACTATCATTTATGTTTAGATTTTAATTGGTGCCCAAGTTAGGCAAAAAAACCTGATTCCACCACTGATCGTGAACATCATTTCCCTAAGCGTCATCATAGTCATCCAGGAAATGTTGTGCGGAATGGAGATGAGATATGAGATGCAATACAATAGGGAGAGATTCATGGTTTATAAAAATTTACATATGGAATACATTTTTGATTTTTTTTTAATTAATTGAATACATGTATAAATTTATGCAGAAACATATGACATTCATGTATTTTTTTCTCAATCATGATCTCACATATCATAAATTAAATGAAACAAGATTTATGTGTCACAAAATCATATCATATCATAGATAGAAGTCGTGAATGAAAGTATGTAATCAATTGACTCCCACCATTTGACATCCAACACTTTCCCTTTCACATACCTTTCTTCGTAGCATCGCCACAAGATGCACAATTTTTGAGTGCTTTTGGTAATATTTGGGTGTGTCTGAGAGCATCTGGTAGTATCCGATACTTTTTTTATTTAATTTCAGAAGGAAAAGTTTTTGAGGGCGTCAGGGATAAGTTCCCGCGAGTTTCCCAACTCCAAAACGTTTAAAATACGATATGTAAGGTTATTACAAATATATGTGCTACCTAACATCCAAGTGTGATTGGTGTTAGAGCTCGGGAACTCCATGCCCCCCAAAAACGAAGTGTGGGCAAGAAATGTGGTCCAGAAGTTCCAAAAAAGTATAGT
Organism: Platanthera guangdongensis; assembly: GCA_039583875.1. Taxonomy (NCBI): domain Eukaryota; kingdom Viridiplantae; phylum Streptophyta; class Magnoliopsida; order Asparagales; family Orchidaceae; genus Platanthera; species Platanthera guangdongensis. The sequence continues at coordinate 159,958,997 of CM077165.1, read as the reverse complement.
GTCACAACTCCATTCACAGTTTCATACAACCACTACTCGAACGTTATAGCTATCCCGAACATACCTTAATTAGATTTAAATTAAGTCTTGGACTCTTGGTTAGGGACAAAACTCAGCAGATACCTTAGCTCAACCATTTTCAGAACAAGTCCTTAATAATCAGGTCCAAATCAATATAAGAACATCTCAAAATGATCTTGGACCTAAGTTGGAGAGATTATGGTTATTTCAAAGGTTTGTCCTAAAATTTTGGGAGAGCATACTACAGCAGCTAAAATAAACTTCCAAGCATCGGTGGAGAAACTAATGCTAGCCCCCTATAGTTAGGCATGTTTGTCTGGTCGTAACAGGGGCTTAAGCTGATTTAAGCCACTTAAGCAGAGCACGCGCTTTGTGGAAAATCTTTTTGTAGTTTATAAAATTATCATTTTCAAAGTTTGATCGGCGACCAGGAAGCTCACAGATCAAAGACTGAAAAAGCTAACTCAACGATCTGCAATCGCTAACTGTCATTCGTTGACAGGTGACCGAACCACTCAGCTCACTAAAGTTCTAAAGAAGACAGACCAATGATACTCGATTGTTGACCAGCGTCTGCTAATCTTGCTCATCGATCATCGACAGCTGACCTGAGATCAATGAAGACTGATCACAGATCATTGACCGAAGTTCTATGATCGTCGATCACACTGCCTCTCCCATGAAGAGCTCTCCTCGCTGATTGTCGACCGAAGCTCTCAGCAATCGTCGATCGAGTTCAAAGTTCTATCAAAATCAAACATAGTCATTGAAGTTCTCAGAAAGAAAGACACCAGCTTTTTGTCGCACAAGATTCTTTGGAACTTGCACTAAAATGGAGAGCAATAGTATAAAAGGTCTCTTCTTTTCTGAAGGAAGTCATAACTATCGATCAGCAGTGGTGAATGCTCTCAATCCATCGAAAAGCAACTACCTCTCTTCTTACTTCTCTTCTCTCTGTAAACTGAATCCTCTTCTTCAAGGATTCAGCTAGTCAACTTTCTCTGGTGATAAAATAAGCTTATCTAAAACTCTCTCATTCACAACCAGTTGTTGTAAAGAGTTTTTAGTCTCTCTCTTCAAAAGAGTTGCACAGGGTTCAAAAATCTCTACAGGAATAGATTTTGGGGGCTGGAGTCTCCAGTGAAAAAGACTTGTTGCCTTAGGAAAGAGGCAGTGCTATCCCACATATTTGTTAAAGAGACGGCGAACACAATTGATTGGGGAACCTCTGCAAAATTGTGTCATATGGATGATTTCTTTCCATTTTTTTTTTTTTGTGTTTTTGTGCTTCCTGCTTAATGAAGGAAGCATGGTTATGCGCACATAAATCAAAATGGATTCTTGGGTCTGCCTCTCTGATCTCTTTGGCTTTGATTTGAGGGCATGATTCCGCGGCAAACGTGATGGTATAGGGGGCCACTATTTCAGTGGTATCTGTGAGCAGCCACTTTGTGCATTTATTGTCAAAGGTTAGGTCTTTCTCCTCTGAGAGAAGCCACTTTGTGCATAGTGCCAAAGGTTAGGTCTGTTTCCAATCTTCCCCCGTCCATACCCCCAATGATTGGGGACTATATGGGTTTTGTTGTTGTTGTTGTTCATGTTGATGTGTTTTTGTGCTTATGCTCTCATCTGTCTCTTGCCCCTGACATTAATAAATCTAGCATATACATAGTAAATCATAAAAATGTCTGTGAAAGCATTATAAAAGTAAAAGAATTGAAATTAGGTCACTTTGGGTGACTTCTCTATTCACCCCCTAGGGAAGTGTTTGGAGATTCTATTCCGCACTTTCAATTTCTCCGCTTGTGAATGTAACAGGCATGTCATTTTCGCCCTAGCCAGATTTGAGGGTTACTGGACCAATTCTAGAGTATAATACAACCATGTCCAATACCGCTTAATTTGGCAAAATTCTGGATTTGGATCCATCTAAAGGGGATTTTTCTGATTTGATATATAGTGATCAGAGTCCGCTAAAAACTTTCAAGGTAGATGAATAAGCCGAGCACTTAAGCCGAATACATTATTAGCGATGACCGCGCTGGATGCATGTACGGGAGAATTTCTTATTAGTTTATAAAATTGTCGTTTCCACCAAAAAATATAATATATATTATTTATTCTGAAAAGAACATTGAATCTGTAACAAATTTTGCCATGGAACTTACTTTATTCCTTGATCAGGAGCAGCATAGGAAACTCTCTGCAGAAAAAAACAAAGATAACAATAATTCCCTGCATTCATAACACTCTAGAAAAACGCAGTGCAAACTGTAAGGAGAATGGTAAATTCATAAAAAAAATTCAAAGTGGTAAATATTGCTAGCTCTAGTCGACCAAAGTTTTTTTTTTTTACATAAGCAGAAGCTTCAATAAAATGGTTACGCAAGGATGATAATGATAGCAAAATGAAATGAAGCCCTCTGCAGAAAGGGAAAATATATATAACATGAATTTAATTAGGATCATACTGTCAAACAAGAAAATGGAAGAAGCAGCTTCCAGGTAGAGACCTGATTGATAATACTTGAAGAACGGTGTGGACCGCAAAGAGAGTCATTAGGACGATATAGAGGAATATGCGTCAACAAGACTCTGGGAGTTACAGTATCGGCTGGTAAGAACAAGGAATAAACTTACTTTAGAACAGTATACACAAACATAAATCCTTTAACATAGTTAATTTGTTACCCCGAACCTTGTGATATGTTTTTAATGAACTGCCAAGATAAAAATGTCTCTTTTCCTTGTTTAGGACCTGCATATTAAAAGATTCATGTGTACAATTAGGTAATCAACAACTCAAAATAAAGGCTGGAAAATATATAACAGTACACTTCTATAAAATAAATTCTAGAAAAATGTTAATGGATTAAAGTTTAAAGTCAGGTCTGACTTTACATATTTTTTTTTCATTTAGATAAGGTGTCGCTATGTGTCCTTTTAGGTTCGTTTTGAGTAGTTCAGTAGATAGTCCAAGTGTTTGGACTTTGTTGCAAAATTTGCATTATCGTAAATATATTTAAAGACTCATTGTTACATCGATGTAACTGGTAAAGCCCAAGCCTAAAAGATCACATAGGGAGGGTCCCATTGTAATCTTTTTCTCCTTCTTGTATTTAGTCACACATCTCCATACATTCTTCTTCCTCCTCCACAATAGAGTAGAGCACCCATGTAATAAGGAAGATTTTTTTGGAAATAATAATTATTTATATTTCAAACTTCTACATGTCATCAGAGCAAGGTTGTAATTCCTCGATGATCTCCTCTGGCAATAATATTATCGGCCTCACACGAAATCATTCCGTTTTTGGGTGGCACCTCCGGCCTCACACAAAAGCTCCTACAATCAGCTACCCGTGCACTCACTGCTCCCCAGATAGTACTCAATACTCAGCTAGCTGAGCTCGTCATTCTCCTCCTGCAAAACAGCACCCCAACAACCTTTACTCGGCAGATATTTATAGGCTCGGCGCCGCTCCGATCTCTCGCTCAGTTCAGAATCCTGTGTGAGACCTCCTCGACGTGAGTACTCCCGTGTGATTCCTGCGTGATCCCCAATGCCTGCGAATTTGATAGAAGGGGGTAGCCGGCGGTGGTCGCGGGGAAGGAAAAGCACGATACAAATTAGGGCAACCGAGAGGGACCGCTGGTTCGGTTTCCTCCCAAACCAAGACTTCTAATTTCTCAAATAAATCAAGCATACAATTAAGTTCACGTATTCTCCCTTATATAGGGGAGAGACTCACTAGGCCGCCGTACAAACAAGGAATAAAATACTAGTAAATAAAATACGTAAGATAACTTGATGGGAGCCCGTCGATACATGCTAGGCTCTTGCCGTCTCCATACCTCATGCGTGCCTAGTGTAAACTCGCGTGAAGCGCCTACCTTCGATAGGATCCTCCCTGTTCGTATCAACTACCTCAGGGTTCTCAACGACCTTGTCCTCAAGGTCCAAATCTGGGAACTAGGCCCTCACTTCCTCCGCCAAGATCCAGGTGGCCTCGTCCCTTGCCTGTCCCTTCCACTGAATGAGAACCTGCCTCACGGGTTGGCCTTGGACGTGCTCGATGCGGGTGCCCAGCACTGCCTCGGGCTCGTAGCATGTGACTTCTTCACTACTCAGGCTTTCGGGCAGGGTAGCTTGGAGGGGTGGCTCCCCAACGACCGCTTCAACTGTGGCACATGGAATACCGGATGGATTCGACTGTCGGGTGGGGTTGCAAGCGGTACGCTACCACGCTTATCTTTTCCACGATCAGGAGGGGGCCAAAATATCGCACGGAGAGCTCGGAGTGGAGACGCCCGATCAAAGAGCTCTGACGGTGCGGTCGCAACTAGACGAACACATGCTCTCCTAGTGAGAGGGTCACCTCGCGGCGACGTCGGTTGGCCTGTTGGGCCATTCTCTCTTGGGCGCGGCGTAGGTGATGCTTCAACTGTCGTACAGCCTCATCTCGATCGTGTAGGTCCTCTGCCAATACTTGGACCTGGGATTCCCCGGCGAGCCTGGCCGGTATCGGTGGGGACGGATGCCCATAAACTGTCTGGAAGGGGGTGACGCCTGTCATCGACTGGTAGGTGGTGTTGTACCATAATTCCACCCACGCTACCCACTAGGTCCACTAGTGGTGTTGCTCGATAACAAAACAGCAGAGGTAGGTGCCCACACAACGATTGAGAACATCTGTCTGTTCGTCGGACTGGGGATGATATGTTGTACTGAACCGCAGCTTGGTCCCCTGTAAGCGGAACAACTCCTGCCAGAAGGTGCTCATGAAGACCGGGTCGCGGTCGCTAACAATGGACCGGGGAAACCCGTGTAAACGGACGATCTCACCCACAAAGGCTCGGGCCTCCGAACTCGCCATGTAGGGGTGTTTGACGGGTATGAAATGTCCGTACTTGGAGAGACGATCGACGAGCACCAACAGGCAGTCATACCCCTGAGAGCGTGGAAGGTGGGAAATGAAATCCATGCCGATGTCTTCCCAAACCCGATCGGGCACTGGAAGGGGTTGTAGCAGGCCAACAGGGGCGAGGGTCTGGTATTTGGCCTTTTGACAGACCAAACAATCAGCCATCAACTGATGCACCGTCCTCATCATGCCTCGCCAGTAAAAGGTGGCCTCCAGCCGGCGGTAGGTCGGGTAGGCCCACGAGTGCCCCGTCGTCGGTGTGGAATGAAACTACTCCAATATACGTGGTATCCATGGTGAGGACGCTACGAGTACCAGACGGTCGCAGAAGTAGAGTCTATCGCCCACAAGCCGGAAGGGCGGGTGTGCGTCCGGCACGCTCTGTAGCTTGTCGATCATGTGGCCATAATGGGGGTCCGCCCGCACCTCCTCTTGTAGGATCGCCGCGTCCCACCACTGGCAGAGGGAGATCACCGCCAAGGTGTCGCCGTGCTCACGACGGTACAAGGCATTCGCGGTCGTGTTCGTCCGCCCGGTCTTGTACTCAATAGAGAACTGATAACGCAAGAGTTTGACTATCCAGAGTTGTTGGGTCGGGGTGGAGACCTTCTGACTCAATAGATGCTTCAAGTTATTGTGGTTGGCCCTGACGGTGAAGAGGCGACCAAGAAGATATGGGCGTCAATGCTGAACTGCTAACACCAATGCACGTAGCTCGATGTCGTAGGCGGAGGCCTCCTTTCGCCTGTCGGTGAAGGTCTTGCTGTAATATGCGATGGGGCGACCCTCCGGCATGAGGATGGCACCGACCTCCTTTCTTGAGGCATCACATTCCACGACAAATGGTTGAGAAAAATCGGGCATGCTCAGGACCGGTGTCGCCACGAGAGTGCGCTGCAAGCTGAAAAAGGCCTCATGGGCATCGCATCCCACTGGAAGGGTACCTCCTTCAGGAGGTCCATCAGGGGCCGCGCCAAAGCCCCGTAGCTGCGGATGAAGCGGCGGTAATAGTTCGTAAGTCCTAAGAATCCGTGCATGGCCCAACAGCTCGTCGGTGTTGGCCAGTGCAGGATAACATCCACCTTCTGCGGGTCCATGGCGACCCCCTCGGTGGAGATGATATGACCCAGGTGCGCGACCTGAGGCTGGTCGAATGTACACTTCTTCCGGTGGGTCACGAGCTGGTGGGCGGCCAGGAGGCGGGGAACGGTGGCGAGGTGGGCCAAGTGGAGCTGCCAAGATGAACTGTAAACCAAAATGTAGTCAAAGAAAACCAAGACAAACTTATGCATATGCGGGCGGAACACGCCATTCATGGTGGACTGGAAGGTGGCTAGTGTGTTTGTCGGGTCAAACGGCATGACAAGAAACTCGTAGTGGTTGTCACGTCGCATGTGTCTAGAAAGCTGTGTTTGACACATCCTCTGCTCGCACGCGGATTTGGTGGTAGCCCGAGCGTAAGTCCAGCTTAGAGAAGTTGCGAGCGCCCCGCAGTTCATCCAATAACTCCTGGATGATGGAGATGGGGTACTTATCTGGCACGGTGAGCTTGTTCAGCTCCCTGTAGTCAACGCAAAACCGCCAACTGACATCCCTCTTCCGCACAAGGAGCGCAGGGCTAGAGAAAGGGTTGGCGCTCAACTGAATGATGTCTGCACTGAGCATCTCGGTCACCATGGCCTCCATGGCGTTCTTCTGGTCGTGGTCGTATCGATATGGGCGGACAGAGATTGTCGCCACGTCGGGCTGCAGGATGATGTTGTGGTCGAACGCGCGCGTTGACGGTAGTCCGTGGGGCATAGTGAAAACCATTGGGTAGTCGTCGAGTAGCCGCTGAATGTCCGGATGCACAGGTAGTGGTGCCAGGTCGAATCCAAGATCCATATGGCGGAGGAAAACACTGAAATTCGGGTCGATCTTGCGAAAAATGGAGCGAAGGCCGACCGGTGAACGGGCCAGCGAGGAGTCTCCCTGTAGCTGACGTGTCACGCCCGCCGCCCGACGCCTCAAAATCCATCGTGAGCCGACCCCAATTGTGCTTGCAGTCCCCCAAGCGTGCTCAAACAGACCACACCCAATATTGCATCCAACCCGCCAAGGCCGAAGACATAAAAATCGGCAGAACCTAAGTGTGTACCGATGGAGAATTGCACGACAATGCATCGTCGAGCTGTGCGGGCACGATGGCCATCCCTGAGGGAGACATGAAAGCCTGGTGCTGGGGTCAACGGAAGGCAAAGTGCCGCCACGAGGTCCTGGGAAATGAAGTTGTGACTGGCGCCACTATCGATCATAAGGACCATTGTCGACTGTTGCAGGGTGGCCGAGAGCTTCATGGTGCACGGGCTGGTGATGTCGCACACTGAGTAGCAAGAGACCTCCAACCGATGGAACCTGGAGGCCGGCTCGGCCATGTTGGGCCCCTCCTCATCAAGCTCGAGGGTCTCAAAGTCGGTCATCACAATCTCCTCTTATTCGCCCCTCAAGAGCATCTGGAGGTCCTTGTTAGGGTATTTGTGGATCGGTGAGTACGGGCCCTTGCAGCGGAAGCAGAGGTCCTTGTTAGGATATTTGTGGATCGGTGAGTACGGGCCCTTGCAGCGGAAGCATAGGTCCTTGCCCCGCAGGTCAAGGTACTCTTGATGAGAGATTCGATGGGGGGAGGGCAATCCCGTGGAGGTGTTGGTTGCAACTACAGTGGAGGACGGCCGGTTGCGGGCGGCACGTCTGGGGTTGCACGGCCCAGTGGAGGTGGATGTCGAGGGGGCGAACTGGGCGGCGATGGGGGGTGGTGGGGGGCAAATCCGGCCTCCACGAAGAGTGCTTGCTCCATTGCCCGAGTCTGTGTGGACCGTATGGTGGGATCGTGGACCCGAAGACGGTAGCGGATATGCGGGCGCAACCCGGCGAGAAACGTTCCCAAGTAGTGGTCTGGTGAGAGGTCGAGCACGTGCGTGGCAAATTCAATGAAGCCGTCGATGTAAGCATTAACGGAGTCTGTTTGGCGGGCATTGCTTAGATGCTCATAGGGACTGTTGGCGTGACAGTTGTCGTAGTGGCGAATCAACTCATCTTTGAGGAGCGGTCAGGACAAGTCTGACGATGACTGTAGAAGCCAACAGGCTCAATGAAGGGCTGAGCCCACCATGTATATCATTGCAAGGGAAACAATTTGCGTCGCGGGCGTGCCCTGGATTTTGAAGTGGTGCTCGGCCCGTGCGAGCCGTCCTAGGGGATCGATGATGTCGAAAACCAGAAGTTCAATGCGGCGGAGAGTACCGGCGGCGAACTCGCGCAGAGGGTGAACGTCGCCCGGGGACTTGTCGGGGTTGTTGGCCTATGTCATGGTGGCTAGCGGTGGGGCCGGTGCGGCTGCAGGGGACGGTGGGCGGGCGGCAAGGAGTTTGTGGATGTCACGGGCGGCAACTTGGAGTTCTGAAATGGTCGTATCGACCCGATCGAGGTGGTTAGAGAATGTTGTCGTGGCTGCGGCGGGGTCGGAGTCACGCGCCATGCCAAGGGTTTGAGGCATACGTCGTGGCTCAAAGGGAAAAGGAGGAGGGGCGTCGGAAGGCAACACAGAGTCGACGACGCAATGCGCGATGCAGGACGCCGAACCGAAATCACCGAGCGGTGACGCCAGCGGGCGGAATGCGATGCGTGAGAGGGGTGGCGCGCGAAGGAGGTCGAACCAGGTTAATAGAAAGGGGTAGTCGACGGTGGATGCGGTACCTGAGTAGCGTGCGATGCACGAGAGTGGGGGCGGAAGGCGCGATACGTGAGCCGCCAGGGGAAAGAAAAGCACGATACAAATTAGGGCAACCGAGAGGAACCGCTTGGTCGGTTTCCTCCCAAACCAAGACTTCCAATTTCTCAAATAAACCAAGCATACAATTAAGTTCACATATTCTCCCTTATATAGGGGTGAGATCCACTAGGCCGAATAGTCGTACAAATAAGGAATAAAATACTAGTAAATAAAATATGGAAGATAACTCGAGGGGAGCCAGCCGATACATGTTAGGCTCATCCTGTCTTCGTACCACGATAAGCTAGAAATCAATCGATCGAGGGATCTTCACCGTCAATCGACAACAAGGAGCGGATGGTTAAGGGTTGGAAGGAGTTGAGCGGGAGGAAGATGATCATGAGGTGAGCGGAAGGTCGCGATTGGGGAGAGGCGTGCAGTTACAGGAGAAGTTTTGAGCGGTTTGCGACAGTTTTGGGAAGTTATGGGTGGTTTTGGTGGTTCCACGATAAGATATGAACGGAGTGAGGTTATTGATGGAGGAAACTGTGCAAAAATAGGGCGTGCGGGCTGGAAACGGGAGAATATTTTGTGATAACTGAAAATTAACGGGGACGTCACACTCCGGGATCTCGCAACGTCGCACCACGATAAGCTTGTTAGTTATGGAATCTCTCACAAAATTAACGACTGAAAATGAAAGTCTCTGCACTTATTTATAACAAGAGGGGTGGTTGGGCACTCGACGTGAACAACTATGATTGATTGTTACGCCCAGTGTCCTAAAACACTAAATACAAGTCCAAGATTTAAAAAACAAAACAAGATACGTAAATACTAAAACGCCGCTTTAGACGCGCTCATGGTCTCGGATCGTCGATCCGATCAACGCCTCCTGCGTGAATACACGAATGCGGGCCCTGTTAAATGGTGACCCGTAGTTCAACGTCGATCCCCATCACTAATACCCCTTTCTCTCTTCTATATCCAACGGATGCATCTTTCCCCTCACCTCGCGTGTTTGGTTGTGTTACTTTTGTCCACACTCCTACATTCGGTCACGATAAACTCTCGACTTGCGCCACCAAATGTATATTCATGTGGTACTCTCCAACTCAGAAAGTATATTGATGTTTCGACTTTATCTCCAAATGACAATACGTATCTACTGACGTCACATTTTTTATGACTACCCTATATTTTTCCCACGAATAGGGAACCCTTCCTCTCGATATCTCTACTAATCGCTCAACCACATCTCCTCCAAGCTCTATTTTATCGTTCTCTATCATTTATGCTCCTTCATCAGATATCCCGTAATTGTCACCCCCTCCTGAATGTATACCTCAAATTTTCCCCTTTCCATATCATTATCATCAACACCCTGCATCCACACCCGTTCCTGTTCCTTCCACTCCAGAGTCCCCGCCGTCAGGTCCCAGGCCAGCGCTCTCCTCTTCTTTAGTCTCATCAGACCCGGATCTTCATTCTTCCCATTGCTCTGTGAAAAGTGGTAAGGGGGAATACACAACATCCTTTAACTAATGTTGTCTCATATGTCAATCTCAATCCTTCGTGCAACATGTTTGCATGGGACTCTCTACCACCATTATTCCTACTATATATAAGGAGATTCTTTGTATAACTTGCTGGAAAACGTCTATAGATGAGGAAATCTCTGCCTTGAAATCACGAGGTAGCTGGATACCTGGACTCTTGTCCCTACCCCCATTTGGGGGTGATGTTGTCGATAGTAGTTAGGACATTGTCATCAAGTTTCTCCCATACGGCACTATGGATCGATACAGGTCTCGTTTTGTTGCCACGAGGTTCACCAAGACATATGGTGTTGATTTATTTGACACCTTCCTCTGATTGCACATATTAGCACTATCTAGATCCTCTTCTCGTTTGTTGTCAACCGAAATTAGCAAATGTCTCAGCTTGGTGTCAAAAATGTCCTCCTCTATGGTGACTTACACGAAGAGGTATAAATGGAGTAATGACCTGGATATATTGCTCGAAAAATGACTCAGGTGGGTAAGCTTCGGAAGGTCATTTATGGTCTCAAACAAAACCCTCGCGCATGCTTTGACAAATTCAGTTGGATTATCTCTACCATTGGTTTCTCCAGAAGCAATGTTGATCTATCTCACTTTATATGGAAAAAAAGTCATGTTCTAGTTGTTCTCATCAAAGATGACTCCTCTGGAATATAGCAAATAAAGAAACATCTTTGAAAGAATTTTGTTCCCAAAGATATGGGTCCTTCAAGATATTTCTTGAAAATTGAAATTGTGAGATGCAATAACTACATCTTCTCTCACAATACAAGTATGGCGTAGATCCACCCAATGAAACCAATCTCCTTAGTACAAAACATGCCTGAAATCTCATGTTAATGGGCACTAACAAACTTTGGGATAAGACATCCCCTCTCATGCATGATATTACTCGATACAGACGTCTGGTTGATAAACTCATCTACCTTACCACAATAAGACCTGACATCACTTATTTTATTGGGAGGATCGATCAATTCATGCAGGCTCACAGACAGTATCATATTGATGCTGCTTTAAAAATATTAGAAGACATCAAATGGTCTCCAAGAAACGGACTATAATTTCAAAACAACAATCATTTATGCATCAAAGCTTTTTCTTATGCAAGCTATGAAGATGATAAAGGTGATCAAAAAATCACTTTTGGATTTTGCACATATGTTAGAAAAAATCTGGTCACATGAAAAAATAAGAAACAAGCATTAGCATTCAGGTCAAGTGCTGAAATTGAATACAGAAGTATGACACAGATTGTATACGAGTTGAAGTGGTTGAGAACACTTTAAAAGACTTAGGAGAAACTTATGATTATCCCCTACTAATGTTTTTTCATAAAAAAATTATTATGTGCATATCTAAAAATTCAGTGTTTCATAAACAAAATATATTGAAGTTAATTGTCACTATCAAGGAGGAAGTTATCAAATAACAAATATGCACTTCGTTTGTTTTTTTCAAATAAAGAGTTAGTTGACGTCTTCACCAAACTTGTTTCTTCCTCTTTTTTCAGATATTTGTGTCAAACTGGGAATGATCGATATATACATATATATGTTCCAGCTTGAGGAGCAGTGTTAATGTTACAATCCACGGCTCCTGAGAACCGGGTAGTGGGCCCAGGCAGGCCTCAACCATCACCCGACATTTTCGAACCTCTACCGGCACTATAATAGAGTCGCGGCCCATACGCGCCAAACTGCCTCCGCATATATTTAACCTTGGAGGCGGGATGTTGATGCCGGGATTTGAACCCGCGACCCCCTTGATGAGAGAACTTTCATGATCTCTCATCACCAACTGAGCCAACCCAACCCCTTATAGGTGCGAGGTGTGGACAACGAAAGATCAGTGTGAATAATAAAGCGTACACATAAATGAAAATAATATAACCAATGCAAATAAAATAATCATGTCGGCGGCGCGTCTTCAGTCTCTCCTCTAGACGGACCCGTCATCATATTCCTCTGCATGCGGACTCGCAATGACGTCTTGTCGGCGTGTGCGTGTCCTGTCAGCATGCCCAACTGTAACAATGCCACCGTCTAGAAAATATGTCTTGTCCCCAAGGTGACGGTCGGAGGGGTGGCGGCAGAAGTGATCCTGGGGCAGCCACGTAGCTTCGGACTCCGAACGGTAAGACCTAGCAATAGGGACCTCCTGCGAGCAAGAGTCCCCCTAAAGATGGTAGTGGCGATCAAGTAGCTCGGCTGGGTAGTACGACGCCAACTGCTATCTTTCATCCAGACCAGAAGTACCGAGCTAGACAATGGGGTTGCACCAGAACAAATAAGCCCCCCCCCCCCTCCCCCATCAGCATCCCCTGCATCAGAGGCTCAAGCTCATCCTTCCACCTATGGTTAGAACGGAACGCCTGCGCCGAGACTGTTGTAGTCCTAGGCTAGAGGGAATTGGAGCGGTCGGGCGGCCAGGCTGGTGGAAATCCTGTTTAAGGTTGGATGACATCAGCGAGCACAGTGGAAAGCTCTGTGAGGTCCATTGGGGAAGGAAAAGGCACATCAGACGGGCCCGAGAGGGGCCAGAGCCCCTTGAAGAGGCCGGCGTCTGTGGTCTTGTGCAGAGGGAGAGCGGGGTTGTCGTCGAGGCGACATTGCTGGCCCCCATATAGGAACTGCATAGTCATAGTCATCCAGTTAACGCATGCATTGCCGCCTAGGCCGAATGTGTAGAAGTCCAGCGGTCACGGCACATGACCCCACAGAGAGAGACACGACAGTGCAACGGCCCTGAGTCGGTCGACGGTGCCCATCGCTCAGGAGGACTGCAACATCCAGAGAGGGAACCGAGGGAAGACAAAGCTGTTGCACCAGACGCTGAGATATGAGCTTGTGGCTTGCGTCGTCGTCCACTACAATGATGATCGGACGATCCCGCAGCGTGCCCGAGAGCAGCATGGTCTGCAGGCGGGAGATCCCACTCGTCGAGGCACGGAATAACTTCAGGAGGTGAAACGTAGCAGCGGTAGGGTCGAGAGATGTATTCCCCGCTGAGAGCTTCAGGGCCTCAAAGTCAGCTAGGGTAACCTCAGGGTCGACGTCGCTAATAATAACGTGGAACTCCTTCACGGAGCACTCATGGTTGGGGGAGTAGGGTTGGCGGCACCAAAAATAGAGACCCATGCTGCGAACATTCTTGTCATGACGTCAAGGCGAACCAAGACCTTGTGCACAATTGGGGGCCCAACGGCTTGTGCACAATTAGGCTCCTCGATGCCTATGCACAATTAGGCTCCTAGACGCCTAGGCGACGCCTAGGCGACGCCATGACAAGAATCGTTGTGAAGCTCATTATAATCACTATTTGAGATGTGATGAGTAGTCGGTGGGTGGCCCGGCCTGTTTCCCCAAGGCGGCGGCCGCGGTGGAGGAGTTGTGGCTGGTGGTCGCCAAGGCGGCCGAGGCTGGTGGTGGTTGGCCGTAGGAGCAGGTGGTCGGGGAAGGAGGTCGACTTCCACCAAACACACCAAGTCCATGGCGTCGGAGACTGTGCGGGGGTGGTGCATGCGAAGACGAGAGTGATCCATGTGGCAGTAGACCCTGCAAGAAGAATCCCAGGTAATGATCGAGTGGTATCCCGGGAACGTGGGAAACCCGGGCGACGAACTCATCAACATAGTCGTCCAGGCCGGTTGTCTGGCAGACGCCGCAAAGACGCTCAATAGTGGAGTAGCCGGAGTAGCGGGTGTCATACCGTCGGATCATCTCCTGCTTGAGCTCGGGCCAGGAGAGACACGGGTTGGACTGGCGGAGCCACCGAGCCCAGTGAAGGTTCGAGTCGTCAAGGCCAACCACAGTCATAGATACCTTGTCCTGCTACGGCATGTCGTTGAGGTCGAAATATTGCTCCGTTTTGGCGATCCAACTCATTGGGTCGACGCCGACAAAAGAAGGAATGTCGAGGGAGAGGGCGGACCAGCCCGAAATGGGCGTAGGAGTGGTTCCGGATTGAATGGGCGGTGGCCCTGCGCCGAGGAGAGAGCCATCGTCTGCGGGTGAGCCGGAGCCGGACGCGGCAGAAACAGCGCCTGTAGAGAGTCAATCTTGGAGTGGAGGGCGAGAAGGGATGCGTGCATGGGAGCGATAAATTATTCATGAGTCTCCACGCAATGGCTAAGGGCTTCTGAGGCAGTATTTGGGGAGGGGTCACTGGAGGAACGAGTGGTGGGAGCCATAGGAGCGGCAGATCTGGACAGATTCACTAGAAGCGGCGGAAACCTCTAGAATCCGCGGAAACATCTGGAAGTGTCGGCACTTGCGGAAATTCGGCAGATTGCGGCCAAATCGACAAATCTGGGGTGGATTTGACTGAGATTGGCTGTTCGGCGGCCTTCATGTGAGGCTATGACAGAGCGCGCGGAAACTGCCGATCGGCAGTCGTACAAGCACTGGAAGCCACGAATCGTCGGACGCGGGTGCGGAAGGAAGCGGAATCGGCGCTCCGACGCTAGGAGCTGTTCAGATCGGGAAGCAGGTCACGTACGCAGGCAGTATCTGGTGCAGAAGCGGAATCGGACGCCGCGGGAGGAATCGGGACGCGGGGGAAGTGGACGGCGCGCGATATTGAGCACCGGCGGCTAGATGGCGGGTAGTGAGGCAGGTCGGACCAAATTGATATGATCCCGGGAGGAATCTGGCAATAGGATGGCCGACAGAGGTGAGGAAGAGGAAGGAGGGAACAAGAAAAAAAATTAGAGAGCAACCCTAATTTCCACACATCCAAGCATAATGTAAAAGAGTACAACTCAACCTCTTATAGGTGCGGGGTGCAGACAATGAAAAAGCAGTGTGAACAATAAAGTGTACACATAAATGAAAATAACATAACCAATGCAAATAAAATAATAATATCGGCGGCGGATCTTCGGTCTCTCCTCCTTCAGACGGATCCGTCATCGCCTCCCTCCGCGTGCGGACTCGCCACGACATCTCGTTGGTGTGTGTGTGTGTGTGTCCCGTCAGCATGTGCAACCGTAACAACTAAAGTCCAAGCTTAAAAGCCCGCATAAAAGCACATTGTATTTTTTTCTCCTTCTTGTATTTAGTCGCATATCTCCAATTGTACATTCATGTTCCTCCTATACTCTATATAAAGAGGGGAGCTCTCATGCAATAAGATTTTTTGGAAATAATAATCATTTATATTTCAAACTTTCCTAGTAACCAAACAAGACAGTTATTCATCATCTTTCTCCTCTTAGTTTTCTTCATATTGTAGAAAAGTTTTGACACTCTTTGAGCTCTTGCCTTAGATGTCACAATAAAGCTATGGTTATCACCTCTAGCCGTGTACAAAAGGACCGGACACAGTGGGTCGGCCCGAGTCCGGCCCGGTAAAAACCCGTCTAGGCCCGGCCCGACAAAAGCCCGACCCAGGCCCAGGGCCCATGTTTAGAGCAACTGCCCGAGCCGATAACCGGCCCGGGCCGGGCAAAGCCCGATTTCCGGGTCGGGCCCGGGCGAAGCCCGGGCTATGGCCGGTTAAAGCCCGGGCTATGGCCGGTCAAAGCCCGACCCAGAAACAAGAGTCGTTGCTAACGGCTCTTATAAGAGCCGTTAGCAGCTAACGGCTCTTATAAGAGCCGTTAGCTGCTAACGGCTCTAATAAGAGCCGTTAGCTGCTAACGGTCTTAAGAGCCGTTAGCTGCTAACGGCTCAGTTAGCTGCTAACGGCTCTAATAAGAGCCGTTAGCTGCTAACGGCTCTTATCGTTAGCTGCTAACGGCTCTTATAAGAGCCGTTAGCTGCTAACGGCTCTTATTATAGAAGAGCTAACGCTCTTATAGAGCCGTTAGCAGCTAACGGCTCTTATAAGAGCCGTTAGCAGCTGTTGTACTGTTATACAGCAGTACAGCAGCTGTTGTACTGCTGTACAGAGCAGCAGAGCCTAGGGCCTAGGCTGGCGAGCCTAGGCCCTAGGGGGTTTATTAAAAATATATATTTTTTATAGACCCCCCTCCCTCCTCCCCCCCCCCACTTTCTCTCACTCCCGATTCCTGAACCACTCTCACTCTCTCTCACTCTCTCTCACTCTCTCTCCTACTCACTCTCTCTCTCATTCCCCCCAACCCCAACCTGAGCAGCCCCTCCCCCCTCTATCTCTCTCGCTCTCTCTCTCTCTCTTCAACTCTCTCCCTCTTTCCCACTCACTCTCCATCCAACTCTCCAAGGCTCTCACTCCCTCAACGATAGCATGGCGTCGTCCTCTTCAACGCCAGGGTCGTTTACTCAAAGTACGCTTGTAGTGGTGGAACACAATCGTAAGATGGCAGTTTGGGAGCACTTCGATAAGATTCAAGTTGGCGTCGAATTCAAGGCGCGATGCAAATTATGCTCGAAGTTGCTGACCCTTACCGGCAACGCGACACTATCAAGACACCTTAAGTCTTGTGTGGCGAAACAAGCTCCTGAGTCAAGTCAGACCCACATTTCAGGAGCATGACAAATTTGGACATACGATCAACTTCGCCAACGGGACATGTAGATGAAACATGTCATCAAACGTGGATTGTCATTCAGCCACTACGACAACGAGGATGCGACGAAATACATACATGGAGGCTTTCAGCTCAAATATCAATAGGTAAGTTGAGCTTCTCTTAAGCGTGACGCCATTAAAGCATATTTATAATCAAAACATTTGTTAATAAAATTTTTTAAAAATTTTGAGAGTCGTGTAATTTAACGAGTGACGTTTGGAGCAGTAGCATAAAAGTAGGATTATCGTATATATGTATCACGTGTTATTGGATCGATCTCGTTTCATGAGAGTTAAATAAGCGTATAATTTGTTTTGAAAGTTTCGAATATCCGCACACTGGTAAAACTATATATAATATAATTATGAAATGTGTGCGAAAATTTAAATTAAAATATAAAATAATAAGTATTTCTTTTGATAACGTCTCTAACAATAACGTAGTTATTTATTGGTTAAAACGCGATTTAAAATCAATATTAAACGATGCGTTTTTTCAAACTCGCTGTGTTTGTCATATTTTAAATTTAGTGGTACAAGATAGTTTAGCCGCTATGGAACCCTATATTGAAAAAATTCGTCTAATGTTTAGAGTCATTTATAGTTCTAGACAACGATCTCAGGATTTTAAATATTTTGAAAACGCACAAGGTAAAAAATATTTGAAACCTCAATTTGATATGTCTATTAGATGAAACTCAACATATAAAATGTTAAAAAGAGTGTTTCAATAAAAATCACTTCTTATGAAATATTATAATATGGTAAATAGTCATGATTTGACCGATGCCGACTGGGACGTATTAGCAAATTGCATGGATTTATTAAAATATTTTTATATGACCACAGTTTTTTATCCGACGTGTACTATCCAACTAGCTCACTAGTAATTGAAAATATTGTAAACATCGCACAAAAATTAAATTATTATAAGCAACATGATGGATGACTTCCATTAATTGAAATAATTGAAGAAAATTTTATAAAATATTATAGAGAAATGTCTGCAATGTTTTCGTGCGCCGCCGCTTTAAATCCGTTATTCGGCGTACACGGCGTAGAAAATTTGATATAAGAAATCAATACAAACTTAAATTTAAATTTAAATTTTGATGATTGTGATGACGTTAGTATTATAAAATTTAATTCTCTTTTTACCAAGTGTTACAATTATTATGATAACTTATACGGCTCCCGGCCTCGGGAAGAATTATCGCAACCAAAAACAAATGATACTTTTAAAAATAAAATTCTAGAATTAGCAGCTAGGAAAAAGGCGCGCACATCTAGTAGTTTAAATGAATTAGGATTGTACACTAAAACACAATTCCGTGATTTTATGAGAACGGAGGAGATTGAAAACTTTAATCTCTTAAAATGGTGGAAAGATAAAGTTAATACGTATTCTATTTTGGCATATATGGTCCATGATTTACTAACAATTCAAGCTAGTACGGTAGCTTCAGAGTCCGTTTTTTCTCTTAGTGGTAGGGTTTTGAACGAGCGGAGGAGCCGGCTCAACGAAGAATCTCTTGAAATGTGCATCTGCTACAAGGACTACTTGAATGCTACGAAGAGGAAGCAGCACATTACATCATTAGAAGATAGCTCAGAGGAGATAGAAGACGAGATGGACGCAATGAATTTACAAGATGATTGAAGAGCAAGCACACATCTAGTAGCTGGCTAGGCAGGCTAGCTGTCTTAAAACTGTATTTTTGTGTTTTGTTAAATTAATAAATGTTGTAGTTTTTTAATCTAAAATTAAAAATGATAATAAATTTCATTTTTTTATTAATGTAAATTGTAAATGTTATTTAATATTAATAAAATTGAATTCTTCTTGTCCATGTGAGCGAAATTTTTTTATTATCATAATAAAATAATAATTATAAATTTTTAATGTATTGATTTTTTTAATAATTTAATAATTATTAATTTTAAAAAGAGATTTAAAAAAAATAACCCGACCCAGGCCCGGCCCGAAGGGCCAGATCAGGCCCCTTCCCGGGGCAGGGGCCCGAGCCCGGTTTAAGAAAAGCCTGGGCGGTGCCCGGTTGACTAAAGCCCGAGCTCGGTACCGGGTCGGCCCGATCGGGCTTTATGCCCATGGCTATCACCTCCCTAGCCTTTAAAAATTTATCAACAAAGGTTCATAACAATTTCATATTAGAACCATCACTCCTAGGCTCACGTCGTCCCCTATTACACAATTAGTCATCCGCGCTAGAAAATAGTTTTATTGCACAAACGACTTTCATTGAATCAGTCCTTGAAGGATTCCGTGAAAGTCATCAACTAGGTCAACTGGTGAACCGTCGGATAGACTACACAATCTGATCCAAGGATCTCCCATTGAAGCCGCACGCATGATCGTCTTTGCACAATAGTGAACGACTTCTAACAGTGCTCATCTGCATATTTCTTTGACCGTTGATCACTACCCGTAGTTGGATCCTTCTCCATCATTGGTTAGTCTGTATATCTCATAAATCGTGAATAATGATTCCCTAGAATCTGAATCTAATCCTGGGTTAGTATGTCGTGAATAATGATTCCTTTCTACAATAGATTTTATTACCTCATGCTAAGACTTAGCCAAGGGGTACTCTTCTGCACTGGCACTTATGTCACCCTTTTGTGAAGTACTTCCACTAGCAAATTAACCAAGGCTTCCCCACATAGACAAATTACTTTAACGGGATTAGTGCAGAGGGGCAACATTGCAGGAAGTTATTTTTGATAAGAATAGAAGAATCCGACAGGATTCCAACAATCATATTCCATACTGAGCTTGAGAACTAGATCAAATTGAATGAGGGAGAATGCTATTTGTTGAAACCGGAAATCGGTCTCCTGTGGAGTTCGACCCTTGGGGAAGGGTTGGTCTCGCGCCTACTTTGCTCCTGCAAGAAAAACAACAGAGAAGGCAAGAAGAAACAGACCCAAGGGCTCGGCAGGGAGGTCCCACCACAAACCCGGAAGATCTCAGAGCGCTTCCCCTCCTTAGCCTGAAGCCGAGCTAAGGTACCCTCAGAAAGCACTTGAAGATTTTGGGGGGAAGAGTACAGGGAAGAACCTGCTTTCTGGGGTACCCCTTGGGTCCTATTTATAGCTTTTGAAATCCGGACTGCCAATAACCAAAATAACTGACCTGAAATTACCAGAAAACCCTCGGCTGGGTCTGTCAACAGCCAAACTCCGCTGTTTTGAAGGGCTATGGGCAGACCAGCAGGGGCAAAACAGTAAAAAGTACCTCTGACACCCAGGCGAGCTGGGAGCTCTGGCCACCCCGGCATGCTCTGCTCGCCTACTGCTGTCGAGCTCCACTGCGAGGGCGCGAGTTGCAGCCCGCTCGGCGAATGCCGAGCTCGGGGTCGCCGATCGACGATCTCTGGCCGACGGATGCCGAGCTCAGCCTCGCCCCTGCCGCTGCCGAGCTCGCCTGCTGCTCCTAGCCTGATCTGCTCGGCCCCTGGTGATCTTGCTCGCCGGACACGAGATTGTACACAATCTCCGCTCTTTTCGAGCTTGTCAAAAAGCTCGGAAAGAAACATCCAACCCGAAGTGTGCGGCGAGCTCTGGCTGGCGAGTTGGAGGGAATCTTCTGGTGGGGGCCACCTGCGGCTATATATATGCACCTGCTCAGCTGCCTGGCTCTTGTCATTCCTCATGTTGTCTTGCCAAGATGCCCCTCCCTAAGGAGATCCAAGAGCGCATAGACCGAGCTTGCCAGACTTCCGCGGCTCGCGTTGCCGCGCTGACGGCGGTCCCCGCGAAAGCTCCTCAAATTGATTCTGCTGAGCCGAGCTCCAAGAGGACAAAGCCATTCCCCGAGGCGGCCGAGCCCATTTTCCACGACCTGAGGGCCACCCTGGCTCGCGAGACCGGCTCTTCTACCCGAACTATTCTGGAGAAGGATAGGGAGGTCGTCGTAGTCGGCGACGATCAGGACGGCCAACCAGATGGCGAGGGCACCGAGCCGCGGGTCCCCACGCCGCGAGGCGAGGTCACGCTCGCCACTTCGCGATTCTCGGCACCGGACAGCCATCCCCGGGATCCGCCGCCCCTCTTCGGGATCCTGCCTGTGAGCTCGCAGAGGCCAACCTCACCACCGGGCTCCCCTCTTCGGCAAATTGACGCGGCCGCCGGGGAAGGTCTGGGGTCCATTCCCACCCCGGGCTTCGAGCTCATCTCGTCGGGGGCTCGCGGCCCAGGTCGCGGGAAGGACCTGAGGTTCATCCCTCCCCGCATCTCCTTTGAGCCGCCGAGCTCTTCAGCTCAGCCTCGCTCAACCCTGTGCTTCATAAGTTTTTGCTCCGCTGATATCTGCCTTTACAGCTCTTCCCAGTCAATCGGCTGTCGAGGAGTCCTCGCGGGCAGCCCACCACTCTCCCCTCCCGTCTCCGAGCTCGCTGGACTCTTACCTGGGTCCGGAGGTGGATCAAGGCGAGCCGACGAGGAGGGAGGTCAAGCTTCTCAAGAAGCTGGTGTGCGGACTGCGCGAGGTGCAGGGGGTCAACGAGACGCTGCAGCGCGACTACGCGTGTCTTGCTGAGGAGGTGCGCCTCGGTCAAGCTGGCGAGTTGATGTCCCCCTCCCGACTCCTGGACGAGATAGACGACGGTCTCTTGGTTGCGCAAAGGAATTCTGGAAGGATCCGCGAGCTACTCCGCGCGCGGCAGCCTGGGGGGCGGGGGTCGCGAGGTCGGGGTAGGTAAGTCTGCGGGCTCCTCTGCCGAGCCGACCGGCGCTCGCATCCTGGTGCCCTCCCTGCTCGCGCGCCCCGCTTTCAATTCTGAACTTTTTACTTCTGCGATGAATAATTCTTAGAACATTCTTAATTATGTTACTTAAATAAAAAGCTGCAATGTTTGACTTAGCCTTGGCTGGGATGCGTCGGAAGTCGGCGAGCTGGGGTGGCGAGCTGGGGTGGCGAGCTGGGGCAGCGAGCTGCGCCGATGTGACAGCCTGCCTCAGATTTCTTTTCCTATAAATAGCCCCCCCCCCCACCTACCCCCGTACCGTCTTTATTGTTTTGCTTTCCTTTCTTTGCTTTCTTCTTTCCCTGCTCGCGTCGTGCTTTTCCTCTGCGATCATGGGTAAGACCAACCCGGACGTCGACGGCCGCTCCAAGTGCGCGCAACACTTCGCAGACTATTGCTTCTTCGACGGCCACACCAGCGAGGAGGAGCTCGCGGAATTCAAGGCCGCGCATGTGCCGCCGGGCTTTGAGGCACGCAGGCCGGGGCCGGGCGAGGCCATCAACACGTTCTACGAGAACGAGCTCGCCTTCCCCATCTCGCACTTCGAGGTGGGGCTGCAACTTCCCTTGTGGCCGGAGATCCGGCAGATCCTGAAGTACTACGGGGTCGTCCCCGCGCAGCTGAACTCCAACGCCATCGCAATGATGGTGGCGTTCGCGAGCTACCTCCGGCGGGAGAGGATCGAGTTCAACCTGACGGTGTTCAGGAAGCTCTTCTCCTACAAGGCGACGACGGACGGGGTCGCCTACTTCGGCGGCTCCTTGATCAAAGTTCGCGAGATCGCGAACAAGCACCATACCTGGATGACCAAGATCGCCTTCGTCAAGGGCGATCTCGGCAACATCCCCTACTCGCCGCAACAAAAAGGCGAGGAGGTGTACCGCCCGCCGGCCGTGTCCGGCAACGACGTCGAGCTCCACAAATTCTTCCTCCACAAAGATTTCGAGGTCACCTTCCTGGGGAGGGGCCTCGACGCGCTCCCCCCGGTTCTGCCCGGCGAAGGTATACTCTCCTCATCTTGCCGAGCTCGCCTACTCGCCGAACTCGGCACATCATCATATCTGAATTCCTAACCTTTCCAAGTGTTTTCCTGCAGGGGAGCGAATAATCTCCGCGAACCCGCCGTTCGCGGACCCGGGGCTCGATACTGACCCTCTTGCTCGCGAGAGGGCGGCGGCGGCGGCCTGCCGAGATGAGGCGGCCCTCTCGCAGCCCTCTTCCAGCAAGAGGCGATCTGAGGACGCGGGGTCGAACCCGCCATCCGGCCACCGTCAGATGAAAAAGATGCGGAGAGCCCTGCTGGCAACGCGGGGGCAACAAAAACAACAACATCAGCCCAGCCCCAAGTATATCAGCTCGTCGGAGACTCCTCCCGACGCGTCACCGGAGAGCCCGCTGAAGGAGACAACCAGCAAGGGCCGAAAGGGTGGCAAGGGCCCTTCTTCCTCGGCTGCGATCTCCCCTCCTCCTTCGGCGAAGAGGGCTGCCCGCGAGCGCGCGCCGCCGAAGCAGCACCCCCTCTCCAACTTCGGCGCGCGCTGGAAGGATTCCGCGGGCGAGCCCATGCTGCAGTGGGACGAGCTCGCTCATCGAGTCTCCGTCTCCACTCTGCACCCGTCCTGGCACGACCGCGAGCCTGCCACCGGTCACGCCTATGCCGTCGGCTTCGGCCTTTATGGCCGGGAGGATGTCGAGGCCTACAAGAGGACGACCCTGCGGCAGCTCGGTCACGAGGGCATGCAGTCCCACCTGCGGACCCTGGAGTTGCATCACATGCTGGCTCGCCGCAGTTTCGCCCTCAGCCACCAACTCGAAAAGGCCGAGCAGGCCCGCGACCTCGCCAAGGACAAGGTCACCGACCAGGCGAGGCGGCTCGGCATAGCGGAGGGTCTACTCGCCCAAGCCGCCGGCGGGTTGGTAAGTTTCAAGCGCTGCTCTCTTTTACTTAGAAAGCTTTGTGTTGCTGCTAAATGGGTTTTTTTCCAGGATGTCAAGGCGGCGGGTGAGCTTCAGGCTCGCAACACTGAGCTGGGGGAGGAGGTCAGCCAGCTGCGCGCGCAACTGGCCGCGGATGCCGACGCTGCTGGGGAGCTCCAGGCTCGCAACGCCGAGCAAGGGGAGGAGATCGGCCGACTGCGCGCACGCCTTGGCGAGCTGGAGGGCGCGAACGCGAAGCTGAAGGGGGAGAACCAGCACCTTCTCGGCGAGGTGCGTCGCCAGGCGGAGATCTTCTTCCCGTCGCACGACATCGATCTCACACTCCCCTACAAGAGCCCGCGTATCTTCGGCGAGGCCGACCTCGTCGAGAGACTGCGGATCAACTCAATCCAGACCGCCGAGTGCACCCTCTCAATGATGAAGGACTTCGGGGTGCTGGTGGAAGGGTGCGAGGGGATCTCGGCTCGGGACCTGATGTCGAGTCTGTTTCCGGCGACGCCGCCCAGCGAGAAGGAAGATAGCCTGGATGCAATGTTCGGGAAGAGCTTCCAGGATCATTCGGGCGACGGCGAGGACCAGTCCGGTGGAGGGGGCGAGGCCAGCGGATAGCCTTGTATTTTCTTTTTTCTCTTTTTTTTGATTACTCGCCGAGGCGAGCTCCCTGTAACTTTGTAAATAATGAAAGTTTTTTGATCATACCGGTGTCATTTCCTTTCTTTACTATGCTTGTTGTGCTCTGAATGTATGCGAGTGCTTCCTCCCGCGACCTCGCAGAGACAGGTTCCGCGAGTAGAGTGATTATGAGAGCGTGCACGCAAGCGAGACGCGTTTTGAGTGTTCGCCGAGCCCCAAACGATTTTGTGGCGAGTTGCTCTCCGCCCTTATCACGCCACTATTACTCGCACGCGAGCCATCCAGGTTGGGCCCGTCAAAGAAGAAATTTTTTGAAGTGTAAAGGGCCAAGGGGGCGAGATGCCCCGATCTGGCTTTTCTTCCTTTGGCGAGGCCCGGGCTTGCGGCCTACTCGCCAATGCCGAGTCGGGAATAACGAGCCCGAACTCGCCCATGCAGAGCCTCCAGCCTGGCTTGCCTTCTTGATTATGCCGAGCTGGGTTTGTCGAGCCCGAGCTCGCCCTGACAGGACCCTTCCCCTTTGCTCCCTGCCACAGACTTTGACCTGTACCTAACGACTTCAAGGCCGACACCATCGAGTGACCTCCGACCCTGCCAGCTAGGTGAGAGCCTGACAGCGGGATCTGCTCGAGGCCAAGGATGACACCGAGTGACTTCCAGTCCTGTCAGCTAGGTGAGAGCCTGACAGCGGGATCTGCTCGGGGTCCACTATTACCACCATCGAGTGACTTCCAGCCCTGCCAGCTAGGTGAGAGCCTGACAGCGGGATCTGCTCGAGGCCAAGGATGACACCGAGTGACTTCCAGCCCTGCCAGCTAGGTGAGAGCCTGACAGCGGGATCTGCTCGGGGTCCACTATTACCACCATCGAGTGACTTCCAGCCCTGCCAGCTAGGTGAGAGCCTGACAGCGGATCTGCTCGAGGCCAAGGATGACACCGAGTGACTTCCAGCCCTGCCAGCTAGGTGAGAGCCTGACAGCGAGATCTGCTCGGGGTCCGCTACTACCACCATCAAGTGACTTCCAGCCCTGCCAGCTAGGTGAGAGCCTGACAGCGGGATCTGCTCGAGGCCAAGGATGACACCGAGTGACTTCCAGCCCTGCCAGCTAGGTGAGAGCCTGACAGCGGGATCTGCTCGGGGTCCACTATTACCACCATCGAGTGACTTCCAGCCCTGCCAGCTAGGTGAGAGCCTGACAGCGGGATCTGCTCGAGGTCAAGGATGACACCGAGTGACTTCCAGCCCTGCCAGCTATGTGAGAGCCTGACAGCGGGATCTGCTCGGGGTCCGCTACTACCACCATCGAGTGACTTCCAGCCCTGCCAGTTAGGTGAGAGCCTGACAGCGGGATCTGCTCGAGGCCAAGGATAACACCGAGTGACTTCCATCCCTGCCAGCTAGGTGAGAGCCTGACAGCGGGATCTGCTCGGGGTCCGCTACTACCACCATCGAGTGACTTCCAGCCCTGCCAGCTAGGTGAGAGCCTGACAGCGGGATCTGCTCGAGGCCAAGGATGACACCGAGTGACTTCCAGCCCTGCCAGCTAGGTGAGAGTCTGACAGCGGGATCTGCTCAGGGTCCACTACTACCACCATCGAGTGACTTCCAGCCCTGTCAGCTAGGTGAGAGCCTGACAGCGGGATCTGCTCGAGGCCAAAATACATCACATTCCACCATGCAGGCTAGTTACAACAATATCAGAGAGCTTGAAGGAATTTATTATAATCAAAGTGTTGCTTACATGTTTCAGGGGAAAAATCGTTTGAGGTCGTCACCACTCCAGGTGAGACTCAGGGTCTCGCCTTCTACATTTTGGAGTCGATAGCCCCCTGACCCCAAGGCTACCTTTATAATGAATGGTCCCTCCCAGCTGGGATTGAGCTTCCCCACGGATGCTGACCTCCCTGCTGCATCTACTTTCTTTAGTACCAAGTCCCCTTCCACGAACTGCTTGACCCTGACATGCTTGTCAAAGTACTTTGTCATTCTTCTTTTTACCTCCTCCTGTCGGATAGCGGAAAGGTCCCTAACCTCTTCCACCATGTCAAGGGAGAGCTTCAGTTCCTCCTCATTCTCTGCTTGCCATTCCTCACGGCCTTCTTTTGCCGCCACGACTCGCGGCGTTTGGACTTCGAATTCTATGGGGAGCACTGCCTCGCACCCGTGGGAGAGTTTGAAGGGGGTCTCTCCCGTAGCCGTGTTGGGGGTGGTCCTTAGGGCCCAAAGAACCGCAGGAAGCTGCTCCACCCAACTCCTCTTCAGATTCTCCACCTTCTTCTTGAGGAGGTTGACGATGATCTTGTTCGCGGCCTCCACCTGCCCGTTACTCCGGGGGTGATGGACCGAGGCGAACCTGAGGTCGATTCCAAGCTGCTCGCAGAAGCTGGTGAACTCGGCACTGGAGAACTGGGGCCCGTTGTCCGTGACGATGACCTGGGGCAGCCCATGGCGACAGATGATCTCTCCCCAAACAAAGTTCCTGATCACCTGGGAGGTCACCTTGGCCAACGCCTTCACCTCCATCCATTTTGAGAAGTAGTCAATCATTACCAGGAGGAACCTTCTCTGACCGCTGGCTTGGGGGAATGGTCCAACCAAGTCCATTCCCCAAATTGCGAAGGGTCATGGGGCCGTGATACTTCTGAGTCGCTGGGCCGGCTGCAGCTGGAGAGGGGCAAACATCTGGCACTTATGACATCTTCTTGCGAACTCTGCAGCGTCTCGGCCTAGGGTGGGCCAGAAATACTCTTGCCTGACTATCCTCCCTTCCGGGGTCCGACTCCCGGAGTGACTTCCACATTCCCCGGAGTGGACTTCCTCCAAGATCCTCCGTACTTCGCCCTCGGTCACACAGCGAGCCCGCATCCCTGAGAGGGTTTTCCTGTATAACTGCCCGTCCTGGAGGAGGTAATACGCTGACTTGTGTCTCAACTTCTTCTTATCTACCCCCTCCGGATACTCCCCCGTGGAGAGGAAAACCATGACTGGATCCATCCACGAAGTTTGTTGATTGATTTCCATGAGCTCTCCTTCTTCGATGGAGGGGCGGAACAGGTCGGTGATGGTGCCCCCCGCCTGGGGACCGCGCTTTGCCAGCTGATCGGCTTGCTCATTCTCTTCCCTGGGAACATGTCGGATGGTGAAAGTTTGAAAAGTGTCAATGATCCCCTTTACTTTGGCCAAGTATGATCGCAGGGTGGGCTCCCTTGCCTCGAACTCCTCGTTGATTTGGGAGGCTACTACCATGGAGTCCGTGAGGACCTCCACATCCGACACTCCAAGCTCCCTGGCCAGGCGAAGCCCTGCTATCACGGCCTCGTACTCGGCCTGGTTGTTGGTAATGGGAAAGTGTACCACCACAGTCTGCTCGATTCGGGTCCCTTGAGGGCTTTCTAGGATCACCCCTACTCCTAGGGAATGTCTTCCTGAGGCTCCATCCACCCTCACCTTCCAAGGGGCCGGGCGAGTGAGCTCTTCCTCCGCCACTTCAACCACGTAGTCAGCAAGAAAGTCGGCCATCGCCTGAGCTTTGATTGAGAGCCGCGGAACGAAGGAGACGTCGAACTCGCTCATCTCTACCGACCACTTAGTCAACCTGCCTGAATGTTCCACCCCCTCGAAGATGTTGCGAAGGGGGTGGTCGGTCACCACTCGGATTGAGTGTGCCTGGAAGTAAGGTCGCAGCCTCCGAGCCGAGATGATCAGTGTGAAGGCTAGCTTCTCTAAAATCGGATACCTGAGCTCGGCCTTCCTCAGGACCCGGCTCACGTAATAAATTGGGAGCTGCCTCTTCCCTTCTTCACGAACTAGGACCAAGCTCAAGGCCTTCGTCCCGACCCCCAGATATAAGAACAGGTCCTCCCCCTCCTTCGGCCCTTGGAGCAGCGGAGCCTGTGTCAACTGCACCTTGAGGGCCTGGAATGCCTCTTCACACTCCTTGGTCCATTCAAACCTCTAACCTCCCCTTAGCGTTTTGAAGAAGGGGGAGCACTTTTCTCCTGCCCGTGAAAGGAAGCGACTCAGCCCTGGTAGCTTCCCTGTCAGCCGCTGGACCTCCTTTGCGTTCCGCGGGGACCCCATCTCTAAGATAGCTTTGACCTTGTCTGGATTCGGCTCGACCACTGCGGGGGTGAGGAGGTGCCCCAAGAACTTTCCCCTGCTGGCCCCAAAGACACATTTCAGTGGATTCAATCGCATCTTGTATTTGCGCAGGGTGGCGAAGGTCTCCTCCATGTCCCGGAGGTGGGAGTCCACATCCCGGCTTTTGATCATGAGGTCATCTACATACACCTCCAAATTCCTTCCCCTCTGCTCCTCGAAGACCCTGTCCATCATTTTCTGGTAGGTAGCCTCAGCATTCTTCAACCCAAAGGGCATCATCTTGTAGCAGTAGCATCCATCCCCTGTGATGAACGAGACATCCTTGATGTCTGGGGGGTGCATCCTGATCTGGTGATAACCTGAAAAAGCATCTAAAAAACTCATTACAGAAAAACCGACGGCTGAGTCAACCAGCGCGTCGATCTGAGGCAAAAGATAACAATCCTTAGGACAAGCTTTATTAAGTAAGGAAAAGTCGAGACACATCCTCCATCGGCCGTCCCCTTTTTTAACCATAACCACGTTGGAGACCCAGCCGGGGTACTGAATCTCAGATACGAAGCCGGCCTTGAGGAGTTTTGCCACCTCCTCCCTGATGGGCTCTGCCAGCTTGTCCGCAGTGGAGCTTGTTCCGGGTCCAGTGGATCCGCGTCAACCCCCGGCATTCGTTCCAGGCTGCTGGATGAGCACTGGGTCCTCCGGGGTCAGCGCTGTTCTCGGGTGAGCACCTCCGGCTGTCCAGGTTGCAGGCGGTGGCAGAAGCCACGATCCATCCTTCGCCCCATCTCCTCGGCTCCCTCCAGCCAGGAGATGGTGTTCACCGCAGTGACATAACACTCCCGCGCCACCTTCGGGTCTCCCCTAACCCTGACTTGGACCCCCTCAGCGTTGAACTTCAAGCACTGATGAAAAGATGAGGGGACGCAGCGGAAGGCGCTGATAAGAGGCCTCCCGAAGATGGCGCTGTAGCTGCTGGGGGCGTCCACAATGACGAACTTGCAGTTTCGGGACTGCCCCCCCAAGGTGACATGGAGACCAACTCCTCCCTCTACTTCATTTCTCCTGAAAACCCGAACAAGGGCCCGTCTGAGGCCAACACCCTCTTGGCCTCCACCCTCATCGCGTCGAACGCCTTTTTGAAGACGACGTTGACGGAACTCCCGTTGTCCACGAGGATCCGAGAGACGGTGAAGTTCTCGATGGCCGCCTTGATGACTAGCGCATCACAGAACGGATCCTCGTGGTCTGACATGTCACTCCTGGAGAAAGTGATCCTCTCCTCCGGGGGTGGGGTTTGGGACGTGGAGGCGACGCTCCGCCGGTACATGGTGTGGAGACTGGCCTTGCGGGAGGCCTCGATCCCTACTCCCCCGTGGATCACCTTGATCCCCCCTCGGGTCCCCACATCCACCCGGTCTTCGCAACGATCCTCCTCCGCCCGAGGCAGGACCTCCTCAATCCTTACTTCCTGTCTCCCTTGCTGCTGCTGCTGCTCCCTATTCCCCCTCATCTCGAGGAACTCCGGACAGGTGGCCGTTGCATGCCCCTCTTCCTGATGGAAATCACAATAGGGCAGCTCCACCCTGACCTCTCTTCTCCTCCTCCTCCACACTCCTCTCCTGGCCCCCAAGGCTATGGCCATGGCCTCTTCTTGGTCGGGGAGCCGGGGCCTCTGGCCCTGCCTCCAGCCCGGGGGGTGGAATTGGCCTTGCCTCCCCTGAAAGTGATCCCTTCCGAAGTACCCTCTCTGCGGCCCCTGCCCCTGCCACTCGGGCCTCCAGCCCAGCCGAAGGTCGGGTTCCTGACGTCCCCACCCCGGCTGCTGCTGCCCTTGGAGCTGCCTCTGTTCCCTCTGCCTAGGTTCCCCTCTTCTCTCCTCCTGTCCTCTTCCTCCCTTCGACTCCTTCTCTTCCTCCGTGGCCCACTTGGCCAGCTTTCTTGCGAACTCCGGGTTCGACGCCTCCCCGTCGACCTCTCTCGCCGCCCTCTCCAGCAACTCCTCGTAGGAGAGGGGAGGAACTCTCTTCAGCTCCATTCGGAAGAAACCCTGCTGCAGGCCCAGGGTAAAGGCCATCATCAGACTATGGCCCGGCATTTCCTGGACCTGAGTAACCTCCTCCTGAAATCGGTCCACGTAGCTCCCCAACGTCTCGTCCACCCCCTGCTTAATGTGAAACAAAGACTCGGACTCCTTCTTCCTCTTCTTCGAGGTGGTGAATCTCAGCATGAATCCTCGGCGCAGGTCCTCGAAGCAGTAGATGGAGCTGGCCGGTAGCTGGTGGAACCACTCTCTCGCCTTTTCCCGGAGGGTGATGGCGAAGAGCCGGCACTTGAATCCGTCCGACATCTGACGGATGGAGACCACGTCCTCGAACCATTGGACATGCTGGACCGGGTCTCCCTTCCCAGTGTAATAGGACATCTCGGGTTCCCTGAACCCATCTGGAACTGGAGCTGAAGAGACCAGCTCGCTGAAAGGACTCTCTCCTCCTACTGGGCGAGCTGGCGAGCATCGCGAGCCCAGCTCGCCGAAACGACCTCGGTCTGCCGAGCCAGGGAAGAGCTCGCGCCCGGTGAGCTCGCACCCTCGGCCCTCTTCGGCCACTTCCTTCCCAGCTCGCCTGCCGGGAGCGTCCTCGCCCAAGGAGGGGGCAGCCGCGATCTGGATTGCCGGAGTCGAGCACTCGGCCCGCGTGCCGAGTGCGCACTTGACCAGAGTCAGCACCTCGTTTCTGAAGTCTTCAAACATTCCCACCGTTGCGAGAGGCGGGGGGGCGGCGAGCTCGGCCTATCGGATCCTTGTCCTCCCGTCATTGAGCTCGCCGAAGTTTTTCTGCGCTGGCCACTCTCCACGCTCACCGCACCAAAATGTTGAAACCGGAAATCGGTCTCCTGTGGAGTTCGACCCTTGGGGAAGGGGTGATCTCGCGCCTACTTTGCTCCTGCAAGAAAAACAACAGAGAAGGCAAGAAGAAACAGATCCAAGGGCTCGGCAGGGAGGTCCCACCACAAACCCGGAAGATCTCAGAGCGCTTCCCCTCCTTAGCCTGAAGCCGAGCTAAGGTACCCTCAGAAAGCACTTGAAGATTTTGGGGGGAAGAGTACAGGGAAGAACCTGCTTTCTGGGGTACCCCTTGGGTCCTATTTATAGCTTTTGAAATCCGGACTGCCAATAACCAAAATAACTGACCTGAAATTACCAGAAAACCCTCGGATGGGTCTGCCAACAGCCAAACTCCGCTGTTTTGAAGGGCTATGGGCAGACCAGCAGGAGCAAAACAGTAAAAAGTACCTCTGACACCCCGGCGAGCTGGGAGCTCTGGCCACCCCGGCATGCTCTGCTCGCCTACTGCTGTCGAGCTCCACTGCGAGGGCGCGAGTTGCAGCCTGCTCGGCGAATGCCGAGCTCGGGGTCGCCGATTGACGATCTCTGGCCGACGGATGCCGAGCTCAGCCTCGCCCCTGCCGCTGCCGAGCTCGCCTGCTACTCCTAGCCTGATATGCTCGGCCCCTGGTGATCTTGCTCGCCGGACACGGGGTTGTACACTATTGGCATAGAGATTAAAATCTAGTTCACCTTTACCCTATAACTTATGTATTTTTAGTAAAGGTGTCGTTATGTGGTGTTAGAGTCCTTTTTGAGTAGTGTAGTAAATAGTCTAAGTGTTTGAATTTTGTTGCAAAATGTTATTTCTTTAAGTCAATTTGAAGACCCCTTGGTGTGTCAACAGAACCAAGCAAGAAAGGTATCCCTCGTCTTCCCCCTCTTAGTTTTCTCCATAATATCTCTTCCTCCACCACTTCAGGTCCACAAAAGATGCACAATAAAGTCCATGATATTCATGCTACAAAACGATCTAGAGGGAGGATGTTTTTACTTTTTGTTGCTTTTTGCTTATTAATTTTATGTGGATGTTTGTTTACTTTGTATTTTAGTTTGCCAAGTTTTTTTGAACATTCTGTACTTCTTTAAGGTGTATTGGTATATTTCCGGTGATGTGTTCGATTTAGGATTACGTCCATGTTTAGATTGGGCAGGAGCATGCTTATTCGAGTTTGACCAAGTCTAAGCCCAAAAGTGGGAATGAAAAAGTAAACAAGAATTTGCCCTAGGCCGTGCCGCCTCTCTTGGTCACCAACCACTCTCTCTCTCTCTCTCTCTCTCTCTCTCTCTCTCTCAACTCTCTCTCTCAACTCTCAACTCTCAAGTCTCAACCCTCAAAATAGGCAACTACCGGTACTCCCACGCAAGGAAGGAGAAGGGAAGGAGTTTCACTTTCAATCCCGTCCTCCATCGACCCAAGAAGCAATCCTACTCGCAAGCTTCCAATACAGACATGTACAACAAAGAATGTCAGCATTGATTGGACAATAAAATTATTGTCACATTATTAGAAGGGGAAAGGATTGGGCTATGCTAGTATGGATAGAAGTTGCTTGGTACAACATGCAACATCCAAAAGGAACAATATGAACATAAAAAGACATAATATGACACCATATAGTTCAAAAAGGGCTAATGATGTGAAGGTTAGATTGTCTAGTGCTTAAAAAGGAAAAAAAAAACTATTTTTATTAAATCTTTATTGCATGGACCTATATGCTCGAACGGATATAATGACAACCATGTCATCATTGCTAAAAATTATTATTCAAATCAAATGGTATTTGGATACATGTGATAATTCATGAAGTAATTGTTTATAGAAGCAATAGCAAAGTGATGGTCAATGAATCTCAGAGCCTAAATAATGTTCGTTTAACTTGTTTAATTGCAAGACACATTCGTCAATGCAGGCGGAAGCCCACAAAGACAAATAAATAATAGCCAAATATCCAAAATATAGTTATCAAGACGGAGACAATCATTGTGGTCATGATCTTCACAAAACTGTCAAACAGTTACCATTTTTGGCAGCACTACTGCAAAGTAGACAGGCGGTTATGATTGTCTTCTCTATAAATGTGGGGAACAACTGAGAGCTAGG
Organism: Platanthera guangdongensis; assembly: GCA_039583875.1. Taxonomy (NCBI): domain Eukaryota; kingdom Viridiplantae; phylum Streptophyta; class Magnoliopsida; order Asparagales; family Orchidaceae; genus Platanthera; species Platanthera guangdongensis. The sequence continues at coordinate 159,925,819 of CM077165.1, read as the reverse complement.
GATCGGAAAATAAAAGGATAAAAAAGTACTTGCTTCTTGAAAAGGAAAAAGTAAACCATCCTTTTGTTATGGGTGCGGGAGTTTGAACACTACTGGGAAAGATGAGGGACCTGCACAAAAAGTAAATCCACCCAATCCATATTGTCGTTTAATTTCTTCTTTAGGATGTCTCCATGGACACGTATGAGTTCAACATTAATTAGTATTTTCATCCACTTCCTTCAATGCAAAAATAACAAAAAAAAATCTTGGTAATAAAGATGGAAAAATTAAGAATGTTGAAGTTAAGGATCATTTATTTTGGAACTACGAGAGGGTAATATCTTCATCTGCCTTCTCAACACCAACATACTCAGAGCAAAATTTCTTAAGCAATTTCGTACCATCGAGTGTTTGTGCATCAACAACAATGAAGTCCAACTTTCCTGCTGAAAAGCGATAGTTTCTTGCTCCAAATTCCTTCTCATAGCGTTGAATAACCTATAAATAAAAATATTCAAAGAATTGAGTCAGGAACAAAAGAAGTTAAAAGAGAAAATATAACAGTGTTTGACTCCTATTGCTGGAGTTCTTCTTGCAAGCCTTCCTGAGCAACAAAATTGTGAAAATTATAAACCATTTATGGCTATAATTCGGCTGCTACATGTGCCATTTCCTGTGATAGATGTGGTATTTAATAGAAGAACATGCAACAATAGATTTGTTTCAATACGAATTGACATTATGTTACGGCACATGATGAGTTGGACCATCGTTGGGGTCGCACGTACCAGCGCCGACCACGTGCGACGGAGGAGTGACTGGCCCGGAATGTTTTATTTTTGCTTATGTGCTTGCATTATTTTATATGTTACATTATTTGTATGGGCACACGTGTCTAAGCCCAAGTGGGGGGCATATGTGGTGAACCGGTTAAGAGGGGTGGTTGGACCAAATGGTAGGCAAGCAGGAATTTAGTTCTCTCTAATCTCTCTATCTCTCTCTAACCCGTTCTCCCCCTCCCCATTTACCACTCGCGCAACCCTAGCCGCGACACAGCCGCCCGACTCCACCGCCGTCCGCCGGACCTCCTCTCTCTCCCTACCATGGTAATCCCTACGAAACCTCCTCTCAAGTTCTTCTCCCCATCTGCAGCCATTGCACCTCCAGGATGTGACAACCCAAAATTTCATGCACTCACCTTTATTTATTTTCTCTCCCCGATGATCAAAAAGGCATTTGAAAAGTTTCCAAATTTTTGTTTTCGACGAATTTGTTTTTGGCTTTATTTCGTTTTTCTTTTATTATTGTTTTGGGTGCCGATAGAAATTTCTAGTGGGCTAAATGTTTATTAGGGCTGGTCTGATTATTGTGCATATGGGCTTGCTTTTGGGCCTTTGGAAGTGGGGCTTTGAATAAATGGTGGTTGTACTGGTTTGTTGGCTGGCTGAAATTAATATGTTGGCTGCAGTTGTGCTGGAGTTGGATGGTTTGTTGACACTTGGTTGTTGAGGTTTGACACTTGGCTGTTGACGTTGAGTTTACTTTGACACTTGGTTTGTGTTTTGACACTTGGCTGTTAGCTTAATTGAGATGTGTGACACCTATTTGAGTTAGCAAATACCTTTTGGTCTCTTGTTGCCTCTTCACCATTTGGCTTTTTGCTGCCTCTTCACCGCCCATGCACCTCTTTAAACACTTGGTGGATTTCCTCCTCTCCTTCTTCAACTACTCTCCCTTTTCTCTGCTGCCCCAAACTGCTGCTCCCTGTTGTCCTGCTGCCTGAGCCGCTACTCCATGTTGTCATGTTGCCTGAGTCGCTGCTCCTTGCTGTTCTGCTCCCAGATATCTTGTTGCACCACTGCCTCCTAGTTGTTGCTCCCGTGAATGTTGTCCTGAGTTATTGCCTTGCTGATTTTGAGTTGCTGCCTTGCTGATTTTGAGTTGCTGCCTTGCTGATTTTGAGCTGTTGCTGCTTCTTTCCCTTACCTCCTCTTCTCCAGCTTCTTCCTTGGAGATCTTGGAAGAACCTTGCCGCACTTTTGCACATCAGAAGTTCGATAGTGCAGCAATTTGTTTCCTCCCTCTCCCGCTGTAAGAATGATGTTTACTGATTTCTATTCTTACAAATTTATGGGGTTGTTTTATGTTGATTTCTCTGCTGTTTAGTAGTTGTTTAAGGACTATTTTCTTACGAATTTTGGATTGCATTTCCGCTGGTTTTTCGACGATATTTTGTTGCACTGTTGTGCTATTTTGGTAGCTGTTTAAAGGCCCTTTTAGCACTGTTTATGAGTTTTTTACGAAAGATTTACTGGACAGCACTTTAAGGGGACGGGAAGTCCATTTGGGGGCTGGTTTTAGCCCATTTCAAGGCATATTCATGGCTGTCCAGCAAAGTGCATGAGTTGAATTTGATTTTATAAGATTATTTCCGAGTATTTTGAGTTTTCCAGTTTATTATTTGGCTTTCCGACTTTTCGTAAATCCCGTAAATATTATAAGAGACGCAACTCAATTAAAATGCATGCTATTACAGTGGTTTCCGCAGTCAGGAATTAAACGAAGAAGGATGGCGTCTCAGGATAATATGAATAAGGGAAAAACTGTTGTGAGTATTTTATTTCTTGAAATTATGGGTATCCAATTATTTTACAGAATTAAATTTATTGTCTCTTTTAACGAAATTGCATGTGCATATGAGTTTCGCCTTAATGATATATCGCTAAATATATAAAGTGGGTCATGGGACAATTAAGCGATACAGATTTCTGAGAGAATCACTTTTATTCAAAATTCATGTTTATACGACAAAATTCATTTAAAACGCTACATTGGGAAATGTGATGGCTTCAAATCCGATGATGTGGAGGCATCCACTGATGGATTCACCAGTAGGGGTGAGCCTACAATTACGCTCTTCGGGGGCGTGGCCAAATTCAAGTTTGCATCACCGGAGCATTTCTCATTTTATGTAATTAAAGTTAAGGAGTGATTTAAGAATAATCAAGTGATTGATCTATTGTGTTGTATGCATATTGTTATTATACTCATTGTTTGCATGTATAACTGTTTCACAAAATCTTGTTCTCACATAGTCATAATTTTTATGACTAACCCAGAGTGAACACATTTTTTTAGGCAGCAGAGCCAACCTCAAGCAGAACACACAGAATCTTGGCAGCTGAACTGGTAAAGGCAATAATTGAAGTCCGGGACTGGCATAGAGCTCGCTGTACTGGACCTACGTGTATTTATTGTAATAAGCATATTTAGCATGTGTTATTTCCTGTAATGATCATGTAATGAATAAAATACTGTTTTAGATATTCTTCATACTGTACTTAGATGTGTTGCGACTCTTTTATTGAAATTCTGCTCAATTCTTGAATTCATTTGGGAAGCCCGGAAATTTTGGGTCTTCACAACTTGGTATCAGAGGAAGCCTGGTTTCAATAAATTGTGTCGTATCATCAACAGTACGAAGTTACTATAAACTAAAAATGTAACTTCATTAAAAACTTACGTGTAGAAACCTCTAAGATTATTTCAGTCGACGTCGTCAAAGGATGCAGGAAGAACGTGACGTTCAGTAAGGATCTAGATCTGAGAAAAGCGCTAATAAATTTCGTTATCAACTTTCAAGTTATCAAGTTAGTTTTCGAGGACGAAAACTCTTTTAGTGGGGAAGATTTGTGATAACCCAAAATTTCATGCACTCACCTTTATTTATTTACTCTCCCCGATGGTGAAAAAAACATTTGAAAAGTTTTTGATTTTTTGTTTTCGATGAATTTGTTTTTGGCTTTATTTCGTTTTTCTTTTATTATTGCTTTGGGTGCCGATAGAAATTTCTAGTGGGCTAAATGTTTATTAGGGTTGGTCTGATTATTGTGCATATGGGCTTGCTTTTGGGCCTTTGGAAGTGGGGCTTTGAATATATAGTGGTTGTATTGGTTTGTTGGCTAGCTGAAATTAATATGTTGGGTGCAGTTGTGCTGGAGTTGGATGGTTTGTTGACACTTGGTTGTTGAGGTTTGACACTTGGTTGTTGAGGTTGAGTTTACTTTGACACTTGGTTTGTGTTTTGACACTTGGCTATTGGCTTAATTGAGATGTGTGACACCTATTTGAGTTAGCAAATGTCTTTTGGCCTCTTGTTGCCTCTTCACCATTTGGCTTTTTGTTGCCTCTTCACCATTTGGCTTTTTGTTGCCTCTTCACCGCCCATGCCCCTCTTTAAATACTTGGTGGATATCCTCCTCTCCTTCAACTGCTATCCCTTTTCTCTGATGCCCCAAACTGCTGGTCCCTGCTGTCCTGCTGCCTGAACCGCTGCTCCCTGTTGTCCTGTTGCCTGAGACGCTGCTCCCTGCTGTTCTGCTCCCTGATATCTTGCTGCACCACTGCCTCCTAGTTGTTGCACCCGTGAATGTTGTCCTGAGTTGTTGCCTTACTGATTTTGAGTTGTTGCCTTACTGATTTTGAGTTGCTGCTTCTTTTCCTTACCTCCTCTTCTCTAACTTCTTCCTTGGAGTTCTTGGAAGAACCTTGCCGCACTTTTGCACATCAGGAGTTCAATCGTGCAGCAATTTGCTTCCTCTCTCTCCCGCTGTAAGAATGTTGTTTACTGATTTCTGTTTTTACAAATTTGTGGGGCTGTTTTATGCTGATTTCCATGGTTGTTTAGTAGCTGTTTAAGGACTGTTTTTTTACGAATTTTGGGTTGCATTTCCGCTAGTTTTTCGACGATGTTTTGCTGCACTGTTGTGCTATTTTGGTAGCTGTTTAGAGGCCCTTTTAGCACTGTTTATGGGTTGTTTACGAAAGCTTTACTGGACAGCACTTTAAGGGGACGGGAAGTCCATTTGGGGACTGGTTTTAGCCCATTTCAAGGCATATTCATGGCTGTCCAGCAAACTGCATGAGTTGAATTTGGTTTTCTAAGATTATTTCCGAGTATTTTGATTTTTTCAGTTTATTATTTGGCTTTCCGACTTTTCGTAAATCTCTTAAATATTATAAGAGACGCAACCCAATTAAAATACAGGTTATTACAGTGGTTTCCGCAATCAGGAATTAAACGAAGAAGGATATCGTCTCAGGATAATATGAATAAGGACAAAGTTGTTGTGAGTATTTTATTTCTTGAAATTATGGGTATCCAATTATTTTACAGAATTAAATTTATTGTCTTTTTGAACGAAATTGCATGTGCATATGAGTTTCGCCTTAATGATATATCGCTAAATTATATAATTTATAAAGTGGGCGAGGGGACAATTAAGCGATAAGGATTTCTGAGTGTATCAGTTTTATTCAAAATTCATGTTTATACGACAAGATAAAATTCATTTAAAACTCTACATAGGGAAATGTGATGGCTTTGAATCCGATGATGTGGAGGCATCTACTGATGGATTCATCAGTAGGGGTGAGCCTACAATTACGCTCTTCGGGGGCGGGGCCCAATTCAAGTCTGCATCACCGGAGCATTTCTCGTTTTATGTAATTAAAATTAATGGGTGATTTAAGAATAATCAAGTAATTGATTTATTGTATTGTATGCATATTGTTATTATCCTCATTGTTTGCATGTATAACTGTTTCACAAAATCATGTTCTCACATAGTCATAATTTTTATGACTAACTCAGAGTGGACACATATTTTTAGGCAGCAGGACCAACCTCAAGCAGAACACATAGGATCTTGGCAGCTGAACTGGTAAAGGCAATAAATGAAGCCCGGGACTAGCATAGAGCTCGTTGTACTGGACCTACGTGTATATATTGTAATAAGCATATTTAGCATGTGTTATTTCCTGTATTGATCATGTAATGAATAAAATATTGTTTTAGAAGTTCTTCGTACTGTACTTAGATTTGTTGCAACTCTTTTATTGAAATTCTATTCAATTCTTGAAATTATTTGGGAAGCCCAGAAATTTTGGGTCTTCACAACAGCTCAATTGGTGATTAGAAGTGAAGGAACTCCAAAGTTAAGCGTGCTTGGGCGAGAGTAGTACTGGGATGGGTGACCTCCTAGGAAGTGCCCGTACGGCCAAGCTTAACTGTTGAGTTCGCTCGTCAAAGGGAGGTGCCCACCAACAACCCGTCAGAGTGCTGGAGAGGGGTTGGGGTGCTTGGGCTGCAGCCCGGTAGCGTCGTCTAAATCGGAGCCGCGACATTGTCATGTTGGATCGGCTAGGGTCGTTATACAGGATCCAAGCGCGGAAGCACCGATCCCTCATGGAATTTTTCGACCTCTCGCCTGGTTACTAGATCCCAACCAAGGGTTCATAACAACTTGGTATCAGACCCAAAAACCAGCATTCCCCTCTCCGGCACCTACCGCGACGCTCTCCGCTCCACACGCCACCTTCCTTCGCCCACGCTACCAGCCCCCACTGCCGCCGGATTGCTTTCTTACCCTTCTGTTACAGTTTCGCAGTCTACCACTATGGACAATGACGGCCCGTCGCTCAACCAACTCATGAAGATGTTCCAAGGCAAGCTCCATACACAAAATGCTAAGATGGAAGCCTTGAATGCCCGTTTAGATGCCCTACAGGGAACCCCAGCCCCTCCACAGGTGGCCAATGTGGCCTCCCCAACTTCCAGCCGTGTGGATACAACATTGCCAAGACCGGATGCCGCATATTTCCCTCGCTCCTTCCGCATGGACTTTCTCATCTACAAAGGGCGTGAAGACCCTCTTTTGTGGCTAACCTGGTGCGAAATCTTCTTCTCCAATCAGCGGACTCCAGATGATGAATTGATTGACATCGCCTCGCTCCACCTCCCCGGACCGACCCAATTGTGGTTTACCCAACTCATGCGGGAACATCTCGACTACTCATGGGAGGACTTCTGTGAAGCATTCACTCTCCAATTCGGGCAATTGTGGTTTACCCACTCATGCAAATGAGATGTCAGGTTGAGTAACAGTAAGATAAATCAGCATCCTCACCAAGCGTCAATAGTACTCTAGATTTGTAAGCAATTGGTCAAAATCAGAACCATGTGCAGAGACGTTGTGATTTACATCCATATGGGTGTCTGCGGGTTTGCACCCTGAGTAGCCAGCATCTTGAAGGTGGTCAATATAGTACTTCCACTGGGATAAGACGACTCCATCAGGTCGTCTGGCGACCTCGAGCACAAGGAAGTGGCAAAGATTTCCCAGATCTTTTGTATGAAATGTTGAGTTCAAATATTGCTTGATTTGTTGTATTCAATAGAGTCGTCGCCAGTAATTAGGATATCATCAACATGCACGAGGAGAATTACTGTGACAGTTGGCTGATGACGGGTGAATAGAGAGAAATCAGTCGAGCTTCGTGTAAAACTAACTTCATGAACAACTTTGCTGAATTTTTCAAACCAAGCACGCAGGGATTGCTTAAGACCATATATAGACTTCCTGAGATGACATACATGAGACTCTCCCGTGGTCTCAAACCCGGGAGACGGTGCATATAGACAGTTTCCTGCAGATCACCATTGAGAATGGCGTTTTTAATATTCAACTGATGGAGAGGCCACTGGCGATGGACGGCCAAGGAGATCAAGACCCGAACAGTATTCAACTTGGCAACCAGGGAGAAAGTTTCATCATAATCAAGGTCTTGCTGCTATGTGAACCCCCGGGGCACAAGGCGAGCTTTTAGGCGGTCAACAGCCTCCCTCTACGGATCTTGCTACACAACGGGCGTAAAAGAAAGTTGTTGGGATTGAAATGATGATGGTCTGAGTTCCTCCTCACCTACACAGTGTCCAGGCTCAGATTCTTTCCTCCTCCACCATGCCCTCTTTGTCCGATGTCTGCTCTATGTTGCTCAAAGTAACACCTCATTCTGAGGCCCCTACAAATTTTTCACCGACTCTCCTTCAACAGCCACTCTTACCCACTCCTGCTCCAACTCGTGGCTCTTCAACTAGGGGAGGCCTCCACACGTCTCGGGGACGAGGATGTGTTGGGCTCTCTGGTTTCAAATGTACTTACTGTGCACGAGAGGGTTATCTTGAAGCTACAGGATACCACAAGCATGGTCTGCCTCCACACTTTGTTGCTTCTACTACAACTGCTCCTCCCGCAGGTGCTCCACGGGATTCTGATTCTTCTACCCGGCAAGATATCAATGCTCACCCAGCTTCAACAACTCCAAGGCGTCATCAGTCGCTCATCTGACTCGGTAGCATCTTTTTCTGAAGGTATATCTTATCTCTCTCATAGCCCCCACTGGATCGTGGATTCGGATGCTACTCACCACATTACATCTCAGAGACCATCGCAGTATATACAGTATGCTTATCCCGAGTTCATCATTGTTGTCAATGGCGACACCACTCAGGTTGCTGGTGCGGCTAATCTTCGGCTTACTCCTACTCTCCCTCTCTCCTCAGTTCTCCATGTTCTGGGATCTCCCTTCAATTTGTTATCAGTTAGTCGTCTTACTCAGTAACTTGATTGTTGTATATCATTATCTCCTTCCTCTTTTGTTGTGCAGGATCGTCGCAAGCGGAGTATCGTTGGTAAAGGGTGATTGTCAAATGGGATGTATCTCTTGGATGTTCCACCCACCATCCTCTCTGTTGTCTCCACTGTTGGCTGGCAAAGCCGTCTTGGGCATGCTCCCCTCCCGATTCTCAAGAAGGCTCTTCATGATGTCTCCCTGCAAGAGTTTACTTGTGAATCATGTATCTACGGCAAACGACATCGTATTTCTTTCCCTCTTACATGTACCCGGAGTGATACTTCGTTCTCTTTAGTTCATTCTGATATCTGGGGTCCCTATAAAGTTCTCAGTGTTTTTGGCTATTGATATTTGATCACTTTTATTGATGATTACTTACGTCTCACTTATATTTACTACATGATCGTACTGAACTAACATCTGTTTTTTGTATTTTTCTAACTGAGACGTGTACACAATTCTCCACTATGCCAAAAATCATTTGCACTGATAATGCTCGTGAATATACTGGTCGTACCTTCTCCAATTTATGCACCGAGTTTAGCATCTTGCATCAAACCTCGTGTGTTTATACTTTATACCCCCAAGCAAAACGGTGTGGTCGAGCGAAAAAATCATCACCTTCATAATGTCGTCCGATCCCTCATGTTTCAAATACAGGTGCCCACAGAATATTGGAATTTTGCGGTCTATATTGTCTGTCCTCTCATCAACATGCCCACGCTCGTCATCAACTTCTCCTCTCCATTTAGTCTCCTCTTTCCTTCCAAGACCCCCTTCTCTCTCACACCTCGTGTCTTTGGTTGTGCATGTTATGTTCACCTACTGTTTATCTACGGATAAGCTCATTATCGCACCACAAAATGTATGTTTGCTGTCTACTTCCGCACTCAAAAAGGTTATGTTTATTATTCACCTACCGACAGCAAGCTGATTGTCTCGGCTGATGTAACCTTCCTTGAGGATCATCCATTCCACTACTCAATTCGGCAGTCCGCGACGAACAGCAAAAAGAGAACTAGTCTGCAATGATCAGAGAGGAGCAGCCTGCGGCGAACAACGGGGAGAAGCAATGTGCGAGTAGGAACACCCGACTAGCGAACAGAGGAAAGGTAAACTGCGCGGGCAGAGGCAAACCGCAACGGGCTAACTAGAGACCGCGGAGGACAAAGTCAAACCTCAGCGGCAAGGCGAGAAGAGACGACAACGAATTGAGTCGAACAAGAAGCCCCACAAAGCAGACCGCAACAGACAAGGGGAAAGCGGGCCCCACTGTCCAGATAAGAAGAGCTATATGGTCAGAAAGTAAGGGGGAAAGGAGGGGGGGAACCATGGGAGGGAGAAACCGACGGATAGAAAAACGGAGTCCACACAGCAAAGAGGCAGCAAGGTGCGGGTAGGAACCCTGCAATTAGAAGAATCTAACCGCCAAGGGAGAACAAGTTGCGATTAGGAAAGACACTATCCGCCCAGGTTGATCGGTGCAAATTACAAGTATGAGTACAAATATATAGGGAGAAGAGAGAAATAATCATCTTTTATACAAGATGTGGTACTAATACATGAGAAAGTAAAAAGACTTATAATGGGCCTTTAAATGGGCATTTACAAAACAGATTTCTAACAACAACGAACGGTGAATCATAACCGTTTGTTGTCACCTAACTAGTATATATATAGAGGTTGAAGGCTCTAAAGAGAGGGGTTGAAAGTTGAGTGTAGAAGCCCTCTTTTGATCATTTTGGTGCTGAAGCCGAACTTGCGTGTGTAAAGGCCCCTCCCCTCACCTCACCTTTTTGCATTAAGAAAATTAAACAAAAAGTATTAGAAATGGCCATTCAAAATTTTTATTATATCTTAACTCTTACGAAAACAAGCCACACCTTGCCTACTGGGCCCTCACTCCCCCGTCCCCACTCCCTCGATCGGCCACCCATAGCCTCCCCCTTGGCTATGAACCACCCCACTCCTCCCCACCCCATGGCCGACCACCCATCACCTCCCCCTTGTCGTGGAACCACCTCCCTCCACATAATCAACCACCTCCACAATTCCCCTCCGCCAAACACCACCCAAAACAACCCCTAAACACTCCCAAAATCTACTCTCATCCACCTCTGGCGATTGTCGGAAAACCACCTCCAATCACCTCTGATGATCACTCTCCAATCCCCTTATCAATTCCTCCATTTACAGTTTTTCAGCGATCACCAGAAAACACATCCGACCACCTCCACCACCACTGGATGCCTCGTTGGTGACCACCTCTCGCCAAGTACAGTGAACACCTCCATGCAGTCACTATCCCACTACCCCATAACCATCACCCCACTACCCCATTGACCACCTCCCCACCCCTCACCCCCACTATCCCACTAACATAACTACCCACTACTCGACTACCCTCATTCTTCCCTCTCACGTGAAGCCTATTGCTGCATCCGGCCCACTCCCTCCATGTCCCCGCTCGCCTCCTAAAACCGAGCCCCTCTCCCACCTTTTCCTCCCCACCAAACCCCACCTAGCCCTCTCCACATTCAAACACAGCCCCACCCCATCTTCCTGCAGTTGGCACCCCATACAGAAGCCCGAACCTCTTAAACCAGCAGTCCAACCTTCAAAACCTGAGGCTGGACTCATTTCCAGCACCTGGTCTTCGTCTTCCTGCAGCCATAACTCAGAATTCCTGCTCCCGGACCTATTTCCAGCACCTGCAAATTTAATTCCTGCTGCCAGAACACACAAATTCCAGTAACAGGGCACTATTCCAACCGACCTCAAACCCCATTCCAGCAACCAACGGGACTACCTCTACTACCCGGCACATTAAGATTTCTCTCCAAGCCTTCTACTACCTTTATTGGGTGAATTTCTTTGTTTGAAAGTTAATTCCTAGTATTAAATGTTGTGTTTATTGTCTACTCAAGGAATGTGTTATTTGTAATTTTTGTTTCAAGCTTTTGAACCTTGTAAATTTTCATTTCATTAGTTATTTAAATTTTAAGCACTCATTCACATATACTTTATCTCGTGTATCTTTGTTCGTTGCTTTATCTTTTGTGTCATAATTGGTATTCATATTTATAAACAAAATCATTACTGCAAAAACTTATATCACCAAATGGGTGTTTGCAAATAGTTCATATCCCTAGCCTCTCTTTAGGACCATGCCTTCATATGTTACTCGAAAAGTAAACAAAATATGCCATTCAAATTTGATCTCAAACAAAAACAAACTTACTTTTATTTCCCTCTCGGTTTTCCTCCCTATCACTATCAACGCTATTGCGATTTTGCTTATGTATGACAGTAAAAATAAAGCAATTACCAAATTGTTGCAATACACAAGGTGCTACGGGTCGTAGCTCCCAGAACCGAGTTGGTCCCAAGGCAGGCCTCAATCCTCCTAGTCAATTCCCACAATTCCCAGCCTAGATACCGTAACAGGGCCGCGGCCCATCCACCCCAACCCTTCTCTGCACCTGTTCTCAGCGCGGTGGGTTGTTGAGGCTGGGGATCGAAACTCGAACCTCCTTGATAAGAAGTCCTTAACATGACACCTATCACCAACTGAGTCGATGGGTCGCGGCCCTGTTACAGTACCCAGGCTGGGAATTGTGGTAGGGAATTGTGGTAGGGAATTGCGGGAATTGCCCGGGAGAATTGAATGCATGAGGCCCAACCCTGTTCTGGGAGCTACGACCGTAACATAAAAGCTTAATTGGTGATGGAAGTCATGTCAAGGACTCCTTATCAAGAAGGTCCTGGGTTCGATCCCCGGCCTCAACAACCCGCAGTGCAGAGACGGGTTAGGGTGGATGGGTCGCGGCCCTGTTACCGTACCCAGGCTGAGAATTGTGGGAGATAATTGTGGGAATTGCCCAGAAGGATCGAGGCATGCTTAGGGTCCAGCCCGGTTCTGGGAGCGACGACGGTAGCACGAGGAAACTTTATCAAATAACAAAAACAATGCACATATATAACCGGAAACAAATTTACCTCAGGATGTTGTGTATGGAAATTTGAATAACCAATATCATGATTTCCAGATAGATAATAGACCAGGATATCTGAATATCTTCCATGCGCCTCTAAACCAAAAATATGCTTAAAACGATTATATGATTCCTTCCACCTGGTCAAATAAATAACATCAATTTTTTTTGTGAAAGACTATACTGAGTTGGTATAGATTTTATATATGTATGCATATGTGTATGTTTATGAATGCATTCCACTTGCAATATATGTTCTTATAGCACATAGATTTTTTTTACCAAGTTAAGTCGTAATATAACTACAATATACCATATCTTAATCTCTCCATCTTCAGAGACCAATGTTGAATAAAACTTTGTACAGCATGTAGATTCTTAAGATTTATTGTATTCTCAAAGCACAGCTTGACGCAGGACAGCTATAGAGTAAACGTGGTGCAATTGAGCTCATGGACTGTCATAGGAGTCTAAAATGAATGAGTGTCACTGTAGTGTTGTGGGGAAATATAAACTGATGTGAAGCACTTGCGCTAATCAACATTCAATTGTAATAAATTCTGAAATTAATAGAAGAATTGATAAGTGTTGGAAAAGCCCATGTAAATAGGCCCATTTCGGGTTTTCTTCCTCTCCTTTAGTCTCACATCTTGTATAGAACTCTCTTCTCTCTTTCTCCCTCCTATAAATGTGTATTCATACATTATATTTCATTATTGAAAAAGCATATACAAGGTTGAGCGTTTCTCTACATGGTATCAGAGTCAGATCCGGCCTCTCGTTTTTTAAACCGCCGGTTCTTCCGGCTTACTGTGCGGCCTCCTCTCTTGCCTTAGCAGCGGTCTAGTGCGGTCTGCTTCCTTCTAGTCGTGCGGTCTCCGTAACCGCGGCTTCCCGCGCGGACTAGGTCTCTTTAACCGCTTCTTCTGCTCTCTCTTGTGGCTTCCACCTCTCCTCCTCCTCCCTTTTATAACCTTTCTCACAGGTGGGGACCACCCCTCCTGTTTCCACAGCTCGTGCGGCCTCCCTTTCTATCCGCGCGGTCTCCCTCTCGCTTCCCACCGTAACTCTAACCATCTTCGGTCTTTCAGCTAGTCGCGACTTGTCTATAGTCGTCGCGACCTATCTCTAGTCGTCGCGACTTAACTTTGTCGCCTTGTTCTCTCTTCCCTTGCTCGTTGTGGTCTCTTTGCCCGTTGCGGTCTCTTTGTCTTCCCGTCGCGATATTCCTCTCGCTGCTCCGCTCTCTGCTCGCCGCGGCTTGCCTTAGCCGCAGCGGCCTCTCTTCTCGCCGCGCTTTGCTTCTCTTGTCGCTAGCGGCTTCCCCTCTTCTCGGCACGCTCCGCATCTAGGTCGTGGCATCTCTCCTTGCCGCTGGTGTACTCACCTTGACCGTGCGGACTCCTGCCTAGTCGCTGCGACCTATCTTGTCGCTTGCGGTTTCTTCCTTCCGTTGCGGACTCCGCATACTGGTCGTGGCATTCTCCTTACTTCTGGTGTTATCACCGTGATCGTGCGGCTTCTCCCTGCTATCCCCTCAACATTCTGGTCGCGGCGACCTCATTGCCTTGCCGCTAGTGGTCTCTTGTCTGGTTGTGTTCCTTGTCCTGTCCGCCGACCTAGCCTCCTGCTCGTCTCAGTCATGGCAACCTCTCCAGAATCAACCGGCCAGACTGCGTCTTCCTCTGCAGACCGCTCGGTCTCCGCACCTGAACTCCGTGATGAATTACGCATTACTACCATTTTGCTAACAGGGAAGAAGAACTTCGTGGAGTGGGTCCATTCTGTTCGCCGAGTACTACAGTCCAAAGATTTTCTCCATCACTTGACCCAAGCTCCTCCTACTTCTACTGATGATTGGTTGCGCAACGATGGTCGGGTTCAGACATGGCTCCTCAACTCCCTTGATACTGAACCCTACCAAATGGTCATGTATCACGAAACGGCCAAAGCAATGTGGGATGAGCTCGAGTCGCTATACTCCGGAAAAGATAGTTTCTGGCATCTCTATGACATTATTATTGATCTTCAGTCTCTTGATGTTGGCGGGACCACCGATCTCACCTCATTTGTTGCTCAGTCCAAGACTCTTGTGGAGGCATGGATCCAACATCAACCCCCTACATTGGACCTTGCTACACAACGCGCTCAAAAAGAAGTCGTCGGGGTGGCCATGATGATGGCTCGTGTTCCACCTCACCTTCACAGCGTTCGGGCGCAGATCCTCCCCTCGGTTGCTACCCCTTCACTATCAGATGTGTGTTCTACGTTGTTTAAGGTCTCACCGCCTCCCGATAATTTTGTTCCTCCATCCCTGGCTCTCCTGCAGCAGACTTCTGCTCCCCTGCTGCCTTCCCCCCCCCCTCCTCGTGGGGGGCGTTCTGGCTCTCGGGGTAGCAGACAGGGAGGCCGACCTCGCCCAAAGTGTTCCTTTTGCGGAAAGGACGACCATCTTGAGGCCACATGCTATCGCAAGCATGGACTTCCTCCTCGCCCACAGGCCACTGTTGCTGTCACTGACTCCACCGCTCGTACTTACCTTGAAGAGGTCCGCCTTCAACTTCAACAACTTCATGGTCTGCTTAGTCGCCCACCTGCCTCTATTGCCTCTGCTGCCTCCATCTCCCAAGAAGGTATCGTTTGTCTATCCACAAATCTGCGCTGGATAGTGAACTCAGGTGCCACCCATCACATCACCTCCCTGCGGCCACATCAATACCCGGATTCCCCTCATCCTAAGTGTATAACAGTGTCCAATGGGGGCACTGTTCCTGTCTCTGGCTCGACTGACATCCCTCTTACTTCTTCTCTCTACCTACGCTCTGCTATTCATGTTTTGGGCTCCTCATTTAATTTACTTTTTGTTAGTCGTCTGACTAATGATTTGAATTGCTCTGTAACATTCACCTCTTCTTCTTTTTTGATACAGGATCACACGACGTGAACTATCATTGGTAAGGGGCGACTGCAGAACGGGCTCTACCTCCTTGATGACTCTCCAGCTATCCTTTCTTCAGTCTCCTCCGTCGATTGGCATCGGCGTCTTGGCCATGCCCCGTTACCAGTCCTTCAGAAAGCTCTCTCAGATGTATCTTTATCTATTTTCAGTGTGAATCTTGTGTGTTAGGCAAGCAGTCTCGTTCTTCTTTTTCATCTAATTGTACTCAGAACACTGCTCCTTTTATTTTAGTACACTCCGATATTTGAGGTTCGTACAAGGTTACTAGTATTTCTGGTTATCGATATTTTCTAACATTTATCGATGATTATTCGCGCATAACGTGGCTATACCTACTTCGTGATCGCTCTGAACTTCCTCGGATCTTTCAGGTGTTCCTTCTTGAGACCCAAACGCAATTTTCAACGACCATCAAAACTATCTGCAAGGATAATGCTCGTGAATATACTAGTCACGACTTTGCGACTATTTGCTATGACTTTGGGGTTATTCACCAAACTTCATGTGCATATACCCTCCAACAAAACGAAGTCGCTGAGCGAAAGAATCGCCATCTTCTTGATGTGGCCCGCTCCATCATGCTACAAATGCACGTTCCCAAACCTTATTGGAACTTTGCTCTTTTGACGGCTTGCTATCTAATCAATCGTCTTCCTTCCCCCATCCTCCAAAATGCAACTCCTTTTATTCTCATGTTCTCGTCTACTTCGACATTCTCTCTCACACCTCACATCTTTGGGTGCACCTGCTACGTTCACACTCTTGGTCCATCCTTAGACAAATTGGATCCCCAGATAGCCAAACACATCTTTGTTGGCTATTCTCGGACTCAGAAGGGCTATGTATGCTACTCTCCGGCTACCCGCAAGGTAACAGTCTCTGTTGATGTTACCTTTCGTGAGGATCTTCCTTTCTTCTCTGCTCAAGATCTTACACTTCTACCACAAACTGTCCTACATCCTGTGATTCTGGTTACATGTCCTCCACCACCAAAACCTCTCGTTACCACTCCACCACCACGAATTCCTACCCAGGCACCACCTGTTTCCAAACTTATACCTCCCGTTATCCGTGTCTACACTCATCGTCATCCTACCTCCGGTGTCCCACTGCAGTCGGCTTCGACCTCTGATGCTCCGCGTTCTACTGATCCGGCACCAGAATCTACAGCTCATCCCCTAGCAAACTATGTATTCTTGCATCGCCTATCTCCACAACTTCAAACTTTTGTCACTTCATTATCCTCGATTTCTATATCTAACTCTGTGCAGGAGGCTCTCCAACATCCTGACTGGCGGGCGGCCATGGAAAAAGAAATGACAGCTCTCTGGGCTAACCAGACATGGAACCTGGTACCTCTACCTACCGGTCAGACACTTGTTGGGTGTAAATGGGTCTTTGTGATCAAGCATGTCCCTGATGGGACGATCGACCGTCTGAAGGCCCATCTAGTGGCTTGTGGCTTCACCCAACAGCAAGACCTCGATTATGAGGAAACATTCTCCTCTGTGGCCAAGCTGAACACCGTTCGTGTTCTTCTCTCGGTGGTTGTGCATCGTCAATGGCCATTGCACCAACTGGACATCAAAAATGTCTTTCTCAACGGTGATCTACAGGAAACGGTTTTCATGTAGCAACCGCCTGGGTTTGAGACCACGGGGGAGTCCCAAGTACGTCATCTTCAAAAGACCATCTATGGTCTCAAACAATCACCTCGGGCATGATTTGACAAGTTTAGTAAGACCGTCCGGGAAGTCGGCTTTACTCAGAGCTCTGCTGACTTCTCACTGTTCACTTATCATCAGACAACGGGAACTATTCTTCTGTTAGTTTATGTTTATGATATATTAATCACTATGGACGATTCAAAGGGCATCCAAGCAGTCAAACAGCATCTCAGCTCCGTCATTCAAACAAAGGATCTGGGACATCTTCGTTACTTGGTCTTGAGGTCGCAAGACGACCAGATGGAGTCGTCATCTCCCAAAGGAAGTACCGTATGGATCTCCTTCAAGATGTTGGGTACTCGGGATGCAAGTCTACTACTACTCCAATGGATGCAAATCATAAGTTGTGTGCACATTCTTCTGATACAGACCTCCCTCTTCAAAATCCGGAATATTATCGACGACTGGTTGGAAAATTAATCTATCTAACGATCACAAGACCGGATATTTCCTTCGCTGTTGGGGTGGTCAGCAGGTTTATGCATGCTCCGCGAACATCTCACCTTCAAGCTGTTGAGCGCATCCTTCGATACCTGAAAACAGCTCTGGGTCAGGGATTGGTATACAAAACCTCATCCTCTACTCCAACATTGGTTGCGTACTCTAATGTTGACTATGTCGATTCCTTGGATGATCGTCGGTCAACCAGTGGTTTTTGTACCTATTTTGGAGGTCATCTTGTTACCTGACGAAGTAAGAAACAAGCAGTGGTTGCTCGATCATCAGCTGAAGCAGAATACCGATCGATGACATCTGTTGTCTCTAATCTTACCTGGCTTGAGAGTCTCTTCGCCGATCTAGGGGTAAAACTTCCATCACCTGTCATCCTGTTATGCGACAGCCAAGCGGCTATACATATTGCGAAGAATCCAGTCTTTCATGAAAGAACGAAACATATTGAAGTAGACTGTCAATTTATCCGGGAGAAAGTCCAAATGAAGAAGATATAATTGAAGCATGTTCCTGGTCTGAACAAGTGGCGAACATCCTCACAAAGGCTCTACCTAGCACCCTATTCTACCAGTGCCTATCCAAGCTTGGTGCATACGACTTGTACGCTCCAGCTTGCGGGGGAGTGTTGGAAAATCCCATGTAAATAGGCCCACTTCGGATTTTCTTCTTCTCTCCTTTAGTCCCACATCTTGTATAGGACTCTCTTCTCTCTTTCTCCCTCCTATAAATGTGTATTCATACATTGTGTTTCATTGTTGAGAAAGTATAGACAAGGTTGAGTGTTTCTCTACAATAAGCATGCAGGATTGAGATTAGACATTAGAAACACAAGCAAGATCCAATTAAAATTAAATTAAAAGTGCTTCAATTAAATGTTCCGCAAATACATATTTCAAGTAGAATAACGATATTGAAAATTTTGTACAAATTTAGATCACAAACATTATGTTTTTCAAGAATTATTCAACACAAAGCAATGTAGGCTTCTAAATTAGAATTTACACAAGCAACCAAAATCCAGAAAAGTGATAAAATCTGCAGCAATTAGGAGGACTTAGATAGCATGCATAGGGCTGGTGGGGTGAGGGAGAAGTGCTATGAGGGCTGTTTTGGGTTTGGACAGCAGGAATGAGAGAATAGGTCCAGGATTGGATGATTCTTGCTGGACGAAACTGGGAGTTCAGGGGCTTGATGGGTGGGAGGAGGTGTGGTCGTATTCAGGCTGAATGTAAAGGGTCTCAGCTGGGTTTGGGAAGCAGGAAATCAGCAATAACTGCGTGAAAAGGCGGTTCCTACAAGGAATGTATGACTAATTTTCATTTTGTGTGGTGGTGATTAACAACAAGGATGAAGAAGATGGATTTTGGCTGTTCAGGAAATGGAGATTTGGAGGTGATTATTTACTGGGAGGGAAAAACAGCTGTTGCAGGTAATTTTGTTGCAGGAAATGGAGATTTGGAGTGGCGAGAGGAAGTTACGGGCACTTATTGAGTGGCGAGAGAAAGTTACGGGCACTCATCGATGAGAAGGTAGTTATGGGTAGTGGGAAGATGGGTGGCATGGCTTCGGCACCAAGGATCCATGGAATCAGTCGAGAATCCGAAATTTTTTTAATCTGCGACATCTGAAAAATCAGTCTATATATCGCTATTTATAAACTTGAATCCACCAGCGACGACCACGATCGTTCTAAACATAAATCACTAAATATACATGAAATAAAAATATGTCATCGTCGTTCTGAACGTGATTACCGGCTCGGATCATCAATCCAACGATCCTAACTTAGCATCATGTGTAAGTAGACTTGAGTGGGTTCCGATAAGGGCCGGCCCACCAGTGAAATATGATCTTCATACAACTTCTTGAGAATTAATGAATTCCTTGATGATCAAATGGCAATTAAAGGTTAGTTATAAAAAAAAGTAAACTTTCAAACAATAGATTGACATCATTTACAAAGATATGGTACTAAGGAGCACAACATAGTCGAATAAATACCAAAAGCTTCGATAACACATGAGAATTATATTTCAACCTTGTTGGAACCAAAAAATCGGTTCGCACAAGTTCGGACCAAAAGGATGGCTGAAGGTTACTTGCCCCAGAATTAGCGGGCATAGACATGAAGCGAAGAAGAGAGAATAGCCTTTATTTTACTATTATATGAGGTGATCGTGTTACATTGTGAAGGTCTCGTCGCATACCCAGAAGTGTATGGGAACTTCCCTTCCCGAACCAAGTGTTGTGAGAGTCCGGGGGAAGGCAGGCGAGGTCACCAAATCTTCAAATTGGCGATTCTTCATGGAGTGTGAGTTGCCCCACCCACTCATTATAATAGGGTCCTATTTATAGGCAAAGGTCAGGGGTACTCCCCCCCCCCCCGAACGAGGTGAATTCTGTTGAGCTAGGCTGACTAGCTGGGCTAACGAGTTGAACCCTACCAAGTTGGGCTGACGAGGTGAACCCTGTCGAGTAGGAATGACGAGATGAACTTTGTCGAGCTGGGCTGATGAGGTGAACTATGTCAAGTAGGGCTGACGAGTTGAACCCTCTCGAGCTGGGCTGATGAGGTGAACTTTGTCGAATTATGGGTAATACACAATCCCCGCTTTTTCAGGCTCGATACGAGCTCGGAAAAAGAATGTAGGACTTGTGGTCCGGCGAGATGGGCACGATATGACATGCCACACGGGGTCCCTCTTAGGAGTGGAGTTGAACTAGAGGAGGTGGAGAAGATTCGACGCCTCTCAGGCCATTCGCTAAACAAATGAACTCAATTGTAGGGAGGTGGAGAAGGGTCGACACCTCCCAGGAGCAAGCTCAACGGGAGGAGCTGGAGAAGGGTCAACACCTCACAGGTCATTCGCTAGACGAGAGAGCTCAGCTAGAGGAGGTAGAGAAGGGTTGAAACCTCCCAAGTCATTCGCTAGACGAGCGAGTTCAACTGGAGGAGGTGGAAAAATGTCAACACCTCTAAGGAGTAAAGCTCAACTGAAGGAGGTGGAGACGGGTCGGCACCTTCCAGATCATTCGCTAGACAAGTGAGCTCAACTAGAGGTGGAGAAAAGTCGACACCTCCCAGGAGTGAAGCTCAACTGGAGGAGGTGGAGAAGGGTAGACACCTCCTAAGTCATTCGCTAGACGAGCAAGCTCAACTGGAGGAGGTGGAGAAATGTCGACAGCTCCCAGGCCATTTCTAGATGAGAGAGCTCAACTAGAGGAGGTGGAGAAAGGTCGACACCTCGCAGAAGTGAAGCTAAACTGGAGGAGGTGAAAAAGGGTCGACACCTCACAGACCATTCACTAGACAAGCGAGCTCAACTGGAGGAGGTGGAGAAAGGTTGACACCTCCAGGAGGTGGAGAAAGGTTGACACCTCCAGGAGGTGGAGAAAGGTTGACACCTCCCAGGAGTGGAGCTCAAATGGAGGATGTAGAGAAGGTCGACACCTCCCAGGAGTTGAACTCAGTTGGAGGAGGTAGAGAAGGATCGTCGCCTCCCAGGCCATTCACTAGACAAGCGAGCTTAACTGGAGGTGGTGGAGAAAGGTCGACACGTCCCAGAACTGAAGCTCAACTGGACGAGGTGTAGAAGGGTCGACACCTCTCGGGACATTCGCTAGATGAGCGAGCTCAATTGGAGGACGTGGAGAAAATTGAACACCTCCAGGGAGTGGAGCTCAACTGGACGAGGTGGAGAAAGGTCGACATCTCCCAAGAGCGGAGCTCAACTAGAGAAGGTGGAGAAAAGTCAACACCTCTAGGAGTGAAGTTCAACTGGAGAAGGTGGAGAAGTGTCGACATGTCCTATGAGTGAAGCTCAACTGGAGAGGGTGGAGAAGGATCGACACCTCCCAAGTTTGCCTGTAAGAGCTCGGCTGACCTTGAGTTTGCCTGGATAAGCATGCATGCGTGAGCTCCAATACATGAGCTTGCATGCATTAGCTCGTGTGCCTGTGAGCTTGCCTGAATGAGCTCACTTACATGAGCTTGTTGGAATGAATTCACTTACATGAGCTTGTTGGAATGAATTCACTTACATGAGCTCGCTGGAATGAACTCGCTAGAATGAGCTTGCTGGAATGAGCTCGCTGAAATGAACTCACTGGAATGAACTCGCTGGAATGAACTTGTTGGAATGAACTCGTCAGAATGAACTCATTGGAATGAGCTTGCATGAGCTCGCAAGAATGGGCCCGCCTAAGCTCGCTAGAATGAGATCACTAAAATGAGCTCGTATGAGGTCGCTTTGAGCTCGCTTGGATCGCGTTTGAGGTCGCCAAGCTCCCTGCTTTAAGGTCAAGAACCATCTTTTGTTTGTTTTCATTCACCATGACGCTTTTTCTGAAGTATTTCCTCCTTCGACCAAGGTTCACACTCACCGCCCCAAAGTGTTGGAACCGAGAAAATCGGTTCACAAATGTTCGGACCGAAAGTATAGTGAGGTTACTTACCCTCGAATTAGCGAACATAGAAATGAAGCAAACAAGAGAGAGATCGTTTTTATTTTACGAATATACAAGAATCACGAGATGGTGGTGTTACATTGTGGAGGTCCCGCCGCATACCCAGAAGTGAATAGGAACTCCTCCTCTCAAACCAAGTGTCGTATGAGTCCGGGGTAAGGCAAGCGAGGTCGCCAAATCTTCAAATGGGTGACTCTTCGCGGAGTGCAAAATGCCCCTCACCTGTTACAATAGGGTCCTATTTATAGGAAAAGTCAAGGGGTACCCCCCCCCCCCCGACGAGGTGAATTTTGTTGAGCTGGGTTGACGAGCTGAACTTTGTTGAGCTGGGCTGACGAGTTGAACCCGGATATGTTGGGTTGACGAGGTGAACCCCGTCGAGTTGGGCTGACGAGATGAACCCTGCCGAGTTAGGCTGATGAGGTGAACTCTGCCAAGTTGGGGTGACGAGGTAAACTATGCTGAGATGGGATGTCGAGCTAAACCCTGCCGAGTTGGGCTGGCGAGGTAAACAATTAGGCAGACAATCCTTATTAGCCTTGACATTATCATTTGGTTTCTTTTGCTGGATAAGATCCTAAAGCATGCATTTTGCATCAAGATATTCTTCCTTCTTTGCTTCTGCAGTATTTTCTTCCTTATTCTTACTTTTGCTGCTTCATTTTGAGAGTATATATGGTCATTTTTTAAGCTCTCCCGCTTAAGGGAGTGCATAAATTAGAGTAACAATTAGGCAGACAAATCAGGGAAAATTTTACTAGTAAGAGTAAAATCTCTCAAGATACCTCACATATAATGTCTTTTTTTAAGACAATCACCTAAAGTTAACACTGATGATTCAGAAAAAAGACAAAAGGACGCTGCAAAATAGCGACATGTACAAGAAAACTATTGCAATAACTAAAAATAATATGAATAATTACAATGAATGATATTCATGCCTTACTCTTGATCTGCCAAGTAAGGCCCCCCATCAAAGTGATCACCAAGAAATATAACCAAATTGGGTTTGAATGGTAATATAGATGAACGGAAAGATCTCCTCATGTATAAATCTGTATAAAATTTTGCAGTTTCAAGTGCAAGTGACTTGGGAGCAAGGCTGAGGGATGTCCTATCCATTAGCTGTTGAAGACAATAAGTAAATTTTAAATGAAGGCAGATATATTCCCATATAATTTCAGTGCATAGAAGAACAATCTAACAGTGTGATGGAGGCAAATGAACAATGATGACTTATCCAAGGAAGACATATGCAGTTAAAACTGATATTTAAATTTACAACCAATGCAAGTTACATGCATCCTGGAACAAGACCACATAGGGTCATGGTTTTCAAGTATTGTTTTGCATTGTCCAAGTTATAATTTTTAAGTCTAGTAACAAAGATGAGAAAGAATCATTTATAAAATAAGATAAATTATTGTCATAGTCATCCTAATGTTAAAAGAAATAAATTCTTTTACATGGACCAAAGTTTTATTTTGAACATTCTGCTTCAAAATTTTATCAATTTTGATCCTTTCCGGGGAATTTACACTCAAAAATGCTCCCAAAAAACAAAATTTTGAATTAAAATGTTCCTAGCAAGACTTACATGATTCTATGTTTCAAAAAAAACAAATAACACCAGACTACTAATGTAACCTTGCATTAGGAAGGCTAAGACAATAATTTCTCATTCAATAAATGTAACACGCAAGGAATGACTAGCTACCTGCGGATCAGCCACAATAGCAACCTTCACTTCAGTTCTATCAATCTGCGTAATTAACCAATATGGGTTAAACAGTCAAATCCCTTACTTAGGAAAAAAATGGAAAAAAAAGTTACTGAATGCATTTTCACTAAGCAAGATCTGAAGCATATATGCATAATAGCGCGTGATATTTCCCATTACACAAGTCGAAGAAAAAACAAACTGAGCAAGACACTAACACCAGGGAACCCTCTACTATCCAAATTAACCTAATTTTGATCCCGCTAAACACTAATAGGGCAGTAAATAGCTCATATCCATGAGAGGACGGGAAAATTACCGATGACGAGGACGATAAGTCTCCTTCGAGTTGTGGCCATGAACAAGTCCACAAAGGGACCCAATAAGCGATCATCTCCCCGTAGAGGATTGTAAGAACCCAGGCGCAGCAAAGAACCAGGGTTAATCGCGAGAGGCTCTGCATTGATGAAGAGGAACAGGGATCGGCGTGATGGCCAAATCCTCGATGATTGACGTAATTCCCCGATAAGCAACCTCGCCGGCAGAAGCTGGTCTGTTTCTTTTGACTCTATTTCGCAGCTTTGTTGCTCCTCCACGTCGAAAATTTTTAGGCACGTATGCATACCTGCAAATGCAATGCGGTGATGCATCATGCATACCTGCAAATGCAATGTGGTGGTCCTAATTCCTAAAGTCACACTATCTTAGGCTCTGTTTGGGGGGACTTATTTTCACCGGTCAAGCAGTCATGACCGCATGAACCGGGACTTGTTTTCAAGTCCCGGTTCATGCGGTCATGACTGCTTGACCGGTGAAAATAAGTCCCCCCAAACGAAGCATTAGTCTTTGTGCACATCAATATTATGTGTATTTATTAAATTTTATGTGCACACCAATGTTATGTACATCCAGTAGACCTTTTCAATTTTTTAATATAGAGAATCGGGATTGCGTCATTATCAGTACCTTGAATTGTAACAATAAAGTCAACTCTTCTTGCAACCTTACGAGCCCACTCAAGCAAATTTTTTTTGCTTGGAAAAAAAGTATCTGTGATGAATTCATGCCCAACGTCTAGGGATGCAAACTTTTTGGAATAGTCATTTGTAATTATTGCTAAATCAGAACTCATTATTATCACAAGTTATAACCCTTAAATAAAAAAAACACAAAATAAAACGACACATAAAACACCACTCAACCTCTATGGATGCAAACAATTGAACATGCAATACAAAGTTCTGAAAATAATACCTAAGTTGTAGACGAAGAAGACACTAAGTCACAGTATGGTTGAGGAAGAACACTCCAAATCAACACTAGTTGGGGGAATCCACTGAAAAAAAAACCAAAATGTATCACTGGGAATCAAAAAGACCCCAAAACATCAAATATCTGAAAAATTTTCTCCCATCGGAATACCTTCATTGGAGGAGAGACCAGATGTGCATGCTCAAAAACAGTAATTCCAAAAGACCAAATGTTCACCCTGCAGGAACATATGTCAAAACTGTAGAACCGGAAGGGACATTAATGACAGTAATCGGGTGGTATCAGTAGAGGAGACATTGCCCAAAATATTAAGGGTTATTTTTTTGATGTTAGGGAGATGCCAAAACATTAATGGCGGGGAAGAGAGAATCGGGATTGCGTCGGAGGAGAAGGGTTTCCCCGGAGGAATCGGGGGGGGGAGGTTTCGCGGGATGCAATCGGGAAGAGGAGCGCCGAATATTGGGAAGGGGGAGGTGGGCTCAATGATTCGGCTTCAGTTTATGGATGGGGTTTAGAAAACCTAAAATATTAAGGATTATTTTTTTGATGGGTGTGCACATAGCCAAAAATGATGTGTCTTTAACACCACCCTATAAATAAGCTTTTATTTTGGGAGACTCGCTTCCCTCTCTAATTTTTGGCCTTCGCGCTCTCAAGTTTGAACTGGGTCATTCCATGATTTCATCATCTTCTTCGTTTAATTGTAAAAGAAGAAACAGCAACATCTGTCTGCCGGAAAAGGTCAAACCCTACCGGCGCATTACTTAAACAGCCCGTCTCTTTGTTGTTACGACCGGATAATTTATAATCTGATCGTACTTGACGTAATTCGGTCGAACTGTGACTGTATCTGACGTAATACTGCTACAAACGATACACGGTTTCAGACAATTTTAATACGGCCCTAAATAAAATGGCTCTGTTACATAAGAAATTTTACGGACCACTCCCAGTCGGAGAATCGGGTAAATCGCTAAACCTTTCGTTCTTGCCTCCCACGCAGACAGAAAGCGGCGGAGACCTACAAGTTCCCTACGCAGCTGCACCACTCCCAGTCGGAGAATCTATGCAGACTAGTTCTGCCATGATAATACTGTCATACTAGATTAAACCCTAAATGCCTACAAGTTTCCTGCACCACTCCCAGTTGGAGAATCGATGCAGTATTTAACCCTAAAATACTGTCGTACTGGATTACTTAGGGTTCCGCTTCCACATCGATGCAAACTGGTTCTGTCATGATAATACGAATGTTTTTTTAGAAATGCGACGATAATACGTTAGGGTCGTATTAAAATTCTCTGAAACCATGTATCATTTGTAGCAGTATTACGTCAGATACGGTCACAATCCGACCGTATTACGTCGAATACAGTTGGATTATAAATTATCTGGTCGTAACAGCAAGGAGACAGGCTATTTAAGTAATACGCTGGTAGGCTTTGGCCTTTTCCGGCTGATAGATCTTGCTGTTTTTTGCAGTCAAACGAAGAAGATGATGGAATGACCCGGTTCAAACTCGAGAGCGCGAAGGTCGAAAATTAAAGAGGGAAACGCGACGCCTTCCCAAAATAAAAGCTTATTTATATGCGTGCCCATTAATAGGTACGCATACATACCTAAAACGGACGCTCTGGACCTAGGGTGAACATATAAGTAAGAACTAGTTTTTAACATATAGGCTTCGTTTGGTAACCCGTTTTCATCGGGCCTTTGGAGTAAACATCGTTGGACGGCGGGAAAACAAACGGCATTCGGCGGCGTTTGCTCCGTCTCCTTCCGTCGTGCCTTAAAGAGCGGAGCAAAAAGCTCCGTCTGGCCCCTCCTCCCCATCTCCAGTTCGAACTCTCCGGTTTCACCCGCCGCTTGCTCCCGCCACCGCCGAATAAAATGAAGCTGAAGGAGCTCTTAATTAGTTGAGCGGCTCCGTTTGGCAGGGTATTGGCGGTTAGGAACATGGGGGTTACGTTGTCAATTGTTAATGCCCACTTAAGGAACTTCATCCACTTTAATGTTCAAACGGATGATATTTGTTAGGTGATCCTTAACGAATGACGGTTTAACTCATGCGTTTACGATGGCCACCACCGTGCTAAACGAAGCCCGAGGTAGGGCGTTCACGAACGCCAGTTCATAACAATCGCGCTCACGACCTTAACTGAGCCTAATATTAGTGAGAGTGGAACAGTGAGACTGTGAGTGATAAAAACTGGACGGAGGTGATCGCGTTCTCAAAAAAGATCAAAATTGACGTTATCGAGAGGTGACGGAAGGAATTGGATGATTAACAAACATTTTTTTCCAGTGGTGAGGTTTTACCTCCGATGTAGACGGAGTTAAAACGCTAAAAGAAACAAATCCATGTAACGAAGAAATGAGTTGGTACCATATACTTCTCGTATGGATAGTATCCATTTGGTAAAGTTTTTTTTTCAGGATCCAACGGGTTAATTAATCATATTTTATATAGGGTTATTAATCTGGACTTTTCCTCAAAATCTGTGTGATTACAACTTGCACCTCTCTAATTTTTGAAATTATAAAAACCTCCCCTCAATATTTACATTTCATAACATTCATATACAAAAATCTCATTAGAGTAAATCAAATATAAACATTGAAAGAGAATAATTGTAATTTCAAAAGTTAGAATGGTGTAAGCTATAATTACACAAACTTCGAGTGGAGGTTCCCGTAAATAAAGAGAGGATATTGACCATCTAATACACAATATCCATTTCATCCAAATGAAGAGGATCTTGCTCAGACTTGTTCCATGCAAACGATTGTTATATGCAAACTCGTACATTTTAATTGTACATCGAGACCTGAAATGACTTCAAGCTAATGAAAAATGCATAGTGTGTTATACATCAAGCTTAAAAATGCACTTGTTTCTACTTGTACAATAATACAAATATATTGTGCTTCTTTAATAGCTTAATTGTTCTTCTGCACAACAATTTTCATTTAAGCAAATTAAAAGGAAGATTGTCAAGGAAGTTAAGCATTAGATTGCTAGTTATGGTTTTGAATCAAAATACATTCAAACGCATCACCACCATTTTATTGTTCTCGCAACATGGCTCAACAGATTCTTCCCAATATCTCCTCCAAATTGAGATAATCGTCACCGACCGCCCGCCGCCGTCAACCGCCACTGTCACATGTAAGTCGGCCACCGTCCGATCGTTACTGGACATCTGTTGTCGTCCGATCCGGTGGGTAACCACCCACTAACCCACTAAGTTGGTGGTGGAGCCCGCCATAATCCTCTATAGTAGCTTATAAAAGGAGCCTCAGACCTCCTCATAATTCACCTTTTGGCTCCTGGTCATCTTTTTCCTCAGGTGAGAGCTCTGACTGACTCCTCCCTCGGGTCATACTCCAGCCACCTTGAGCCACCGCGAGCCACCGCGAGCCACCATGAACCACCAAAGCACCACCAGCCGGAAAACGTCCAAGTCCCAGAACGAGCAGAGGAGGAAGAAGACGATCCTCGCAAGTAGGCGCGTGGACCTGCAACCCAACCTACAGAGCAGCCGCCATTCGAATTCTAGTACCTGAAGCACTCCCGCGACACAGCCTGTTGCCCGCAGGGAGCTGTAGTATTCTTCTCTCACCTCAAGTTGTAACGGGAGCGGCATGTCGCCCCGATTCACCAAACGCACTGTAACAGCAAGCAGCTAGTGGATTTTGACCGGCACAGATCCGGTCACGTGATTTTTTAACCAATTGAGGGGTTTTTCCACGTCATCACCTCTTGAGTCGATCTTTCCTTTTCTCTGACTGTGTGCGCGCTCGACCGCCCCGCAAGCTAAGACGGTCCAATTGAATCCGGTCCGACCGAGGCATCGAGTTAGCCCGCAACAGTTTGGTGTCGTCTGTGGGAATTTCAATTCCCAACATCCTTCAGAAGTCCAGACCTCCCTCTTTGCAACATCCAAGCTCCGCTTCAATGTCAAAAAGAAGTGCCCGCACAGCTGAAGGATCCGTCCCAGAAAGAAATACTGAACCAGCACACTCCCACTCTCTGGTGGACGTGCCATTAACCGCAGAAGCCGCTTCTGCTCTTGCCACCGCCCTCGAGGGGTGAGTTCGACAAATGGAGGAGCAACAAACTGAGATTCTTGCTCTGCTCAGGACTCTAGGAGCGTCTCCTGCTCCTCCTCTAGCACCAGATAACTCGCCGCCGCCAAGTCATGGCAGGGCGCAAGAGGCGCCCGAGGAATACTCTGACGTCGCCAGCTCCACTCACCAGGTCCGTGGAGGAGTTGAAATTGGGCAACACCGCCACAACTAGGGAGACGAGCCCCGACTTCCCCCACTCGAGAGGTTTACCCAGGAAGAGATTTGGGAGGTGATCGCAGAAGAATACCGGCAAGCTAGTCAACGGGACATTCATATTCTCCGACCACTCTGCCAAGGCTCCCCCCTCGCACCACAAATCCTGGCCCATCCAATTCCTCATGGTTTTAAGTTGCCGAACATCGAGACGTTCGATGGAACCGACAATCCGTTGGAGCATGTCAACCACTTCACTACCATTATGAGGATCTACAACGCGTCTGATCAATTACTCTGTCAAGTGTTCCCAACCACTCTCAAGGGGCAGGCTCGCACGTGATTTTACTCCTTGAGGGTGGGCACCATACCCAACTTCACAAAGCTAGCAAGACAGTTCGCGGATCAGTTTATAGCGAATCGGAGGATCATCTACGACCCTTCCCGCTTATCAGGTATCCGTCAGAATGAAGGGGGGTCTTTGAAGGACTTCTTCCGCAGGTTTTCTTCAGAAGCCCGCCAAATCCCAGGTGTCGACCCAGAGCTGTTAAGAGTGGTGTTCCTTGGGGGTCTCTGTCCTAGCAGTTTCTATTTTGCATTAATGAAGGAAACTGTCCCTAGCTACCCCGATCTCGTACACCGTATAGAGGCGCAGATCGCAGCCGACGAGGCTATTGAAGCACATCATCAACAGTTCGACGGGAACTAGAAGCGCAAGAGGGAGAAGGAACCGGCTCCTCAACACCAAGAAGGAAGATTCTGAAAAGAACGTCGGAACGGGCAACGCCGACGTGACCAACAGAGAGATCAACCGCCCCAGGATTACACGCCCCTCAATACCTCCAGAACAAATGTGCTTTACGCAATCCAAGGTAGCGAGGCGCTCCGCAGGCCCAGACTGTACAACCCCGTATTCGCGAAGAGTGGGCCCAAAACAAGGTAAGCAAGTTTTTAAGCTTTTTGGGAGTTTTGCACTCCTAGGGGCCAATTTTTGGTGAACTTGAAAGATATACTAGTAGGGGGAGAAAATATTTCTCCCCCCAAGGCGCTCTTGGCAAGCCGCCGCAAGCCGCCGCAAGCCGCCTCAGGCCGCCAGGCCGCAAGCCGCCTCAGGCCGCCAGGTCGCAGGCCGCCAGTATTTCGAACGCTCGGCGGCCTAGCGGGGCGAGACCGGCCGGGGGCCAGGGTCTCGCCCCCGCCTCTTCTAGCTCGGCGGCCTAGCGGGCGAGACCGGCCGGGGGCCAGGGTCTCGCCCCCGCCTCTTCTTGCTCGACGGCCTAGCGGGGCGAGACCGGCCGGGGGCCAAGGTCTCGCCCCCGCCTCTTCTAGCTCGGCGGCCTAGCGGGGCGAGACCGGCCGGGGGCCAGGGTCTCGCCCCCGCCTCTTCTTGCTCGGCGGCCTAGCGGGGCGAGACCGGCCGGGGGCCAGGGTCTCGCCCCCGCCTCTTCTAGCTCGGCGGCCTAGCGGGGCGAGACCGGCCGGGGGCCAGGGTCTCGCCCCCGCCTCTTCTTGCTCGACGGCCTAGCGGGGCGAGACCGGCCGGGGGCCAAGGTCTCGCCCCCGCTTCTTCTAGCTCGGCGGCCTAGCGGGGCGAGACCGGCCGGGGGCCAGGGTCTCGCCCCCGCCTCTTCTAGCTCGGCGGCCTAGCGGGGCGAGACCGGCCGGGGGCCAGGGTCTCGCCCCCGCCTCTTCTAGCTCGGCGGCCTAGCGGGGCGAGACCGGCCGGGGGCCAGGGTCTCGCCCCCGCCTCTTCTTGCTCGGCGGCCTAGCGGGGCGAGACCGGCCGGGGGCCAGGGTCTCGCCCCCGCCTCTTCTTGCTCGGCGGCCTAGCGGGGCGAGACCGGCCGGGGGCCAGGGTCTCGCCCTTGCCCCCCTGAAGTTTTACCTTCTTGCCCTCGGGGAAAATTCCCCCTTCCCCCCCCCCCCCCCCCGGCGTGGCTGTTTTCTATTGGCCCAAGGCTTTTTGGGCGTGAGGGTATCTCGGTCATTTTGGTCCAAGGGGTTTTGGAAAACTATAAATAGACCCCCTTGGGTGCCTTGGAGAGGGACTTGATCTTCTTCTTCTTGCTTGCTCCTCCCTTGACTTCTTCTTGGTAGAGTTGAGAGAGCTCCTCCAAGGCACCCTAGCTCGAGCATTGGCTAGGGAGGGGAAGAGCTCAGGTAGCCTTCCGGGTGTGAGGTGGGACCTCCGCGCTAGAGCCGAGGGTCTGTTCCTAGTTTCTTGATCCTTTGGTCCGTGACGTTCTCTCGAGTGTAGTAGGTGTGAGGTCACCCCTTCCCCGAGGGACGAACTCCACGAGAGACCAGGTTTCTGGTTTCAACATTTTGGTGCGGCGAGCGTGGAGAGTGACCAGCACAGAAGATATCGAGAGGGTGCCATGACAGGAGGTCAAGGAGGTAGTGACGATCTCGGCGAGCTCCCCACCCCAGGACCCTTTGTGGGGAGGCAAGAGTTCATGGCCTCCATCCAAGGTATCATGGAGATGCTGCGAAGCATTGCTCCTCAGGGTGGCAGCTCCACCCCGACCACCCAGGAGCTAGCTCCCCCCCTCGACGAGTCGACTCCCAGGGGTCTAGGCGAGATGACCCCAGCAGGGGGAGAAGGAAGTGTCCCAGGAAGAAGGCCCGGGAAGGAGAGGATGGGCGATGGGGTCGAGCGAGACCTCACCGGCCGGGAGCTATTCTCCAGTCCGGCGAGTGCCAACCTCCCAGGCGAGCAGGTTGCGCGAGTGGAGGTGGCGAGACCACCCCTTAGGGGGTCACCCTTCAGCGAGTTGATCATCTCAGCTCCCGTTCCCGAGGGGTTCAGAGAGCCAGACATGGCTTACTATACGGGGAAGGATGACCCCGTCCAGCATCTGCAGTGGTTCGAGGATGCCGTCTCCATCAGGCCGATGACGGACGCCTTCAAGTGTCGCCTCTTTGCGATCACGTTGAAGGAAAAGGCAAGGGACTGGTTCCATCAACTCCCTCCGAGGTCGATCTATGGGTTCGAGGACTTGAGCCGAAGCTTCCAGCTCCGCTTCTCCACCTCCAAGAAGCGGAAGAGGAGTCCTGAGTCCATCTTCCTGATAAGACAAGGGGCCGAGAAGTCGCTGGCCCGTTACGTTGACAGGTTCCAAGAAGAGATCCTGGAGATCCAGGAGATGCCAGGGTATGCTCTCTAGATGGCCTTCACTGTTGGGCTGAAGGAGGGCTTCTTCAAGATGAGCTTGACCCGGAAGGCCCCCCTTTCCTTCGCGGAGCTGATGGAAAGGGCGGCAGAGGAGATAGCCATGGAGGCGGCCAACCCGGCGTTTGTCAAGAAATTGGCAAAGCTGACAGAGACAGAGGAAAAGGAGCAAGCTGGCTCGAGGCCCCAGGAGGGAAGAAGGAGAGAGGAGCGGAGAGCTCAGGAGGGTCCAGAGCCAGGTTGGAGGCAGCAGGGAGGACCCATTCAGGGCCCGGGAAGGGGTTACGCCCATGATGGGGGAAACTTTCATAGGGGCCAAGGAAGGTTCAACTTCCAGAGGCAAGCCCCTAGGCAACTCCTACCCCCACCACAGCAAGCGATGGAAATTGGTCGAAGGGAGAGGAGGAACCGCACGGGAAGGAAAAGAGTCAGAGTAGAGTTACCCTACTGTGAGTTCCACCAGGAGGAAGGCCACGCGACATCTACTTGCCCCGAATTTCTGGAGTTGAGAAGGACAAGAGCTCCAGCACCGCAACCGCATCAGCCTCAACAAGCGCAAGACCCGGTGCGGATTGAAGAAGTCCGACCCGAGGCAGCAGAGGAGAGATGTGAGGACAGGGTTGATGTGGGCACCCGGGGAAGGATCGGATGATTCACGGGGGAAGAGGGAGGTAAGAGAGAAGTGAATCATCTTTTTTGTAATGAACTTAGCTTGCGTTGTATTGGCTATGATTAATGATAGAAACCACCGAAAAATATTTGTGGTCCATGGAAAACCCCTTAGCTCCGAGATGGATTCCGCTGCCAGGCTCTCACTAGCTGGCAGGGCAGGTTGATCTCTCGTGGAGGCTAAGTCCCTTAGCTCCGAGATGGATTCCGCTGCCAGGCTCTCACTAGCTGGCAGGGCAGGTTGATCTCTCGTGGAGGCTAAGTCCCTTAGCTCCGAGATGGATTCCGCTGCCAGGCTCTCACTAGCTGGTAGGGCAGGTTGATCTCTCGTGGAGGCTAAGCCCCTTAGCTCCGAGATAGATTCCGCTGTCAGGCTCTCACTAGCTGGCAGGGCAGGTTGATCTCTCGTGGAGGCTAAGTCCCTTAGCTCCGAGATGGATTCCGCTGTCAGGCTCTCACTAGCTGGCAGGGCAGGTTGATCTCTCGTGGAGGCTAAGTCCCTTAGCTCCGAGATGGATTCCGCTGTCAGGCTCTCACTAGCTGGCAGGGCAGGTTGATCTCTCGTGGAGGCTAAGTCCCTTAGCTCCGAGATGGATTCCGCTGCCAGGCTCTCACTAGCTGGCAGGGCAGGTTGATCTCTCGTGGAGGCTAAGTCCCTTAGCTCCGAGATGGATTCCGCTGTCAGGCTCTCACTAGCTGGCAGGGCAGGTTGATCTCTCGTGGAGGCTAAGTCCCTTAGCTCCGAGATGGATTCCGCTGTCAGGCTCTCACTAGCTGGCAGGGCAGGTTGATCTCTCGTGGAGGCTAAGTCCCTTAGCTCCGAGATGGATTCTGCTGTCAGGCTCTCACTAGCTGGCAGGGCAGGTTGATCTCTCGTGGAGGCTAAGCCCCTTAGCTCCGAGATGGATTCCGCTGCCAGGCTCTCACTAGCTGGCAGGGCAGGTTGATCTCTCGTGGAGGCTAAGTCCCTTAGCTCTGAGATGGATTCCGCTACCAGGCTCTCACTAGCTGGCAGGGCAGGTTGATCTCTCGTGGAGGCTAAGTCCCTTAGCTCCAAGATGGATTCCGCTGTCAGGCTCTCACTAGCTGGCAGGGCAGGTTGATCTCTCGTGGAGGCTAAGTCCCTTAGCTCCGAGATAGATTCCGCTGCCAGGCTCTCACTAGCTGGCAGGGCAGGTTGATCTCTCGTGGAGGCTAAGTCCCTTAGCTCCGAGATGGATTCCGCTGTCAGGCTCTCACTAGCTGGCAGGGCAGGTTGATCTCTCGTGGAGGCTAAGTCCCTTAGCTCCGAGATGGATTCCGCTTTCAGGCTCTCACTAGCTGGCAGGGCAGGTTGATCTCTCGTGGAGGCTAAGTCCCTTAGCTCCGAGATGGATTCCGCTGTCAGGCTCTCACTAGCTGGCAGGGCAGGTTGATCTCTCGTGGAGGCTAAGTCCCTTAGCTCCGAGATAGATTCCGCTGCCAGGCTCTCACTAGCTGGCTGGGTAGGTTGATCTCTCGTGGTAGCCCAAGCCCCTTTTCTCCGAGGTGGTCCCGCTGCCAGGCTCCCGCTAGCTGGCAGGGCCGGTGGTACCTCTCGTGGAGAGTAAGTGTTTGCACCCCGAGGTCGCCTCGCCACCCAGGCTCCCATAGCTGGCATGGCAGGTTGACCCCGAGGGGAAGTTTCACTCCGCGAATACGTTGGGTTGGATGTTTCTTTCCGAGCTTGTGCCAACCTCGAAAAGAGCGGGGATTGTGTACAACCCCGTATTCGCGAAGAGTGGGCCCAAAACAAGGTAAGCAAGTTTTTAAGCTTTTTGGGAGTTTTGCACTCCTAGGGGCCAATTTTTGGTGAACTTGAAAGATATACTAGTAGGGGAAGAAAATATTTCTCCCCCCAAGGCGCTCTTGGCAAGCCGCCGCAAGCCGCCTCAGGCCGCCAGGCCGCAAGCCGCCTCAGGCCGCCAGGTCGCAGGCCGCCAGTATTTCGAACGCTCGGCGGCCTAGCGGGGCGAGACCGGCCGGGGGCCAGGGTCTCGCCCCCACCTCTTCTAGCTCGGCGGCCTAGCGGGGCGAGACCGGCCGGGGGCCAGGGTCTCGCCCCCGCCTCTTCTTGCTCGACGGCCTAGCGGGGCGAGACCGGCCGGGGGCCAAGGTCTCGCCCCCGCCTCTTCTAGCTCGGCGGCCTAGCGGGGCGAGACCGGCCGGGGGCCAGGGTCTCGCCCCCGCCTCTTCTTGCTCGGCGGCCTAGCGGGGCGAGACCGGCCGGCGGCCAGGGTCTCGCCCCCGCCTCTTCTAGCTCGGCGGCCTAGCGGGGCGAGACCGGCCGGGGGCCAGGGTCTCGCCCCCGCCTCTTCTTGCTCGACGGCCTAGCGGGGCGAGACCGGCCGGGGGCCAGGGTCTCGCCCCCGCCTCTTCTTGCTCGACGGCCTAGCGGGGCGAGACCGGCCGGGGGCCAGGGTCTCGCCCCCGCCTCTTCTTGCTCGACGGCCTAGCGGGGCGAGACCGGCCGGGGGCCAAGGTCTCGCCCCCGCCTCTTCTAGCTCGGCGGCCTAGCGGGGCGAGACCGGCCGGGGGCCAGGGTCTCGCCCCCGCCTCTTCCAGCTCGGCGGCCTAGCGGGGCGAGACCGGCCGGGGGCCAGGGTCTCGCCCCCGCCTCTTCCAGCTCGGCGGCCTAGCGGGGCGAGACCGGCCGGGGGCCAGGGTCTCGCCCCCGCCTCTTCTTGCTCGGCGGCCTAGCGGGGCGAGACCGGCCGGGGGCCAGGGTCTCGCCCTT
Source organism: Platanthera guangdongensis (assembly GCA_039583875.1). NCBI lineage: Eukaryota > Viridiplantae > Streptophyta > Magnoliopsida > Asparagales > Orchidaceae > Platanthera > Platanthera guangdongensis. Next base: position 159,889,889 of record CM077165.1, on the reverse strand, counting down.
GCCCCCCTGAAGTTTTACCTTCTTGCCCTCGGGGAAAATTCCCCCTTTCCCCCCCCCCCCCCCGGCGTGGCTGTTTTCTATTGGCCCAAGGCTTTTTGGGCGTGAGAGTATCTCGGTCATTTTGGTCCAAGGGGTTTTGGAAAACTATAAATAGACCCCCTTGGGTGCCTTGGAGAGGGACTTGATCTTCTTCTTCTTGCTTGCTCCTCCCTTGGCTTCTTCTTGGTAGAGTTGAGAGAGCTCCTCCAAGGCACCCTAGCTCGAGCATTGGCTAGGGAGGGGAAGAGCTCAGGTAGCCTTCCGGGTGTGAGGTGGGACCTCCGCGCTAGAGCCGAGGGTCTGTTCCTAGTTTCTTGATCCTTTGGTCCGTGACGTTCTCTCGAGTGTAGTAGGTGTGAGGTCACCCCTTCCCCGAGGGACGAACTCCACGAGAGACCAGGTTTCTGGTTTCAACACAGACCCCTAGCTAAAAATACGGGGGACCAGACAAAGTACTGTGAGTTCCACCATGGGCGAGGGCACAATACAGAAGACTGCTCAAAACTTAAAGAGGAGATCGAGCATCTCATCATACAAGGCCGCCTGGGGAAATTCTTACGGAGCTAAGCACCAAATCCGCTGACCGAAAATCGGCTAACAGTTTGCTAGAACGGACTAGGGGGCAACCCCAAAGTCGACCAGCCCAAGAGAGGGCTTTGTACCTATCAACAAAGCTCTGCATATTGTATCATTTATCAGTTTTACTTTATTACGAATTCTTCATACAAATTTCCACAAGAATAGTCTCATGACTGTAACTCTAATAACTTTAAAAGCTTTCTTATTTTAGGTATATAGAAGGCGAGCATCATCTGCGAATTTTGAAATACATACTCACTTCGTCCAAGTACGAAGGCGTCCACTTACACTCACAGCAACTGCTTTTGAGCAGTGCGCTCCTTACAACAACTGTCTTTGTGCATCACGCTTCTGACAACAACTGCCTCAGTGCAGCGCGCTCCTCACAGCAAATGCCTCCGGGCATCGTGCTCTCACAACAACTGCCTCCGGGCAGCGCGCTCCCCACAGCATCTGCCTTCAGGCAGTGCGCTCCTTACAACAACAGCCTTCGTGCAGCACGCTTCTGACAGCAACTGCCTCGGTGCAGCGCGCTCCTCACAGCAACTGCCTTCGGACAGTGCGCTCTCATTGCAACTGCCTCCGTGCAGCGTGCTTCTGACAGCAACTGCCTCCATGCAGCGCGCTCCTCACAGCAACTGTCTCCGGGCAGCGCGCACTCACAACAACTTCCTACGCGCAGCGCGCTCCACACAGCAACTGCCTGCGGGCAGTGCGCTCCTCACAGCAACTGTCTGCGGGCAGCGCGCTCCTCACAGCAGCTGCCTCCGGGCAGCGCGCTCCACCCAACAACTGCCTCCGGGCAGCCCGCTCCTCACAATAACCGCCTCCGAGCAGCACGCTCAACACAGAAACTACCTCCAGGCAGAGCGCTCCTCACAACAACTGCCTCCGGGCACCGCACTGCTCACAGCAGCTGCCCCCGGGCAGCGCGCTCCACCCAACAACTGCCTCCGGGCAGCTCGCTCCTCGGAGCAACTGCCTCCGGGCAGTGCGCTCCCCACAGCAACTGCCTCCGGGCAGCGCGCTCCCCACAGCAACTGCCTCCTGGCAACACGCTCTTCACCACATCTACCTCCAAGCAGGGCGCTCCTTTTCATACCCAGATTGAGTATTTACATTCTTCGACAATTGGTCCGTAGCCAACTAAGCCGCAAGCCCGACTCGCGCAAACTCCCCGTAGGCCCCCCCCCCCTCACGGTAAAGCTGCAATTACAATCCCCGCAAACTAAGCCATGAGTCAGCCTTACACAAACTAAGCTGTGACTACAACCCACGCAAAGTAACACCACAAGTCAAACTTACAACAGACTCAACAAAAGCTGACACATGGACCACGCCGCTCATTGCCTCTGAAGAAGTAGACATCCTTGGGGCAGTAGTCTCCGGAAGAGAAGGCCCGAGCGGCAGGAGATACCAATGCTATCACACTTCGGTCAGCTAGGGCAGTAATGCCAAGAGAAGCAGTGTGCCCCCTTTTCCGACCATGTGCACAAGGTACCCCGATGGCACACTCGGGGGCCCCAGAAACTCTGCGTCTCGGCAACCTCTTCCCTTCCGCAAAAGAGCACTCAATGTGTCATACATATTACATCTTGCGCACGTTGCACGCATCACGCACCCAACAGCTGTCAACTATTACACAACTAAACAAGCTTCTGAGTAAAAGTCCCTTGAACGGGTTCGGCTGAACCGTGGGTCCAGTGAACGCAATCGCGGTAATCTTTCGCAAAGAGCGACCCCACGACATGGCTTCCGGAGCCGCTCCCTTGGGGCTTCCCGGGCGGCGATCACCCTGCGCGATAGAGGTCATGCATGGGAGTTCCCGCTAATCCCGCGCACCGTGCGTGCATCATTAATCTTGAGGTTGCCGCGCGGGATTAAATTCCCGCGCAGGCAAATTCCCGCGCGGGATTAAATTCCCGCGCGGGATTACATTCCAGCGCGTGTAATCCCGCCCGAGATTACATTCTCGCGCCCCCGCGGGATTACATTCCCGCGCCCCCGCGGGATCCATTCCCGCGCGGTATGCAAATCCCGCGCGGGATTACATTCCCGCGCCCGCGTGGGATTACATTCCCGCGCGGGAGCAGGATTACATTCCCGTGCGGACGCGGGTTTCCATTCCCGCGTGGGATGCAAATCCCACGCGGGATTAATCCCGCTAATCTCGCGCTGGATTACATTCCCGCATGCCTAATCCCGCACGGGACTACATTCCCGCGCGCGCGGGGGATTATGTTCCCGCACGTGATAGTGGTCCCGCGCGGAATTACATTCCCGCGCGCGCGGGATTAATCCCGTCTGCGCTGGATTAATTCTGATCTTGCGCAGTAAACACAAGCAGAATGCGTGCACCTCTCAGTGTGCGCTTCCTGCCGCACACGCCTACTCTCGTGAACTGGTGCGCTCGCCCAGCGCACGCGCAGTCAGGGGCGCGGGCGACAAAATGCGCGCTCTCGCATGACTTGATCCGCGCGCCTCCTCGTGTGCCCGCGTACTGGCCTCCGCCTCGCCGTCTCTCTTTTGGGCGCACTGACGCTTCCTCTTGTCGTCCTCCTCTCTCTCCCTCAGAAATCTTTTTAACATGTCATTATCAAGGCGCGTCAGGCGCCTCTTTCTGATGTTTCTAGCCTGCCGCTCGCCACCGTCATAGTCAAATATAATGAGAGGAAATCTTTGCTCTCTCGCTTGTACTAACCTTCGACAACAGAGGATTTAGGGGGGGGCAATTGATGGGGATGGAGCTCCATTTATATAAGAATGGGTGTGCACTTAGCCATCTCTCCCATGATCCCTCCAATTGTGGAGATCATGGGTTTGACTAGTCAAGCCACTACCCCCATGATCTCCATCATAATAGGAGAGATCATGGTGGCCTCCCATTCAACAACTACCGCCGGCCGCCGCCGCCGGCCGCCGCCGTCTGCCTCCGGCCGCTCGCCGCCGCCCACCGCCCGCCGCCGCCTCCTCCAGCCGCCCGCCGTCGTTCACCACGCGCCGCCGCACCAGCCGCCGGCCGGCCTCCCGCCGCCCGCCGCCGTCAACCGCCACCGCCACATGCAAGTCGGCCACCGTCCGATCGTTACTGGGCATCTGCTGTCGTTCGATCCGGCGGGTAACCAACCACTAACCCACTAAGTTGGTGATGGGGCCCGCCATAATCCTCTCCAGGAGGCTATAAAAGGAGCCCCAAGGCCTCCTCATAATTCACCTTTTGGCTCCTGGTCATCTTCTTTCTCAGGTGAGAGCTCTGCCCGACTCCTCCCTCAGGTCATCCTCCAGCCACCTCAAGGCACCGCGAGCCACCGCGATCCATCACGAACCACCAGAGCACCACTAGTCGAAAAACATCTAAGTCCCAGAGCGAGCAGAGGAGGAAGATGACAATCCTCGCAAGTAGGCGCGCGATGGACCTGCAACCCAAGCTACATAGCAGCCTCCATTCGAATTCTAGTACCCGAAGCACTCCCGCGACGCAGCCTGTTGCCCGCGGGGAGCTGTAGTCTTCTTCTCTCACCTCAAATTGTAACGGGAGCGGCCTGTCGCCCCGATTCACCAAACGCACTGTAACCGCAAGCATCTAGTGGATTTTGACCGACACAGATCCGTTCACGTGGTTTTTTACCCAATTGAGGAGTTTTTCCACGTCATCACCTCTTGAGTCGATCGTTCCTTTTATCTAACTGTGTACGCGCTCAACTGCCCAACAAGCTAAGGCGGTCCAATTGAATCCGGTCTAACCGGGGCATCGAGTTAGCCCACAACACAACTCATGCCCATTGCATTAGAATGATCTCTACGCTTCAAAGCTAATAATATTTTTCGTGGTTTACTCATTCATAGCACATCTCATGCACATTTTTTTGTTTGCCTAGACATAATCTTCATACATTTGAATGAACTTTGTTGCGTGTCACTCGACCTTTTTCCCGGTCCGGAGAATCAGACCGTCTTAGCTCGAACTCGAGCTGGGTGTGCAATTAGTTAAAGAAAACACAGCAATGGATAAGAGACATTTTTTACATGGAAATCCAGAAAGGGTGAAAAACCGCTTGGCTAGAACTGTGCCGAGCCAAAATCCACTAGGTTCTTCGAGTGTTACAGAGATTGGTTTGGTCTCCGAGAACGACATGTCGCTACTCCGTTACAAGTATAAAAAATGAGGACAAAATGGTTAAGCCGCACAGACTGCCTATTATTGAATGTCGAAGGACACCTCTGTCAGCTGCTTCTAGTCGTTTGACCGCTAGGTCGTCAGACCGCTGAAGATCGTCGCGAACATAACTGTTGAACTGGGATACAACTTACCCGTTGAGACCGGGCGAACTGCTTATTGAACTATCCACGTCAAAGAAGACTGCTGGCCGGGCTAACCGCAACCTGATGTATACCACAGATTGCTCCCCGCGAACTGTTCCACACTGAGCTTTCCAACTAGTTGTCTAGTGCTCGGCGCTAGCTGCACAGCCTGCACAACACGAGACAACTTCACTTAGTCGTTTAGTTAGAAAAATCTGACTGCAAATTCAAAATGTGAGCTGGGTATTCACTATTTTCGTTAAATATGACGAGCTGCGGACCCCTATTTATAGACGATAAGGGGAGTGTGGTCACCGCGCATAGCAATGAGTTAACACTCATCAACCTGCGACTAGCACCACCTATCCACACAAGAGTGCAGATACCAAAGTCAGACCGCGAGTGAAAAGCCATCTATCTGCTCACGCGGTAAGATCCACCAGTCCGCATAGTCATGTAGACATCATTCTCGGTCCACGTGGACTTAAACAATTAAGCCGACAATCACGCGACCTGAACCATTATCCACGGTGTTGGGTCCGGCGTTCCTTCACTTGACCCGTGGCGCTCTTCTACTTATTTAAGAAATTAAGTAGCACCCTTTCCAACAGTCCGGGCTTTTGGTGCAGTTGAGTATGCGCTTGATCCTTCAATTGGTATCAGAGCGGGTCACGGGTTCAAGACCGGGGGAGCGCTATTAAATCCTGAATTTTCCCTTCTACCTGTGTGGGTCTGGCGGGTCTGGCAACCATGGACATGTGGTAACCCCACCTCTGAGCCGTGAAATCGTGGACATGTGGTAACCCCACCTCTGAGCCGTGTGGGCCATGTGGTAACCCGACCTCTGAGCCATGTGGGCCATGTGGTAACTCCACCTCTGAGCCGACGGGTTGTGCTGGACGCCGGGGGGGGGATTGTTGGGTCCGGCGTTCCTTCACTTGACCCGTGACGCTCTTCTACTTATTTAAGAAATTAAGTAGCACCCTTTCCAACAGTCCAGGCTTTTGGTGCAGTTGGGTATGCGCTTGATCCTTCACACGGTACACAATTTGTGAACTCCACATCAAGACCACACATTATACTCGGTCTCCGCGAACTCCAAAAGCATACCGCGCAACCATCGATCTCTGCCACTAGGCAACACCAAAGACTTGACTCATCACCATGACCAAGTCTACAACCTCCAACGAACTCTAGCTCCAGACCGCGTGAGCAGATCAAACTATGCGACTGGCCTCCGCTATTCACGCTAACCGTCTACCACAATGCAAGCCAGAGAACCTGCTAGCTCCTAGCAGACTCCGCAGTCTCTCAACCCATACCGCGATAGTCGTGGTTAATCAATGCTAACCGTCTGGTTACCTCCCAGGGTGCTTGCTGAACCAGACTGCAGAACATAGAGCAAAAAGCCAAAACCCAGCTATCTGCCGCAAGTAGCCACCTAACCAGTGGCAGACTCTGCGGTCTGTGCGGTCTGTCCAATCAGACCGCCCACTTCCACATCAAAAATTTCAACAGTAGCCGCCCAAGCTGGTGTTTGCTACGTTGTCATTGAAAACCCCTCCTACGTCCACACCGACATCGCCGGCCTCGTATCCCTCCTCGAAGCAGTCAAATTTGCCGACACACACTGATGGGGGGAGAGAAAATCCTAATCGTGATCGATTGTACATAGCCACCCTAAAAGTTGGTATTTGAATAGTTCAATGTAGATTTAGGGCCTGTTTGGCGGAGCAGCACAACAGCGGCATGCAGCCGATTTCTGTGCCGCTCCGCCAAACAGAAAGGGGCATTGGCGGTGGCAAGGCTGCCACCGCCAATTTACCTGTCGCGCTGCAACCCTTTTTCAGGGCTGCACCGCTGTTATAAAAAAATTATTTTTTTTAAATAATATATTAAAAATTTATATTATATTTATTATATTGATAATAATTTATAGTATAAAGTTATATTAATATTAATTTATATTATATAAATTTATATCTATATTAATAAAGATCTTTCGTTTTCCCGTCCAGGTCATCGGTCACGCCGCAAACGTCGTTTTAACTTCGCCCCTTCGTAAAGATATGTCGGTCACCGCCACCGCTTCGTGCTTTAGGCAGCGGGAGTTTGTGCAGGAGTCGTCGGTCACCCCAGTGAAATGCCGGAAAAACCCCCGCCGCTTCCTCCCGTCGGCGGAAATTCGCGATTTTAGGTTTGCGACGCGTCGTTTGTGGAGGAGTCGTCGGTCACGCAGGTGAAATCCCAAAAATACCTCTCCACCGCTCTTCGCGTCGCGCTCCATCCGCTGTTATGGAGACTGAAATCCCGAAAAATCCTCCCCACCGGCCTTCGCGTCGGGCTGGCGCCGCTGTTATGGCAAGCTGCTACGCGTCATTCCTATCGCCGCGTGCCGCAACCGCCGCGTTCCGCAGTCCTGGCTTACATCATTGCTCACGCCCGTCTTCGTTGATTCATTTCCCAAACCCTCGCCGCTGCTTCTCTTCATGCCGCTGCTTCTCCTCCTCACACCGGTTTTTTCGCGACAACGTTTCTTCTTCACGACATCAGGCGGACATCGGGCAGCGATTCTTCCTCCCGTGTACTGTCCCCGAGAGGCGAAGATAGGCCATCTGCTCCGGTAATCTGTCATCTTGAATCTCTACGTGATCTTGGTGCTCACGTAGAGCACTTGACCTTGGTGCTCTACGTTATCTTCTTCTCGACCGATGAGCTCTTCGATGGACAAGGTCTTCATGTCGAGTAGTTGCTCAATTGAGATGGCGATTTGCATGAACCTGGGTGGAACAACACGAAGGAATTTTTTGACAACCTTCTCATCTTCCATCGTGTCCCCAAGCGCGCAGATGTCATTGACGATGTTGTTGAGCCGCATGGCAAAATCATCCACAGATTCACTTTCCTTCATGCGGATCGCCTCAAACTCGTTGCAGAGTGTTTGTACCTTCGCCTCCCGGACTCGCTCGACAACCATGCGCATCGTTCGCATGGTGTCCCATGCCTGCTTGGCGGAGTCCTTCACCGCCAACATGGATAGCATCTCCGAAGGTTCGGCTTGGAGGAATTCCGCCAACGTCATCCTATCAAGTCGGTACTCGGTATCACCCGATTCGATCGCCTCCCAGACTCCTTTGGCCTGCAGATTTATGATTTTGGTTTGTGATTTTGAAATATCCTTCTCGATTTCAAGTTCTGATTTTAACTTATGATTTAAACTTCTGATTTCATCTACCTAATTTGCATTGTTTTTCGTTTGTGATTTTGAAATATCCTTCTCGATTTCAAGTTCTGATTTTAACTTATGATTTAAACTTCTGATTTCATCTACCTAATTTGCATTGTTTTCTTTCAGATTTTGAGAGCTTCCTTGTAACGCCCCGTATTTTTTCGTTGAATGAGTGCATATGCTTGATGGGCGTTACGTTGGCTTTGACCGTTGTTTGAGCATGGTTTTCCCGCGGGCTTGCGAGTGGCTGTTTTGGTAGCCTAGTTGCACGATTCCCCAGCAAACCGGAATCCAAATTGGGGACTCGGTGAGGCCCCTTAGGGAATGTTTGCACTTTTTCGCGCCCGGGTAATGTTGCTCAAAACGAGTTGTTTGTACAGAAAACAAAAAAGGGTAAAAAGTTCTTAAGGCAAAAATGGTCTAGGACGACACAGAAACAGTTTTCAAAACAGGGAAAAATGGTCGTTTTTGTGCGTAACACGCCCCCCGACATGGGCGTGTCGGGGCGTGACCCAGGGCGTGACCTGGGCGTGACCTCCTTGACTCGACGAATTTCTTGCGTCGAGTTGAGCTCGACGAATGGGGTACACGCCCCGTGACACGGGCGTGTCACGGGCCGTGTCCCGCTGTGTCGAGTGTCGAGTGTCGAGAGAGGGGACACGGCCTGTGACACGGGCATGTCAAGCTTTGTCGAGTGTACTCGTTGAGGAAATGCGGGTTGTGACATTCCTCACACCCGTCGTCGTTCATTCATTTCCCACCTGCTCCGGTAATTTGTCAATTTGCTTTTCATTTTTTCGTTTCCGATTTTGAAAGCTGCTTCTCCATTTCAAGTATTGATTTTAACTTATGATTTAAGCTTCTGATTTTACCTACCTAATTTGCCGTTTTTTTCTTTCTGATTTTGAAAGCGTGTAATCGATTTATGCTTCTGATTTCACCTACCTAATTAGCAGTTTTTTCTTTCCGTACATACTTTATCATGTGAACATGGTTTGCGAGCTGCATAAGCGTCGTTGTGCCGGGACACTGTCATGGCGGAGCTACTATCGCGTAGGGCACGGGGGCTCCCTGTGCCAAGTCAATTGATCGATTGTCGTAGAGGGGCCGATTTTGCATATGTGCTCCGGGGGACGCGCGTGACGGGTACGGGGTCGAGATGGTGATTTACGTGGTAGCGGGTGATGCCCGCTTCTATGCGGCCTAAGACCGCCTGGAGCATCCAGCATGGATGAAGTTTGTGCGCTGGCGGCGAAGCCCACCTGATACGGCCGAAGGCCGCCCGTGAGCATCGAGCACGGACGTAGCCCGTGCGAAGATGCTCGTTATATAAATTTATATTAATAACATAATTAATTTGTATTAAATAAATTATATTTGTATTTAAATTTTTTGTTAATTAATTAAAACACTAATATAATTTTTGCGGTCCGTTCGGGGCCTTCGGCAGATCAGGCTATTTGGCCGCCTTAGCCCGCGAGCGTCCGAGCGTGCAAACAGATAACGGTCTCCCGATGGCACGTTCCACGTGCATTTTCTGTAACCTCCCATTTCCAACTAGACCCCTAAGAATGATTTTGGCCATGACTAGGTCATGACAAACCCTAGGAAGTCAGAAATGGGACAGGAGATAGGGGACAAAAAGGTGGGAGATCATCATGGTCTGCAAATAGTAGAACTCTAAACAATGACTTAGGATGACCATGGGCTACACCTTAACCCCAAGACCCTACCACAACACCCCTAATACTTGGGAGACCCATTAGAGCCAAAAGGACCCATTAGGGTCAACCCAAGAGGCCCAGTTGACCAAGGTCAACCCTAGCCCTAAATGGGTCAAACTAGCCTACTTAGGGCCAACTGACCTACTCCTAGCCTAGAGGACCCCACCTATGCCCTCCTAACCCTAAAGTGAGGTCAATGGGTCACTAAGGACACATTGGGGTCAGCCCTAGAGGCCAGGTTGACCCAAGTCAACTCAAGCCCTAACCTGGTCAAAGTACCCTTACTAAGGGTATGTGACCTCCAAGGTGCAGGGTAACCCTACATAACCCTACCTAGACCCTAAGGGAAGCCAATGGGTCACCCAGGACCCAATGTGGTCAACCCAAATGGTCAAATTGACCAGGCCAACCCTCATTTAGGTCAAGTCAAACTTAGCCCAAAAAGGGCTAACCCAAGCCCAAGCCACTTCTCCCTTAGGCTAAACCCATTCCCATGACCATCATAATCAAGTGGGCTGCATTTAGCTTGTGAGGTTGACTAGTCAACCAGAGGTGACTGGGAGAGAGAAAGGAGCTCCCCTCCATGATAATGGAGGAGAGAGAAAATGAGGAAGAGGAAGGGGAAGTGAGAGGCCGGCCAAGGAAGGCTAACAGCCACCAATTATGGCTGCAATCAACTCCTCTAGGAGAGAGGAGTTGATTCCAACCGTTTCCCGGCCACCAAGGGGTGGGTTCAGCCCCCCTCCACACAACCCGAGCCACACCTTTAATGGTGTTAATGGCCATTGAAGAACCAGCCTCCCCTCTCCCCCATTTGCCATTTAAACACCTTCAGGGAGCCAAGGGGATCATTTTAGAGCGTTTACCTGGAGGATACGAGCCATTCCACTGTGCAGTTGCAGAAGCCGAGCGCCTCCGCCGTCGTCAATGGCATCCCGCCTCTCCTCACGCATCCAGGCCGCCAGGAAGGTCCTCCTTCTCTCCTTAACTCGCGGGTAGATCTTAGGACTCTTAAGGTTTAAGTTTCGGGCTCAATTGAGCCCGATCGAATCCAGGATTTCTCAATGTTTCGGCAAGAAATCTTCTTGTTGTAACCGCCGGAAAACGGCTCTCCGGCGGCAGAGCCGCCGCCTGGCGATAGCCACCACCTCAACGGAGGTGTTGGTGGCGGTGGCCGGCCGGGGAAGGGGCTGGATCGCCGGCGGCAGGGCTTGGAAGTGGCTCCAGGCGGGATGAATCCTGGCCGTCAGCTCAAGGAAGAAGATGAAGGGATTCCGTCCCTTTTGCTTCAAGATTCGTGCGGGCCTGAGATTAAACTATAGGAAATATTTTATATTAATGAAATTTTGTCACAGTTTTTGATATTATTGGTTTTAAACTTTAAAAATACTTAGGCTCCTCTGGTGGAAAATACTTCACCATGAAAGTTGTAGTCCTTTGAGTCTACTTTATTTTAAAATTAGTTTGAACCCATTTGGGTGTAAGGTCTGACCAGGGCACCCATTTTGGTGGGACATACCCTTAGGGCTAGGCAGTCATTAAATTGAGTGCCCACTCTTCACCCCTAGTCCAAATTAGTTGAAATTTTGGCAGAGAGTCTATCCTAGATATACCTAGGGCCTGCCCAAAAATGGGAATTTTTGGAGAAAATATTTCTATAGTTTTTGTAAATATTTAATAATTATTAAATAAATTAAATAGGTGCCCTAAACACCTCCAAACCCTCCCAAATTTTGGTGAGTGGTCCCTGGGTTCAGATTAGGTATCTGTATAAAATTTCATTTAATTTGGATGTGTTTTGAATAGGTTTTGACCCAACCCTAACTATACCTTTATAAGAGCATTTTGGTCAAAAGGTGCACTTTTGGTTTTGAGTGACCAAATCACCTCAACAGAAGCTGAAATTTGGGCCACTGGCTTGTTATAGCACTTATCACCTCCCCATGGAATATGGGGTAGAGAGGAATAGATTTGCCCTAAGTTCCTAGGTCAAACCCTAAGGAGGGACCTTTTGGCCTTGTGAAGGGTATGAGTCCTAAACTCCTTGGATGAACTCCAAATTTTGCAAGGAGGTTCCTAGTATATATATAACCCTCTGTTAAAAATATTAGCTAATTTGGAAATGGATAGGGGCCCCAAAACCCTAATCCTAGCTTAGGTCCTAAAACTTGTAGTGTAGGTTTAGGTTAGCTAAACATCTTGAAACTTAACCAAATTTGGGTAGTGAGGGGATTAGGGTATTTCGAGCCTCTGATAATTTACTTGAGGAATTTTGTACAATATTTATAGCACTTCATTTGTAATCAATAGTAATGCCCTAATTAATATTTTGGCTATTGTGGTCTCACTGCCCATAGAGAGGGTATGAAACATGGGCAGAGTTAGTTTTAGGCTATAATAATCTTGTATGAATTTTGTTAGAATTTTTGGATATCTATTTAGGGCATCTACTTCACAAGTGCTTTATTTTGATTACACATTAAATAATTCTTGTCAGAGCCCATTACTTACTGAAAAATCATGAAACTTGCTGCATAGTGTTTTTAGCTCAATGTTATCATATGAGAATTTCTGTGGAAATATTTGATGACTGATTAGCACACTTTGTTCATTAACCCTTAAATTAGAAAGTTCATAAGAAAATCAAATATAGCCTTATTTCCAAATGATAAATTATGAAACTTTTTCTAGGGTACTTGTAGTCCATCACAATCATCCCTGAGTTTTCTCTGAATTTTTGGAGGTATAATTTCTATAGAATCGTTTAAAATGACTTTTTATGGGGCATTTTTGAAATTAAATTTAAAGGCCTAAACCTTGCTGAAAAATTGGAAGACTTAGAATTTAGAGTTCATTAGGCATTTTGTAATTATCATAAATTTAGTGGATTATTGTCTTGTCTGAAAATGGTACTTCATGATCAAACCTGGGCCTTTTGGGACACTAGAATAAATAAATTAATTACAGACAAATTAGGAAAATTATGGATTTCTGGATTTATGCTTCAAATGTCTTTTTAGCCCTCTAATAATTATCATAAGGGTACTGGATGAGTATTTCATGTACTTCCCTTTTTACGGGTCATGTAGCTTAAGTGGTCTGCATATAGCAAAACTGCAGGATTTCATTTGGATGTGAATTAGGGCACGTATGATGGGTCTTGATGGGTTGCTGTAAGGACAAGTGGGATGGGCTGCATCTATGAAAGATGAGTGAGTAGGGTGTGGTTTTGTCTAGGTTTATAGGCGTTCGGGTCCGACGAAAGATCGTCCTACCCAAGGAGAGTTGGAGTCAAATTACCCTAGGATTAGCATATCGAAATATGAGAAATAATGGGTAAGGGAATCAACCAATAATAAAATAAGTACCTTGCGAAAGGGAACGCTGGGCGTAATCCCAACACAGTTCCTAGTGCCCCTTGAGAGCCCTTCACAGGGAATACCGGGGGCAGTCCTGGGTTAACGTAAACTGTTTTAACAAGCTGAAAAGAGTAACTTAGTAATTAGGGTTGCACATTCCACAACACTGATGACACCGGATGTTAGCTAGGAGCTTCGGCTCGGATGGTTAAAAGGCGGACTTTGGGTCCGGGGAGCTTCGGCTCGATTGTTTGAGACGGACGTGTTGGTCCGGGGAGCTTCGGCTCGGTTCTTGATTACGCTAATTTGCATGTGCATAACAGGAAAGGAAATTAAGGTGGTGGGTCTTCGGTATTGGAGGGTCGATGCACCGACGCCAATACGTTGACTCGGCAAGTGTGGTTAGCACTTCGCCAACAGAAGTCCGGTGCGCCAGCCGGCAAGAGTACGCAGGAGTCCGCTTCGTGCACCAAACGTTGAGGCGTACGATAGGTCTGACCGGTAGTGCTTTACTGGTTTGGAGGTGGGCGAGGCCCAACCCACCGTTTCCGTCTGCCACTACGGAGGTATCCTGGGAGGTTACGGCTCCAAAAAGGGGGAACTAAAGGTCTGTGTGCACAGAGTCGGGTGTGTGTGTTGCACTTGCATGTCCATCATACCCACTTGCTTGTCATAGCATATTCGTTACCTTTAACCTTGACACCTAAAGTATAAGTGGAATGAGACGCTTATACTTTAGGACCTGCTACACGACCCCTTGGTCTATAAGCTTGTGTGGGCAAGTTTATAAATTAAGGTTAATTTTGATATGTATAGTTACTGCTGTTTGACCACCGACACCCCAACGTATAAATCAGTATGAGACTTTTTATACGATGGGAGCCTTGCAGAAGACCCCTTGGCTTATGTGTTTTCACATAAGTAAATGTTACATTTCATATTTCAGCTTATTGTCTTTATATGCCATAGAACTTGCTAGAATAGGACCGCTGTCATCTGCTTTTGATATTCTCCACCTTCAAGTCCTCCCCTTTCTTCCTCTCCGCTCGGTGCCTAGGAGCCGTGGGGGAAGGGGCGGGGGATGATAGGACTTAGTCTTTTAGACTAACGGTTTTCGAACCACATCATTTAGGGGATCGCGGAGACCAGCATGGAGGAGCAGCCCCAGAGACCGGTGCGCTTGGAGGTGGGGCAGTCTAGCTCCGGAGTTCACACAGCCGGGACCGTGAGTCTCGACCTTGAGTAGTCTTTCTGCTTCCACATGAGTGATCTTTGTAGTGAGGATTTGATGTACCGGGCATAAGCCCGTTTTTGCTACTTTGATGTTTTATTTTTGTGGACACTCCCATCGTGGAGTTATATTTATTATGACATGTGATTCTCTGTGGACTAATAGTTTACATTTACTTCTTGTGCTACTTTTCTGTGATCGAACTGGCCGGCAGAATCGGCGCTTTGTGGTGATGACTCTTCAGGGCGTGAAGGAGTCACCGCAAAACGGCGGTTCTGGGCCTAAGACCCCGGAGTCCAAAAAGAAAAAAAGGGGGGGGGGGGTCTTACATTTCCTCTCTCCGCACCCTCCAGGCGTGTCTCCCGATAATTAATTAAAACGTTAATATATTATTTTTTGAAATTTATATTAACATATTATTAATGTATTAACATTTTAATGTTTAATAATATTTATTGCGGGTCTTTCGAGCCGCTCGTGAATCGGTCACAAATCTGTATCACAAATAGTTATGTAGAACAAATTGTTAATTATAAGTTGAACATCATAAATTATGTGAATTTTTTAATTTTCATTACTGTTTAGTTCCGCACCACTGTTTCACACACACTGCAAATACAGTTTTTCAAACAGTTTCATAAAATTTTACACCGCTGCAAAACAGTTAATTTCTGTACTACTGTTTCTCACCACTGCATACTGCACAGCCACAGCTTAGCGAAACAAGCCCTTATTGTGTGTACATCATAAAAATTGATGAGTCCTTCACACCACATCAATTTAAAGCAAAGCTTTGTTCACACCTTTCCATGTCACGACCGTTTTCCTTGAATTTGAATTAAGCGTAGAAATCCCGCACGAATGTTTTATCGATCGAGAGGCTCCACGCAGAAAGCCGTCGCAAATCGAATCCCAGAGATCGACCATCGACACGTAGCAGCACTACCTCGTTCTTTTTCTTTGACAGTAATGCGGCCGTATCGCTTTCATCTTCTTCCGCTCCTACACCCTTCGGCCGAGGAGAAGAAGACATCAATTCATGGCCGATCATCGCCCCCCAACAGCAGCGCTCGACGGCGGCGGATGCCTCGTCGTCGGAAATTACTGCCACGACGTCCTCTTTCGCGACGGCGTCATTGTCGGAGAGGGTCTTGGAGGCGCCGCATCATTCCTCTCCAACGTTCTCGATCCCCTCTCCCCTAATCCTTCCTCTTACATCTCCAAGGTCGGGCCAGATTTCCTGTACTCCGTCTCCCACGCCCCCGTCACTTCCACCTCATCCCGCACCACTCTCTTCCACGCCCATTTTCCTTCGTTGGATTCCGGCTGTGGGGGAGGCTACCATGGAGATCGCCTTCTCCGACGTGTACGGGCCTGCGAACCCATCCTGCCTTCCGATCTTCCCGCCGGTAATTTTGAGTTCGGCCTGGCCGCCGGAATTGCTGGCGAGATCCTCCCAGAAACCCTAGCTTTCATGATTGACACGTGCCGCGTTATGTTCGTCGACATGCAGGGGCTGATCCGCGTTTTTGATCCGGATGACGGTGCCGTGGGGCTTCTCCCTCTCAGGAGCAGCGGTTTCTCCGAGCTCCTTCCTCGGATCGGTTTTCTCAAGGCATCTGCAGATGAGGCCCCGTTCGTAGATGTAGAGGAGGTGAGGAGGGTGTGCTGCGTGGTTGTGACGGAGGGTAAGGATGGGTGCAAGGTTTACTGGAAGGACGGTGAAGTGGAGGTTGCACCTTTTCCGGCTATACAAATCGATCCAACGGGCGCTGGAGATAGTTTTTTGGGTGGGTTTGTGGCGGGACTGAGCTGGGGTTTGACAGTGCCGGATGCTGCGCTTCTCGGGAATTTCTTTGGTGCCCTAACTGTTTGCCAAATTGGGATCCCTAAGTTCAACCCGAGCTTGCTGAAGGTTGGTTCTTATAAATTATTTTCTTTACTAGAATTATTTTCATTATTGCTGATTTTACTCTTGGTTGCTGCATTTGATTGAGCAGCATTTAGAATAATTTGATAAAATTTTTGTCATGGTGCATCATTCTAGTGACCATGACAATTGACTGCTTCATCATTAAGCTAAATGTATGCCTCATATTAGAGTCATTAAATCATTGGCTCATTTTAGAGATCCTCAAAGCAACATGATTCTCATCCTTGCATGATTATTATAGCTATTTATCGTCTTTCACACTCCCGACCAGATGAATGAACTTGTTTTGACATTTCGAGTTACATAGGCTTTGTTTGGTGCGACTTATTTGCTCCGGCGAGTTTGGACAAAAACGCCATTATCATTGAATGTATGCTTGGCATGACAAAGGTTATTACCGCCACCAAGAAAATAAATTAGTATTGAGCATAAAAGGCATGAAATTCTTTAGGTGATGTCGGGCATTCACGAACAGAGGTTCATGACCACCGCATTCACAACCGCCGCCACCGCGCCAAACTAATCCATAGGTATTTAGTATTTGAAAGCTCTTTCCTCTTTCATCATCCCAATTTCCCTATAATTTGTACTGGATTCTTGTGCTTATTCCATGTCTTTTTATTTGTGCAGACAAATTAAAAGTTGTTCTCGCCTCATCTTTTTTATTCTTCTTGAATAGATATAGGGTTTTCTAGAGGTCGTGGATGATGATATCATGACAAATGAGCTTCCACCCCTCACTTTCACCTTTTAGTTTGGATCATCAATTGTATTATCTTTCACATCAGATTGCTATAAATAAAGTTATGTTGGTATTTATTTTGCAAGCTTGTGTTGTTTTCAATCTAAAGTTTATGGGCACGAGCATAGACAACAATAGAAAATATTCGTATTTGAGGTAAGGGTAACCATATACAGAGGACATGTAAATATACAAGAACACATTTTTTAAATAGAAGAATGGGAGTTTCAAAGGGAGAGAGAGCAAGAACTTGAGAGAAAAAAGAAGAGCGCCTCAAGAATTCCCAAGGTTGGATGAGGGGAGGAGAATTGAGCAAGAGGGGAAACACTAGGGAAAACTCATTCTCTCTATTCAATCAACCATGCGAATTACAAGACCAGGAGTGCGGGACCCCTTTCTAGAAACAAATTTGTTAAAAAATATCGAAGTATCATTGAACAATTATAAATACCAAGCTAGTCCTAATTGACAACTGGACATTTTACTCATTATGTGACCAAATTACAAATTATGATTAATGATATAAAATGATCAAACGATATAATTATTTTGGCACAAAAGAGATGAAAAATCATGAAATTTTATCCGAACATTTAGAGAGAATTTGAGATTTTTATCGGGCACTGTAAAGATAAAGAAATCTTTTCAGAAGAAGAGAAATATGAGAAGTACATCCTGAAGAAGGAATGACAAAAGTGTGAGTATCGTTAAGATTGAGCTGAAGGGCTGGTGGGGCAAGAACATCAGCATATCGATACAAAAAAATTGTTCTCGAGAGCATTATTTACCCAGAAAATATATCTTTGAAAGCTTGGAGGTCTTCATTCATACTCAGTTATTCACTAATTGAAGCAGTGAATTTGAGTGGAAAATTATGATATAGAACATTATTGCCTTTAATAAGCTTGGAGGTCTTCATTCATACTCAATTTCATTCATACTCAGTTATTCACTAATTTCAGTTCATGAAATTTTATCTAAGCCGCCCACACTGAAAAACTCAACTTCTAATATTTTAGTAGCTTAACACCGAGAAAAATTAAATATGATTATATAAGTTAATATTATTTAAAATAAGCTTTTAGATTGTAAAAGGGAAGATGGCCGAGTGGTGGAAGGTGTGTTTGTTAAAATCTTATTTTTATAAGAAGTCATGGGTTTAAGTCTCATCCATTGCATATTGTTTCATTCCATACATATTTTTTTTCACCATTTACTTATTTTTAAAGTCATAAATTTTTATTGATTGAAACAATAGCTTTAGCATTTTAAAATAAAGAATTAAATTTTGTTAATATTAAATTGTTGTGATTTCTATATTAATTTTATAGGGACTATATGATTATTTATAATTAATAAAGGCGATTGATATTCATACACCCATAATGACCATTCATACCTCTCATTTCAAAAAATAATAATAAAAAACTAAATGTACCCCCATAGTTTTTCAAACGATTGACAATCTCCCCGCCACAGTATCTACATGGCTCGGACTGCGCCTGAATCCTGGACATCACGACATCTGAAGGATAACAAAGCACCAGCTCGATTCTGGCAAGTCCGCCGTAACGAGCATCGTGTCGAGGCTTTCACCGTCGTGCTTTTGGCAACCGGGGTGCATGTGTACCCCCACAGATTCGTAAGTCCATAAGTAAATTTCGTGCGCCAAAACGTCTCTGAGGATGGTGATGGATTGACAATAATGTTATCACGACATGCTTCAAGAACACAAAACATAATAATAAATTAGAGTAATGTCATATTTGTCGATTATTTTTTTAAATAGTATAAACTTCCGTCCTCACAGAGATAAAATTTTCCGCCCGCCACTATATAGAAGAGTGTATGAGCCTTGTGTTTTCTCTTCTTTGCGTTGACGAAATGCGTCAGTAGCATGCTACTGAACTTGCTTAAACTTTACACTGCTGCTACTGGGAAGCTGATTAACCAATCACGTGCTTCTCCTGCAAGGTCGTTTGAAGGAGAAGGCACTTAAAATTCTCAAATGATTTCTGAAACAGGACCTCCCACTCAAAACATTTAGGTGTTTATCGGTCAGAGTGGCCGTTCTAGTGTCTTAGGTGGGGGTTCTCGAAACCCTTTCTATGTAACATCCAGATTTCACTTGCGTCATCCTGTGTTATCAAGGGGCGCGCCTAAGCCACCGGGAGCACCAGGCGTACTTCGTTGCGCCTCAACAAGGCACTGGCGATGTGCTTGGGGCGCGTTTGAGGTGCACCTGAGGCACACCCAAGGCGCACCTAGGCGCCCAATTCGCTGGAATCCAGCGCACCTAGGCGCCCAATTCGTTGGAATCCAGCGCACCTAGACACCCAATTCGCTGGAATCCAGCGAATTTGGCGCCCAATTCGCTGGAATCCAGCGAATTTGGCGCCCAATTCGCTGGAATCCAGCGAATTTGGCGCCCAATTCACCGGAATCCAATGAATTGGGCGTCCAATTCACTGGTTTTATTTTTTTTCCCATTTTTGCCCCTCACGTGCCTCAGGCGCGCGCCTATGCCTAGGCTCTAGGGCCCCTTTGCGCCTCGGTGCGCCTTGCGCTTTTAATAACTTAGGCATCATTTCTCGTGGTTGTGGGATCCAATCACTATTAGTTTTTATCGGTGACGACGTCGAATTGAGGCATTTATCCCAGGTTTGATAAATTTTGTGTCGAACGTTATCAGAATTATTGTAAATTAATAAGTAGTTTTTTTTTTGCATTTCCTAAGATGCACGAGAGCAAAAATCCCTGAAATAACAAGTAGTGTGGTGGGATGGAGTTTTGGAAATAAGGAAAAAAGCTTAATTTCCCTTTTAACCACATTTCCCCCTCCCTATTTCACGATCTATTAAGATTAGTAATCACAGCCGTATGCACTTCTCCCTTTAAAACTTACGACAACTCCCTCAGTTTAAAACTACCGCACATTTTATATCCCCCGCGACCTAGGCGAGAGGAAAATTAGGGCTCCTCGCTCTTTTCCGTTCCAGGCAGCAAGCGACTCACTTCGTCCTTCCTTGGCGTTGACTTCAGATGCTTAAATCTTTGTCAGAAACCCTAGTCGACTTCCCCCTGCTGATCCTCGACGCATAAGCAGCCTTTCCTTGCCGCTGTGTCAATCAGGTAAGTCCAGTTCCCAATTTCCAGTATTTATTTATTTTTTTTCCAGTGCAAGGTGATTTTTCCTCCTATCCCCCAGCTACAGGCAAGTATGACTGGTTTTTGGTGTTTCTCTTCCTATAGAAATTTCAGCGGCCCGACAACTCTAATTTGTGCTGCTTTGTCAATTCCAGTCCCAGATCGACCTTCCCTAACTTCCTCCTTCATCTGGTAATGGTCAACTACTCCTTTCTCGTCCACAGTTGGATCAGTTCACTGTTAATCGATCTCTTTTTCCCACTTTCCGCAACCGGATAGCAATATCAATGGTAATGCACTCTTCCAAAGCAAGGGTTGACCCCTAACCCTGCCATCAGTCGATCTCTTCTTGCTGTTTTGGCCAGATATTTAGTCGGATCTCCCCTCGGGAAGAAGAGATATTCTAGAATTTGTTTTTCTCTCGCATGTAAATCGTATTTTCAGGCTTCCGATTATTCTAGATATCATTTTGCACGCTTAGGAAGTGTTTTATAGGTCGCTTAATGTTTCCAATCCAATTTCCTTGAAGAAAAATTATGATTGATAAGATGAAATCCTAAAATTTTGAAATTCTTTTGCTTATTGTCTATACTAAATTCAGATTTTAAATTGACCATAAGTATCGATTAGAGTGAGATCCCTACCAGAAGTTCTTAATAGACCTTACTCAGAGGAAAACATGTTGCCGCACCGTATGTAAGAGCATCGCAACCCTGATGTAAGAAATTCGACTGCTCTTGTCTAGACATATCACATATAACTGCATTAATTAACTTACTTAAGAATGCTCATGTAATTTAATGATTCAACTCCTAGTTGGCAGCTAGCAAATTAATTAGATTACCTAGAAATCAAAGAATGCATAATTTCGTAATGCATAATAAAGTTTAGTGAATTAGCATGATATAACGTACAAAATGATACACAATTACATACATTCCACATCAATAACATACTTGATCTAGTGTGTAAAATATAATTAAGCAAGAAAGAGAAGCTTAAATTCGTAATAAACCGCAGATCAATGACCTCATACTCATATGGCTAGCAGTCTATATGAGCCTCAAACGTGAGGTCGTTAGCCACATTTCCAGACTTGAAAATTTTTCAGATGCGAGTCCGTGTTCCACTCAGGGAGCACTTCAACTCAGGGCACCTTTAGGTTGTCATTTGGGCTCCGTAATCATATTAAGTGTAATAAATCATAAAACATGAAATATAATTTCCGAAATTTTAGAAAGAGTACAGGGTACCAAAATTTAGTACGTACTAGAACACAAATAATAAAATAGAATCGATAATGCATCAGGACAAAAAATAATTTATAAAATTACAAACTAGTTATTCAGAAGCATGCGTTAATAATCAAAAACTCTTATTTTTACATACAAACTATTTATGTATTTTTCTTTAGTGTTACCAGGAGTAGTCTTTCTTACTCTGCAGTGAGCTAACCCGTCTTCAGACCTTTTTTCAGGGGTTACCGCGGGGAGTTGCGCTTAGGATAAGTGTTGTAGTTTTTCATATTTGTTTGTCTTCCTTCTAGTTGTTTTTCATTTAGTTATTGTTCTTTTTGATTTTTAGCTAAATGTATTGGAATTGTGTAAAGTTTTTAGTGTATCAGACTTGGTTTAAGATTTAAGTAATTCAGATTTATAGCTCTTTTCATTTTATTTGGCTCTGTGAATCAGAACTTGAGGTACCTATCTTACCCTTAGTTGCTTATTTTGCTGTCGCTGTAAGTTTTCATTTAGTACTTTTATTTATATTTGTTATGTATCAGTTTTAGTATCTTTACTTAGTTTACTTTTATCACGGGGCGTCGGAGCCCGACCAGACTGTTGATTTGTATTAAATTAGGTGGGGGTGTTACACTCCACGTCCTCTCTGTTTGGATCTAGGTGCTTAAGGGTGAGAAAAGGGGATCCCATGCATTTTCTTGTTCCCACTTTGGTTCTTTTTCGAAGCGAGCTAGTGCTTCTTCAGATTGTTTGGCTGCTGTGGTTGATTGCGCCTCTTTGCTCGCTGCACCCTCCACTTCTTTAATGATCGGTTGGACAAAGGCTGGAGTGGTCATCTGCTTGGGTGAGGTTATCAGTGCCTCCCTAATTACCCACTTTATCTGCTCCTCCAACTATTGTTTAATTGGGACCGCATAATCCTTGATACCATACCATGTTTGCATGCGTGGCCGCTATTTGAGCTCCCGCGCCTCCTGAAAAGGGTTCTACTTTTAAAACCATGTAATACAGGACGACGCGTAGGGTTTGCACGCCTGTCGGCTTTTTTCTAGGAAACCCTAAATGTATGCGATGAATAATTAATTTTGCCAATTTTAGAGCGGGCGCAACACTTAAGAAATTACGCAACTTGGATTTTTTTAAAGCACAAAATTACTATTTTGTTTTAAAAAATGATTTTTTTTCTTAAATAATGGTTCGATTTTAAATCCGGGGAAAGAAGTTCGCAACTTTCGTTCCGTTCCCCTTGTCGTAGCAAACGAAAATCGTGAACTCCAAATACGTTACCGTTTAGAGTTTTCGACGTAGCGTTCGCTGACAAAACTCGGGCGAGAACATGACAATGAGTTTATTATCCCACGAGAAAATATCGAAACACGCAAAAAGGAAAAGTTAGAAACAATTACCCACGGAAAGATGCGTCTTTCCGTATCCGAAGTCGATGGCGATCACGCGAGAAACTACTCGTGACCTTCGATCTCCCACGCCGAGGTCGGCCGCTATCGCACACAGGCACCAAGGAGAAACTTTGCTCACTCTCACACGATAGTGGTTCCACGAAATCACTCACTCTAGAGAAGCCACAAACCTAACAACCTAAAATTCACTCGCTCTTACACTCAAGGTGAATCCAAGAAATCTCAGTCACTGAAGGTGGATCCACAAAATCTCACAAAGAAGCAAAAGTCAACTTTCAATTCCTAACTTCAATTGGAAACTGTTTACGGGATTAAACCCACGCAGCTATAATTCTCTTATCACTTTTAATAGAGGCAGCAACAAGCATCAAAGCTCAACCAACTCAAAATAGAAGCCAAAATAATCATACTATTCATCTTCTCTGCAAGACTTCAATCGGAAGCTATTCATCAAGCACCAATTTCATCACACGCCTAACACCTAAAGCTCTCACACAGAGCTTTTAATCACGCCTAATTTCTAACAGGAATTCACACAGAAATCCTCACACAGGAAAGAGATTAATCTCACGATAATAAATTTCAATCTTCAATATTCATCACCAATCACCCTCTCATTTCCCGATCGTCTTCTTCTTTTATAGGGCAGCAACAACCAATAACATGCGGACGTGGCGCGGACGTGTCGAAGGAGCTGGACGTGGGCCTAACCTGGAAGATGCGGCCATGACGGAAGCAAAAATTGTTGGAGGAGGTTGTGGCGAATCGTGGGGCTGAACCGCCGGGGAGGAGGGCGTCTTGGAATCGGAACTGGCTTTTGCAACCGCACGACATGGAGATTCTCCTGGGTAGCGATGATGGCGGGAGAGGTGTGGCTGATTTCAGCCCTAATCTTGCGGGAGATGAGCAGTGCGGGTCGGTTGACTTGATGCTGAACCGGCTTCCTGCTTAATAACTATACATCTACATATATATATATATGTTTATATATATATATTTATCTATATATAGGTAACAGCTCACCCAAGACTTCTTGGGCTGTGGTTGATCCTTCTTCCATGGGCCGGCTGAAATGTGGCCATAGCTGGACCGGGAAGGGGTTCAGCCTAACTATATGTGTGTGTGTGTATATACATATGTTTATATATATATATATATATAATTTATTTTAAAAAACATAAACAAAACAAGTATAGATGAGAAAGCCAACCTTGTATATATGTCCACTTGATACAAATACAAAGAATGAGTACATATATATAGATGAGAGAAAGAGAGAGAAAAGTCCTATACACAATGTGGGACTAAAGAGAGGAGAGAAAGAGCAATAAATGCTATACAAATGGGCCTAATGTTAAGTGGGCTTTTCCAACACTCCCCCGCAAGCTGGAGCGTATAGGTCATATGCACCCAGCTTGGACAAACATTGGTAGAACAGAGTGCTTGATAAGGCCTTTGTGAGGATGTCGGCAACTTGATCAGTTCCTGGAACATGCTTTAATTCAAGTTTCTTCAGTTGAACCTTTTCACGAACAAAGTGACAGTCAACCTCGATATGTTTTGTGCGCTCATGAAAGACCGGATTCTTTGCGATGTGTATGGCGGCTTGACTATCACAAAATAGAACAGCAGAGGAGGGGAGTTTTACTCCCAGGTCAGTGAGGAGACTTTCAAGCCATGTGAGTTCTGAAACAACTGAGGCCATCGATCTGTATTCAGCCTCTGCAGAGGAACGAGCCACCACAGCTTGTTTCTTACTCTTCCAAGTAATAAGATGCCCACCAAAATACGTACAGAACCCGCTAGTTGACCTTCGATCGTCCAGGGAACCCGCATAGTCGGCATCAGAATAGGCAACCAATGCGGGAGCAGAGTCGGAGGTTTTGTAAACCAGCCCTTGGCCTGGAGCTCCCTTAAGGTATCGGAGAATCCGTTCAACCGCTTGGAGATGAGAAGCCCGGGGGCATGCATGAACCTACTGACAACCCCAACTGCAAATGATATATCTGGCCTTGTGACTGTTAGATAGATCAACTTGCCCACAAGGCGTCGATAGTATTCCGGGTTCGGAAGTAGCAAATCGTCATCCGAAGCATGAGCGCATAATTTGTGATTTGCCTCCATCGGGGTACATGCTGGCTTGCAACCAGACTGACCAGCATCTTTGAGAAGATCGAGACAGTACTTTCGTTGGGAGAGTACCAACCCGTCCGGCCGCCGGGCGATCTCGAGACCAAGGAAGTAGCGAAGTTTCCCCAGATCTTTAGTCTGAAAAACAGTGCTCAGGTGTTGTTTGACGTCTTGAATCCCCTTTGAGTCATCCCCAGTGAGAAGGATGTCGTCAACATAAACCAACAGAAGAACGGTGCCAGTGGCCCGGTGTCGGGTAAAGAGGGAGAAATCTGCAGAGCTCCGAGTGAACCCCATGTCCCGAACCACCTTGCTAAACTTGTCAAACCACGCCCGTGGGGACTGTTTGAGACCATAAATTGACTTTTTGAGAAGACAGACCCGAGACTCCCCCGTGGTCTCAAACCCGGGCGGTTGGCGCATGTAGACAGTTTCCTGAAGGTCGCCATTCAAAAAGGCGTTCTTGATATCAAGTTGATGAAGAGGCCAGCGGCGGTGTACCGCGACGGAGAGAAGAACGCGGACAGTGTTAAGCTTGGCCACCGGAGAGAATGTTTCCTCATAGTCGAGGCCCTCCTGTTGTGTGAAGCCCCGGGCCACAAGACGGGCCTTCAGACGGGCAATAGTGCCATCCGGAGCATGCTTTATAACGAAGACCCATTTGCATCCAACCGGGTGCTGACCGGGAGGTAAGGGAACCAAGACCCAGGTCTGGTTGGCCCAAAGGGCCGTCATTTCTTCGTCCATGGCAGCCCGCCAGCCAGGATGGTGAAGCGCCTCCTGCAAAGAGTTAGGGACTGAAACAGAAGATAAGGAGGTGGCAAGGTGAAGAAGAGAGGGGGAGAGGCGATGGAGCGAGACGTAGTTCGCCATCGGATGAGCGGTGGAGACGGGAGCCGGAGCAGCAGGGAGCAGAGCACCAGAGGGCGAAGCCGACTGCAGAGGAGCCACAGAATGAGGAGAGCGACGAGAATAGACCCGGATAACCGGGGGTGGTGGACGGACCGGAGGTGGTGAGGGGAGAGAGGCGGAGGAGTGAGGAGCAGGAATGATAGGACGAACGACGGGAGCGGGAGGCAGAGCGATATCCGGAGCAGGGAAGAACGGAAGATCTTCACGGAAAGTTACGTCAGGCGAGACAGTAACCTTGCGGGTAGTAGGCGAATAACATACATAACCCTTCTGAGTGCGCGAGTACCCGACAAAGATCTGCTTGGTGGCACGAGGGTCCAACTTGTCCGTGGAGGGACCGAGGTGGTGAACGTAGCAGGTACACCCAAACACCCGTGGTGGAAGAGGAAAAGGCGAAGTTGTGGGAAAGAGGAGGCTGAAGGGAGTAGCATACTGGAGGACGGAAGACGGGAGACGGTTGATGAGGAAGCAAGCCGTGGAGAGAGCGTAGTTCCAGTACGGTTTGGGGACCTGCATTTGAAGCATAAGCGAGCGAGCGACATCAAGAAGGTGACGATTCTTGCGCTCGGCGACACCATTCTGTTGTGGAGTGTACGGACAGGAGGTTTGGTGAAGAATGCCGAATTCAGAGCAGAGAGTGGCAAACGTATGGCTGGTGTACTCCCGCGCATTGTCTGTACGAATAGTGCGAATAGGCGCAGAGAACTGAGTGCGGGTCTCGAGGATGAAAGCCCGGAATACGCGGGGAAGTTCAGAGCGATCCCGAAGGAGATATAACCATGTCATGCGAGAGTAATCATCAATAAAAGTAAGAAAATAGCGATAGCCAGAAATACTAGTAACTTTGTACGGACCCCATATATCAGAGTGTACTAAAATAAAAGGAGCGGAGCTCCGAGTACAATGAGGGGGAAAAGAAGAACGGGGCTGTTTGCCCAAAATACATGTGTCGCAACGAAAAGCAGGGAGAGTGACATCAGGAAGGGCCTTCCGGAGGACTGGAAGAGGAGCATGTCCCAGACGGCGATGCCAATCCGAAGAGGAGGTAGATGCGAGGACAGTAGGAGAGTCGTCAAGGAGATAGAGCCCATTCTGCAGTCGTCCTCTACCAATGATAGTCTGCGTCTGCTGATCCTGTATGAGAAAAGAAGAAGAAGTAAATGTCACTGAGTAATTAGAATCAGTAGTAAGGCGACCGACAGAGAGTAAATTGAAAGGAGAGCCCGGAACATGTAGAGCCGAGCGTAGGAGGAGAGAAGAGGTGAGAGAAATATCAGCACATCCAGAGACGGGAACCGACGCTCCATTAGCAACAGTAATGTATTTCGGGTGAGGTGAAGACAAGTACTGTGGTGGCTTAACAGAGGTGATATGATGAGTGGCACCAGAATCAAGGATCCAGCGCGGGCCAGAGGAGAGGCAGGCGATACCTTCATTGGAGAGAGAGGCAGCAGAGGCAACCGAGGCAGGCGGACGGCTGAGCAAGCCATGAAGGTGCTGGAGCTGAAGACGAACCTCGTCGAGCTCAGTACGAGAGGAGGCAGAGTCGGTAGTAGCAGCAGAGGCATGTGGACGAGGCGGACGGCCATGTTTGCGAAAGCAAGTGGCCTCAAGATGACCAACTTTACCACAGAACGAGCATTGAGGCCTAGACCGGCCACCGCGACCCCGGCCGCGAGAGTCAGAGCGGCCACCACGGGCAGAGGGGGGAAGAGGTAGTAAGGGAGCAGGTGCCTGTTGAACAAGAGCCGGAGACGGAAGTCCGGGAACATCCGGAGGCGGGGAGACTTTGAGAAGCATGGAGCACACGTCGGAAAAGGACGGTGTAACAGTAGAGGAGAGGATGTGAGCCCGGACACTGTGAAGATGAGGGGGTACCCGGGCCATCATCATGGCGATACCCACAGCTTCCTTCTGGGTACGTTGAGCAGCGAGATCGAGAGTGGGAGGCTGATGGTGGATCCAAGCCTCAACCAGAGACCGGGCTTGAGCAACAAAGGATGTCAAGTCGGTGGCGTCACTGCTGTCAAGGGCCTGGAGAGCGGTGATGATATCATAGAGATGGTGGAGACTATCTTTGCCGGAGTAGAGGGTGTGGAGCTCGTCCCACATGCCTTTGGCCGTCTCATGATACATGGCCAGACGATAAGATTCGCCATCAAGAGAGTTGAGGAGCCAAGTCTGCACACGCCCATCATTGCGTAACCACTCCTCAGTAGGGACACCAATAACGGTCTGGGTCAGATGATGAAGGAATCCCTTGGACTGAAGGACACGGCGAACTGAGTGTGCCCATTCCACAAAGTTCTTCTTGCCATTGAGCGAAATTGTGGTGATCCGGAGCTCGTCTCGGACTTCTGGTAGAGAGGCCGGGCGTTCAGGAGGAACTGCCGTACCGACGGAGTCTGCAGAGGTAGACATGGAGGCCGCAGCGAGCTTGAAGGAGGCCGCAGCGAGCTGGAAGGAGGCCGCAGCGAGTTGGATGAGACCGCAGCGGGCTGGAGGCCGCAGCGAGCTGGAGAAGACCGCAGCGGTCTGGAGGCCGCAGCGAGCTGGAGAAGACCGCAGCGGGCTGGAGGCCGCAGCGAGCTGAAGGAGGCTGCAGCGAGTGGGAGGAGGTCGCAGCGAGCTGGAGGAGACCGCAGCGGACTGGAGGCAGCAGCTAGAGGAAGCAAACAGAGAGCGGATTGGGAGAGGACGCGGCGACCTGGATGAGGTCGCGGCGAGCTGGAGGATGATGCGGGCTGGTTCAGGTCGCGGCGGTCTGGGTCAGACCGCGGCGGACAGGAGAGAACTGATAAGAGAGGACACGCCGGGGCGGACTAGCGAGCTGGCGGGCTGGCGGGCTGGCGAGCTGGCGGGCTGGCGAGCTGGCGAGCTGGCGAGCTGGCGAGCTGGCGAGCTGGCGTGCTGGCGAGCTGGCGAACGCAGCGCGAACGGCGGATGAAGGAGACCAAGGAGAGAGGTCGCCGAGGTCGCGGCGGACAGGAGGAGGCCGCAGCGGACAAGAGGAAGCAGTGGACCCCACAGGATGGCTATAAAAGGAGGGGGGCCTGAGGAGAAAGGGAGAGGGGGGGGGGACGAAGTGGATCCACGGGAGAGGAAGCGGACAGGAAAAGTGAGGCCGCAGGAGAGATGCGACTAGAGGGTGCGGACTGGACAAGGGAGGTCGCAGAGACCGCAGGCTGCTGGGCGGACAGTAGAGGGAGTCCGCAGGAGAGTCGAACCTGGCTCTGATACCATGTAGAAATGGAGAAAGCCAACCTTGTATATATGTCCACTTGATACAAATACAAAGAATGAGTACATATATATAGATGAGAGAAAGAGAGAAAAGTCCTATACACAATGTGGGACTAAAGAGAGGAGAGAAAGAGCAATAAATGCTATACAAATGGGCCTAATGTTAAGTGGGCTTTTCCAACAATATATATATAATTTATTTTAAAAAACATAAACAAAACAAGTCGCTACGCGCGCATGCGTGCATTACACACAAAATCCAAACTAAAATTTTGCCAAAATAAAAAATGCAAAATAGAATTAAAATGCAATAAAGCAATTCATGCTGAAAGAGATCCGGCGTCGGGCATTTTCTGTCGACCTGATCTAGGTTGGTCTCCACCACCATGCCTTCGTGATTACCACCCTCCTGATTGGCCGAGGTGCGGGTGTTGCCAAGTTTATCACATATAGTTTGCTAGCACCAGTGCTTCCTCTCTCTTCGACTTTTTTTGAAAGGATAGGACTGTGTTTCGGGGGACTTGGGGTGTCCAATCTTGCTCCCCGGAGTCAGGACCTCAACATCCTTTTACTTTTTTTGGGTGTAGTAAGTAAAAAAATCATAATCAGTAAGGTTCTAAAATTTAGGTGACAACTAACAGTTTAGTTTTCATATTGGGAAAAAGGGAGGGCGTGATCATGAAATAATGGAGAACATTGCCCTAGGATAAGACTGGCTAGTTTGGAAAGGGAGAAAAGCAAATTGTAAAGAGCAGAACCAACTTCCATAACTTGATGTCACAAGGTCGTGCTTAGGCTTGGGTTTCCAGATGTGATGCGACAAATGAGGAAGGTGGGGATTGTCATGGATAATGTTCCCATTTGATTCTCGTGAACTACATACGTTAAAATAGGTGATTTGAAGCTTATGTTGCAAACCCCTGTGGGGATTCACAGTCGTATTGTGGAGGAGGTTCATGGAGGAGGTTCAGAGGATCTCAACCCTAGAGGGGAGCATCCCGAAGGCGGTTGAAGGTGAATGAGACGTCAAAGATACTACGAAGTCTTTCCGTCACTGACTATGCGGGGTGGGGAGGGCGTCGAGGGATGAGCTGGGCGTGAATGTTGACATAATGGATGATGCAGAAATGAGCCCTGGAATGAGGTGGGGCCCTGCTGATTGGCTGCTCTCTGAATTCAGAGAGCAGTTGTCTGCTCTGTTCCCTCTCAAAGCTACGTTGTCTGCTCTGTGAAGGGACGTAAGGGACAAGGGTGCGGAAGCCCCTTTGGGGGAGGTCGCGCTAGATGCAACTAGGTCACCCGTGGAAGACCACACACTGTTGCAGTGGACATGCCACAACAAGGTGTGCTAGGTCACCAACGCTCGATTCTTCGCTTTCAGCCGTATGTGCGAATGAGAAGGGATGTGCGATCCCTGGTTCTTGTAGTTGCTCGATATGAAGATGTAGACGGGGAAGGGAATCAGTTGGGTGTGGGGGTCCTAAACCTCAAATTTCCTTCCATGCCCTGGCCAGATACCCACCTAGGTATAAATTGTGAAATTCAAAATAATATGCAACTGAAAGTCCAGATCAACCGGAGACCCAAAATAAATGCGAGAATTGAAAAAGCAAAAAGTACAAAAAAATTACAATAAATAGATTGCGATGTCCAATGTCCTGTGTTGTATTGTTAGTTTCTCTCTTTGGTTTTCAATAGAAACATACAGGTTATAATTTATGCGTCTTCTATCAATAATTTAATACTAGTTGTCAAATTTCACATTTGCTTTTTTATACCATGAGCATGTTTCATCATAATTTAACTTCCTATTAGAAAGGACTTCAGATTTGTTATCATTATGACCATCTTTCAGCTCTCAATTATTTTGGCTATATTTTTTGTAGAAAAGAGCACAATCAATCAAAGAAAACCAGTAAATCTTGTATATCCTTGTTCAGTATGTAAATACAATGTATGAGTACATATATATAGGAGGGAGAAGGAGAGAGGAGTCCCATATACATGGTGTGACACTAATACAAGAGAAAAAGAAAGACTAAATGGGCCATTAGGCGGACCTTACAATGTCTTTTCTAACACTTTTGAATTCAAAATTTCTCTCCATTTTGGTTGGCCTTTTTCAATTCTCTTTCCCCATCCATTTTAGTTGAGTTTGATGCAGGCAAAATGGCTTTTTATCCAAAACGATAATCTATAATTGCCAGTGGGATGCTTATATACAATCTTGTTTACTAATTTTTATTAATTTCGAGGGAGAGTTTTATATTTTTGGGGAGTAAAAGGGAGTCCAAGTCAGTATCATTTCCCATTTGCATTTTTAAACTCTTGCAAGATTGCCATGCCATCACAGTGTTGCTGAAAATGTTGTTTCTTTCCCTTCAGGGAAAAAATCCATTCAAAGAAAATGTTGTTTCTTTAAGAAAATGTTGTTTTTTTTTGGCTTCAAGAAAATGTTGTTTCTTTAACAAGTTTTGGCAGCCTAGTTTGACAATTAGCCAATGCAGATTGATCTTCGCCTTTCCAATAATCTTGCAGCATATCCACAATTGCCAAACCAAAAAGAGAATGTTAGAATTACATTTATTACCCTCATGTTTTACTATATTGCCCTTGTGTATTCCCCTCCTATATTTAGGAGGGAGCCTTCTCTTTAATGAATGATCCGAACATTTTACTCCACCATGGTATCAGAGCCCGTGCTCTGTGTCCTAGCCCGCTCTCTTACGCGTTCTTGGCTTCTTGCTTTCGCCGGTCGCCGTTTCGTCCCGCTCTTGCTTCGTTCCGCCAGCAACCAAGCGTCTTTCCACGCGAGCATCTCTCCCGCATGCGTCCCTCCCGCCAGCAAGCTCCGGTTCCGCGTCTCTTACTCTCCCAACAAGTGCCCGCCTCTTCCTCTCACAGTAGCGCCAGTCGGCCCGTCCTTTTTTCCTCTCCAAGCAAGCGCCGATCGGCGCCAGTATTCTCTTCTCTTTGCATGGCTGCTTGAGTTTATCGTTGATGCCAGATTTATGCTGTGAATGCTTCTCCGATGTCCGTTTCCCCTCTGTGTAGGAATGCCTCTTCCTCTCCTTGCATGATTGCGCTTCTCCGGGATTCTCCTCTTTCTATTGAGATTTCTCTCAGTTCTCAGCCTTGTGTTGTTTTTTTTTCACTCGCCTTTGATGTCGGGAAATGGTGAAACTCCTGATGTCTCCTTCGTTGGTAGTGCTCCTCCGGATTCTTTGCCTTCTATTGGATCTCTTCGTGTCCTTCATGATCACGGGACCCCTCAGATCACTACTATTAAGTTAGATGTAACCAATTATCTTTCGTGGGCTCACTCTGTTACTTTGGCCCTTAAGCCGCGTCTGTTTGGCTACCTATGTGGTACTACTAGAACGTCTACTCCTACCTCTCCAGATTGTTCACAGTGGTACTCCGATAACTCATTGGTTATATCATGGTTGACCAACTCCATGCAGGAGTCTATTGCCCGCAACTATCTCTTTCTGGACATTGCAGCCGACATTTGGAAGCGTGTCGAGATTACATATTCCTGTCGGGGCAATGCTGCTCAGATCTTTCAGTTGCGACGAATGATTTTTCTTTTATGCCATGGGGATCGTCCTCCCGCTGCCTGCTACGTGGAGTTTACCCAGCTTTATCAAGAGTATGATCATTTCGATTCGCTTCCTCTCATCTCCCCCGAGGATGAGGCGTTGGTTCGTGCCTGGGAAGAACGTAGCCGAATTTTGAGTTTCTTCATGGTCTCCATCATGACCTTGATCACATCAGTGTTCAGATTCTTGTCCGCTCTCCCCTGCCTTCCTTATATGAGGTGTATAGTTTGGTTCAACAAGAATATGATCGTCGGCAGATTCGTCTACCAAACATTGTTGTTGGGGCTCTGCTCTTGCCGCTCGGTTCATTCCCGGGGCCGCTCTTTCCGTGGCACTAGGGTCAAGTCTATGAAACAAGGATCATTTGACGTGTGATTATTGTGGCAAAGCCCGTCATATTCGGGACACTTGCTTTAAGATTCATGGCTTTCCCGCTCCTCATGGCGGCCGTGGCTCTAGTCGCAGTTCGGGTCGACCTTCTCCGTCTCGCTCGGCTCATCTCTTTGATGATGTTGATGATCCTGCTCCTTACGGCGGACTTACTGCCCCTGAGGTTCTTTCTGCCCTTTTTGCTGAGGAGATTCTCTCCTTCTGCCACTTCATGCTTGGCCACTCCTCCAGGTCTGCCAGCTCCTCATATGCCAATCAGGGAGTTCCCGGTGCTCACTCTGCCATCGCCTGCTATTCCTCCCAATGGATCATTGATTCTGACGCCACCGATCACATGACAAGTTCTGCTACAAGTTTTGTGTCTTATACTCCTTTGTCGGGTAGGGACAAAGTGAGTATTGTTGATGAATCCCTGTCTCCCATTGTCGGGAAAGGGTCCATTCCCTGCTTCTTCCTCACCCTCTCTTTGGTGCTTCATGTGCCTAAGTTTACCTGCAACCTGCTTTCTATTAGTCACCTCACTAATTCTATGGATTACTCTATAATTTTTTCCCTCGTGTGTGTTTCAGGACCTGAAGACAGGGAAAGTGATTGACTCTGGTAGACTGCGTGAGTGCGTGATGACTTCTATCTGTTTGACCCCTCCAACTCCGCCTCTGCTCCGAAGGCTCTTTTTGCTGCTCAGATCTCTGTGGACTCCTGACACTGCCTCTTAGGTTATCCTTCTCTATCTATTATGCATCTTTTATTTCTGCATATGTCAAATGTATCTTTGAAAACTTTTAAATGTGATGTGTGTGCTCTTGTTAAACACCATCGTGCTTCTTTTAATCACATGTCTACTCCTAGTGTTTCTCATTTTGTTATGGTTCATACTGATGTTTGTGGTTCATGCCCCGTTGCCTCTATTTCTGGTTTTCACTGATTTGTTACATTTATCGATTGTTTTTTTCGCTGTACGTGAGTCTACTTGATGAAACATAAAAATGATGTGTTTCCATTATTTCAATGTTTCCACAAGATGGTGGATTCTCAGTTTAATACTACCATCAAAGTTTTGCACAGTGATAATGGTCGGGAGTATGTCGACTCCTCCTTTGAGCATTATCTTAGTGATAAGAACATTATACATTAGACATCTTGAGGTAGTTCGCTATCTCCTCCTAAAGATGTATCTCCCTAAGTATTTTTGGGGTGGTGCGGTTTTCACTACGACGTACCTCATTAATCGTGTGTTGACTCGTGTTCTTGGCCACAAATCACCTCTTGAATCCCTTTGTCTCTCCCACAAATCTACTCCCTCAGATCTTTGGATGTGTGTGTTTTGTCCATGTGCATCCCACGTCCAAATTTGTTCCTCATGCCCTCAAGTGTATCTTTATTGAGTATTCTCCTACACAGAAAGGATATAAATGCTTCCATCCACCTTCCAAAAATACCTTCGTTACTATGGACGTCACATTTCAGGAATTTCCTACTACGAGTCCTCACTTCAGGGGGAGTCTCATCCGTTGGAAGTGAGTTCTCTTCCTCTTCTCATTCTTCCTATGATGTCTATCCCCACTCCTACTCCTGTGACCGCTCCTGTACCTACTCCTGTGTCCGCTATTGTGATCGCTCCTCCTTTACAATTGTATACTCGGCGAAAAAGGTGTCCAGGTACATCGTACCCGCTCCAACATCGGACCCTTTTTGTGGCTCTCAAGGTAAATCTACCCAACATCCGACGTTCCACTTTGTGTCCTACAACTAATTATCTCCCTCACATAAGCTCTTTATTGTCTCTCTCTCCTCCATTTCTATCCCTTTAACTTGGCAGGATGATATTACTCACCAAAAGTGAAAAAGAATTGCACTTGTGACTTGGTCACCTTGCCACCTGACAAGATTGTGGTTGAATGTAAATGAGTGTTCTCCGTCAAGTAAAACTCTAAAGGTGTTGTTGAGCGGTACAAGACTCGGTTGGTGGCTAGGGGCTACATCCAGACTACCAAGAAATCTTTGCCCCTGTGGCGAAGATGATTTCTATAAGAGTTTTGCTCTCATGTGTTGCCTGCAAAGGGTGACCTTTGACTCAGTTAGATGTGAAAATTGTGTTTCTTCATGGAGACCTGAAAGAAGAAGTCTTCACGTCGTTACCGCCTGGTCTTACACTGGCAGGATCTGGGGGAAAGGTATGCAGGTTGAAAAAAGCCTTATATGACCTAAAATAATCTCCTTGGGCCTGGATTGGGAGATTTCATAGAGCTATGGTCGCATTTTGATACTCCCTACTGGTGTTCAAAAAGATCGGGCTCGGGGGGGGGGGGGACCCGGCCTGGAAAAAGCTCGGCTAGGCCCTGGCCCGGTAAAAACCCGACTCGGGCTTAGGCCAGGCTTGGGGGCCTTACAGGGACCCCATATCTGCTCAATGCCCGGGTCGGGCCCGAATAAGCCCGGGCGCCAAGCCTAGCTTGGGCCCGACACCCAGGTCACAGGAAATCCCGCTTGGGGGGGGGGATTCCCACTCTATAGGAAATCCTGCCACATGCAGGATTTCCTATATATGAGGGAAAATCCCGCCAATAGGAAAATCGGGCCTGCCCGGCCCCGGCCCGGGCCTTAGCAGGCCCCCTCTTTGAGAGGGAGCTCGAGTCCGGCTCAAGCCGGGGCCGGCCCGAGCCCGGGTGGCAAAAAGACTGCGCCCGACCGATCCGGTCCCGAACCGGCTCGATCGAGCTTTTTGAACACGACTAATACTCCTAGAGCAATGCTAATCATACTTTATTTGTAAGGTACAAACATGAGAGACTTACTGTTCTTATTGTGTATGAGGATGATGTTATCATCACGGGTGATGATACTGAAGAAATCCAGACTCCAAAAAAAAGACTGACAAAGGAGTTTGAAGTAAACGACCTCGGAAATCTCAGATACTTTCTAGTAATTGAGGTCGCTCGATCGAAGCATGAAATATTCATATCTCAAAGGAAGTATATCCTTGACTTGCTCCAGTCATGTGGGTTGAGTGGGTGCAGACCTGCTGACACCCTAATTGAAGTCAACCACATAATGGGTAGAGATGATGGGGAAGTGATTGCTGATATTGTTGGATTTCAAAGACTGGTTGGTCGTCTTATTTATTTATCACATTTTCGTTTGGATATTTCATATGTTGTGAGCGTCATCAGTTAGTTCATGCATTCTCCCAGAACACATCACTTAGAAGCGGCCTATCGTATTCTTCGGTATCTCAAGTCCTCTCATGGAAGGGGTATCTTGTTCTCCCCGGGAAAAGAACTGACTGTTGAAGTCTATACTGATGCTGATAGGGCCAGTTCAGTTGATGATAGGAGGTCCGCCTCTGGTTATTGTTCTTTAGTTGGCGGTAATTTGATAACGTGGAGGAGTAAAAAAACATGTGGTGGCCATGTCAAGTGTAGATGTAGAATTTAGAGCTATGACACATGAGATTTGCGAAGGATCGTGGATTGAATCTCTTTTGAACGATCTCGGCTTGAAGAGCAAAGACCCCGTAAGACTTTACTGCGATAGCAAAGCCGCCATTAGCATTGCTCATAATCTCATCCAACATGATCACACAAAACATGTAGAGGTTGTCCGCCACTTCATCAAAGTGAATATAGAAAGAAGACTTGTGAGCACACCAAAGATTTTAAGTCAGACTGTGTTAAAAAAATATATGTGCAACTGTGCAAGTTGGGCATGCAAAATATCACACGCCCAACACTTAGGGAAGTGTTAGAATTACATTTATTACCCTCATGTTTTACTATATTGCCCTCGTGTATTCCCCTCCTATATTTAGGAGGGAGTCTTCTCTTTAATGAATGATCCAAACATTTTAACGAATGATCCGAACATTTTACTCCAGCAACAGGAAAAATTGATAATCAAATTTAAGAAATCAAAATAAATCTCTAACTTTGCCTATGATCATATGATTTATATTTTAATTCCATAATCTAATTTACATAGACATATATAGAGTGAAATTAAATTAGTCAAAATGCACTCTTGCAGTCCTCATTCCTCTACCCTAAGCCTTCTCCAATGTAAACATCTATATCATATGCAGTTGTAGCTTAAAGTGTTCCAATGCTCGTTGAAAATTTGCAATGGACAAAGAATGACAGCTTAGACATAAGGATAGGATTTGAGGTTTATGTGTACTCGCAAGAAAGACTTGGATAATCTTTTCTTCATATGATTTTGATTTTAATTCCATAGTATAATTTACCCAAACATATATAAAGTTAAAGTAAACTAGGGTTAAAATGTGCTCCACAAGTCCTTCCCCAAAGCTCTTCACACCCTCCCAAGTCCTTGCCAATTTAGACATCTAATATCATATGCAACTTTGTAGGTCAAGGTGTTTCAATGCGAGTGGAGAAATTTGCGAGCGACAGAATGACAACTCGGATGTAGGGTTTTATAATTTTTGTGGACTCACATGAAAGACATTTATAATCTTTTATTTGATATTTTATTGGATTAAGTAGGTAAGTTATTTAGAATAGGCTTAAATATAGTAATTTAATATGATCAAGTTAATTTATGCGCGGGGCTATTGTGGAGCTCCTCCAGACCAGAACTGCTCGCTCTGTAATGTTTTTCCAGACCCTTAAATGAGTTATAGCTGCACACTTTATTCACCAGATCAGAGATATTTGTTTCCTTTTATTATTGCTTTTCATTTGAATGCCAAAGCAATATATAGTATGATTAAATGATTAATTACTGGGACTTCTCTGGGACTTCGGATAATTACACGGATTTTTTTCTACCTTTTGAAATTATCAAAATCTATCCTTTGACTTTACATTGTTATTAGCCACCCCTCTAGAGGAGTAGGATCATCTCCATCTATCTGGAGTTAAATGAATAGTATCCATTTCACGGTTCATATCTATTTCCGGCTGATCTGACGGATTCATCAATCCCATCCTTTCATATTTTTCTTTTAATAATAATAAAAAATTTTGCACCGTTAGACTGCATACACACCATGAAAAGGACTTCTATTTGAAACCCCAAATGGAGAGAATCCTGATCCCTCTAGAGGGGTGTGCAGCACTCGAATGTCTGCTAACAGGTGAGAAGTGTATTGTAACGTTGCAAATTTAGAGGGAGGTCCCTATAATTATGCAAAGTTTTAGGGGAGGCCCCGATAATTAACCTGGCCCTATATGTTATCAAACAATGAAATTGAGCGAGAAAAAGGCATTAGCTGGATTTCCTGTTAACATGGAGGAATCTAAAGTCTTAACAATTATTAGATACTCATTAATGCATGCAGTTTTTCATGTTCAAGATCTATTACCTGTGTAGGTGGTGCGAGAAGAACTGGAGCGAAGGGGAAGCCGACATCCAGAAGGGCCTCGGCCGACAAAATTTTCTCCACGTTATCACAAGTCCGTTTCACACGATGAGTTTCAAGAGTTTCTCTTCAGAGCTGCGGAGTCACATGACTGCGGCAATGGCAATAGAACCCGCAAAAATGTACTGAGAAGCCTATCTGGCTCGGTTGAGCTGGATCGGCGAAGCGAAGTGCCGTAATGGAAAACTAATAACAGATTTTGATTGTCGCGGATAGTCTTCACATTTGAATAATCATTCTAGCATGTCTCTATATGCTCAAGATTATTGTTTCCAGTTTTTTTTTTTGCAATTTCTATCATCAACATGCAGATCTAAAGCAATGTAATTAGGGACATAGGATCCAATTGATTCCATAGATTTGAATCATTTGCTGTTTAGGGGATGGATCTCTTGGCCCATTTCAGATGGCAAGTGAACAATAAATTATAAATTATATTTTAATGTTGAACGACAATTTCATTATGTTGATGTGCTAAAATTCTTGCTAAAACTACAAATTGGTAAAGAAATGGAGATTATGGTTCCGTTTTGGGAGACTTAGGCTCAGTTTGGGATGACTTATTTTCACCGGTCAAGCGGTTACGACCGCATGAACCTGACCTTAATTATGGTCTGGTTCATGCGCTCGTAACCGCTTGACCGGTGAAAATAAGTCCCCCCAAACGGAGCCTTAGGCTTTGTTTGGGAGGATTTATTTTCACCGGTCAAGCGGTCATGATCGCTTGACCAGTGAAAATAAGTCCTCACAAACAGAGCTTTATTTTCACCGATCAATCGGTTACGACCACATGAACCGGTAAGGCCAAGCAAATTCGGGTAATAACTATTTGCAAGCCCACATCAGTTATGTGCAAGCCGCACAATTTCATAATGGTTATGTGTAGGCCAGACATATACGGGTTTACCACTTCCTATGACTTTTTAATTTGGCCTGCATTCATCCATGAATTGCATATAGCTGAAAATGACATGCATATATCTTGACCCAAATTTTATTCTCAATATTATCAATAGAAAATTTCAATGGCATTGAAACTAAACCATTTTTTAGAAATCAAATTCAAAATGGGCTTCAGGCAGGATGGGCTCACTCCAAAACTTTTACAAATGACGAGGCAAGACCCCCCCAACTATCTTCAATTTCCCTACAAAGCTTCTATAAAATTCTCTGCCTTCATGATTCTTCAATAATCTTCACAAACTCTTTATATTTAAGTAAATATTCATGAACTAAATGCATCCTACTAAAAAAATTCTGGCGGACAAATTACACGGAGTTTCATAGGCTAAAATTCAAGGCACTACAAGAAGTTTCATAGGCTAGTCAGCATATATTTAGTAAACATAAAGCAAGTTTATTATTAACTACATAAAATCTGCAACAATATCACAAGGTTTTAAGACCTCTCAGCTTTAACAAGTTCAGTAACAATATCAGCACCTATACTCTGTATCTCAAGTCATCACAATACGCAGAGCAATGCGTACCTACGAGCTTAACAGGATTGGATGAACGGACGTGATCAGAGCTGGACCGCACCACGTTGATAAACTGACATATTTTCAGCTGACTATGAAGCCCTAAAAAAATAAACATTAAAAAGGAATTTGTTCAAAGGGTTCTACCAATCTTCGAAGCACATGATGAAGAGAGGATGCTGTATGCCCTTAGGAGGACGAAACCGTCTTCTGCTCCCATTTGTGGCTGTCATTTAAAAAGGCTCTATCCTTCGCTTCTTTCTCACGCAAAACTTCCTTACTGGACTCCATGTCACGGGGAGATACGTTAGGACCGGCATGGTTTTCTCTCACAACCACATTTTCTCCCTTGGTTATCTCCGCCACGAATAAGACTGGCACTTCATTGCCCCCCTCTTCTGCTCCCTCTTTTTCTTCGTGTTCGCTTACATATGAATTTTCATTCTTGGATTCCTCATGGTGTTTGCTTGCATAAGAATTTTCGTTCTTGGATTCCTCATGGTGTTTGCTTGCATAAGAATTTTCGTTCTTGGATTCCTCATGTTCGCTTAAAACAGGAATGCCTTCGCTGGCCTCTTCCACTCCCAGTTCTTCTTGATCTTTGTTCGAATCATCCGGTTGCAGTTTTTCTGGTTCATTTATGTTCTTCCCTTCCTGGCTTTCAGCTGAATCATGATCTGCAACCCTTACTTCAATTTCATCTTCTATAGTTTTAGCAGCAGACTCTACATTCTGTTTGATTGAACTATCCTCAGCAACATCCTCCATCTCTGCATCTGCTATGCCCTCTACCCCCTGGGCGGCTGTCTTCTCACTTTCAGGCATCTCATCCTTTTCTTCTTTCTCGGTGTCTCTGCCATTCTTTTGATGCTTCGTTCCGCGGTCGTTTGAGTTCGATTTTCTCTTGTGCGACTTTAGCCCTTCTTCAGGAGTCTCCACGACCTTTTTCTTCTCATTTATTCTAGCCGAGCGCCTCGGGGCATCACCTTTTCATCGACAAATCAAGCGGTGTTACAAGCACAAAGAAATAAAAAGAAAATAATCAAGAAAGTTGACAGGGGAAAGGATAGGGAGGGTGAGGTTACCGCATCTCCAATCAAATTCAGAGGGAGAAGGGCCGCCAGGATGGGACCGGAGAAACTGCGTCAAATGCTTCCTGTTTCGAATCTCCTCTCCGGTCGGAGAAATAAAAAGCACATCGTTCCTCTTGGGAGTGGCACTGTTCTTCGGAACGAGCTGTAAACACATACAGCAGAGCGAAGAAATTTAAATACTCACAAATCTGACTGTAATGGTTAAAGCAACAATCCCGTCAAGCATGTTCCAGAATTGCAATTCAAAATTTAAATTAAGAATTGGTACTGATTGAGACTGCATTGCTGCGCCAGATAAAGAAGGATGGTTGCACCGATTCGGTCAACTCTAAATATGCCTATTTTGGATTTACTATCAGTAGTTTTAGATTTACTAATTTCATTTTTTTCAAGAAATCGGTCCACCCTATTTTGGACCAGAATTTTTGCAATTAGAATTAAGATAATGTATTTGTGCCAACAAGATGGGTATTGCTAAGGCAATATTGCTAGTTGAAATACTGTATAACACTAACAATTTTTGCAGGTACAGTCGGTAAAACTGTAAAAGAATAATAACCAGCAATAATCTTATGAAGGGGAAGGAGAAGGGCATCCTGGAATTAGATTCCATGCTTTAATTACCCAGATAAATGAGAAGTGCAAGAAGCTACAAACACAACCCAAAATCAATTGGTTATAGGTGGAGAGAGGCCAAGGGCACATATTAAGTGCACGAGGCTGCATGAGTTTCTGAAGTGGGATTATATTCTCAACACGCGAAGGGTTTTTGAGCTCTAATGGTTTGATTATGTTTTTTAATTGGGTGATGTGAGAGTGGACCATTTGATGTAGTCTGCTTGGATATCATGTTAGAACTCACACATCCAATAGAAAATAAAGTGATAATAGGTGGAGGGGGCAGCATGATATATTTTTAGTGCACAAGGCTGCTACATAAATTTCTGACATGTGATTATATTTTCAGCACGCCCTTATATGTACGTTCTTTGGCATCTAACACGTGGAGTTTTCTTCTAGTTGTGAGACTTGAGAGTGGGCTGTTGGGCTAGACTGCTCTGATACCATGTTAGAATCTATGCATAAAACACAAAACCAATGTGAAGGGGTCCAAGATCTACTTTAAGTACACAAGGTTATATAAGTTCCCCCGTGTGGAATTATATTCTAAATGGACGTTAAGAAACATCATGATAAGGATCACGATTCAGGACTACAAGGGCCTACATGATGATATGAGCCGTCCATTTTGTGTGGATCAGCGATCTATAATTTTTAGTCCGTCGGCCGTCACCAGCCCATGGATCACTCCACTCCGTTCATCCGGCGACCCCGCTTCGGATTCCGCCGCTGAGGCTCTTAGCTGTCGCGTTGAGGCTCAAGAGCAACTCGTCGCCTCCATGCATGCCTCTCTCCTCACCCTCCACTCCAAGATTGACTCCCTGCAGGCGTCCGCCACCGTCGTCTCCACTGCGTCCGACTCCGGCCCACCCGCGGACAACGACTCTCTCCTAGGCATCAGACTGCCGTCCATTCCTTCAGGGACCCCTCCACCCATTACGGGCCGGTATGCCCTCTCCCTTGACATTCCCTCCTTCGGCGTTGACCCGATGGGTTGGATTGCCAAGGCGGAGCAATATTTCGACCTCAACTACACGCTGGAGCACGACAAGGTGTCTACGACGATGGTTGGCCTAGACGGCTCAGCACTCCACTGGGCTCGGTGGCTACGCCAAGCCAACCCGCGTCTATCCTGGCCCGCGCTCAAGCAGGAGATGATCCGGCGGTATGACACCCGCTACTCCGGCCCAGCTATTGAGCGCCTTTGTGGCGTCCGCCAGACGGCCGGCCTGGACGATTATATTGATGAGTTCGTCGCTCTGGTCTCTCATGTCCCTGGGCTACCGCCCAATCATTACATGGGCTTCTTCATGCAAGGCCTGCTGCCACATATTCGCACTCGTCTCCGCACGCATCACCCTCTTACAGTCTCTGACGCCATGGAATTGGTGCGTCTGGTGGAAGCCGACCTATCCCCTAGCCACAGGCTCCTACGACCGACCACCAGGTCCACCACTAGCCCCGACCACCTTGGCGACCGCCAGCCACAACTCCTCATCGCGGCCGCCGCCTTGGGAAATCGGTTGGGCCACCCACCGCCCCCCAACACCTCTCGAGCAGTGAGTACAATGAACTTCGCAGCAAGGGTCTCTGTTTCAGTGCTGCCAAACGTACTCCCCCAACGATGAGTGCTCCATGAAGGAGTTTCACGCCATCATCGACGACGTCGACCCTGACGTTACCCTGGCTGACTTTGAGGCACTAGAACTCTCAACGGGGGATACACCTATCGACTCCAACACAGCTACGTTCCACCGATTGGAGCTATCTTGCGCCTTGATGGGCGGGTTCTCAGGCCAGCAGACCATGCAGCTCTCGGGCACACTACAGGATCGCCTGATCATTATCATGGGGGATAGCGGTGCAAGCCACAACCTCATCTCTGAGCACCTGGTGCAGCAGCCACGTCTTCCCTCAGTTCCTCCCTGGATGTTGCGATCCGTTTGGGTGATGGGCGCCACCGCCGTTCTTAGGGCCGTTGCACTGTCGTCTCTCTCTCTGTGTGTGGACCTGTTCCGTGATCGCAGACGTCTACATATTCGGCTTAGGCGGTCTCGACGCCATTCTGGGAGTGGCTTGGCTCTACACACTCGGCGATGTGTGCGTTAATTGGCAGACTATGTCCATGTGGTTCCTGCATAAGGGCCAGCCATGTCGCCTTGACGGGGACTCCGCCCTCCGAGCTCCCTCTGCACGATCCAGAGGACCACGGACGTCGGCCTCTCCGCGAGGCGGTGGGCCCTCTCGGGAACGTCCATTGTGTAACATCCGAAAATCTGACGCGAGAAATTATTTAAAATTTGTATGAGCAAGTCGCGACAGATTTTGATCGAGGCAGCGCGTCGTCAAGGTATAACGTTACTCTTCCTTATGATAGCGACCGTTAGTTCGTTAAGTGCGTTAATTATGGTGCGTGACACATTTTATTTTAGATTCTACGCGCGCGGCGATTTCGGTTAGTATTCAAAAGAATTAGTGTTGGGTGTGTCGATAGTCGTTTTATAAGTGTGTATGAGTGGAAATGGGGTGCCAATAGTAGGCCTAATTTCCCCCACCCCTCTATTCATGCGGTTATCAAAACCGCATTAACCCATGAAGTTAATCCCGCGCGCCTCATTCGACGGGAGAAGAGAACCGCAGCCCGACGATCCGTCTCCCGCAAGCAGCGA
Organism: Platanthera guangdongensis; assembly: GCA_039583875.1. Lineage (NCBI taxonomy): Eukaryota > Viridiplantae > Streptophyta > Magnoliopsida > Asparagales > Orchidaceae > Platanthera > Platanthera guangdongensis. Next base: position 159,845,423 of record CM077165.1, on the reverse strand, counting down.
CGGACCGAGCTGACGCCTCCAGCGCCCCTTTCCGCGGCCGATCCTCCTCCAGAGCGCCTCTCTGACCTCTCCTCCTTCCTCTACGAGCGCCGGTGGACATTCCTTTTCCGTCCTTGGCCGTGGAAGTGCCGGATTCAACCCTAACCGGTGGAACTTGGAATCGTTCGTTTTCAGTGAGTTTATTTTCTTCCTTTTCTCCATTCCTTCGGAGAAATTCTTTGATTTTGGAGTTAGTCTAACCTAGGTTTTCATCCTTGTACCCTAATTAGGTTTTGGAGTTCGTGACCCTCCGCGGAATTTGGGTTGGACGCTTTGAGAGCCTCAATCACTCCACGTAAAGGTAAAATCTGAAGTTTAGTACGTGAAATTTTGTAACCCTAGTTGTATAAAAATTTTCCACGGAAAATCGTTAAGGGAAAAATTTGAAATTATAACTGCTCTGAATTTGCAGGACTTTGGTGGGGTCGGGGCAGCATTCTGAAGGTCCCCAGCAGTAGGATTGCCTTCGGAAGAGAAAATGTCGCCACGCCGAATGTACGAGCGCCGCAACACCACTGTAAGGAAACCTAATTTCTTTTAGTTAGACATAGCAGAAAATATATTATATATACACATGTGTAGACTTTGTATGATATCATGACCATGCATAAAAAGGTGTGGTGATAGAAAAACGGTCACAAAAATGTGTAGACACCATTCTCCAAGACCTAGTAGTCAGATCATGAATAGTAATGTTAGGTACGAAACCTATACCCGTGTACGTAAGCTTGGAACTTGTCCAACCAAGGGCGTGAATGTCCCTTCTAGTCAACCATGAGATAGTCAAGGGTCGCTCAGTAGTACACCAAAAAAGATGTCCCAAGCAGAGTAGCATTTGACCAAAAGGTCAGTAGCACACTTCAGTCTTTTCGTGCTTGGTAGAGGCGCACTACCTTTCTCATAGGGCATATGGTATCCTATGAGCAGCAGAGTCTTGGAGTTGACTCCTTAAGACAGTTAGTAGATTCGAGACCGTGTCCGCGTGACACTAGAACAATTGAGTTCGTCAGATGGTCTCGGGTCGTCAGTTTCAGATTTTTGCGCGTTAGGAGCTACTCTGCATAGAGCCTTCCTAGTAGAGGTGCAAGCTAGAGGTCACCTAGAACTCAAGTATAGACCTGACGTGAGACAGTATACCAGTAGTGAACGCCGGGACTTGTGTTAGTGAACTGAAAGTCACGAACAAAGAATATGTAGATGTTTTGACCAGGTAGTGTTCTGAAGGCATGCATAACACACAGCATAAATATTTTTAAATCCACAAAACGATTTTTTTTTAAAGGCATGCATTTCATCATATGAGAAACGTTTTTTTAGTGTCACTAGGAAGAATTATTTTTCTTTACTCTGACCCCTCGTGGACAATGTTTTTACAGGTGACCCAGGTGAGAAACTACGTCTAGGATGAGCGTTATGGTGGCGTCAGTTTGTAGTACTTTTCCCATTCAGTTTACTCTTTTTCAGCATGTACTTGTACATGTGGACAATGTACCTGGTTAATATTTTATATAACTTGTATCAGACTATTATTGTTACCAGATTTTCAGTTATTACAATTCCATTCTGTTTAGTGGCTTTGTGAATCCAGATATCAGGTATGTGGTTACCCTTAGTTTATTTTTTTTTACTTCCGCTGTAAGTCTTAAATCTGTTTAGTATAGACTTTTATTACCTGCTGCTACTAGTTTTAATACTGTTTCCTAGTTTTCTTTATATCGCTGACCCGGCCGGACGGCTGATTTCTGAAATACTGGGAAGGGGTGTTACAAATTGGTATCAAAGCGAGGTTTAGGATCCCTGGACCCTAGAAGGTTTTCACAGAGCCATAGGATTGTGTAAGAGTAAGCACTTGTTAGTAGAGTATTTTAAGTTGCGTTTAAGCCTTAGTTTTCGCAAGAGTACGAAATAAAGTTGCTAAGCCATATTTTGCAGATGCTTGATAAATAACCAGATTTCTTTTATATGTTCTATCAGGCACCTCGAGTCAGCGAACCGGGTGAATTTTCACGTCAGGACCCTGTTCCTAACGCGACTAGGGGAGATGTTTCAGTGCCACAGGTACCACCAGTTCCAGCAGTTTCAGAGGGCACTGACATAGCGTCTCAGATTGCCAAGGCGGTTACTGTTGCCTTGATGGAGTTTCAGAGAGGACTGGCTGCAGGGTTTCCAATTCCAGTACAAGTACCAGCCCCTGCACCAGCTCCTGCACCAGCACCCGTGGAGATGACCCTGGAACGCTTTTTGAGGAACTTTAGAGAGCTTCAACCCTCGAACTACAGTGGGGATGAGACCCCGATGGACACAGATGATTGGATGACAAATACCAGAGACCTGTTGGATGTTTTGGAGTGCCCAGAGAACAAGAAGGTTCCTCTGGCAGTTTTTCTCCTCCGAGGTGAGGCAAAGGTCTGGTGGGACAAGTACCGGGCAGATGATCTCGCAGGTAAATGGTTATGAAAATTCTTTTTATTTTTGGAAGTGATATGTTTTTTTTTAAATAATATGACCATGCTTTTTGCCAGGTCGTACGCCAGACATGTTTACGTGGGGCGAATTTTCTAGAGCCCTTGCGAGTTGGTTCGTGCCTCCTTCCGCACGACGAGGTCTACAGGAGAGATACCTTAGGCTTTTCCAGGGGGACATGACTGTTGCTGAGTACGAGCGAGAGCTTACCCATCTGGCTCGATATGCGGGCGTGATGCAGGGAGACCAGACTGAGAAGTGCAGCCGTTTTGTGGATGGTTTACGTGACTCGTTGAGACAGCTGCTGATGACTATGGTCAATGCTGATTACAGGAGCTTAGTGGATACGGCTCGCAGGCTGGAGGCTGACCAACAGAAGTTTCAAAAGCGAAGTAATTTCCGTGCGAAGCGATCTCAGGATTCGCATCAGTCGCAGCAGAGCAGGAATGACCAGGGGAAGAACTGGAACAAGAAGCAGAAGCCTGATGCCAGGAAGAATGGTCAATCTGGTGACAGGAGCAGGGACTACCCCCTTTGCCCCAAGTGTCAGCGTCGCCATCCAGGAGAGTGTTTGGCCAGCGCGGGCGTGTGTTACAAGTGCCGTCAACTTGGACACATTGCTCGTTTCTGCCAGGAAGTTGGAGCGAATCAGGTAATAAAACATAGTTGTAATTTACATTTATGAAATTACTGTAGATGACAAGTGTATTTTGTTCCTGCAGTCGAAGTACGAGATTGGTGGCCCTAGCAGAGCAGACAAGGGCAAAGTTTTGATGATTACTGATGGAAGACCACAGCAGGGTCGAGAATTGGTGCAGCCCAGAGCTTATGGGCTTGGTCAGCAGGAGGCTAAGGAGCAGGAGGATGTAGTGACAGGTAAGTGTTTACTTTGCCTGACAAGTTTATTTAATCCTCCGTAGTGACACTCTTTTCTTTTTGAAAATCATTCATGTAGGCATCCTTATGATTCGTGATTTACCCTTCAAGATTCTATTTGATACGGGTGTCTCGCACTCGTTTATCGCAGAATCTCTAGTGCGTAAGTTGAATTTAGAAGTCTTCCCAGAGACTGTAGCGCTGGATGTTATGATGCCGAATGGATCCCTTCTGCAGACCAGAGATAGGTGCAGGGTACCGGTGCAGTTTGGTGACACCGAAATTATCGTGGAAGCTTTGCAGCTACCTATTGTAGGATTCGATCTGATTTTTGGAATGGACTGGCTTTCGGCAGTCAACGCCAGGATTGACTGTAGGGCGAAGCAGATACAGTTTGATGGCCCCAATCAGACTTCATTTTCTTTTCAGGGCTTGAAGGGAGTAGTGAAGATGATCATATCTGCAGTCCAAGCGAGAAGGTGCATCAGTAAGGGTTGTGAAACCTTCGTAGTACTGATGAATGCAGAGACTAAGGCTGACTTGTCAGAGGTACCATTGGTGCAGGAGTTCCCCGATGTTTTCCCGGAAGAGCTCCCAGGTGCCCTACAGATAGAGAGATTGAATTCCCGATAGACTTGCAGCCTGGGGCTACACCGGTAGCCAAATCTCCCTATCGGATGGCTCCAAGGGAACTAGCAGAGTTGAAGAGTCAGTTGCAGGAGTTGCTTGGTTTGGGTTTTATACGCCCCAGTACTTCACCATGGAGTGCTCCAGTGCTTTTTGTGAAGAAGAAGGATGATAGTCTGAGACTGTGCATAGACTACCGTGAATTGAACAAGCTGACAGTAAAGAACAAGTACCTGATTCCCAGGATTGATGATTTGTTCGACCAGTTGGTGGGCTCGTGCACTTTCTCCAAGTTAGATCTGAGGTCAGGCTATCACCAGTTAAAGATTCGTGACTTGGATATTCAGAAGACGGCTTTCAGCACCAGATATGGACACTTTGAGTTCGTGGTCATGCCGTTCGGGCTGACCAATGCCCCTTCAGTATTTATGGACCTGATGAACAGGGTATTTCGGGAGTACTTGGATCGTTTTGTCATCGTCTTTATAGATGACATCTTGGTGTTCTCTAAGAGTGCAGAAGATCATGCAGCACACCTCAGGATTATTTTGAGCACACTCAGGAAGAACCAGTTTGCCAAGTTTTCAAAGTGTGAGTTTTGACTTTCAGAGATTGCATTCTTAGGCCACATCATCAGTCAGAAAGGGGTTAGTGTTGATCCGAAGAAGATAGAGGCCATTAAGAATTGGCCAAGGCCGACGACCGTTTCAGAGGTTCGCAGCTTTTTGGGACTAGCTGGTTACTACAGGAGATTCATCAGGGATTTTTCGAAGATAGCCTTACCACTGACTTCCCTCACTAGGAAGGGTAAGGGCTTGGATTGGACGGTGGAGTGTGAGTTGGCTTTTGAGGACTTGAAGGACAGGTTGATGACAACACCGATTTTGAGTTTACCTTCAGGGCCTGACGGGTTTCAGATTTATAGCGATGCGTCTGGTCAGGGTTTAGGCTGTGTTCTCATGCAGCATGGAAAGGTCATAGCCTATGCGTCGAGACAGTTAAAAGTTCATGAGAGGAACTATCCCGTGCATGACTTGGAGCTTGCAGCAGTCATACATGCTCTGAAGATTTGGAGGCACTATCTCTATGGAGTGCGTTGTGAGATCTTCACTGATCATAAGAGCCTCAAGTACATCTTTGATCAGCGAGAGCTCAATTTGAGGCAGCGCAGATGGTTAGAGTTTCTATCAGACTACGACGTAGACATTCAGTACCATCCAGGAAAGGCGAACGTTGTAGCTGATGCCCTTAGCCGTAGAGGTTCGTGTTTCTTCCTTCTCACTCAACAGGAGGAGTTAGTGCGAGAGCTGGAGAGACTGGACATTACCGTTGTGCCACGCAGTAGTTTTGGTTCTGCAAGGTTGAGTTGGATGAAGATTACCTGCGATATCAAGGATAGAATCAGGACAGCTCTACCGTTGGATCCAAAGATGGCAGAAATTTGGAGCTCAGTGCAGACAGGTCAGAAGGAGAAATTCACTATTCAGGATGATTTATTGTTGTTTGATGGCAGGGTGTGTATCCCCGATGTTAGTCACCTGCGCGAGGATATTCTATTTGAGGCACACAATTCCAGATATTCTATACACCCGGGTAGCACGAAGATGTATGCAGATCTCAAGAAGTTAGTCTGGTGGCCAGGTTTGAAGTGTGATGTTGCAGGTTACGTAGGGAAGTGCGAGACGTGCAAGTTGGTTAAGGCCGAGTGCCAAAGGCCTGGAGGCAAGTTGCAGCCACTTCCCATTCCTGAGTGGACATTCGAGGATATATCCATGGATTTCATCCATGGTCTGCCGAGGTCGCAGAGTGGGAATAACTCCTTATGGGTGATAGTTGATCGGCTTTCTAAGGTCGCTCATTTCATTCCTCTTAAGAAGACAGATCAGGGTCCCAGATTAGCTCAGTTATATGTGGACGAGATAGTTCGACTTCACGGTGTTCCCAAGACTATAGTTTCAGACCGAGATGGCAGATTCACCTCCAGGGAGTGACGATACGTACAGGAGCGGTTGGGTACCAGGTTACACTTCAGCACCGCTTTCCATCCCCAGACCGATGGACAGACTGAGCGCACAAATAGGACTTTGGAGGATCTGCTACGGATGTGCATTTTGGACTTTGGAGGAAAGTGAGAGAAATATGTCACCCTTGTAGAGTTCTCCTACAACAACAGTTTTCAGACGAGTATTGGGATGACACCGTTTGAGGCCCTCTATGGTCGACGTTGTCGGACACCGTTGTGTTGGGCTGAAAGTGAGGAAAGATCTACTATCAGGGAGTCATGGATTGATAAGACCACTGACAGGATCAAGCTTATTCAGGAGCGTATGAAGACAGCTCAGGATCGCCAGGCCAAGTATCATGATCAGAAGCACCGGTCAGTAGAGTTCAGTGTTGGAGACTACGTTTATCTGAAGGTCAGACCAGTCAGAGGAGTTTCTAGAACAAAGCGGATGAAAAAGCTGAGCCCCAGATTCGTTGGTCCTTTTGAGGTGCTGGAAAGAATCAGTGAGATTGCTTACAGATTGGTCTTACTTGAGTAAATGAGTGGTGTACATGATGTATTCCACGTCTCCTATCTGAGAAGAGCAGTCAGAGATTCCAGTCAGATCATCAGTACCGAGGAAGCACCAATTGAGACAGATCTTAGCATTGGGGTTAGACAAGTCAGAATAGTGGATTCAAGGATTCAGATGCTCAGAAATAGAGAGATTCGCATGATCAAAGTCCTTTGGATGAACTGTGGCAGACCAGAGTATACGTGGGAGCGAGAGGATGAGCTTAAGAGCAATGCAGACTATTCTTTTCTCTTCGATTCAGGTATGATTATAATTTTCGAGGACAAAATTTTTTGTTAGGAGGGGAGATTTGTAACATCCGAAAATCTGACGCGAGAAATTATTTAAAATTTGTAGGGGCAAGTCGCGACGGATTTTGATCGAGGCAGCGCGTCGTCAAGGTATAACGTTACTCTTCCTTATGATAACGACCGTTAGTTCGTTAAGTGCGTTAATTATGGTGCGTGACACATTTTATTTGAGATTCGACGCGCGCGGCGATTTCGGTTAGTATTCAGAAGAATTAGTGTTGGGTGTGTCCATAGTCGTTTTATAAGTGTGTATGAGTGGAAATGGGGTGCCAATAGTAGGCCTAATTTCCCCCTCCCCCACCTCTATTCATGCGGTTATCAAAACCGCATTAACCCATGAAGTTAATCCCGCACGCCTCATTCGACAGGAGAAGAAAACCGCAGCCCGACAATCCGTCTCCCGCAAGCAGCGACGGACCGAGCCGACGCCTCCAGCGCCCCTTTCCGCGGCCGATCCTCCTCCAGAGCGCCTCTCCGACCTCTCCTCCTTCCTCTACGAGCGCCGGTGGACATTCCTTTTCCTTCCTTGGCCGTGGAAGTGCCGGATTCAACCCTAACCGGTGGAACTTGGAATCGTTCGTTTCCGGTGAGTTTATTTTCTTCCTTTTCGCCATTCCTTCGGAGAAATTCTTCGATTTTGGAGTTAGTCTAACCTAGGTTTTCATCCTTGTACCCTAATTAGGTTTTGGAGTTCGTGACCCTCCGCGGAATTTGGGTTGGACGCTTTAAGAGCCTCAATCACTCCACGTAAAGGTAAAATCTGAAGTTTAGTACGTGAAATTTTGTAACCCTAGTTGTATATAAATTTTCCACGGAAAATCGTAAAGGAAAAAATTTGAAATTATAACTGCTCTGAATTTGCAGGACTTTGGTGGGATCGGGGCAGCATTCTGAAGGTCCCCAGCAGTAGGATTGCCTTCGAAAGAGAAAATGTCGCCGCGCCGAGTGTACGAGCGCCGTAGCACCACTGTAAGGAAACCTAATTTTTTTTAGTTAGACATAGCAAGAAATATATTATATATACACATGTGTAGGCTTTGTACGAATATCATGACCATGCATAGAAAGGTGTGGTGACAGAAAAACGGTCACGAAAACGTGTAGACACCATTCTCCAAGACCTAGTAGTCAGATCATGAATAGTAATGTTAGGTACGAAACCTATACCCGTGTACGTAAGCTTGGAACTTGTCCAACCAAGGGCGTGAATGTCACTTCTAGTCGACCATGAGATAGTCAAGGGTCGCTCAGTAGTACACCAAAAAAGATGTCCCCAGCAGAGTACCATTTGACCAAAAGGTCAGTAGCACACTTCAGTCTTTTCGTGCTTGGTAGAGGAGCACTACCTTTTTCATAGGGCATATGGTATCCTATGAGCAGCAGAGTCTTGGGAGTTGACTCCCTTAAGACAGTTAGTAGATTCGAGACCGTATCCGCGACACTAGAACAATTGAGTTCGTCAGATGGTCTCGGGTCGTCAGTTTCAGATTTTTGCGCGTTAGGAGCTACTCTGCATAGAGCCTTCCTAGTAGAGGTGCAAGCTAGAGGTCACCTAGAACTCAAGTATAGACCTGACGTGAGACAGTATACCAGTAGTGAACGCCGGGACTTGGGTTAGTGAACTGAAAGTCACGAACAAAGAATATGTAGATGTTTTGATCAGTTAGTGTTCTGAAGGCATGCATAACACACAGCATAAATATTTTTAAATCCACAAAACCATTTTTTTAAAGGCATGCATTTCATCATATGAGAAACGTTTTTTTAGTATCACTAGGAGGAATTATTTTTCTTTACTCTAACCCCTCGTGGGCAATATTTTTACAAGTGACCCAGGTGGGAAACTAAGTCTAGGATGAGCGTTATGGTGACGTCAGTTTGCAGTACTTTTCTCATTCAGTTTACTCTTTTTCAGTAAATACTTGTAGATGTGGGACAATGTACCTGATTAATATTTTATATAACTTGTATCAGACTATTATTGTTACCAGATTTTCAGTTATTACAATTCCATTCTGTTTAGTGGCTCTGTGAATCCAGATGTCAGGTATGTGGTTACCTTAATTTATTTTTTATTTTTTTTTTCCGCTGTAAGTCTTAAATCTGTTTAGTATAGACTTTTATTATCTGCTGCTACTAGTTTTAATACTGTTTCCTAGTTTTTTTATATCGCTGACCGGCTGGACGACTGATTTCTAAAATACTGTGAAGGGGTGTTACACATTGTGCCTCTTCCTTTCCCGACAGACCACCGTGAGCTTTCGACTGCGCTCGCCGACGTCATCCAGCCTCCGACGGGATTGCCACCAGCCCAGCTTTCTCTGGTCCGAAGGAAAGACAACAGTTGGCCCCGAACCACCCAGCCAAGCTACTTGGTCGCCGCTATCACCTTCAGGGAGACTCTGGCTCGCAAGTAGTCCATGTCACTGGGACTTACCGTCCAGAGTCTGATGCCACGGGGTTGTCCTAGGATCACTTCTGTCGCCGCCACTCTGACTACTGCCTTGGGGGCAGACATATTTTCCAGACGACGACATTATTACGGATATTCGTGGCGAACGTGGTGCGGACCGATGAAGATGAACCGGCGCGTCGGGAGCGGCTTAGACCGACGAGGACGACCTAGGTGGGGTCGATGCGGAGGATATTTAATATTAAATATGTTGTTATGTTTGGTTGATGCACTTTTTAGTCATTTCTGTTATTTCCTTTGTATTCGCTTCACGTCGCTATAAGAGGGTATGTAGACCTTGTATTTTTTTGATCTTAAAAGTGTTATGAAAAGGGGTGCTCCCTTGTTTTCTCTCTAACTCTAATCCCCTTCTACTCCCTCTTCCCTCGCCGGCCCTTCTCTTGCCGGATTCCTCTCGAGCTTGTATCACAACCATACGAATCCCCGCAGCAGTCCCAATTCAATCGCTTGTTGTTTTATAGGACACCGACATCAAATCGTGTTCCACCGATCCTTCTACCTCGTAATCATTGTCAGTTTGTTTATTGGTTGTAATTCCTTTTTACTGAATCATGTGCTAATTCACTGTTTTTAATATTAATTTGTATACTTCGTGTCAATACTATCTTGTTACTTGTGGAGATTTGTTCATTTTAATATTTATGTTATAGTGCTCTTGCATGCGTAATACATAACTTCTCTCAATAAAAACGTTACTTCATTGTGATTGTTATGACATTATTTATAATTTCAATTGTTGCAAGCATAGTCGTCGGATTCGTGTTTAATTCACTCAAGTATTCATAGAGTCGACATACACACTTTTGTGCGCATCCGCCCCGCGCCAATTTGGTATCAGAGCCCCCAGGTTCGGGCTTAGTTTTTGATGCACGGGGCTAGAGTTTTACATATCACCCATGTCATATCATAGTAGTCATTACTATCATAATAATCATTTTGAGGAGAGTCTCGAGTGTATGTTTTGTAGAGTCGCTCCACCGTTTGATTTTTTTTCGAGTCCTGGGGTCTTTAGCTATTGGCCTGCAGATATGAGATATTATCATATTATTCGGTGAGCGTCGCGTCAAATTTCTGAAGCTTAGATTGCTAGGTCAGGCAAGAAAGTAATGAGATAACATTGAGAGGACCCTTGTGCGAGATCATTTTTGTTTCATCACTAATTGAGTGGAGAAAAAACGGAGATTTTGTCACAAATATTTGTCGACGTCATATATGAGTCATCTACTCGAGCAAGTATTACCCTCCAACAAAGATCCATGTTTGTTGCCGAGTTTACAAACTATTTTGACGAGTTAGTGGCGAGGAGCGACATTCATGATGAGGCGGTGTAGCCGCTGCTAGATTCCGTTCCCAACTTCAGTATGATAATTATGTAACATTGATTGATCATCGGTTAGATTTCGTCGAACAAAAATTTCATCTCGCTCCCCACTATGAGGAGTACTTGAGATCCGTTAGAGTTAGTCAAGTGGGTTCGCACCCTGACCTCCCCAGTATGAGTCTTTCCACCACCCAGTGCACTGCAAAGAATCCACGTTTGGGTAAAGAGAATGGGTCTACCCCTGACCCAATAATGCAAATTGAGGAATATAATAATGTAATCGTCACCAACGTTCCTGAGAGCGACAATAATATAAAGCGTCTGGTACCTATGCCTAGTCATATTGAATACGAGACTAAAATAAGAAAATCGTCTTAAGGGGAAACATCGCCCATATGGGTAGGGTATTCTCGCATACATACCCCTGAATTTGTCTATAAATAAGACCCCAGAGGTACCAGAAATGACACGTTGAGATCCCTCAAGTTCCATACTCGTTAAATATGTGTCTTCCTTGTACCTCGCTTAGCCTTTTGGTTGCAGAGAAAAAGCTTTTCATAACTCCCGGGTTGTGGTGGGACCTCCCTACTGAAGCACCTGTGGTGTGCTTGTAGACATCTCTTTCTAGCTCTAGCCATCCGAATTGTGGTGTTAGACTGCAGGATCAGTAACCTTAGGCAACATCTAGGTCCGAATATTTGAAATTAAGAATTTCCTGGCTTCAACACTTTGTTCGTTCTAATATTTGTTTTCTAGAACTCTTACACGCATAATACATTACTTATTCTCTTAATAAAAACTATATTTAATTGTGATTGTTGTATGATATTATTTATAATTTCAATTGTTGCAAGCATAGCCTCAAAATTTGCGTCTAATTCACTCAAGAAATTATAGAGTCGATCTATACTTTAGCGCACATCTGTTCTACGTCACATCAGGTCTTGAAACTCCCACCACAACATGAGCACCTCATATGCATGAATGTTGAAACCAAAAATCGGTCTCCGTGGAGTTCGGGTGTCCAAAAGGGTATGGCCTCACACTTACTTCCCTCTGACTAGAACACTAGACCAAAGGCCTAGAAACCTAGGAACAGAACCGAGATCTCAGCGAGAAGGTCCCACCTCACACCCAGAAGATCTAAGAGCACTTCCCCTACCAAGTCAATGCTGAGCTTGGGGACCTTGGAGAAAGCCTAAAGAAGAAGAAAGAAAGAGAAACTGTCAATCCCCCTTCCAAAGGTGCCCCCTCGGTTCTATTTATAGATTTCTAAATTTGGTCTGCCAACAACGTAACTCCGCTGTCTATAAGTACTAAATGCATCCCAATTGGATCTGCCAACAACGTAACACCGCTGTTCTGAAAGGCTACTTGCAAACCCTCAAGGGCATCCAGGTAATTCTGCCTCTAGACCCCACTGGGCGAGTGGTCCATGAAGGCAACACTCGCCTAATGGGGGCGAATGCCGGGTGAGCCAGACACTCTCCTCCACAGCTCTTTCAAGGGGCGGATGCGAGATTCGCCTGCCACTCGCCGGTTTTGGTGAGAGCCTTCCCGCTTGCCCTGGAGGGTACCCTTTGCTCCTACTGGGCGAGTGCGAGTCTGCCTGCCCCACTCATCTACCTCGATCAATTTGGACCCAAGGTTCTTGGCTTCTTTTGGGGAGGGGGGGCATTCAGCGAATATGAGGTTGTACAATGGATATGAATGATTACAAATAGAATGGGTTAGACTGGATCACAAGATTGCATCTCCATTTGCAGTAGATTGCTAACTTGATTTAGTGTATAACTGACGCGAAACAAACCTAGCAAAGTAAAGGTCAGCTCCGGAATGACCAAAAGAATTATAAATTTATCCGACGGCTAAATTTACAACAATGAGAAAATTATAAATGATATGACACAATAATCAAGCCAAGTATAGTCTCTAATAAGGGAACAAGAAGTATACATACAAGAGTGCCAAAGAATAAATTCATAAACGAACAAAGCCCGACAAGTCACATGATACATGACACACATGTTACAATATTCATAAAAAAGGAAATAAAATACAATTCAGCAAAAAAGAAAATACGACCAATAAACAAGCTCACAAAATACGACCAAAATACGACAAATAAACAAGCTCACAAGGATAAAAAGGCTCAGTGGATGTACGATATGGAACCAGTGGTGGGAGACTGGAGAGAAATGTCGGACTGAATTTGAACATGTGGTAGGGAGCCGGAGGATTGGATGAGATTTCTCCGGTGCTGAAATGCAGTTTAAGGGGCAGGCTGGTGGTGGTGGGACCGAAAGTGGAGCAAATAGCTAGGGGAAGGTCGATGGGGAGTGCGGCAAGGCTGATAGACAGGGATAGGGCTTCTGACTGCTGGAATGGGATACCAGAGCCTAGAATTGGGTTTCCTGAACAGTAACAGGAAAGGGCTGCCTGCAGGTTTGGGGGTGTTCATTGTGAGCTGAGGGGTTTGAAAATGATACAGGAAAGGAGGCTGAACGTGGTTTTGGGGCTGGGAGTGGCTGAAGTAGCATTTGGGGCGGCTTATTGCCTCTGGTGCGTCAAGCCCAAAACTCGGTTTACAGCAAAAGCTGTGTTTGGTTTTCAGAAGCAGGCATAAGCTGTTTTTAAAATCAGTTGTTATTAGGTACAGCTCGAGCCGCTGTTATTTCCTCCAGTTCAACCGCGCAGCAAGTGCGATTCTCCTTCCGCTTTCGCTCCCGACGCTGCGCTCCCGAACCCTCCCCCTCCCGGACATCCCTTCTTCTTCCTCGGCCCCAACAAATCTTTGTCCTCAACAGTCGGCCTCTGTACTTCTCGTCGACGTCATTCGTTGTTCCCGTTTGAGACGCTAGAGCACGCTCGCCTCCGCACAAGAAGAAACATTCCCCTCATCATCTTCCTCGGTAAACTTTTCATCATTCACTCGAGTTCAACGTTGTTTCTCCTACCTATTCCGATTTTGCATTCACCATTCATTCCAGTTCTGATTTTGCTGTGCAGGAAGAGGAATTTTCCTACCATTCATTCAAGATAGTGATTTTTCATTGCTAGGGCAGCCATCTGGTAATTCTTCTTCCACCTTCCCTGTTTTTTATTTCATTTCTGTCTTTGGTATTGGGGGCTGTGGTGAGCCTTTTGCTGGTTTGGGGCTTGGAGGCTATGGATTAATGAAAGGGAGTTCTTCATTTCCGATGGATTTGCATATCCTGAATATATTTTTTTAATTTTATAGTGGGATTGTGTGTAAGTGGACATCCATGTGTAGGTGTGTTTGTGTGTGTGTGTTTTGTGTATGAGTGAGTGTATGTGTGTTTGTGGGTGTGTTTGTGTATGAGTGAGTGTATGTATATGTGTTTGTGGGTGTGTTTGTGTATGAGTGAGTGTATGTATATGTGTTTGTGTGTTTATATGTATGTGTGTGTACATGTATATGTGTTTGTGTGTTTATATGTATGTGTTTGTGTCTCTAATGTTGTATGTTTGAGTGTTTATGTCTGTGTGTGTTTGTTATTTTTATGTGTTTGAATGAGTGTGTATGTGTGTTTGTTATTTTTGTGTTTGAATGTGTGTGTGTGTGTGTGTGTGTGTGTGTGTGTTTATGAGTGTGTATGTTTATGAGTGTAATTGTATGTTCATGAGTGTGTATGTGTGTATGAGTGTTTGAGTGTGTGTTGTTATATAAAAGAGAAATTGTGTTCATGAGTGTGTAGGTGTGTTATTTTTTTGTTTATTTTTCTTATTTAAAAAATTTGTAGATGAGAAAACAAAAGGATGAAGGGTTATCAGTTATATGAGATCAAAATGATAGTCTTTATCTTTTGTGACCTATGCATTACCGAAATTGAGCTCGGTAATCGCTCGATTACACATTTCAATAAAAAGGGACGAAACAATCTAGTTGTAAAATTTGAGCAGAAAACAGGAAAGAAGTATGATAGAATTTAAATGGAAAATAAATGAGACCACCTCAAAAAAGAGTGCAAGTTACGAGTCGAGCTGAAACGAGGGGAAACGGGTCTAGGTTGGAATGCCTTCAGAAAAAACATAGATGTTTCGGACGAATAGTGGGATGAGAGGTTGAAGGGCAGCTTTTAAATTAAACATGCATTATATTTACAGTTTCTCCTTAAATTTTGTTGTCATTCTAATGTTTAATTAATTTCTTTTAATAGATCGTTCCTGCCGCGAAGAAGTTTAGGTATGGAGATATAACCCCAGAGCTTGAGGAAAAACTGAACATGATGTTCAGTTTGGTTATCGCTACTGAAAATCATGATTGTGCCCCGAACACGACGTCCCAAGCCCGTGAGTCTATTGATGAGCGAGCTATTTCTGAGGATGACGATGATCCAGTTGAGATCAGTGGGAAGGTAGAGAGTACTGATCTGGTCGTTGCATCTGAATCTCGTAAAAGATAGAAGGGAAAAAAGAAACCTGCAAGCTTAGTCTTAGATGATTTGGTGGAATCTTCTAAGGTTATCAGTCGATCTCTCCAAGAGCCTCCAAAATCCATGTGCCCATTCACCATTGCCCAAGCTTTGGAGAAATTTGAATCGTACTCTGACACATGCAAATATTTCAATTTTTCAATTTTGCTATAATATTGTTGATGAATAAGAACCATAGAGACCTGTATGTGCCTCAGGGAGGACAACAAGGTTAAATGATTGCGTACCTGCTACGACAAAGGGGCACAATAGGTTATGCTTTGTTGTTGCTTTGTTGATGCGTTGTTGCTACTTTTGTGTTCTTCTATGTTATGGCGTTGTCACTTTGTTTTAGAACTTGATATACGGTTATGTTTATCTTTTTATCATGATACTTTGCTACTATGCTCGGTTTTGTGTACCCTTTTAATGCTTTATCATCACTATGCTTTGCTTTATCACATTGAGTTTTACTTTATCTATGTTAAACAGGGAATGTCTAGTGAGGACTCAGATTATTATAGTGATGAGTACGCGAGGGTTAAAAGGCGTCGTGTTGTTGCCTACCATCAAATTCTAACTTCAAAAATATATGTATTATCAGAACACACCAATCTATTCAATTCTAACAGACCATGCATAACGTCCAAGCAAACTGGTGATAAATGGTTGGGTGAATTAATTGATGACATGTAGTTAGAACATATGTTGATGCAAGTATTCCAGTTAATAATTAGGTGTCATATTGGACATCATGGAACTACAACACAAAATGTAATGGTTGTTTGTGACTTCAACATTCGTTTTATTTTCGTCATGGCTGGTTGAGAGGGATCTGAGTATGATAGTCGTATTTTCAATTTTGTTATAAGCAATCCCAAGTACTGCACCCCCTGGAGGTAATAAAGTTGTTATTGTAGTTCTTATATTGTTAATTTTTCCAATTTTTGAACGATCATGCAGGAAATTATTATTTGTAGACGCTGGGTATCCACTACAACGAGGTTATATAAAACCATATCCAGATACACAGTAACATCTTCCTGATTTTGCTCGTGGTAATCGACCAACTGAAGGACTTCGAGAGATATTAAATTAAGCACACTCTTCTCTTAAGAGCGTGATTGAATGTACATTTGGAGTATGAAAGAAAAAATGGGCAAAACTACGTGATATGCCAAGCTATAATTTTGAAAAACATATACATATTGTCCTTGCGACAATGACTTTGCATAATTTTATACGAAGTCATCCATCACGTATAGATCCTGATTTTAAGGAATGTGATAAAATGGGTACGAGGGGCGGAGTAGACTCGCAGAGACGATATGATACATGCATTGATACAACAAGTGGTGTAGACGAGATAATAACACTGCATGAGTTTATAGCGCAACAACTCTATGAGGCAAGAAGGTAATATTCATTGATCATATTTTATATTTTAATTAATTTAATCTAAAAATTCAATTATAACATTTTCAATCATGTATGTCATACACCTAACTACTTGCATGCAGCTGATGGATCCGTTCACCGAAAGTTTTTTAACTTTAATATCTAAAAAACAATGAACTTCTATTATGTATATCAAGTAACTTTGGTTTTCAATGTTTAAAACTATTTCAGGTATTGAACAATAAGGTTAAATTAATTAGAAAAAATTTATCTAACAAAACACGACTTTTGCAAAACAGTTTTTTCAAAACAATACTGCAAACTCTATTTCATCCAAACAGTTTTATAGCAAAACTGTTTTCCAAAAACATCTATTTTTCATCAGCTCTATTCAATCAGTAGCTTTTACATCAACAACTCTCCCAAACTGAGCATGAGGCAGTTGGATGAGAAGAAAGTGGTTATTAGAGGGAGTGGACGCGAGTGTGCAATTTGGGAGCCGGTCAACGATTGGGTGAGGGAAATTATAATTGTGGCAATAGTTTTTGAGGAATTAATGAGAGGTTATGGATAGTAAAAAGGTAGTTATGGTGGATGTGTTATTTATAGGTAGTTATGTGGGCAGTGGGGTGGTGGAAGGGAGTGGACTGTTGGCCAAGGTGATGGGTGGCGTTCGCCAGAAATGGGAAATGGGGAGTAGCGGGTCAGCCAAGAGAAGGGGGAGGGATTTTCTTAGTCTTCACAACTAAGCTCCAGCTTCGGCACCGGGTGACCAAAAAGAGGAATTTTTTTCAACTTCCAATCCCTTCAAATGAAGCCTTCTATCTCTATATATAGGTTAAGATGGAGCATGATTCTTCGATCATAACAACCAAATTAGAGAATACATAAAAATACAAAAAATCCTGGATCGATGATCGGTTCAAAATGAACAGTCTCAATCGTCCGATATACCCAGTGGTATGATCCCCATCAATAACAAATTGACAAAAAAAAATTTCTTAGTTTAATTTATTGAGGGGACAAACTTAGAACTGAAAATATGGAGCAGTCAAATTTTCAGGTACTACTTTAGTACCTAGTCATATAACAACTGTTCAAAAACGTAGTGTATTATGTGGCATTAGTTTATTAGATTCAATCCTAGAATATATCGACATACAAAAGGTGAGTATTATAAAGCTTTTAAGTGGGTTGAGATGTGTTGAAAGAGCTCAAAGCTTGTATGTATTATTTCCGTATGTAAATACAAGGAGAGAATACAAATATATAGGAGAGAAGAGAGAAGAATAAATCCTATACATGATGTGGGACTAAAGAAGGAGGAAGAAAAATAGGCCATTAAATGGGCCTTTTTACATGGGCTTTTCTAATACTCCCCCGCAAGCTGGAGCGTACAAGTCGTATGATCCAAGCTTGGATAGGCACTGATAGAAGAGGGTACTAGGAAGAGCTTTGGTGAGGATGTCAGCAACCTGTTCAGTACCCGGAACGTGCTTGAGCTCGATCTTCTTCATGTGGACTTTCTCTCGGATGAAATGACAATCTACCTCAATATGCTTCGTTCTTTCATGGAAGACCGGGTTTTTGGCAATATGTATGGCAGCTTGACTGTCACAAAGGAGGAGAGCTGGTGAAGGTAGTTTAACTCCAAGGTCGGTAAGGAGACTCTCAATCCATGTGAGTTCAGAGACCACAGCAGCCATTGCCCGATATTCTGCTTCTGCTGAGGATCGAGCAACCACTGCTTGTTTCTTGCTTCGCCAAGTAATCAGATGTCCTCCAAAATAGGTACAAAACCCGCTAGTAGATCGTCGATCGTCGAGGGAGCCAGCGTAGTCGACATCAGAGTATGCCACTAGTGTAGGAACTGGAGGATGATGTTTTGTAGACAAGTCCTTGGCCAGGAGCTGTCTTAAGATATCTGAGAATGCGTTCCACAGCCTGGAGATGAGAGCTTCGAGGAGAGTGCATATAGCGACTCACAAGTCCCACAGCGAAAGATATATCAGGTCTTGTAACTGTTAAGTAGATGAGCTTCCCAACTAGACGACGGTAATATTCTGGATTTGGTAGAAGCGAATCAGAATCTGAGCCCTGAGCACATATTTTGTGATTTGCATCCATGGGAGTGTTAATAGGTTTGCAACCAGAGTAGCCTGCATCATGAAGGAGATCCAGGCAATATTTGCGCTGAGAGAGAACCAATCCATCTGACCGTCTGGCCACTTCCAGACCGAGGAAGTACCGAAGAGGACCCAGATCTTTAGTTTGGAAGACGGAGCTCAGATGTAGCTTAACGGCCTGTATGCCGTCCAAGTCACTGCCAGTAATAATGATGTCGTCGACATATACCAACAGGAGAACCGTACCAGTGGCCTGGTGACGAGTAAACAATGAGAAGTCAGCCGAGCTGCGAGTGAAGCCAACATCCCGGAGAGCTTTGCTGAACTTGTCGAACCATGCCCGAGGGGATTGTTTGAGACCATATAGAGATTTGAGAAGATGACAAACCCGTGACTCCCCCGTGGTCTCAAACCCGGGAGGTTGTTGCATGTAAACCGTTTCCTGAAGGTCGCCGTTCAGGAAAGCGTTCTTGACGTCGAGTTGAAACAAGGGCCACTGGCGATGGACAGCCACAGAGAGGAGAATGCGGACCGTGTTAAGCTTAGCGACCGGAGAGAAGGTCTCGTCATAGTCCAGCCCTGGTTGCTGGGTGAAGCCACGAGCAACCAACCGAGCTTTGAGGCGATCAATGGTCCCATCAGGAGCATGTTTAATGACGAAAACCCATTTGCACCCAACGGGTTTCTGGCCGGGAGGAAGGGGCACCAGGGTCCAAGTCTGGTTGGCCCAAAGAGCAGCCATCTCTTCTTCCATGGCCGCACGCCACCGCCCCCCCGGATGTTGAAGAGCGTCCTGGACAGAAGTAGGAATAGAGACCGAGGAGAGCGAAGTAGCCAAGGCCTGTAGAGGCGGAGAGAGGCGGTGGAGAGAAACATAGTCCGCCATTGGATGAGCGGTAGAGGCCGACACCGGAGCAGCAGAACACGGAGAAGCCGAGGTCGAAGCCGACTGCAGAGGAGCAACGGGAGGAGGAGGGCGACGAGCATAGACCCGAATAACCGGGGGTCGAGGAGGGTCAATGGTGGCAGGAGGCGGAGGGATGGTGGTCGGTGAGTGGACGTGGATCACCGGCCGGGGAAGGGAGGGTGTGGGAGGAGGTGGTGGTAGAAGTGGTGGCAAAGGAGGAGGGAAGAAGGGTTGGTCCTCCGGAAAGTAACATCAGCCGAAACAGAGACCTTCCGGGTGAGCGGGGAGTAGCAAACATAGCCCTTTTGGGTACGTGAGTAGCCGACAAACATGTGTTTGGCCGCACGGGGATCCAGTTTGTCAAGAGTGGGGCCCAGTTTATGGACAAAGCAGGTACAGCCGAAAACCCGGGGGGTGAGGGGGAAGGCGGGTGTGGAGGGAAAAAGAAGGCTAAAGGGGGTAGCGTTGTGGAGAACGGGAGAGGGGAGACGGTTGATAAGAAAACATGCAGTGGACACCGCAAAGTTCCAGAAGACTTTGGGAACATGCATGTGAAGCATGAGAGAGCGAGCCACATCGAGCAAGTGGCGGTTCTTGCGTTCAGCGACCCCGTTTTGTTGAGGGGTGTAGGGACAAGAGGTCTGGTGAACAATACCGAAGTTTGCGCAGAGAGTGGCAAACTCGTGGCTAGTGTATTCCCGAGCATTATCAGAGCGGAAAGTTTTAATGGTGGTAGAGAATTGCGTACGAGTCTCTAACACAAACGCCTGAAAGACACGCGGAAGCTCAGAGCGATCATGCAGGAGATACAACCAAGTAGTACGAGAGTAATCATCAATAAAGGTTATAAAATAACGATAACCAGAAATGCTAGGAACTTTATAGGGGCCCCAAATATCAGAATGTATTAAATCAAAGGGAGCTGAGCTCCTAGTACAATTAGCTGGAAAAGATGAGCGAGGCTGTTTGCCAATAATACAAGAATCACATTGAAAAGCAGGAAGAGAAATGTCTGGAAGCGCCTTCTGGAGGATAGGTAGAGGGGCATGCCCAAGCCGACAGTGCCAATCAGTCGAGGAAACGGAGGAAAGGGATGTGGGAGAGACATCGAGGAGGTAGAGCCCGTTCTGCAGCCGACCCCTACCAATGGTAATCCGCGTCTGCTGATCCTGTATCAAAAAACCAGAAGAGGTGAAGGTGATAAAGCAATTCATATCAGTAGTAAGACGACCAACAGAGAGTAAATTAAAAGGCGAGGCCGGCACATAAAGAACGGAGCGTAGAGAGAGAGAGGGAGGAAGGAGGAGGTCCGCGCAGCCGGAGACCGGGACAAGCGCACCATTGGCCACAGTAATAGACGGGGGGTGAGCAGCAGCAGAGAACCGGGGCGGCCGTATGGAAGTGATGTGGTGGGTGGCTCCCGAGTCCAGGATCCAGCGAGAGCTGGAAGAGAGACAGGCAGTACCTGTAGCGGAGGTGGAGACAATACCTGCATGTGAGGTGGAGGCATGGGAAGCAGAAGGGGGGTTGAGGAACCCCTGGAGTTGTTGCAGCTGTAGGCGAAGAGCCTCAAGATCCGTACCAGGCGGAGGTGAGCTATCGGTAACAGCAGCAGTAGGCGGGCGAGGGGGGTAGCCATGTTTCTTGTGACAAACGGCTTCAGTATGGCCATCCCGGCCGCAGTAGGTGCACTTGGGCCGTCCGCGGCCGCCACGGCCCCGCCCACGGGAGCCCGTACGACCACCCCGAGGAAAGGAGGGTTGTGGGAGTAAAGGAGGAAGGGCCTGCTGAAGAAGAGCCGGCGAGGGTGGTGCAGGAGCCTCCGGAGGAGGTGGTACGCGAAGTAACATCGAGCAGACATCAGAGAAAGAAGGGGTAGCGGGTGAAGCCAGAACCTGAGCTCGAATACTATGTAGGTGTGGCGGGACGCGAGCCATAATCATAGCAATACAAACAGCCTCCTTCTGGGCACGTTGGGCAGCGAGATCAGTAGTCGCGGGCTGGTGCTGAATCCAGGCTTCCGTGAGAGTTTTAGCGCGGGCCACGAAGGAGGTCATGTCTAGTGCTTTGCCAACATCCAAGGCTTGAAGATCAGTGAGGATGTCGAAAAGGTGTTGAAGGCTGTCCTTGCCGGAGTACAACGAATGAAGTTCATCCCACATGGCTTTAGCAGTCTCATGATACATGATCATCTGGTACGGCTCACCCTCGACCGAGTTAGGATCCAGGTCTGGACACGGCCGTCATTGCGGAGCCAATCATCAGTAGACGGAGTTGGTGGTCCCTGGGTAAGGTGACGGGCAAGGCCCTTGGCCTGTAAGACCCGGCGGACAGAGTGGACCCAGGGAATGAAATTAGCCTTGCCAGAGAGAGAAATAGTAGTAATCCGAAGCTCATCCCGGAGTTCGAGAGTAGCTACGTGGCTGGCAGGGGGTTGAGCGGTAGTGGAGTCGCTGGAGGACATGGCGACGGAAGAGCAGCAGGGCTCGGAGAGAACAACCCGCAGCGGTCTGGCTGTCTCGGCGGCTGGAGGTCGCGGAGGACTGGAGGTCGCGGCGGACTGGAGGCCGCGGCGAGTAGAGAGAGGCCGCGGCGAACAGGAGCAGTCCGCGTCAGATGTTGCGGCGAACTGGGGCAGTCCGCGACAGAGGCCGCGGCGAACGGGGGGCAGGGCGCAGCAGCGGACAGGAGCAGTCCGCAAGAGGTCGCGGCGAACTATGGGCAGGTCGCACAGCGGATACAAGCAGAGCCGCAGCGGACAGAGGCAGTCCGCAAGGGAAGGCGGAGAGAGAGAGTCCGCGAGCAGAGGCTCGAGCGGACAAAGAAGGAGCGAGCTAGAGGGAGCAGTCCGCGAGCAAGGAGGCTCGAGCGGATACAAGCAGAGCTCGCAGCGAGCGAGAGAGAAAAGCTAAAGGGAGCAGTCCGCGAGCAAAGAGGCTCGAGCGGATACAAGCGGAGCCCGCAGCGGACAAGAGGGAGCAGTCCGCGAGCAAAGAGGCTCGAGCGGATACAAGAGGAGCCCGCAGCGGACAAGAGGGAGCAGTCCGCGAGCAAGGAGGCTCGAGCGGATACAAGCAGAGCCCGCAGCGGACAGGAAGATCGTCCGGAGCGGAGGGAGAGAGGTGGGCCCCACGAGTCAGAGCAGAAGATGGCTATAAGAAGCCTGGGGAGGGTGGAACCACGGAGGGAGAGAAGAGGAGCGGAATCAGAAGGGCAGTCCGCACGAGACCGGAGCGGATGCAGAAAGCAGTCCGCACGAGTCCGGGCGGACAGAAGCAGGGGCAGTCCGCAGGAGACCGGGCGGACAGAGAGGGGGCAGTCCGCAGGAGACTGGGCGGACAGAGAAGAGGCAGTCCGCAGGAGACCGAGCGGACAGAGAAGGGGCAGTCCGCGTCTAGATGCAACCTGCCTCTGATACCATGTTGAAAGAGCTCAAAGCTTGTATGTATTATTTCCGTATGTAAATACAAGGAGAGAATACAAATATATAGGAGAGAAGAGAGAAGAATAAATCCTATACATGATGTGGGACTAAAGAAGGAGGAAGAAAAATAGGCCATTAAATGGGCCTTTTTACATGGGCTTTTCTAATAAGATGCTTAGATGGGAAGGCAACTAAACAAAGTTTGATTAAAAAAAAGGATAGGAGAGAACATTCCTTTTGATCTTGAAACACACTCCTTTTTCCATCTTAACTTTTTGGTTCTCTTGTTACTCTCTTGGGTCTATTGATGTTTGAGACTTGCTTCGAAGCCATCTTGTGAATTCCTACTATTTATTTGAAAAAATCATAGTTGAACTTCTACATTTTGTTAAAAAGTCAAGTGAGATGATCTACTGTTACCCAATTATCCCCCAAGTAATCTTTGCACCTGACAAGAATGTCATGATCTCACCAGAAAGTATACCATCACAACCTCAAACTCAGGGCTTACCAATCGTAGAAACAAGAACAATTTATTAAAAAAAGAAAACGTTACAACACAATTCACCACCAACAACCAACTGGAAACAATTACACCAACGACAATCCTAAGGGATTTCTCCCTGAACAGATTGCCAGACTCTCCCTGTGAGATGGAGACTACCAAACACTCAAAACAATTTTTCACACCCAACTCATCTGCCAAGTATTTATATCATTTAAAAGAAATAAATTGACAAAAATGTCCTGCCCCAAAATTCATAAAGTGCAATCTCCCGCCTTCAGCGCGCTCCTCCTAATTTGCACGCAACAATACCCTCCTGATCACCACTTGTCGTCCAGGAAGATAATGAGGATACTGCTCTTTGATCAACTTCTAATCTTTCCAAGTTGCCTCCTCTGGTGAACAATTGTCCCATTGAATTAACAACTCAGTTAGCACCCTTCCTTGCTTCGGGACGATTCTACAAACCAAAATGGCAACTGGCTCCAACATGAAGTTACCCTCCCGATTTACAGTAGTCAGCAGCGGAATAATCTGTGCTGGTACTTCCCCCTTATGCTCTCTCAACTGAGAAATATGAAAGGTATGGTGGCATTTAGCGGACACCAGCAGCCTCAGTCTATAAGCCACCTCTCCCACCCTCTCCAAAACTTCAAATGGCCCAAAAAAACGAGTAGACAGCTTGTGACAAGTATTATTGTGCATGCTCACTTGTTAGTATGGTTGTAATCGAACATATGCCCAATTCCCTACCTCCAACTTTTGTTCCCGTCTTTTTCCATCAGCAAGCACGATAGCACCTTCATCCTTGTTTGTGCCTGAGCTAGATTGTACTTGAGTAAGGTAATAACTTTCTCCCTTTCCGCCAAGGATCTGTCCACCTCTTCCACCATTGTGTTACATGCCTGGATGGTGGGCTGTCGGATGGCAGCGGAGATGCGGATGGAGGGGGCAACGAGAGGATACAAGAGATTAAATCCCTAGAAATGGTGGAGATGAAAGAAGACGAAAACCCTAGAAGGGAGTGAGTGAGAAGGGAATAACTGGAGAGAGAGAGAGAGAGGAAGTTAGAGAGATAAAAGAGAAACTTGATTCTATTTCTTGCATACGGATTACAAACAAGGGTCTATTATATAGAACCCAGATGGCACAGGTGTAAATACCCGATACCATGAAACTATACAAGATAATAAAACACAAAAGACAACATGACTCGATTCGACTCATACAATATTAAAACACCTAATACACTTAACATAATAAAACTCCTAATACTAGATAACCAACGGCGTGAGGTCCATAACACTCCACCCGTCCTTGACATCGAGCTTGTCCCCAAGCTTGAACTCCAGTAGGATGAGTGTCTCCTCTGACTCCTTGATCTCGCGCCAAAATAACGCATGGTGGCGTGTCGCGGTGGCGTTGGCCGCGAGGTGTAGCGATGGTGCCGTCAGAAGGACGAGCGGCTGGAGCAATAGGTCTGGCTGGTCCGACGGAGCGACAGGAGGCAGAAATGGCCGGATGGTCGAGGGAACAACATCCGTGAGAATGAAGGGGTCCGGCAGGACCGACAATACGACGGCGAACAACGGCTGGAAGGCGGCCGGATAAACCATGGTCGACGGAAGGAATGGGTCCGATGGTGACGGCGGTGGGTGCGCGGCAGCAATGACAATGTGCCCGAAGGGGCCAGCAGGGTAGTGGATGACAGCAGGGGCAGTGGTGTGGTCGGAAACGACAGAGCACAGATCGGCGGGGCGGGGCCGGCAAAGCGGAAGGTGACATGGCTGGAGGGACCGACAAGGCAGGGGCTGGAGGCGCAGACGACGGAATGGCTGGTGGTGGAAGCTCAGTTGGTGACGGCGGAGCATCATGAATGACGGAGGACGGTGGTGGCATGTCGACGGCCGATGACGACAGTGAAAGGTGCAGGGCGGTGAGGACTGTCGGAGGCGGCACATGCTACAACGGTGGTGGCGGCGGTTGTTCAACGAAAGGCGGTGACGGTGCCGCCGACTACAACTCTGGTGCTGGCGGCGATAGAAAGACAACTATCGAGGCACGAGACATGCGGAGGGCGGAGAGCTTGAGGTCGAGTGTAGCGTTGAGGTGGCCGAGGTGAGTTTCCCGCTGAGCAATACGACGGTCTAACCTGGTGAGGGTGGTGAGGAGCTCAATGCGGTCAGCCGCGCCGAGTGACATGATGATAATGATGAATAATTAATTAACTATTTAAATAATTAATCAGTTAATTAAGTAATTAAGATGGATTAATGAAGGTGGGTAAAAAGAGCAATGGCGAGAAGAAAGAAAAAATTTAAAATAAGAAGAGGAAGAATGGTTATGGGAATGCGCAGTAGAGGACGAGAGGGTTGGTGGGCCCGATAAGGAAAAGTAAAAAGTAAAATCAGAAGGAGAATGACTGAATTGACGTGTGCGGGAGGATGTATCGGGATGTGCAGAAGAGGAAGATAAGAAATAAATAAGAAAAAGAGATGGGATGGGGTAGAGCATATGGAAT
The DNA here is from genome assembly GCA_039583875.1 of Platanthera guangdongensis. Lineage (NCBI taxonomy): Eukaryota > Viridiplantae > Streptophyta > Magnoliopsida > Asparagales > Orchidaceae > Platanthera > Platanthera guangdongensis. The sequence goes on along the minus strand of CM077165.1, from coordinate 159,819,438 downwards.
AGAAAGGATGGGCAGGATTGCCGTGTGCAGGAGGCTCGAGAAATTGATTCGGAGGGCGGCTCGATGGGGGAAGGGGCGTATCCGGCCTGCTTCGCGTTGCAGATGAGGCGTCAACGCACCGGGGAAATGGTTGCTCGAGGACGAAGCAGGGGATTAGGGATCTGCCGCCGTGAAAACGATGTTGAGGGCGAAGCAGAGGGCTTGAGGATGGCGGGAAGGGGCCTCAGGCGGCGCTGAAAACCTGCGGTTGCGGGTGTAGTAACGCCGAAAATCGTGCAGGGTTTGCTGGAGGGGACGTGCCCGTCGTCTATTCGGGCGGAAGAACGACGGAGGCAGAGCCGCACTGGAGTCGGCCCGGAAGCAAGGCAGTGCACGAGAGGTGCTCTTGCTGGCTGCAGGGTTGTTGGTGTCGAGTGGGGGGAGAAAACTCAATGGCCAGATGGAACTGTTGACGAGCCGTTGTTTGTACTCTGGAAGGAGACGGCAGAATGGGGAGGAACCAATGGACCGGAGGGGAGGAAAGATCCTCTTATACCAATATGTTACATGCCTGGATGGTGGGATGTCGGACGGCAGCGAAGATGTGGATGGAGGGGGCAACGAGAGGATACAAGGGATTAAATCCCTAGAAATGGTGGAGGAGATGAGAGAATGAAAACCCTAGAAGGGAGGAGGTGAGAAAGGAAGAACTAGAGAGAGAAAATTAGAGAGATAAAAAGAAACTTGATTCTATTTCTTGCATAATGATTACATGACAAGGGTCTATTATATAGAACCCAGATGACACAGGTGTACACATATATATATATATATATATATGTATATGGGATTACATTAAGCACTAATAAACATGAACTCTAATAATACAAAATATTAATTTCTCCAACACAAGTATTTCCCGACGCACAATTGATTAAACAAATTAATTTTAAAATCTCGAGCAAGTGTTCCAATTGATTACAAACATTGCAATGAAAGCAAACAAACAACAATTACAAGTTAATTGAGAGTGCACTAAAATTTAATTGTGAAGCGAAAAATTTTTGCACGTCAATAAAGAGATACAGAAATAAAATTAATTCAAGCCAAGTATTACTAATAATACAAGCTATCCACACACTGTGAAGAAATGAACACTAAAAAAGTAAAAGCTTGCCAAGTAATGGATGCCGGTGGAGGCGGTGGCTGTCCGAAAATGTAACCACCGATGTTTGAGGTCGAAAAAGGAGTTTGGGGGCTGTTGGGAGGACAGAAAGGATTGTAGAAAGGTGATAGAGGCTGGTCGTGGCTGGTAAGGGATGTTTAAAGGCTGTGGGGTGAGTAGGGAGGCTGGTAGAGACTTCAGAAGGAGGGAGGAGGGCTGGACAACACTGGGAAATCCGGGATCGGGCAGCTGGATGTGGCCAAAATTTGCTGGAAGATTGCAACAGCAAGGAAGGGGGTTGGACGGAGATACATGTGTGAAAAGGTCTGGACAAGGGATTGGGGATGGCTAGATGGTGGTTCAATGAGAGGGAGAGGGGCGGGAGGAAGGAGGGGTGGCTGGGGGCTGTTGGGGACTTGGGGAGATGGATGAATGCAGGAGAAGGGAGGAGGAGGCCGACGACTATGCTGGGAAGGGACGTCGGCGGCTGGAGAAGTGGTGGAAGGCGGTGGAAGGGCTTGTGGATATGGATGAATGCAGGGGAAGGGAGGAGGAAGCCGGCGGTTGTGCGTGAACGTAACGAGCCCCCCAGACGAAATGACATAATGAAAACACGTGTTCATTATGACACCAATAAGAAGATTTAGGTTCAGAATAAAACTAAAATGCTTGTATGTTTCCCTTGCATGACCCTAGCATGTAGCTTCCATGTTGGGACGTGTTTGATATGTGTTGACGTTTTATTTTAGGAAAAAACTCCTCAAACACATTGGAAGGTATCATTCATGTGTTTGTGATCGATATTTGTCTTACACAGACAAACAAGGCCTTTGAAGTATATATTCTTCATAACTGCAAATCAATGAAGACACCAATGAAACATTGAGGATAAGGAGGGAGTATATGCCAAGCAGAGGCACATTATTCCTCCAATCGATCACAAGACCCTCACTGCTTTGATAATCCAACAAAAAAAAACTAAGGATAAAGAAGGGGAATATGAACGGAATGAAAAAACAACTTACTTGAGCCAAGGGTTAAAAAAATTAGCTCGAACCAAAATGTCTAGGCTTGTTCCGACAAACTAGATGGTTGGCCTGCATCCATTGCTCTTCATCCTGAAGAGTCAGGCTCCGTTTGTTTGGGTGTATTTCCTTCGTTGCAGTTTTGAAAAAAAAAAGCACATGCTATTTTTTACATCGTTTGGGTAACCTCTGCTTGGAATCACGGTTCTCTAAAAATGCCGCTTTAAGCCTAATTCCTACAACAAGGAAGGTGATGTGAACCAAGGCGGGGGCTGTAGATCTTAACGATAATTAAATGCGATCTATTAAAATAAATGTGACGTACGGGATTTTCGCGGGCTATTTCTAACGAATAAACGACCAAGGCGTTGCTTGCAAACGTAAGGATACTACACACACGTCGTAACGTCACAAATCACAATTCCAAGGGCACAGAAATGCGGTGGCGGACATGCATGTCAATGGGAAAATAAATAATAATCAGGAGATAAGATTAGTCGGGCAAGCTCTAAATAATTAACTGATAATTTAAAATATGAGCAGAAAAATAACTGAGGTTTGAGGGAAAGGAAATCGAGAGGTATACCCCAGGAGAAGAGGCAACGGCTAACTGGTGGTTGTCGGAAGGGAGATTGGTCGTGGAAGAGTCGTTGGGAGCTGGTAGAGGATTTGACGGCAGTAGCAAGCTCTAGAATAGGGGAGGCGCTGGATGGAAGCAAGGCAACTTAGGAGGTTCACTGGAATCCGCCTGAAGAGGGTGCTGGTGGGGTCGCTGGAGCCCAGGAGGGGTTCTGGCATGCTCGTCGGCGGTCGGCGGGGCTTCAGGAGGCTTTTGTCGAGGGAACTGGGCGCTGGAAGGCACAGGATTCAGGGAGTTCCCGTCAGGGCTTCACCGATGATGCAGAAGCGCGGGAGGGAAGTAGGAGGAAGGGTCGAGGACTGTCAGCTAGCCGTGGTAGTCGGATGCAGGAGACGGGCTTCACGGTGCTGCACTAGGAGGAACGACACGGAGGCACGCGAGTTGTGGCTCTGTCGTTCTTTACCCAGCTGCCGATTACAGGAAAGAGGAGCTGATTCTATATGGGGAGATTAAGGTTTCAGTTTGGGATGTTTTTAAAAGATTTTTTTAATGGAGTGGGCATTTGGAGAGGGATGGATGCTAAAAAAATATGCTCACCACAATGCAATTTGGTAACTTAAAAAATAATAGTTAATTAATCGAGTTTGCCCTAATTAATCTATTTCCTAAATTACCGGAACTATGCATTTCGGGTCTCGTTGGCCGGTCACACCAACGAGCCAAACAAAATATGCGCGAACAACGTGTGGATACAAAACATAATCACCCAACTAAGCGCGAAGACATGCGCGGAAAAGGAAAATACAGGTACAATAATAAAACTAAAAAGATGCGCCGCGGGTTGCATCAGAAGGGGTCCCGTTAAGAAATATTGTCCAATCTCCATCTTCAACCTCTCCCTCTTCGAACAAGCCCCTCGAGTATCGCCTAATTTAGGATAATTACATTTTGCTAACCTAAATGAATTTGATCTCCAAATTCATACTTTTAAGTGTTTTATTTCTTAAATTATGAAAGAATCTTCAATAATCTTCAAAATCAGATGACTGTGCTTGCTTCTATGGCTTCTGGATGAAGCTCTTACTCAAGTCAAAAGCATGGTACCATATAAAAATATAAACCAAGCAGTTTGACCTGTAAATTCGAGCAACATGAAGAGTTTCAATCAGAATAGTGAGGTGTTGAAAGCAAACTTTGTACTAAGGTACTGAATGCACCACAAACCTATAAACTCCCAACATGCTCTTTCTGAGTATTAAAGAATTTATATGTTCAACAGATGGTACACTCCCATGGGTCAACTTGCTTCTCTTGTGTCATCAGAATTTTTAGGCTATTTATGCAGAAAGTACTCAAACATGTTTGCACGAACTGAATTTCAAACATTTTCTCAGGAGGGGCAACTATTTATTCTTTTATTATCATCATGTAACGTGACCTATAAATGTTCAAATGCAACAATAATCAACAAAATTGGTTCAGGAACAACAATAATAATTAGAAAAATCTCAAGAGAAGTATGCACGAGTTCATGAGTATGGTTCAAGCTCATTTTCTTCATCTAATAACTCAAGATACTCATTTGTTGATGTAGAATCACTGCTATAAACATCTTCAATAGAACCTTCAAATGCCATAAGGATGCAGAGGGCATTGCTTCTTCAAACATGTGCAGTGAGCACACATGTTTTTGTTATTTTTGAACAGATGCGTGACGAGAAAATGGTTAAACAGATTACATAGTATTGTTAGTGACAGGGAGACAGCTACATATTACTGAGATACAACAGAGATGAGAAATGTGGTTTAATGGATCTTTCCCAAATTTAATGGTCAAAATAGCAACGAATATGAGGATGATTCAGAATTGAAGTAATTGATAAATTTATAATACACAAGACAGAGACATGAGTCTAACCAAATTGGGGTAAGAAAATATGATGATTAAAAAGATCTTATAAGTGGAGACAACCAAGTCGGAAACTGATACAGAAGATGCAGCCGAAGGTGAGACGACGCTTAAAGAATGGCGTGTCTATAGTAGTCCTGAACAAATTGTGAAGAACCCAAGATAATCTAGGGCCGCGCGGCACCCTGATCGGTGAGAACAAGCTATTATCTCTTTTCTATGTTTCCTATTTTTAAATGCTGCTTACTTTATATTATTTCCTTTCGGGTATTGTCCGTTATTACTAGCTTGCCATCAGCCTCGGCCTACAAAGATGGCATGGTTCGTTTGTAGTGGCATCTTTGGAATATTGAAGAAATTCATTAGGACATGTTAAGCATTCCCTTCTCCACCCTCTCTCCCAATCATCTTCTCCCTCCTTTCACTCTCTAATCGCCGTGTAGTGTGTTGGTGCATTACTTGTTCTTCGTATGTGTAATAGGAGCACACGAGCAGTTCAATGCCATCTCTTTCTTTGGAGGCACGTTACCACGGGGGAGAGCACAAGAGTGCGATTTATCATTTATCAAAGAAAGCCAAAATTTCAATTAATCGCCGACTTATCAAATACATGAAGATAATCTTATTTATATGCTTGAGATAGCAAGCCAAAGAGGAGAGGACTGGATGAGGTGGTGGATGCATTAAGTTCCTGGTTGTGGTGGAGAAGCAATGTGACTTCTTATTACAAGTTGGAAAAAGTGAGGAGAAAAGAGGGTGATTGACAATTTCATCCAAGGTTACGGTGAAGAAGTAAGGTAGTTGATGATTATAAGTTGGTAAGAATAGGTAGGAGAGATGGTCGTTGGTGGTTACGAAGGCACATTCACTCACGTGGACCCCGCTCGTCAAAATTTATGGAGCGCGCATATGGAAATCATCGTGGTCGTGGGCACATTCATTCAAGTGGACTCCACTCGTCATAATTTATGGAGCGCGCTTATGGGCCGCCATGATCAATTTTCTTGTAATTAATTTGTATGGATTAATTAATTGATATTAATTAATATTAATCAATTAAGTAAATTATTTTGTATTTCCTTATTTAGTTGGCCTCCCCCATCAATATATGGGGAGGGTTTTATGTGTGATCTTATCTGGGATGTATGAAAGATTTAAGGGTTGCTCCCTAAGTTCCTCTCTTATTCTTCCTCCTTTCTTTTGCCTCACCACCGCCGGCTCCTCTTGCCAGATTCCTCTCGAGAATCTATTGTAATCGTAACAATGGTCTGACCAGCCGCCCCCGTCCGCTTGTTGGAAGCTGTCGGGGATCGCGTAATGATGGACACCCGCCTCGACCCCATTGCCATCTCCGTCTGTGTGCGCTTGGATCGACAAACCGATATGCTCGCTAACCTTCGTGTCGTGCTCCACAGTTTCGAATCCAAAGTCGACCGGCTCCTCGAGTTTGACAGAATGGCTGCTGCGACCCTAACACATGGTCCTCTGCTGTTACCGAATTACTCGAGGAGCCACCATGGAAGGTGTACACGCGAAGAGCTCGGGAGCGCAATGCTGGAGACGCGGTCGAGACCGGAGAACCGGCCGGGACGGGGTCGGGCGGAGGCACGGATGACGGCACCAACCCAACCGGAAATTAGGCCAAGCCCGGTTGGGCCGGTTGGGGCTGATTTCAGCTTTTGGGTTTATTTTGGTTTGTTTTGGTTTATTGTAATTTGAAACCCTATATATGGGTTTGGACTCTTGTTTGTTTTTTTATCTTTGGATGATCAATGAATTGAGGGCTGCCCCCTTTTCTCCTCTCTCAACCCTAACTCTCTCTTCTTCCCCTCTTCCGGCCGCCCTTCCCCTTGCCGGCATTCCCTCTCCACTCTCCTAGAAGGTATTATTTGGTCCGACCTGCCGGTCCGCCTGCACGTGTTGCCGCCAGACTTCATGGCCCCGACCACCCGCGCGCACACCGAGCCCGACGCCGACGCCCACGACGCCCTCGCCGCCCGCGTCGCCGAGCACGATTCCCGTTTCTCCTCCTTGCAAGCCTCCATCGAAGCCCTCGCCGTGGGCCAAACGGCCATCCTCCGCCGTCTCGACGCGTTCGCCACCCCCTCCAACCCCGGCTCGGCCTCCTCCGCGGACACGGCGTCCGTGCTGGGCGCCCCGCCCCTCCACACGGCTGTGCACGCCCCTCCGCCTGCGGCCGGCGCGCTACCCCGCCATTTGCAACACCTTGATGTCCCCTCCTTCTCCGGTGTGGATCCCTTGGGTTGGATCGCACGGGCCGAACAACTCTTTGACCTTCAGCTCACACCCCCCGCGGACCGGGTTAGCACTGCCATGGTCGGCTTGGAAGGTTCCGCCCTTCATTGGGCACGTTGGCTCCGGCAAAGCCAGCCGACGATTTCTTGGGCGGACTTCAAGCAGGAAATGATCACGCGTTATGATCCCCGCTACACCGGCTCCGCGATTGAACGCCTCTGCAGCGCCCGCCAAACGGCCGATCTCGACGGGTATATTGACGAGTTCGTCGCCCTCGTCACCCAAGTCCCGGGTCTCTCACCCGACCACTACTTGGGCTTCTTCCTCCAAGGCCTCCGCCCGGCGATTCGCTCGCGCATTCGGACTCACAACCCGCGTACGGTCTCCGAAGCCTTGGACCTCGCGCGCGCGGTGGAAGCCGATCTCGGCCATCGCCCGGTCCCGCATTTCCCGGCTTCATCTGCTCGACCGGCCACCTCGCGTGATGGGCCCCCCCGACCCGTGGCGGGAGGGGGAGGGCCTCGCCCAGGCCGGCCCGATCCCCCCCATCGCATCTCCAATCACGATTATAATGAGCTTCGCCGTAAGGGCTTGTGCTTCCGTTGCCGGCAACCTTATTCGCCCCAACATGTTTGCGCCGTCAAGGAGTTTCACGCCCTTTTCGGCGATTTCGACGCCGACGTGACCGCGGCCGACTTTGATGCGCTCGTCGAACCCGACGAGGCTCCTCCTCCCCCGGATGACACCGCCACCTTGAATATCTTGGACCTCCCTCTCTTTTCGGTGGGCGGTATAACCGGACCCCGCACCATGAAGTTGAAGGGCTCCATTCACGGCCGAGCCGTGATCGTGATGATCGACAGTGGCGCGAGCCACAATTTCATCTCGGCTTCCTTGGCTCAGGAGCTAGCCTTGCCGAGCCTCCCGTCCCCCGGATTTTCGGTGGCATTGGGGGACGGTCGACGCCGACCGACCTTGGGACGTTGCGCGGGAGTGATCCTCTCGGTGGGCTCCTACCTTTTCACCGCCGATTTTCATGTTTTCGAATTGGGGGGCCTCGACGCCATTCTCGGCGTGGCGTGGCTCCAGACTTTGGGCGACGTTCATGTGAATTGGGCTACCATGACCATGCGTTTCCAACATCAGAACCAACCATGTCGTTTAATGGGCGACGCGGCGCTCCTACGCTCTCCGCTATCGGCCCGTGGTATTCACCGCGTCGCGGACGCTCTCTTCTCGGCTTATCTCCTACCTCTCCAACCGGCGGATCCACAAACTCCGTCATTCCACATGGATTTCCGCCCCCTCCTCGACGACTTTCCGGACTTGTTCTCTACAGCCCCGGGTCTTCCCCCGGTTCGGCCCACGGATCACCCAATTGTTCTCCATCCAACCTCGGCGGCGGTGTCCGTCCGGCCTTACCGCTACGGGCACGCCCAAAAGGACGAGATCGAACGCCTCGTGCGGGAGATGTTGATCGGCGGGCTCATTCGCCCCAGTTCCAGTCCCTTCTCCAGTCCGGTCTTGTTGGTGCGCAAGAAGGATGGAAGTTGGCGCTTCTGCGTGGATTACCGCGAGTTGAACAAAGCGACGGTACCGGACAAGTACCCCATCCCCGTAATCCAGGAGCTTCTGGATGAGTTACACGGGGCGGCCTACTTCACTAAGCTGGATCTCCGCGCCGGCTACCATCAAATCCGGGTGCGCGCCGAGGACGTCCACAAAACGGCTTTTCGGACTCACGACGGCCACTTTGAGTTTTTGGTGATGCCTTTTGGCCTCACCAATGCGCCGGCCACCTTCCAGGCGACCATGAATGATCTCTTCCGGCCGGTACTTCGAAAACATGTTCTCGTTTTTTTCGATGACATTTTGGTTTTTAGTCCAACTTGGCAGGAACACCTCGTCCACGTGCGCCGCACCTTCACCACCTTGCGGAGCCACCGCATGGTGCTTAATCAAAAAAAATGCTCATTCGATATGACGAGCGTCAGTTACTTGGGCCATACCATCTCTTCCAACGGCGTCGCCATGGATATCGACAAGGTTCAGGCGGTGCTCCATTGGCCGCCGCCGACTTCCCTCCGCGAAGTCCGTGGATTTCTGGGACTCACCGGCTACTATCGCCGGTTCATCAAGGATTACGGCGCCATCGCCCGCCCCCTTACTCAACTCCTTAAAGGGGCCGAGGATGCCCGTTTCGATTGGCCGACCGCGGCCATGTCTGCCTTCTCCACCCTTCAATCGGCGCTCGTGCACGCCCCGGTCTTGGCAATGCCCGATTTCAAGCAACCCTTCGTCGTGGAATGTGACGCCTCCGGCACCGGAGTGGGGGCCGTTCTTATGCAAGCCGGCCGCCCGATCGCGTACTTTAGCCGAGCTTTTTCCTCCATAGTCCGCAGTCGTTCGGCCTACGAGAACGAGTTGATGGCCCTCGTGCTCGCCGTACAACATTGGCGGCCCTATCTTCTTGGCCGCGCTTTTGTGGTTCGGACGGACCACCACAGTCTCCGGTATCTTCTCCAACAAAAAATCGCGACGCCTGCACAACAAGTATGGGTCGCCAAGCTCTTGGGATACGACTTTACGATCGAGTTCCGCTCCGGTAAATCAAACAAGGCGGTCGACGCGCTCTCCCGCGTACCGCCCTCATCCGAGCTCACCGCCATCTCTCGCCCCATTTGGGACGACGCCGCCACAATTCAACTGGAAGTGGATCGGGACCCGCGCCTCTCCGCAATCCGGCGGACTCTTCTCACGAACCCGGCGGCTCATCCGCCGTATACTCTTATCGGAGGCCGACTGTTTCATCGAGGCCGTCTTGTGCTATCCACGGCCGCCGCCAGTATCCCGCGCCTTCTCGCCGAGTTCCACTCCACACCGTCCGGCGGACATGCTGGAGCGTTCCGGACATATCGACGTTTGGCGGCCTCTCTCTATTGGCCGAACATGCTCCGCCAAGTGAAGGCCTACGTAGCGGCTTGCCTACCGTGTCAGAAGGCCAAGTATGAGGCCATGTTTCCGGGCGGGCTCCTTCAACCATTACCCATTCCGGAGCGGATTTGGGAGGATATTGCCATGGATTTCATCACGCGCCTCCCACGCTCGAATGGATTCGACTGCATCTTGGTGGTCGTGGATCGCCTCACAAAGTATGGACATTTCATTCCGCTCCGGCATCCCTATACGGCGGCCACGGTGGCCGACTGTTTCATCGCGGAGATAGTACGACTCCACGGGTTTCCACGCTCTATCGTCAGCGACCGCGACCCGCTCTTCCTCAGTGGATTTTGGACGTCACTTTTTCGGCTCCAGGGCACTCGACTTCGCATGAGCACAGCCTACCACCCGCAAACCGACGGCCAGTCGGAGGTCCTTAACCGCTGCTTGGAGACATACCTCCGCTGCTTTATCGGGGAGCGCCCGAACACATGGGCCAAATGGTTATGTTGGGCCGAGTATTCTTACAATACGGCTTACCACCATGCCGCGGCTACCACTCCCTTTGAAACCGTCTACGGACGGCCTCCTCCGTCCATCATTCGCCACCTTCCAGGGGAGTGCCCGGTAGCCACCTTAGCCGATCACCTTCATGATCGGGATGTCATTTTGGATAGCCTTAAACATCACCTCCAACGAGCCCAAGAGAAGATGCGATCCTTTGCGAATCGGAAGCGCCGCGACCTCTCCTTCCAAGCGGGCGACAAGGTTTTCATCAAACTCCACCCCTACCGCCAACTTTCGGTAGCTCGCCGTTCCTCTCCGAAGCTTGCACCTCGGTTCTTCGGGCCATACGAAGTACTCAGCCGTATTGGCGCGGTGGCCTACCGGCTCCGCCTACCGCCACATAGCCGCATTCATCCGGTTTTCCACGTATCCCAACTCCGCCGGGTCATTGGCGACCACCCGGCTGTGGAACCTCTACCCACCGAGGAGGAGGAATCGGGCATGGCGCCCCTCTACCCAGCGCATCATTGGCCACCGTCACCACTTACCCGGGGATGCGGCCCCCGAAGAGATCCGTGTGGCTTGGCAACATCGGCCGGAGAGCGACGCCACTTGGCTCATTCGCGACGACTTTCGCCGCCAATTTCCTGACTACTGCCTTGCGGACAAGGCCAATTTTCCAGATGGCGGTATTGTTACCGAATTACTCGAGGAGCCACCATGGAAGGTGTACACGCGAAGAGCTCGGGAGCGCAATGCTGGAGACGCGGTCGAGACCGGAGAACCGGCCGGGACGGGGTCGGGCGGAGGCACGGATGACGGCACCAACCCAACCGGAAATTAGGCCAAGCCCGGTTGGGCCGGTTGGGGCTGATTTCAGCTTTTTGGGTTTATTTTGTTTGTTTGGTTTATTGTAATTTGAAACCCTATATATGGGTTTGGACTCTTGTTTGGTTTTTTTATCTTTGGATGATCAATGAATTGAGGGCTGCCCCCTTTTCTCCTCTCTCAACCCTAACTCTCTCTTCTTCCCCTCTTCCGGCCGCCCTTCCCCTTGCCGGCATTCCCTCTCCACTCTCCTAGAAGGTATTATCTGCCCTCCACCCTCCCGACCTTGACTACCTCATTCAACATACAGGAGCCTTCTCTCAGTTTCCCGATCACGGCATCGAGAGATACCTACACCGCATCACAGCCGACAGATCCCAGCGTCGGCGACGCCTATGTTCATACGAGGCGCCCGAACCCGCTCCATCTTCCAGCGCATCTAGTCCCACTGTCAATGTCATCGATCGGGTCAGCCGATCACCTCCAAGGCCTCCAGCTGTTCCACGGCCTCTATAGTCCACTGCGTTGTCTCCCTACCTTCGCCACCGCGAAGGGGCTTCCCCACAACAACGATCGCAGCCTCCACCTATCGCCTTCGATGCATCGACGTAGTTGCGGCCCCTCTCCCTTCTATCAGTCGACGATGAACCCGACGGTCCCGGAGCAGAGCCATCAATATTTTCCCTGCCATATCGCATTGATGCAGTCGACACTCTCTCCCACCATCGAGCCACACACCTTTATCTTTTTCCCAATTAATCAATTAAGTAAATTATTTTGTATTTTCTTGTTTAGTTGGCCTCCCCCATCTATATAAGGGGTAGGGTTTTATGTGTGATCTTATCTTGGATGTATGAAAGATTTAAGGGTTGCTCCCTAAGTTCCTCTCTTATTCTTCCTACTTTCTTCTCGCTCACCACCGCCAACACCTTCTCTTGTCGGATTCCTCTCGAGAATCTATCGTAATTGTAACAGCTTCATTGAATGATCTAGACTTACAAAGGAGAGGGAAGATGAGGAGTAGAGAGGGTGTTTGGTCGTCCGAAGATGGAAGGACATGATGTGGACAATTAAAGGAGAAGCAGGGCACACAAGGAGGTTACATCTAAGGGAGGAAGGTGAGGTAGAACCGTAGAAGTCAAAGACTATTGCGACAAATCAAGGGGATGATGTATCAACACTGAGAAACAACATCAAATTAAGGGGACTTTAGGTAGGGGACCAGCTAAGAATGATTTAGGCAAACTCAAGCTTAACTATACCACACACGGCTTACACATTTATCATGCAACTAATATAATATGACATTAACCAATAAGCAAAGGTGGTATTTTACTTATGGGCAAACAAATAATGATTTAGTTTAATCCAAGCTTAACCATGACATGATGGATTACAAATAAATCAAGCAACTCATATAATTCAACATTCACTCATAACTAAAGGTCAACTTACCCATGGAAAGCACACATGACCCATAACTAAAGGTCAACTTACCCACATGGCCCATAACTAAAGGTCAATTTACCCATGAAAAACACACATGAACAATAACTAAAGGTCGACTTACCCAAGACAAACACACATGACCCATAACTAAAGGTCAACTTACCCACAACAAATACACATGACCCATAACTAAAAGGTCAACTTAACCACGACAAACACACATGACCCATAAAATGAGGTCAACGTACACACGAATAACTCTTAATAAACAAATATATAAGTATATAAGTCTCATAAAAGTATAAAACATTATGTTAATGCATCTTAGATGCTTGCTTTGAAGAATCTAACCGTGCCAAATTAAACTCTTGAGTAAATGAAATGGTCGGGATGAAAATGTCACATCTCCATCAAGAATATCCATAATCGTCAGATGACAAAATCACGTTCCATAGAATAAGATACTTAAACATATGCCATCTCACATGTGATTTCAATAGTGGAGATGACAATGTTGAAGGAACAATGTATATGTACCTACAAGGTCACCATAAGTTCCAATATGGCACTCACAAAAAGAGACCTGCATAAAGATTGGAGTACTCAGAAGGTTCAAAGTACTAAGGTGACATCTCATATCAAGCATTCTGATGCAGGACGAATCTATAGGTGGCGGGAAAACGGTGAGCTAACCTACATGCTATGCAAAGCCCGGCGGATTAAATCACAGATTGAATAATAAATAATAACATCTCACGCAGTTAATTCAAAACAAGGCAAAATAATTTATTAGGGCAGAGCAAGCTAAGGCTTTCCTCCGCGTGGAGGGACAAAGCAGGAGCGCGCGACAAATGAACCCTGTAAATCACAATGATAATCTAACAAACAACTACCATGCAAGATATTCAAAACAAGCATAAGATCTAATCTAATATAAATATGTTGAAAATAAAAATCCAGTACAACGAAATCTCACCAGAAAGTAGGCTGATCAAGGCACTGAAGAATCTGAAGCCGGAGATGTGTGTACGGCGATCTGAGGCGGAACCAGTGGCGTGGAAATAGCGTCGGTGGCTGTCCTCGACGGTGGATGGTAAAATTGGACCGAAAATGGGTAGTTCCGACCACATAGGTAGAGATCCGGACGGGGAAGAGTAGATTCAACAATATGAGGTCAGATCCAGACTGAAAATTTCTAGATCTGGGTTGATCAGGAAGGGAAAGAGTAGGGATGGTGGCTCCACGTATGAGGGCTGGCGCCTAGGACTAAGGTGCTGGATAGGTGGGGCGGTGGCTATAGAAGTGGGAAGAGGGCTCGGCGACTTGCTGGAAGGGGAATAAGAGGTCGGCGGTGGAGGGAGTTGTTGGGGAGGTGCGGTTGAAGGTGAGGGCTGCTAGGGCCGGCGGTGCAGGGAAGAGGAAACAACAGGCCGATGGTGGATCGGAGACCGACTGGCTGAGGAAACTTTAGAAAATGAACAGTGAATTTCATTATTCAATAATATAATTGAATAGAAACCGGTTTTTTCTGGCCAGCCCTCTGGAGGCTACGTATGGGAGGAGCTGGGTGGTTGTGGGAGGAGTTTGAGAGGGGGAAAAGAGAGCTAGGGTTAGGGGAAGGCTTGAGGAGGAAGATACCAACCTACGAGTCGTTACCTAGGGTTCCACGGAGTCGGCACCGTGGCGGGATCACGAGAATCCGGGAATACAAATCTCCAAATTCTGCAATAGCTACAAAATAACCCACTACCTATCTATTTATAATAAAAAAAGGCTAGGGCATCACACCTTCAACGACTATGATTGGCCGGAGGTGGGGACACCCAAATACATCAAAATACAATGCAAACTAGTGAAGTTATATATCAAATTGATTCACAACGCGAATCCGAACACATCTGCGGAGTCCAATCGTCGATCCAGGCACGTCATATATGGAACGTCGCCAATTGGCCCTGAACGAGCTCAAAACTCATCCTCCACTGCAGGTCCTCGTCTCAATTCCGCATCACATTCCATTGATATCTATGAGTTCTAACTGAAGCTCAAGAGACTTAGCCACATACAAGTATGGCAACCAGTTAGAGAGGAATCACAGTTAGACCTACAAGCGGTGCGGTTCAGTGTGATCCGGGACAAAACCAAAACAACATCGTAGGTGTGTGGTTTTGGACTAACCCAAACCGCACTACACCGAAACCAAGCGGTGCGGTTTGAATTAGGTGCGATTTTATGTCAGTTTTTCGGTGCGTTTGGTTTTTGACAGTTCTTTTTATCCTGTAATTTGGGAAAGATTTGACAAAGCAACATGTACTCTCGTTGGACTATTTTAATTTGGGAAAGATTTAAAAAATTGCTTAGTTTTGCATGCTATTTTAGCCTACTATACATGGAGATAATATGTCAAAAAAAGTTAAGGGTGTGGAACTATTTCTCAAAAGAAAATAAGTCATGATGAAAAAAAGAATCATTCTTTTTAAAGTTTTATCTTCAGACAAGTAACTATGAAGCTAAGCTCACATATTATCCTCCTTAAATAAAAATAAGATCAGAACAAACAAATAACTCATAAATAATTGACATTATTGTAATATAATTTAATTTACAAAAAAATCTGGACATATCAAAAAGATCATAATAGAAAAAGTAGCAGCACAACTTCACAACCAACATATCAGCATATGTTTATGCATATAAAATTAATTAGCAGGTTTTGATGGAGATCGCCGTGATTCGTTCCTCGTCCGGGTAATCTAAGTCCGCAGATGTGTCCGAACGATCGTTCCGACTCTTTTTGATGTATTATTTCATGTACTTTGGGTTGTATTTGACACCCGATCGGCCGGGACAATATGAGCCGTCCAACTAGGGTGCCCTAAGTCGTTTATGGTTTTTTCCTCTTATTTATATGCATGCAGGGGGTCCGGTTTAGGGATCAGAAGGTGCTCTCTTGCAACCGGCTGGACAACCTCGGTGGACTCTGAGCATCGCTGCTACCGTGCGCCTCTTTCCCGCCTGGTTCGAGCCTTTCCCAGCCCCACCGCCTCCCCCTTTCCCTTCCAATCACTCCTAGCCCTCTCTCCTGCGATGCCGCAATCCTTCCGTTGTTCTCCCAGCCCCGACGAACCGCCCAACAGCCCACCGACTCCTCCCCGCCATATCATCCAGCCTGTCTACAACCTTTACTGTTAGATCTACTATTTTTTCGAGCCCCTGCCACCTTCCCCAACCCTATCGCCGCCTCCCACATACTCTCCAGCCCTGTTCAGCCATCCCACAACCTTCCCCTGTTTAGTCCCTGCCACCAACAACTCCCCCACTTCCACCTAAATCCTCCAGATCTACCTCATCCAACCCCCGCAGCACATCCATGGAGTCGCTCATCGTGCCAAGGGCAATACAGTCGTCGGCTTCCCATCTCTAATCACACCACCACATGCATGAGTAAATTTAGGTATGGATGTTTTATTTCTCTTTGTTGAATGCTTTGGTATTGAACTATTGTCATGGGTCTTTTAATTCTCTTATGCGCTTGTTATCAATATTCGTCGTTTAACTTGTGGCACGTATTCAGCGTACTTGAATGGTATTTGCGCCTCATCTCGATGGTAATCATAAACTATTCTTTATTCGACTTAACTCATTTCTGATTGTGCAAGTTGTTTTTTGAGCTAATTAAATTTCAATTACTACTAAATAGATCTTGAGCCGGACTGTTGCATCTTTGTTTCATTTGCACTGCATGTTAGTTGTTGAGTTTGTCAGTCTACCCTTGCATCAGGTTTATTAGACCTAGCCATGCTCACCAGATCGCCAAACAAATTGTCTTCCTGTTTTGAATGCTTCATCGACAGTTGCAGGTAAGAAGATGTAGGAGATTGTCGTGCAATCTTATATTGATTCAGGAGCGTACATAGAAAATAATGTCAAATAATATGGGCGATTTGGCTT
Source organism: Platanthera guangdongensis (assembly GCA_039583875.1). NCBI lineage: Eukaryota > Viridiplantae > Streptophyta > Magnoliopsida > Asparagales > Orchidaceae > Platanthera > Platanthera guangdongensis. Next base: position 159,802,849 of record CM077165.1, on the reverse strand, counting down.
CCAACTTGAACAAACACAAAATCACTTCTTTAAAACAAGCCCAATTACCTAGTCCCGAACCTAAATACATATTATTCCCTAAAGGCTGAATGGTATACTCATCACAGAGCGCTGCAATGCAGTCTGCTCAGTTTCAAGGAGTTCATAACTGCACCGCACCAGTAGGGGGCCGGTTTTCACGCACGTAAAACCGAATTGAGCCGCACCCGAGCAGCGTGGTTTGTCGACTTGGTGCGTTTTTTGATTTTTTTTGCACACCCTTAGGTAAACCCCTCCACTCCAGGAGTGTGCCTCAGTGGAACTCTATCACCACTAGGCAATTCACAAATACTTGTAATTGCAAGCTATGAGAGCAACGTCTAGTGTAAAATCACATAACTCAATGCAACAAGATTATAATCACAGATGTATAAGGATGTATCTGCTTTTGGTTGCCTGGGTGTCAGAGACTGACAACCTATAAGGACAACTGACGCGGAACAGAGCTGAGTACCTGCAGTGGAGGACGAGTTTTGGGTCCGTTCGGGGCCAATTGGCGACTTTCCATATATGGCGAGCCCGGATCGACGATCGGAATCCGCGGATGTGTCCGGATTTGCGTTGTGAATCGATTTGATATATTACTTCATTATTTTGCGTTTTATTTTGATGTATTTGAGTGGCCCCACATCCGGCCAATCATAGCCGTCGATGGTGGGATGCCATAATTCTCCTTTTATTATAAATAGGTAGTTTGTGGGCTGATTATGGGCATTGCAGAATTTGGTGAAGAGTATTCCCGGATTCCCGCGATCCCGCCACGGGGCCGACTCCGTGGAACCCTAGGTGACAACTCTTAGGTGTGTATCTCCCTCCCCAAGGTATCCCCTAAACCTAAGCCATTTTTCCTCCATCCAAACCCCTTTTCCGCCACACCCAAGCCCCAAACCAACAACCTAATTGATGGTTCCGCCCCCCATCCACAGCCTTGGTTTTCCCCCCTATCTTCCCCCACCAAACCTCCATAACCCCTCAAGGAGGCTAGTCGTCTATAGGTCAGCCACCCAACCCCCTCACCACACAACCAACAGGTGTTGTCCGCCCCCTCCCCTACAGTAGCCGATCCACTCCCCCCCCCCCCCCATCAGCCCCACCGCCTGTTTCCCCACCACCCAAAGCCACCGCCTCCCTTGGGGCCTCCTTAACAGCAACCGCCCTTCAACCCTACGCCGCCCCTCTTTGCCTCCAGCCCTCCCCTTCATGGAGCCACCTCCTCACAACCCTCCTTTCTAAATCTGTCTAGATCTGGACAATTTCAGCCCTGATCCACTATTTCCCCTCACCCTCCCCTCATTCCCTAGCCCAGATCCGCACCTAAACACAAGATCTACCCTTCCCTTGCCTGGATCTATCCTTACGCCGCCAGATCTACTCATTTCCGGTCCCTTCCCACCTTCCACTGTCGAGGACTGCTACCTACGCTACTTCCACGTCACTGGTTCCGCATTAGTACACCATCAAAACGCATCCGGCTCCGGATTCTTCAGTGTCTTGTTCAGCCCACTACTCGGTGAATGTTTGTTGTATCAGATTATTATTATTTTCAGCATATTTGTATTGGAATTGACGCTATATTTGTTTGTATATATTGAATTGTGGTAGTTTGTTTAGATAATTATCATGGTTTGCAGGATTTATTCGACGTACGCACTCGCTTTGGCCCTACGCGCTGAGGAAAACATAAGCTTGTTTTGCCCTATTAAATTATTCTGCCTTGCTATGAATTATTTGTATGGGATGTTATAATTTATTATTTAATTGAGATTTAACCGTCGGATTTGCATGACATGTAGGACTAGGTCACCGATTATCCGCGACCTATAGATTTGTCCTGCATCAATTGATATCAGAGTTAGGTTACGTGCTATCTTGATCGTAGAGTCTATAGGTTCACCATGTCTATGTATTACAATTATTCCTCTACTCAATTTGGAGATTTCGAGTCCACTTACACTCGCGTCCATGGAGCCCCGTCAGGAAGACCTTCACAACACTACACCGATTATTCTCGATTGCAGCACAACACCCTCAGATATTGTGTTGACCCACCAACATGACCCCATTATACTAGAGACGATCAGTATGATGATTGTCGTCGTTCATATCCTTGCACGCGAGCGAATTGTGTTGACCCTTTGACACGGCTCGATTACCTTAGAGATGACTATTATAAGGATCGTCGCGTTGAGAGATCTTGAGAGTAAATTTTGTACTGTTGCCCCTCTTTTTGACGGTTCATCGAGTCCCGAGTCTTTCAGTTATTGACTCGTGGATATGGAGTATTATCTCAATCATTTTGAATTATTCGGTGAATGTCGCGTCAAGTTTGCGAAACTTACACTTCTAGATCAGACAAGGGCTTATTGGTCTAGCGTTGAGAGGACCCGCGAGCGGAACCGTTTTCGTCACATCACTAGTTGGGTGGACATGAAGCATATATTGTGTCAGAGGTATCTGCCTTTGTCGTATCAGAGCCGCTTACTCGACCAATTATTTTTCCTTCAGCAAGGATCCATGTCTGTCGCTGAGTACATGGACCGTTTTGATGAGTTAGTGGTGAGGAGTAATATCCGTGAGGACCTAGCCATGACCAATTCTCGATTTCGGTATGGACTTCGGTCTGACATACGTACTAAGGTAGTTTATCATTGCTCGAAGTCTCTAAAGCAGACATATCAGCACGCCCTTCGTTAAGAGCAGTCTTTGAGATCCGCAAGAGCTGGTTAATGAGATTCTCACCTTGACCTCCGCAGTACGAGTCCCTCTAATACTGAGGTCACCACAATGCTTAACACTGTCCTGCCAGCCACGACAGAAGTGATACATGATGCGGATTGCTCTCATCCCAGTGAGGTGTTTAGCCCAGTAAGTGACTCATCTCTTGTTTTTGACCCGTCTTTTGTGACCCCGACTGAGAGCGAGTATGGGCGACCTATTGAGACTGTAATGTTGTGTCCCTCACCCACACCTATTCCTCTGTCATACACCGGGTTAGTTAGCACCACACCCACAGATCAATTCTTGAGTGTAAGTCTATGTCGCTCTCCCATTGTCATTAATCAGAGTCACATCACGACTGAGAGCCCAAAGTCTGGTATTGATCTCGTAGTGACTATGTCACCCATTCATGAGAACACTATCCCATATGATGGTACTCATTGGGAGGACCTTGACCCTAGTGATGAGTTCTATGACGAGCCCCCAGTTGAGCCTCCTGATGATCTGCCGCATCCTGGTGAGGATGAGATTCAGGCGAGCCCCGCATGTATGATTATCGATTTATTGATGCCTCTTCCATTATCGTCCCTAACCGCGCCCCGAAGGATGAATATTGTGTGGAGCAACCAATATTTAGGGCACCACCTGCTGACACAACGCACTGTCAATGAGTTTTGGGATACACCACCTACTGACCCACCAAACAAGTTCTTTCCTTTCAGGGATACTCCCCACACTATAGAGTCACATCTTCTAGTCTATGTACACGATTTTCACCCAGGTGGTCGTCTCATTCGCGATGACTTTTCGTACACACCTCCTAGTGAGCCCCTTGATGTATTACGTTCCCTGAGAGACATTTGACATGTTACAAGCTCATATTTGAATGTAGATGTCTCGGACATTCACCAGAACACTCGTCACACACAGGATGAGCTTTTCTACACTCCCCCGAGAGAGCCTTCTGATAGGCCACCTTCTGCGATAGATTTTCAAGTCATTATTAGATTTTCACATACAGAGCATGTTGTGTCGTTCATGTTTCATTTGAATCATTTGCATGAGTCTGTTGAGTCGTTTCTTCATCATTTGCATGTGTCTGATAACTTGTTTGTCCATCGTTTACGTGTGTCATGAGTCGGTCCGACGGAGAATCCACGATGATAATAAATTTTGTAAATCACATGCAGAAGTTCATTGGCAAGAGCAGGTACTTCATGAATGCGAGCAGGTAATGGCGAGAATCTGCGTTGCGAGGCTCCATGCGAGGCTTGTCAAAAGCTTGAGCATTAGGCGAATGTATTACTTTATAATCATAAGACGGATCGAAGCAAATACCTATGATCTTAATATTCATGCAAGTATAGGCATCCATCTGATATTTAATGTTGAAGATCTGACGCCATACTATGAGCCTCGCGAGTATTTGAACCCAAGTAGTAGGGAATTCCAATCGCCCACACCTCCACTTTCGTGGCCTTACCACCTTAATAGCCCACCTACGTCTGATGACCACCATAGCTCACCCATTTCTGACACCCACCCACCTGGGGACTTATCTTCTTTGGTTCCACCTCCAGCACTGTCGATCGCACCGGGATCTACCACTCGTAAGTTGAGCGTTGAGAGCATTTTGGAGACCAAATTTCGCCGGCACATTCCTACAACAGACGTTGATGACACCTGAGTACTTGTTGCTGAGCTTGATCGATTCAACCCTAGACTTCAACTTCAGTACGTTCGTCTTCATTCACCGGAGATGACAACTTTTCAGTCTGGGAGAGTTGATTGACGAGGACACTCTTCGATCGATGACACTTGGACGACCACTAGTGAACCTCTTCGAGTCTTACCTGGCATAAATTTTGATCCCTATCATTGTGAGATGAATTCTTTCAAGACGGGGAGATTGATGCGGAGCAAAAACGGGGACTTGCAGTGGAGGACAAGTTTTGGGCCCGTTCGGGGCCAATTGTCGACTTTCCATATATGGTGTGCCCGGATCAACGATCAGACTCTGCAGATGTGTCCGGATTCGCGCTGTGAATCGATTTGATATATTACTTCATTATTTTGCATTTTATTTTGATTTATTTGAGTGGTCCCGCCTCCGGCCAATCATAGTCGTCGATAATGTGATGCCCTAATTCTCCTTTTATTATAAATAGGTAGTTTGTGGGCTGATTAGGGGTATTGCAGAATTTGATGAAGAGTATTCCCAGAATCCCGCGATCCCGCCACGGTGCCAACTCTGTAGAACCCTGGGTGACGACTCCTATGTGAGTATCTCCCTCCCCAAGATATCCCATAACCCTAAGCCACTTTTCCCTCCCTCCAAACCCCATTTTCGCCGCCCCAAGCCCCAAACCAGCCGCCTAATTGCTGGTTCCACCCCCCATCCACAGCTTTGTTTTTTTTATTTTCGTCTATCTTCCCCCACCAGACCTCTATAACCCCTCCAGGAGGCTAGCCAAACTCCTCCCAGCAAGCTACAGGTCAGCCACCCAACCCCCTCATCACACACAGCCAACAGGTGTTGTCCGCCCCCTCCCCTACAGCAGTCGATCCACTCCTCCCCCCATCAGCCCCACCGCCTATTTCCCCACCACCCAAAGCCACCGCTGCCCTTGGGGAATCCTTCACAGCAGCCGCCCGTCAACCCTAAGCTGCCCCTCAATGCCTCCAGCCCTTCCCTTCGTGGAACCACCTCCTCACAGCCCTCCTTTCAAAATCTATTCAGATTTGGACCATTTTAGCCCCGATCCACTATTTCCCCTCACCCTCCCCTAATTCCCTAGCCCGGATCCGCTTCTAAACACTGAATCTACCCTTCTCTCGCTCGGATCTATCCTTACGCCACCAGATCTATTCATTTCCGGTCGAAATCCAGCATCTTCAAGATCGTCGCCGGCGCCTCGAATATCTTCCATCCAATCTCTGCATCCATGTTGCACTTGGCTGAGGATAAAAGCTCTGATCCATCTGGTAGACGCACCCTCCTAATCGTGCGGGTGAAGCAGTGTACGCCTTCTAGTCCCTCCAGGAAGTCTTCGAATACGAATGAGTGCGAGACACCCATATCGATCAAAGTATTGGCAGGCTTGCCGCTAATAAAGACTATACCCGAGGGTTTTGTTTGGTTATGTCATGTTGTTGTTTTACTAAGGATTATAAGGTACTATAATTTGAAATTAAAATGCAGTTAAACTTAAGTACCTGTGATGAATTCCTCAGGGTTCCTCGGCTCGGCGAGATCCAATGCACACATCTGTTCTGGCCTTCGGCCTCTACCGTGAGGTCCTCGGACCCGACCTCGTCCTCGGTCTCGTCCCCGCTGTGCTGGAGGGGCTGCCAGAGATGGAGGATGAGGTGGACGAAACTGCCGAGGGCAGTCAGCTGTAATGCGTCCTGGCTAGTGGCACCCAAAAGATATCATCTGTAGGTGACCTCGATCATCTTGCCTCATCGACTCATGGATCTGCAACAGTGGAGGAGCTAATACCGCAGGAGGTCTCTGCTCCTGCCTGAAGTTAGGACGATGACGTCCTTCACCTCTCCTGTGGCTCATAACTCTGCCCCGCTGCGAGTCTCGGCTGCTCTCCCCGAGGGGTGGCTCATCTAGCGGTCTCTTTCCTCTATTTTGCACCATCAACTGATCCACCTCCAACTTCTTTGTCATCCCTATGATCTGGGCTGAAGTGCCATGAGATATAAATAGTAGTGTCTGCCTCATTCGATCTCTGAGTCCCCGATAGAACCTCTTCGCAAACATCCTATCATCCAAGTCATGTATCCCAGCAAATCTGGCCAAATGGGAGAACTCCCTCTGGTATTTTATCACAGACTTGCACCCCTGTCAGAGGTTCAAGAACCTCTCCTTCAGCTCGTCCCTATCCGTAGTGGTCACAAAGTGGTTCAAGAAAACTTCGTTGAACTCCTCCCATGAAATGTCGGAAGGATCTCTATCTGCATAGTGGAATCTATCAAGGACTTCCACCTCCTCTTCGCATGGGCATCTAGCGCGGAAGTCGCCAAAGAAACTGCCATGCTGACTGGGCAACTAATGCCTGCGAGCATCTCCTGTATAGTCTCAAGCCATTCCTCCGTATTCATTGCATTCTCTGCCCCATGATACATCGGAGGAGACAGACTCTTGAATGCATTCAACTAATTCGATCCCGGATTCGGCTGCACGACCGGGAGCACCTGAGCTCTGAAGGCCTCCAGGAAAGCCGTCAAAGTCTGCCCCAACTCCGTCTGCTGAAAAGGAGTGGCAGTCGGAGGGGGAGGGGCGACATTTTGCGGTGCGGTGGCGACTAACCTGTGTTAGTGTCATCATAAGGAGGCGGCTCCAATGTGTCACCATAAGGCGGCGGGGATGGGTCTTACAAACTGTTATCACTTAACAAACGACCATATGAGAAAGAAGTCCACAACACTGGGTCACCTGACTCGAGCATTAGTTTACGGATAAACTATGCAGCGGAAGCAATGGTGTGCTCATGTGTAAAAAGTAAAAAAAATAGTCCATTTAAGCAATGAGTTGGGTCAATCCTAATATAACCTTACCATTTGTGTAGCCCCCACAGGCCACCGCACCGCAGAATGTCGTCCCTCCCCCTCCCATTGCCACTCCTTTTCAGCGGACGGAGTTGGGGCAGACTTTGACGGCTATCCTTGAGTCCTTTAGAGCTCAGCAGGTCCCGGCCATGCAGCCGAATCTGGGATCGAATTGGTTGAATGCATTCAAGAGTCCGTCTCCCCCGATGTATCATGAGACAGAGAATGTGGTGAAAACGGAGGAATGACTTGAGGCCATACAGGAGATGATCACATGCATTAGCTACCCAGTCAGCAAGACAGTTTCTTTGGCGACCTCCGCGCTAGATGCCCCAGCGAAGAGGTGGTGGAAGTCCTTGATGGATTCCACTTATGCAGATAGAGAGCCTTCTGACATTTCATGGGAGGAGTTCAACGAAGTTTTCTTGGACCACTTTGTGACCACTACGGATAGGGACGAGCTCGAGGAGAGGTTATTGAACCTCCGACAGGGGAGCAGGTCTGTGATAGAGTACCATAGGTAGTTCTCCCATTTGGCCAGATTTGCGGGGATGCATGACTTGGATGATAGGAAGTTTGTGAAGAGGTTCTATCGGAGACTCAGAGATCGAATGAGGCAGACACTACTATTTATATCTCATGGCACTTCGGCCCAGATCATAGAGATGACAAAAAAATTGGAGGCGGATCAGTTGATGGTGCAAAATAGAGGGAAGAAACCGCTAGATGAGCCACCCCTCGGGGAGAGCAGCAGGGGCTCGCAGCGGGGCAGAGTTATGAGCCACATGAGAGGTGGAGGACGTCATCGTCCTAACTTCAGGCAGGAGCAGAGACCTCCTGCGGTATTAGCTCCTCCACTGTTGCAGATCCATGAGCCGACGAGGCAAGATGATCGAGGTCACCTACAGGTGATATGTTTTGGGTGCCACCAGCCAGGACACATTACAGCTGACTGTCCTCAGCCGTTTCGTCCACCTCCTCCACCACCTCTGGCAGCCCCTCCAACACAGCGGGGTCGAGGCCGAGGACGAGGTCGGGGCCAAGGACATCACGGTAGAGGTCGAAGGCCAAAACAGATGTATGCATTGGATCTCGCCGAGCCGAGGAATCCAGAGGAAGTCACACAAGTACTTAAGTTTAACTGCATTTTAATTTCAAATTATAGTATCTTATAATCCTTAGTAGAACAACACCATGACATAACCAAACAAAACTCTCAGTTAAAATCTTTATTAGCGGCATGCCAACCCATACTTTGTTCGATATGGATGCCTCGTACTCATTCGTATCTGAAGACTTCCTGGAGGGACTAGAAGGCGTACACCGCTTCACCGACACGACTAGGAGGGCGCGTCTACCAGATGGATCAGAGCTTTTATCCTCAGCCAAGTGCAACATGGATGCAGGGATTGGAGGGAAGATATTTGAGGCGCCGACGACGATCTTGAAGATGACAGATTTTGACCTGATTCTATGCATGACATGGTTGCACTGGAACCATGCTCGGATTGATTACCCAACAAAGAGGATCACCCTAGGTCACGGAGATTCAAAAATCGTCATCAAAGGAGGCAGCCCCTCCAGCACAGCGGGGCCGAGGACCTCACGGTAGAGGCCGAAGGCCAGAACAGATGTATGCATTGGATCTCGCCAAGCCGAGGAACCCTGAGGAAGTCATCACAGGTACTTAAGTTTAACTGCATTTTAATTTCAAATTGTAGTACCTCATAATCCTTAGTAGAACAACAACATGACATAACCAAACAAAACAGTCAGGTATAGTCTTTATTAGCGGCAAGGCTGTCCATACTTTGTTCGATACGGGTACCTCACACTCATTCGTATCCGAAGACTTCCTGGAGGGACTAGAAGGCGTACACCGCGTCACCGGCATGACTAGGAGGGTGCGTCTACCAGATGGATCAGAGTTTTAATCCTCAGCCAAGTGCAACATGGATGCAGAGATTGGAGGGAAGATATTTGAGGCGCCGGCAACGATCTTGAAGATGCCGGATTTCGACCTGATTCTGGGCATGACATGGTTGCACTGGAACCATGCTCGGATTGATTTCCCAACAAGGAGGATCACCCTGCGTCACAGAGATTCAGAAATCGTCACCGAAGGTATTAGACATGTTTCCCGTATTCTATTATCATCTGTACAGGCTGTCAAAGCCCATGAGCAGGGAGACGATGTGTACCTGATCTGCTTCGAGATGGCGGAAGCAGGAGCCTAAATTACTGATATTCCGGTAGTATAAGACTTCTCCGACGTATTCCCGGAGAAATTGTTCGGATTGCCTCCGGTTCGAGATATGGATTTCCGGATCTAGTTGGTACCAGGAGCGAGACCTGTAGCTCGGGTACCTTACAGGATGACACCCAAGGAGTTGGCGGAGTTCAGGACCCAGTTACAAGAACTTGTGAAGTCAGGTTTTGTTCGACCGAGTTCATCACCATGGGGAGCCCCAGTATTATTTGTCAAGAAGAAGGATGGGTCGCTACGACTCTGCATCGACTACCGGGAGCTGAACCGGTTGACAGTGTGGAATATTTATCCACTGCCTCGGATTGATGAGCTGTTTGACTAACTGCAGGGGGCCATTGGTTCTCCAAGCTTAATTTGAGATCTGGATATTACCAGCTGCGAATCCGGGAGGACATTCCGAAGACAGCTTTCAGTGCGCGGTACGGGCTCTACAAGTTCACAGTGATGCCCTTCGGGCTCACGAATGCTCCTTCCGCATTCATGAGTCTGATGAACCATGTGTTTGAGCCCTACTTGGACATATTCGTCATAGTCTTTATTGACGATATCTTGATCTACTTTAACACGAAGGAGGAGCATTCTCAGCACTTGGCACTGGTGTTGGGCAAGTTGAGGGAGCATCAGATGTACGTCAAGTTCCACAAGACCGTCTTCGTCGCATCACTAGTTGGGGGGCATAAAACATACATTGTGTCAGAGGTATCTGCGTTCGTCATATCAGAGTCATTTGTTCGACCAATTATTTTCCCTTCAGCAAGAATCCATGTCTGTGCTAAGTGCATGGATCGCTTTGATGAGTTAATTGTGAGGAGCTATATCTGAGAGGACCGAGTCATGGCCACTACCAGATTTCGCTCTAGGCTTCGATCTGACATTCGTACTAAGGTAGTTTATCATAACTCGGAGTTCCTCAAGCAGACATGTCAGCTCTCCCTTCGTTATGAACAGTCATTGAGATCCGCAAGAGCTTGTCGATGGGATTCTCACCTTGACCACTGCAGTACGAGTCCCTCCCACACTGAGGTCACCACGACGCCTACCATTATCATATCAGCCACGACAGAAGTGATACCTGATGCAGATTACTCTCACCCCAGTGAGGTGCATGGCCCAGTGAGTGACCTATCTCGTGTCTCTGACCCATCTCCTGTGACCCCGAATGAGAGTGAGCCTGAGCGATCTATTGAGTCTGTAATGTTGTGCCGCTCACTCACACATCTTCTTTTGTCATGCATCGAGTTAGTTGGCACCGCAACTACAGACCCATTTCTTGACACCGCACTCACGGAGCCATTCTTGAGTGTAAGTATATGTCGTTCTCCCATTGTTATTACCCTGAGTCACATCACAAACAAGAGCCCAGAGCCTGGTGTTGATCTCGTAGTGACTATGTCACCCATTCACGGGGACACGACCCCTTACAATGGTACTCACATGGAGGATCATGACCCTAATGACAAGTTTTACGATGACCCCCCTTGTTGAGCCTCCTGATGAGCCACCACATCCTGGTGAGGATGACATTCGGGTGAGACGCTCGTTTATGAGCTTTGAATTATCAGCGTCTCTTTCGCTGTCATCTATAACCTTGCCCTAGAGAATTGATCTTGCGTGGAGCATAACGTATGTAGGGCCTTCCTTGAGTACGCTTGAGCATACTCATATTTTGAGGGTCTACCTTATAACACATTACACTCTGGATAAGTTTTGGGACACGCCACCCGCTGACCCACCCGACGAGTTCTTCCTTGTCGGGGACACTCACAACATTTCAGAGTCACGCGTTCTAGTCAGTGCACACGATCTTCATTCAGGTGGTCGCCTCATTCACGATTACTTCTCGTACACACCTCCTGGTGAGCCTCTAATGTGTCACGTTCCCTAAGAAACATTTGGCTCCCTACGAGCTTGTATTTGAGTATGGGTGTCTCACATGGTCACCTGAACACTCGACACACTCGGGATGAATTTTTCTACACTCCACCAAGGGAGCCACCTGATCAACCACCACATTTTAGAGACACCCCGGTCATTATTAGATTTCCACATAGAAAGCATGTTATGTCGGTCATGTTTTATTTACATCATTTACGTGAATCTGTTGATTCGTTTATTCATCATTTGCATGAGTCTGTTTTGTTGTATATTCATCGTATGCATGTGTGTTATGAGTCGATCCGACAAATAATCCATATTGGTAATAAATCTTGTAAATCACATACTGATGTTCATTGACAAGCGCAGGTACTTCATGAAGGCAAACAAGTGAAGGTGAGAATCTGCATTGTGAGGCTCTGAGCTAGACTTCCTAAAAGTTTGAGCGTTTGGCAAATGGGTCTCTACTCAAACCTGAGACGCGTCGGGACAAATGCTTATGATCTGGACATCTCCGCGAGCATGGTTACCCATACTGTATTCAATGTCGAGGACCTGACGCCATACTTTGCACCTTACGAGTATTCGGGCCCTCATCTTGGCAGCCATCCTGAGCCTTTACCACCATTTTTACCACCCACCACTCAGTCTACACCCAAGCTCTTGCTGTCACATTCATTGTCCCGTGCTCAGCCCACTTCTGACCCCCGCTTACCCGAGATCCTGTCTCCAATGGCTTCACCATTAGCACCTCAGATCCCGCCGGATCCTTCTACTCGTGTGTTGAGAGATGAGCTTATCACTAAGATCATTACGCATGAATCCTCCCCCTCTACAGACAGTCTGGTGGGCTGCTACCTGGTTCGCTGGCGCGGACGACTCTTCACCGACGATACTTGGATGCTATCAGCGGAGCTTGATCGACTCGCCCCGGGACTTCGACTTCAGTACGACCGTCTCCATTCATCGGAGATGGAAGCTTTCAGTCTGGAGGAGTTGTTTGGTGAGGACACTTTTAAAACAATGACACTTGGATGACCTCTGGTGGACCTCTTCGAGCTTTACCTGACATACAACAAGAGAATTCATTCATCAGAAGATGAATTTTTTTAAGCAGGGGAGAGTGATGCAGAGCAGAGCCGATGATGTCAAGTGGAAGACGAGTTTTGAGCTCATTCAGGGCTAATTTGGCGACTTACCGTATATGGCGTGCCCTGATCGACAATCTGACTCCGTGGATGCGTTCGGATTCGCGTTGCGAATCAATTTCATATATAGCTGTGTATTTTTCAGGTTTTATTTCATGTAGTTTTAGCCCCGAGACCAACTACCAATTGTAGTCGTTGACTGAGTGCCCTAGTTTCAGTTTATTATAAATACGTTGTTAGGACAGCCGTCATCCTCATTGTTGAAAGAGTGGAGAGCTTCTTCCTTCATTCCGGTGATCTCCTCCACGGTGTCGACTCTGTGGAGACCCCTTGGTGACGACTCCTTGGGTAAGTGTGTATCTCTTTTGATTCTCCCACCGTCTTCTCCCTTTGGTTGTTGTCCGCACTCCTCCCTGCAGGCTGCCGCCCTTCCCACCCCCCAAAAATGTCGGCCTAGTTGTTGTCCAGATTTCCCCCTTTGTTTAACTTCAATCTCACTCTTCAAAAATTAAATTTATTGTGCACCAGTAAACTTTCCCCCTTCCCATTCCACCACCGGGCTTCACACTCTCCTCCCTGTAGTCGCTGACCCTCTTCTGTCATAGATCCAGCAAGCCGACCTCCCAACAGCCCCCTCCAGTCCACACCCCTCAGGCCGCCGCCCACCTATCCCCCTCAGGCCGCCGCCCACCTATCCCCCTCAGGCCGCCCCCACCTACTCTCCGACCGCCTCCAAAACAGACTGTCTTTCCTTTTTTCCAGATTCAGCCCTCCTTCAGTCCCACTCCCCACTTCCGGCCACCACCACCCCTCCCGACCACGTGGAGCCACCTCTAAACAGCCACACACATGGGATTTGCACAGTTATAGGCAAACCGGCCACGACCCAACCCCTGGCCTCCTCGATCCAACCCCCGACCAGTCTTCCCCTACCCGATCTAGTCACCCCACCACCGAAACCCCGCTTTGAGCCCTCCAACATTCAGATCCATTTATTTATAGCAGCCCTAATATTTGTATGGTGTTTTGTATCGGTTACAACTGATTCTTCAAAGGTCAATTTTAAAAGCAAACCAATGTTCACTATTAGCAAACCTTGGATATTAGCAAACCAACTATTTTGCAAATGACTATTCCCAAACATTTTTTTATTAGCTAATGGAGCCAGTGAGATAACATGAGGGAGAATGAAATTAATGGCTTTGAAATTATCCACACATCCATGATAAATGATTTGGCTATGCGCACCCCCATGATGGGGGATTTCGCAATGCACACCTCCATGATGGGGGATTTCACTATGTACACCCACATAATTGGGGATTTTTCTATGCACACCCCATGATGGGGAGTTGCTATGCGCACTCCCATGATGGGGGATTTCGTTATGCGCACCCCTATGATAGGGGATTTCGCTATGCGCACCCCTATGATGAGGGGCCTCGCTATGTGCACACCTATGATGAGGGACCTCGCTTTGTGCACCCCTATGATGGGATATTTAGCTATCTGCAACCCACGATGGGGGAGGGGACTTCGCGGAAAAAAAGAGTGTGGCGACGGCCGCACGGTGGCGGCCGGACTGAGGCGCAGCGACGGCTGCACTGAGGCGCGGTGGTGGCCGAACGGCCGGAGCAGGCCGTGCGGCGGCAGCCGGTGCGGGGCCGCACGGTCGGGGCGACCGTGTTGTTATGTTTACATCGAGGCTGCCTCTACCCATCGAGACCCTCAATTTTCTGAATTGGAGACTTCTGCACACCACAACTTCCACCTACTATATGTCGCGGTGGTGGATTTTTTTAATTAATCTATTTTAATTAATTCAAATGAATATGAGCTTTTTGGGTTTTCTTTTGAGTCAGTATAAGGAAGCGTCGCAATTCATATGTCACGCCAAGTTTGAGCATGTCTGTTCGGCTCGCTTCATCAGAATCAAACCAATTAGTAACTCGCTCTATTTCTTGTTCCTCGTGCAACATGGTCAACACGTCGGATCAGCTAAGCCAGCCTTGACCATGATGTAATCCCTCATAGCACGTCAAACTGCCGTCGAGGCGCGTTATAAAGATATCATTGTTATTCTCACCAAGCGCCTCGAAGATCTTACATCCGCTTCGCCAGTCTCCACCACTCCAGCACATAAGCAAGCTTGCAGCAGACGGGCTCCGTCATCCGCATCTGCAATTCCGCTGAACCTTATTGCTGGATCCGACCCAAACACAGTATCCTCAAGCCATAACATGATCATCATAGCGAAACACCACGACTCTCGTGACAACTCAAAATTAGTCGTCTCCGAGGAATAAACTGTCCAATCACCCTCTCTCTAGACCGTGCTACTTACGATTTATCGTCGACTGTACTCTGCACTATGGCAGACTAACGCGCGCTACCGAATTTTATGAGGGACTTCATATAAACATTAATGACATCCATAAAGGGACACTTTCAAGAGGCTGAAGTGCATCATTGGGAAGACATGACTGCACTAACCAACAAGCTGTTGGGTTTTGCTATACGTCACAACAGTTTTGCGCAGCGGCAATGGAACAAGAAAACCCAAAAGAAAATTGGATCTAGCGATGAACATTAATCAAGAAGTAACATTGCTATAAAATAAATTATACCACACGAGCACGGAGAACCCTTGGACTCCTGTCACACCAGATCTAGGTTGGAAGAAGGTTTGCCCTCAACGTCTCCACGGTTTGCTAGAACCGTTAAAGGAGAGGCGACAACGACGGTGAAGAAGCCTTAGGAAACACTTTCCGGCGGCTACTGTAGATCGGCGAACGGTCGGCGGCAGAAATCGGCTATCACGACCTAGACGGAACTGTTCCGTCGGGAAGAAGACTGCCGTTCTCGGTAACACACGATTAGGTCAAAAAGAAAATATTAACTTACTCGGTTTACTGTACATATCGTATATATACTGAATATTGAGCCAACCGATATCAGCAGACCATGCCGAACCAGACTTAAAGGAATTAAACAGGAGGAAACAGAATTCGTCGAGTATACACGTCGATATTCGACGAATCAAAAGCGCTTCGTCGAAATAACACAGATATACTCGACGAATCGAGACAGAGCATATCGTCCAAGTATTAAGGCAATAGTCAACGAATCGACGATACTCGACGAATCGACGATACTCGACGAATCGACGATACTAATCGACGATACTCGACGCATCGACGATACTCGACGAATCGATGATACTCGCCGAATCGACGATATTCGAGAATAAGTCTAATTCGTCGAAACTGTCATTACGATACTCGACGAACCTAAGACAGATTCGTTGAGTCTATCATGATGATATTCGACGAATTCCAACTCATTCGTTGAAACCTTAAGTGATACTCGACGAATTTCCCTTATAGTCTTTCGACCACTTACCTGATGACCCATATTCACAATATAGGTCCCAGAATGAAAATCTTTCATATTCAGAAAGTCATAGGCTTGATCCTTCACTCATATCACATGTGAGCAAGGACAACACAAACCTTTCCAACTTCTCAAATGCTCTTATGTACGACCTCATAGGCTCATATTGCGTTGGTAGTGAGACTACATGTTTGATCACTTCCAGATCACCATGGTAACACCAACACAAACTTCATGAGTTGACTGACACCATTACGTTCATTACTACATCGCCTACTGATCATGCTTGCAACAGTCAGATGCCTCCACCGATGCTTCTTCTACATGATCCCCCGACCAGAATACCACATGAGGAGAACATCATACCCTATTACACGAAGTTGGCATTTTCAACTTGTGATGACTCCTAGTCTGGCACACCAGATGCGAACAATTTTTGAGTCATCAGCAAATACTGGTGACAGAATGGATCAGTTTGTCCTCCTTCCACATGCTCGATACCGCGTAGTTATGGCTCACTCGTTTACAGGCAAACAATCCTGGATTGATTTGGCACGACTTCAAGCGAGCCTGCAATAAGCGCTTTGACCCCCTTATTCGTAGCAACCCCCTAAGGGCCCTCACAACGTTACGTCAGACATGGGCAATTGATGCTATCTAGAACAATTTCAGATTCTTTTGGCGCACGTCACGATCCCCCCTGAGATGCAGGTCACTATCTTTACCGTCGGGCTCCGCGATCGACAACGCTTTGACGTCGAATTTAAGCCTCCCCCCGGGACTTGGTGACAGTTATGAGCTTAACAAGATTGTGCGACCGTCGACTTCAGTTGGCGCAGGAGGCTTACATCTCCGGAGGGACGTGAGGAACCCAAACCCCACAGATCCGTCATCACGACGAACTGGAGTTGGATTCCTCTCGTCGAAGCAATGAATTTTGACTACTTACATGTCAAAAACGGTGTAGAAACGACTCTGATAAGATGAAGATGTTTAAATTTTTTTTGACCGGAGTAAACACAGTTTCTACCCCCTCCCCCCTGTTGAAATTCCTGGATTTTTCATGCTTCCACATGCTCGATTCTGTGCAGTTACGGTTCGGCCATTTGCAGGAGGGCAATTCTGGACTGATTTGGCGCCACTTCAAGTGGCCTTGCAACATGAGGTTTGCCCCCGCTGATTCACAGCAACCCCCTGGGGGCCCTCACGATTTATATCAGACAGGGACGATTGATGGCTATCCAGAACAATTTCATAATCTTCAAATGCTTGAGAGTTTTGTTAAGATTGTTCATTAAGCGAAGAGTGTTGAAACCTGAAAATCGTTCTCTTGTGCAGTTCGGGATCCCAAAAAGGGCGTGGTCTCACACTTACTTCCCTCGAGCAAGCACACCAGACCAAAGACTCAGAAACATTGAAACAGAACCGAGGTCCCAGCGAGTAGGTCCCACCACACACCCGGAAGATCCAAGAGCGCTTCCCCTCCCAAGCCAATACTGAGCTTGGGCACCTTGGAGGACACCCAAAGCTTGCTAAGAAAAGTCTGACGAAGAAGTTAAAAGAATCCGTCCCTCCAAAGGTAACCAGTCGGGTCTATTTATAGATTTCCAAGTTTGGTCTGTCAACAATGTAACTCTGCTGTTCAGAACTACTATACGCAGCTCAACTGGGTCTGCCAACAGCGTAACTCTGCTGTCGAAAAAGGTATACGCAGGCCCCCAGGGGCATCCAGGTAATTTCACCTCTGAACCCCACTGGGCGAGTGGTCCGCGAAAACACCATTCGCCTAAAACGGCGAATGCTGAATGAGCCACGCATTCGCCTCCTATCTCCTCCAAGGGGCAAGTATGAACTCTGCCCACCACTCGCTCAAGGCGGCGAAATCCCTCCTAACGGCGAACTAAGGCGCGAGCCCCGGGCGAGTGTGTGATTAGGACCGCTCTCGCCCAGGGGCATGCATGCCACTCCCACTTTGGGGCGAAAGCTTATAGATGCTCTGGGCGAGTGCGGGTCACTCCCACCTTGTTGAATCCATCACACTCTGGGATCCCTCAGGTATCCTCACTCGCTCCTCCCCTCGCCACTTTCTTCAAAGATAAAAATAGGCACCAATGCGTCCACTCGCACAACCCTCCAAAGGAGAAGAATATCGGGGAGGGGACGGCGAATGTCGGGCCGCACTCATTTGAAGTTGGGAGTGACAAGCCGGCCCCTGAGATCAATTCCCAAACTAACCCAAATGATCTCCCGCAAATCCCCGGTAAGTCATCTTTTGCACGCTCCCCTCTTATCAATTTGCTTACCCGCATCTTTCGCAGCTCCCGCCTTTGGGACCACGGGAAAAGGTGCTGCAACGCCCAAGTCCCCTGCTCATCTGATCCCCCTAGATCCCGCCTCGGGCCTACTACCCCCGGCGGATGAGGTTCACAACCTTCCACCTCAAGACAACATTCCTGCCGCCGATCAGACAATTCTACGCCCAAGGCTTGGGAAGGCGCACATTACCTTTGACACTCCCTTTGAGGGGCGGCCCAGCACTTCCCGCCGACACTCGGACAGGGGGCTGAAACCATGCCAGGTAAATAATTGCACTCGCCTTGCCCTGCTACAATGAGATTACACTCGACTGAACTTATCTACTGCAGGCTACCGCGAGGTCTCGTCGACTGATGTTGACATTGACGAGGAGTTCTCGCCCCCCCCCCCCCATCTCCTGACTCAATCGTTGCTTTCCTGGGTGAACCAAAGGATGACGAGGTGTTGAAGCGGCGGATGACCAAACTATTTCAGAAGCATACAACCGGGTTCAGGAGAACCAAAACTCCGCCGAGGAACGACTACTCTGTCCGGAGAACTAAACACAGTTGATTGTCGGGTTGGGGGGGAAGCCAGCAGCAGGGCGGACTCTCCCGGGATTTGTGTTGCGCGTGCCAAAGATCATCTGCGCCTAGCACAGCAGGAGCTACAGACCATTCGCGCTCTTCAATATTCTCACATGCTGCCTAGGGCAGGGAGGAGAAGCCGGGGACGGTGGTCATGGCCCCAGGTAGGCCTACCGGCACTCGCCTTCCTGCCCTTCTTTCAATTATGCTTGTAATAATAAACTGTTGGCTATGACTCGCATCGAATGCGCATGTATATTAGAAAATTTATTTCGATCTCGCAGCTGGGCTTTTCATTTTTATTGCTGACATGTTGTTTTTAAGTCTAGAACATAGCTTTAGCTCGGACTCGGCGGCGAGTGGGGGGAGTGTGTTAAAATTCAACAAACCGCGAGACGCCCCTTGGATACCCTGTTGAAAACTCAACAAACCGAAGGAGGATACGCCCACTTATAATGTTGAAAGTTTTCCCGGATCGTGGAGTTAGCAGGGGTTATCTCAACAAAAGCAGTAACAACCAGCAACACATGCAACACAAGCTTCTTTATTGATCAAGAGCAAACTTCTTTACAAGGCGAGACATACATGGCGAGACATGCTTCACGGGCAAAACCCAACACCGGGAGAGCAGAGACAGTTACAAAGACAAGAACAAAAACAAGCCGCGCGGACTCAACCACCAAGCCGCCGACCTAATGCTGTGGAGTCCGCTCAGTCCGCCAGGTCGCCAGACCGCAACCCAAGCCACGCGGACTCACCCTTATTCCAATGCTTATCTCTTTCCCGCCGATCTGCAGGCCGCCTGACCGCGAGATCGCCTAACCGCCAGACCGCACAAGCTGCGTCACCGAATGGAATAGTCCGCCTACCCTGTCCGCGTAGTCCGCGCGAACAGACCGCCCAGGCCGCCACAGAGCAGACCGCATGCAACATCCCTGCCGACCTAGCAGTCCGCCACCCTGTCCGCGTAGTCCGCGCGGATAGGTTTCCCAAGCCTTCCATTCACCCACTTTCACTTCACAGAAATTCAACACTCCCCCTTGAAGTGAGAAGTGGTGAATAACTCCAGCAGCTCCCGTAACCATGCACCTGGTCCCTCCGATAGCATCTACGAAGAGATGTCCAAGACATAGTCCTCGCCCCGCATATCATGGACCATGAGGGAGCCCTCCAGCATCTCCCAAAAGGAATCATGCTTCCCTCTGCCGCCTTCTTCAGCTTCAACCTCCACTCATGCATCACAGGAGTATCACCAACTTCCTTGGACACAGAAGCCCAAGCCTTGTTATCTCTGAGAGAAGTCACCTCTTCAGACTTGTGTCAACCACCTCCTTGATTCTAGTGGGGTCATCACAGCCAGAAGTACCTTGCTCGACCTGAGGGCTAACAAGGAAACACGGGACCAAGTCCGCCGTGTTCCCTCACTATATCGAGCTGGTGGCTTACTGATCCTCTCGCTCGATCTCCGAAGAACCTGATCATGGCTAACCACCTCCGCTGCTATTGAACCAGCTCCGTTCCCGGGCAAACCCGGAACAATGCTCCCTTTGCTCCCTGAACAAGACGCCTCCTTACTGGAACCAAAAGCACCTGGAGCAACGCTCCCCCTGCTACCTGAACCAGAAGACTCCCTCTTGAACAAGAACTGCCTGGAACATCGCTCCCCTTGCTTCCTGAACCGGAAGCCTCCGCCTTCGAGCCAGAAGATCCTGGAGCATCGCTCCCCCCTTCTTCCCGACGCTGACGCCTTTGCCCCGGAGCTAGAACAACCTGGAGCACCTGGTGACTCAGGCAACTCCACTTCCTTAGCAGCAGCCTCCTTCAGCCCACATCTGACTGCTTATCTCTAGCTCCACATAAGAGCTACCCAATACGGCGTCAACTCATCGAAAACAATGTCTCTCGACACTATGAGTTTCTTCGTCGCAGGATCCATACACCTCCATCTTCTTCTCTGCTCATCATACCCAACAAAGACTAGCTTTGTCTTGAGAGCACCGGAGAGTGTATATAGCAGGTAAACCACACCCGAGGTGCTTCACTGAGGGCTTCACTCTGACATCAGCTCATAAGGAGTCTTCATTATGATCGGACTAAGAGGCATCCGTTGATGACATGAGCAGCACAGGTCATTCCTTCCGGAGCGTTCGGAATGCCTTTACTCTGAAGCCAACACTTGCAGGTCTCCGTTAACCAACGGATCATCCGAGCTGCAATACTACCTTGTTGTGAAGTATGTCCACAAGAAAGCTCCATCCGGATCCCTTGCTTCCTGCAAAAGCGTGAGAACTCGGTTGAGCCAAACTCACCACCGATACTTGTCCTCAACACCTTGATCCTCCGGCCAAGCTGGCCTTCCACAAGCTTCTTGAACTCCACAAACAAGCGTACCATGTGGCTTCTTCTTCATAAAGTATACCTAAGTATACCTAGAATAGTCATCAACCAATATCAGCATGAACCTGCTGCCGTCCAACACTGGCCGTGACGGTCCCCACCAGAGCACAATGGACAACCGCCAATGTGCATTACATCTGGATTGTGCTTTGTCAACCATGAAGCGATAGGCTCCACTTTCCTGACATCCCGCACACCCCCGACCATCGCCATAGGATGACAATCTAGGCAAGCCTCTACGAGTCTTCTTTCCGCCATTGCTTTCAGCTTGTCCATCCTACATGCCCCAGTCTTTCATGCCAGATAGCAGCACTATCACTGGCATTCCTCCGATCACTCCAGAACTAGTTGAAATTCCAACCACGTTCTTCTCCTTCCTCCCTACATGAGCTACGTTCGCCGAGAGCAAGACAACCTTGCACTCCTTCCGAAGATGACCTTGCTGCTTGCATTTATAGCACCTTGGTCCTTCCTTCATCTTCCTATCACGCCTAGGAGAAACACTCCTTTCTTCCTGATACGAAGTAGAGGGACCATCGTCAGCAGCAACCTTCACCTCCTTCCTGAACAACCCATCAAGGAAATCCCAAACCTCCGCAGCTGACACGACATCCACTGATGTGGTCCAAGAGCTCTGATGAGATCACCTGCTTGAGAATAGACTCCGCTTTCGCATTTGCCTCCTCCAAGCTCTCATCGCCTCAGCATTGCCAGCAGTATCCTCTTGTCTTCCTGCTCCGCATACAACCTCCCAAAGGTCCTCGCCAAGAGAAAGCTCTTCATACAGGACTTCCACCGTTCACAGTTCGTCTCTGTAAGGAGATCAATTCCAAGACAGCTTGCATCCTCCACTGCCATGGTTCTACCACTAGTTTCCTCTAGACGAGCAACTACTTCCATTGAGCACTGCTTGACCACTCCAACAACCTCCCTCTGATACCATGTTAAAATTCAACAAACGCAGACGCCCCTTGGATACCCTGTTGAAAACTCAACAAACCGAAGGAGGATACGCCCCCACTTATAATGTTGAAAGTTTTCCCGGATCGTGGAGTTAGCAGGGTTATCTCAACAAAGCAGTAACAACCAGCAACACATGCAGCACAAGCTTCTTTATTGATCAAGAGCAAACTTCTTTACAAGGCGAGACATACATGGCGAGACATGCACCAAAACCCAACACCGGAGAGCAGAGACAGTTATAAAGACAAGAACAAAAAACAAGCCGCGGGGACTCAACCACCAAGCCGCCGACCTACTGCTGTGGAGTCCGCTCAGTCCGCCAGGTCGCCAGACCCAACCAAGCCACGCGGACTCACCCTTATTCCAATGCTTAGCTCTTTCCCGCCGATCTGCAGGTCGCCTGACCACGAGGTCGCCTAACCGCCAGACCGCACAAGCTGCGTCACCGAACATCCAGCCGCCTACCCTGTCTGCGTAGTCCGCGCGAACAGACCGCCCAGGCCGCCACAGAGCAGACCGCCTGCAACATCCCTGCCGACCTAGCAGTCCGCCAACCCTGTCCGCGTAGTCCGCGCGGATAGGTTTCCCAGCCTTCCATTCACCCACTTTCACTTCACAGAATTCAACAGAGTGCGGGATCGAAACAGGGTCCAAGGCGGGATGTGGCGAGTTGGCTATCCGCACATCCCCCGTCCTGGATCCTTCCCGCCCAAAAATTTCTATAAATAGTCCCCCTACCTACCGCATTAACTACCATTTTGAAAGCTCCTTGCTTCCCTTTTCTCCAATTCTCCCTTCTTGCACTCATGTTTCTACTCCTTCTTTACTCTACTCGCGAGATGACTAGCGACATCAATGGCCGGACCAAGTGCGCCGCAGCATTCGCCGAATACCCCTTCATGAATTGTAATCTGACAGGGGAGGAGTTCCACGCGCTAGTCGGGCTTTACGTCTCGCCGGGCTTCACCGCGCGTCTTCCGGGAAGGGAGGAGTCGCCAAACCACTTCTTGCAGACTGAGCTCGCGATCCCTGCCGAGCACTTCGAGATAGGGCTTCGCCTCCCGCTGTGATCAGAGGTGCGCCAGGCCCTGCAGTATTTTGGG
The DNA here is from genome assembly GCA_039583875.1 of Platanthera guangdongensis. Lineage (NCBI taxonomy): Eukaryota > Viridiplantae > Streptophyta > Magnoliopsida > Asparagales > Orchidaceae > Platanthera > Platanthera guangdongensis. The sequence goes on along the minus strand of CM077165.1, from coordinate 159,779,502 downwards.
GTTGTTCCCGCACAACTCAATCCCAACTCCATCGTTTTACTGGTGGCATTCGCCTGCTATCTGCAGGAAGAGCAGATCGACTTCAGCCTCCCAGTCTTCCGCAAACTCTTCAACTTCAGAGCCAAGAGGGTCGTGATCGCCTTTTTCTATGGCAACAATCTCAAGGCCGTGGGTCTCGCCAACAAGAATCATCATTAGATCTGTAAGTTCATCTTCGTATCAGGTGATTTCGGCAACCTTCCTCTCTGGCCTGTCCAGCAGGAGAAATCAACCTACCGCCCTCCCAGTCTCAGCGGTCACGAGTCCAAACTTCACCAGTTCCTCTTTCAAAAGGACTTCGATGTTCCATACTTGAGGAGGAACGTCGACTCACTCCTACCCGTACTCGTCGCCAGAGAAGGTATTCCTCACCCTTTCCTTTAACTAACTGATTTGAGAACTTCAACTAACTACTACACGCACAGGAGCGCGAGACCTGTCGCGCGGAACCGCACTCGGCCCGCGCTTCAACGTCGGTAGTTTTTGGGAAGGATATCCTGCGAGACCTTAGCCCAGCCTCTCACCACAACATCCCGCAAAAGCGTCGATTTCACGAACTTGACGCTTAGAATTAGGTCTCGCGCCGTTCTCGCCACATCGGATCGCGCACGCCTACAGAGCTCGGCTAGCGAATTCCAGCCTCGAACACTCGCCGCTTATACCTTGTGTCCTGCCTCTTTTATGTCCTAGCCTCGGTACTTGTCATAGCTTCTGAGTGACTTTTTGTCCTATCGACTAGTGAGCCCCTTGACGGCGAGATATCCTTAAAACTTTACACTCACTTCAATATTCCACCGACTCCCAGCCTTATTGACTGGCGAGAACTTTGATGGTGAGTTCCCCTTATGGTCAACCTCTCGGCCTATCATCGAGTGACCTTCAGCTCTGCCAACTATTGGAAACCTGGTCAGCGGGATCCTCTCGGACCAATACCTCATTCTATCTCTGAGTGACTTCTAACCCTGCCAGCTAGTGCTAACATGTTCAACGGGATCTTCTCGTGATCTAAATTCAACTTGTTTCTCAACATCCACCGAGGTCCTTCCTGACCTGTCAGCTAATGGGAGTCTGACAGCGGGATCAACTCGGGATCTACATTCAACTTGTTTCTCATTATCCACCGAGAGCTTTCCTGAGCTGTCAGCTAATGAGAGCATGACAGCGGGATCAGCTCGGGATCTAAGTTCAACTTGTTTCTCAACATCCACTGAGGGCCTTCCTGACCTGTCAGCTAATGGGAGCCTGACAGCGGGATCAGCTCGTGATTTAAGTTCAACTTGTTTCTCAACTTCCACCGAGGGCCTTCCTAACATGTCAGCTTATGGGAGTCTGACAGCGGGATCAGCTCGCGATCTACATTCAACTTGTTTCTCAACATCCACTGAGGGTCTTTCTTACCTGTCAGCTAATGGGAGCCTGACAGCGGGATCAGCTCGGGATCTACATTCAACTTTTTTCTCAACATCCACCGAGGGCCTTCCTGACCTGTCAGCTAATGGGAGCCTGACAGCGGGATCAGCTCGGGATCTACATTCAACTTGTTTCTCAACATCCACCGAGGGCCTTCCTGACCTGTCAGCTAATGGGAGCCTGACAGTGGGATCATCTCGGGATCTAAGTTCAACTTGTTTCTCAACATCCACTGAGGGTCTTCCTGACCTGCCAGCTAATGGGAGCCTGATAGTGAAATCAGCTCGGGATCTAAGTTCAACTTGTTTCTCAACATCCACCGAGGGTTTTTCTGACCTGTCAGCTAATGGGAGCCTGACAGCGGGATCAGCTCAGAATCTACATTCAACTTGTTTCTCAACACCCACCGAGGGCCTTCCTGACCTGTCAGCTAATGGGAGCCTGACCGCGGGATCAGCTCGGGATCTAAGTTCAACTTGTTTCTCAACATCCACCGAGGGCCTTCCTGACATGTAGCCTAATGAGAGCCTGACCGCGGGATCAGCTCGGGATCTAAGTTCAACTTGTTTTCAGGTCATAAGGGGAACATGCTAAAAAAGAAAAGAGTTAGAAAAATAAACATGTTTCTTATTCATACTTAGGGATAGAAGCGTTTCAAGTCATCATCACACCCCATTTACATTTTGGAGGCGATATCCCCTGATTTGAGGGCTTCCTTGACAACATAAGGACCCTCCCAGTTGGGATTGAGCTTTCCTACTGACGTCGACCTCCCGACCGCACCTACATTTTTTAAGACTAGACCTCCCTTTACAAATTGCTTGATGCGTACATGTTTGTCAAAATACCTGGCCATTTGATGTTTAATTTCCTCTTGTCTGATGATGGCTAGGTCGTGAAGCTCTTCCACCCGGTCCAGTGAGAGCCGCATCTCGCCTTCATTCACGACTCTCCAATCTTCATCCCCTTCTTCTGTGATGACCACCCGCGGTGACCTAACCTCAAATTCCACGGGAAGCACGGCTTCGCATCAATGCGAAAGCTTGAATGGAGTTTCCCCTATGGCGGTGTTTGGCGTGGTTCTTAGGGCCCAAAGAACCGACGGAAGCTGCTCCACCCATCTACCCCTTAGGTTCTCCGCCTTCTTTTTCAATAGGTTTACGATGATCTTATTCGCAGCTTTCACCTACTTGTTACTCCTGAGGTGATGGACCGATGCGAACCTAAGATCAATCCCGAGCTGGCCACAGAAGCCGATGAACTCATCACTGACGAATTGTGGCCCGTTGTCGGTGACTATAGCTTGAGGCAACCTATGCCGGCAGATGATCTCTCCCCATACAAAGTAAGGGATCACCTGAGAGGTCACCCTGGCTAAAGCCTTGACTTCCAGCCACTTCGAGAAATAATCGATCATGACTAGAAGGAATCTCTTTGTCCGCTGGCCTGAGTAAAAGGCCCCACCAAGTCCATTTCTCAAATTGCAAATGGTCATGGTGTCGTGATACTTATGAGTCTCTTGGAGGACAGGAGCTGGAGTGGCACGAACAGCTGACATTTAAAACATTTCTTCACGAACTCTTTCGCATCTTTGCTCAAGGATGGCCAAAAGTATCCTTGTTGAACTATCCTTCCTTCTAGGGTCTTGCTCCCCGAGTGGCTTCCATACTCTCCTGAGTGGACCTCCTCTAAGATCTTCAAAACCTCTTCCTCAGATACACACTTAGCCAGAAGTCTCGAGAGAGTCTTCCGAAACAGCTCGCCTTCGCGCAACAGATAGTATGACGACTTGTGTCTAAAGCGCTTCTTGTCTGTGGCCTCCCCTGGGAATTCGTCGGTGGTTAAAAATGTGATAAACGGGTCCTTCCATAAGAGGCGTTGATCTATCTCCATTAGCTCTTCCTCTTCTATGGACGGTCGAAACAAGTCCGTCACGGTCCCTCCTGCCCTTGGACCGGACTTGGCCAGCCGATCTGCGGCAACACTCTCTTTACGCGGTACAAGCCGGATGGAGAAGGTCCGGAACCCCCCAATAAGGCCTCTTACCCTAAGCAAGTATCGCTGCAGGGTCGGCTCCCACGCCTCGAACTCTCGCTTGACCTGCGAGGCCACCACCATCGAGTCCGTTAACACCTCCACATCCTGCACTTCCAACTCCTTAGCGAGTCGTATCCCTGCAATGACTGTCTCATACTCCGCCTGGTTGTTGGTGACAGAGAAGTGTATTACTATGGCCTGCTCAATCTTCAACCCCTGGGGGCTTTCCAAGACCACCCCCGCTCCAAAGGAATGTCTTCTTGAAGCCCCATCCACCAGCAACTCCTAAGCAAATAGGCAGTTTGGTCCTACCTCTTCCGACTCTACTACACAGTCTGTCAAGAAGTCCACCATCGCTTGAGCTTTAACCGACAGACGCGGGACGAAGGAGATGTCAAACTCGCTCAACTCCACTAACCATTTTGCCAACCTTCCCAAAAGTTCCACTCCTTCGAAGATGCTACGTAGCGGATGATCGGTCACCACCCGGATCAAGTGAGCTTGAGAGTAAGTTCGGAATTGTCGAGCCGAGAGGACCAAAGCAAAGGCTAGCTTTTCCAGGATCGGATACCTGAGCTTCGTCTTCTTTAAGACCCGGCTCACATAGTAAATTGACAGCTGTTTCTTACCCTCCTCTCGGACCAACACAGAACTTACAGCCTCCGCCCCCACTCCGAGGTACAAGGTCAAATCTTCCCATTCCTTGGGTCCCTGGAGCAGAGGAGCCTTGGTGAGCTGATCCTTCAGAGACTGGAAGGCCTCCTCACATTCCTTAGACCATTCAAACTTTTGACTCCCCCATAGTACCCTGAAGAAGGGTGAGCACTTCTTTCCCACCGGGGAAAGAAACCTGCTCAGTCCTGCAAGCTTCCCCGTCAGCCGCTGAACCTCCTTGACACTCCTTGGCGATTCCAGCTCCATTATTGCTTTCACTTTATCCGGGTTGGGCTCCACCCCAGCTGGAGTCAGGAGGTGTCCAAGGAACTTCCCTCGGCTTGCTCCGAAAACACACTTCTGGGGATTCAACCTCATTTTAAACGTTCGCAAGGTGGAAAAAGTTTCCCCCAGATCTTGAAGGTGAGAGCTCACATCCTTGCTTTTCACCAGTAGATCATCTACATATACCTCTAGGTTTCTCCTCCGTTATTCCCGGAAGACCCTATCCATCATCCTTTGATAGGTTGTCTCTGCATTCCTCAGCCCAAAGGGCATCATATTATAGTTATAGCATCCGCTGCTCGCGATGAGGGACATATCCTTTACATCCGGAGGGTGCATCCTGACCTGAAAAAACATCCAAAAAACTCATTACAGGGAAACCGACGGCTGAGTCAACTAGCGCGTCGATTCAAGACAAGGGATAACAATCTTTGGGACATGCTTTATTCAACAAAGAAAATTCTACACACATTCTTCATTTCCGATCCCTTTTTCACCATTACAACATTAGAGACCCAGCCCGGAAACTGGATCTCTGACACGAAACCGACCTTGAGAAGTTTTTTCACTTCCTCTTTGATAGGCCCTTCGAGCTTGTCGGTCACGTTCCTCTTTTTTTGGCGAATAGGGCGGACCTTCGGGTTGAGATTCAGCCGGTGGCAAGCCACGTCTACATCGATGTCGGGCATATCCGCCGCGTTCCAAGCAAGATATTCACGTGCTTCTGGATGCATGCCAGCATCGTCTCTTGATCCTCCTGGCCCAAGCCTCCGCTGACCCGCACCTTCTCTGTCTCGACCGCTCGGGTGAGAACCTCCAACTCCACCACTGCTTCTTCAGGCTCCAGCCGGGACTGCTCCTCTCAATCTTCAGCTGCCCGCTCTCCTTGGGCGAGGACCTCCACTTCTACTGCTTCCCTCACCACCACCATCTCCTCTCCTTCTCTCAGCTCTCCTTTCGCGCTTCCTTCCTGAGCGAGGACCTGCTTCCCCCTTAACTCCGTCGTCGCCTCCTCCATCACCTTCTCCATCTCTTCGGCCTCTCCCATCCATGAGATGGTGTTGACTGCGGTGACGTAGCACAGCCTTGCCACCTTAGGAACTCCTCGGACTCGGACATGCACCCCCCCCCCATCGTTGAACTTCAGGCACTGATGGAAGGATGAGGGGACGCAACAGAAAGCGTTGATGAGAGGCCGGCCGAAGATGACATTGTAGCTGTTGGGGGCGTCCGCGTTCACAAACCGACAATTGCGGGACTGATCCCCCAGAATCACATTGAGCTCCACTCCACCTTCCACTTCCTTCCTATCTCCCGAGAACCTGAAAAGCGGTCCATCCGAGGCCAGCACCCTCTTTGCCTTCACCTTCATCCCGTCAAACGTCTTCTTAAAGACGACGTTGAACGATCTCCCATTGTCTACCAAGATCCGGGAGACGGTGAAGTTCTCGACCGCTGTCTGCACCACTAGAGCGTCGCAGAACAGATCCTCATGATCCAACATGTCGCTCGAGGTGAAGGTAATCCACTCCACGGGAGGCGGGGTCTGGGAGATCGAAGCGACGCTTCATCGGAACACGGTTTGGAGGCTCCCCTTACGGGTGGCCTCGATTCTCGCCCCCCTGTGGATTACTCCAATCCTCCAGGAGCCTCCTATATCGGCCCGCTCTTCACATTTATCTTCATCGGCCCCCGCGGCCACTTCCTCGATCCGCACTGTCGGCGGAGACTGCCCCCGTGCTCCTGCCCTTCTCAGCTCCAGAAACTCTGGGCAGGTGGTCGTTGTGTGATCTTACTCTTGATGGAAGTCACAGTATGGCAACTCCACCCCTACTCCTCTTCGTCCCCCTCGACCGTTCATCCTCCTCTCAATCCTTCCTTGGGCTATTGTCATGGCTTGATTTTGTGGGGGGAGAGGTGGCCTTGGACCCTGCCTCCATCCTGGAGGGTTAAACCTCCCATGCCCCCCTTGGTAGTTCCCTCCTCCTTGGAACCTTCTTCCCTGACCCTGGACAGGTCCGTCCTGCTGCCCCCATGCCAGCTGGTTGGTGGGTTCTTGATAACCCCACCCCTGCTGTTGCCTTTGAAAACCTTGCCCTCTGGGCTCCTCTCTTCTTCTGTCCTCCTGACGCCGGTTTACTCCCCGCTCCCTCTCTTCACTTCCTCCCAACCTGGCCAACTTCCTAACAAAATTGGGGTTGTTGCCACACCCTCGATCTCCTGTGTCGCTCTCTCCATTACCTCCTCGAAGGAAAACGGTGGCCTCCGCTTCAATGCCACCCTAAAGAACCATTCTTGGAGCCCCAAAGTAAACGCCATCATCAGGGTAAACCCTGGCACCTCTTCCACAACGAGGACTTCCTCCTGGAACGTGTCCACGTAGCTTGCCAGGGTTTCTTCCGGTCCCTGCTTGATTGCGAAGAGGAACTCTGCACCCTTCTTCCTCTTCTTCGAAGTCGAGAATCTCAACAGGAATACCAGATGCAAATCTGTGTAGCAGTAAATTGAGCTGGTGGGAATCTGGTAGAACTAGTCTCATGCCTTGTCCTTGAAGGAGATGGCGAAAAGTCGACACTTGAAGGCGTCAGTAATTTGTCTGATGGAGACCGCGTCCTCAAACTACTGGACGTGTTGAACTGAGTCATCTCTGCCGGTGTAGTAGGACATCTCTGGCTCTCTGAACCCCTCTGGAACTGGGTCTGACACAACCAACTCGCTAAAGGGGCTCCCTCCTGCGGCGCGAGTGGGTGGCTCCCGCAAGACCACCTCGTTGTCCCGGCCAGCACTCGGCAAGTCGGGGAAGAGCTCTCGCCCAGTGGGACCCTGCTCGCCACCCTCGCCCTCTTTCTCCTTCCCGATCCGCCTGACAGGGGCGTTTTCGCCCAAAGCCGGCTGCGCAAACACCGGGACAGCCGGTGTCGAGCACTCGCCGCGAGTGGAGCTGAGCCAATGGTGCAAGGTCTCCATGACCTCTTCCTGAAATCTTCGAACATGCCCACCGTAGCCAAGACCAGTGGGGGTGGCGATTGCTCCCGGCCGGATCATTGTCCTTCACCTTCAGTCATGAAACTAGCTGAGGATCTTCTGTGTTGGTCACGCTCCACGCTCACCGCACCGAAGTGTTGAAACCTGAAAATCGTTCTTGTGGAATTTGGGATCCTAAAAGGGGTGTGTCCTCGCACTTACTTCCCTCGAGCTAGGACACCAACCAAAAACTCAGAAACCCAGGAACAGAACCGAGGTCCCAGCGAGGAGGTCTCACCACACACCCAGAAGATCTAAGAACGCTTCCTCTCTTCACTTCCTCCCAACCTGGCCAACTTCCTAACAAAATTGGGGTTGTTGCCACACCCTCGATCTCCTGTGTCGCTCTCTCCATTACCTCCTCGAAGGAAAACGGTGGCCTCCGCTTCAATGCCACCCTAAAGAACCATTCTTGGAGCCCCAAAGTAAACGCCATCATCAGGGTAAACCCTGGCACCTCTTCCACAACGAGGACTTCCTCCTGGAACGTGTCCACGTAGCTTGCCAGGGTTTCTTCCAGTCCCTGCTTGATTGCGAAGAGGAACTCTGCACCCTTTTTCCTCTTCTTCGAAGTCGAGAATCTCAACAGGAATACCAGATGCAAATCTGTGTAGCAGTAAATTGAGCTGGTGGGAATCTGGTAGAACTAGTCTCATGCCTTGTCCTTGAAGGAGATGGCGAAAAGTCGACACTTGAAGGCTTCATTAATTTGTCTGATGGAGACCGCGTTCTCAAACTACTGGACGTGTTGAACTGAGTCATCTTTTCCGGTGTAGTAGGACATTTCTGGCTCTCTGAACCCTCTGGAACTGGGTCTGACACGACCAACTCGCTAAAGGGGCTCCCTCCTGCGGCGCGAGTGGGTGGCTCCCGCAAGACCACCTCGTTGTCCCGGCCCAGCGGGATCCTGCTCGCCACCCTCGCCCTCTTTCTCCTTCCCGATCCGCCTGACAGGGGCGTTTTCGCCCAAAGCCGGCTGCGCAAACACCGGGACTGCCGGTGTCGAGCACTCGTCGCGAGTGGAGCTGAGCCAATGGTGCAAGGTCTCCATGACCTCTTCCTGAAATCTTCGAACATGCCCACCGTAGCCAAGACCAGTGGGGGTGGCGATTGCTCCCGGCCAGATCATTGTCCTTCACCTTCAGTCATGAAACTAGCTGAGGATCTTCTGTGTTGGTCACGCTCCACGCTCACCGCACCGAAGTGTTGAAACCTGAAAATCGTTCTTGTGGAATTTGGGATCCCAAAAGGGGTGTGTCCTCGCACTTACTTCCCTCGAGCTAGGACACCAAACCAAATACTCAGAAACCCAGAAACAGAACCGAGGTCCCAGCGAGGAGGTCTCACCACACACCCAGAAGATCTAAGAACGTTTCCTCTCTCAAGCCAATACTAAGCTTGGGCACCTTGGAGGACACCCAAAGCTTGCTAAGAAAAGCCTGAGGAAGAAGTTAAAAGAATCCGTCCCTCCAAAGGTAACCCCTCGGGTCTATTTATAGATTTCCAAGTTTGGTCTGCCAACAACGTAACTCCGCTGTTCAGAACTACTATACGCAGCCCAACTGGGGCTGCCAACAGCGTAACTCTGCTTTCGAAAAAAGTTATATGCAGGCCCCCAGGGGCATCCAGATAATTTCACCTCTGTACCCCACCGGGCCAGTGGTCCGCGAAAACACCATTTGCCTGAAACGACAGATGCTGGATGAGCCACGCATTCGACTCCTATCTCCTCGAAGGTTCAAGTGCGAACTCAGCCCACCACTCGCTCGAGGCGGCGAAATCCCTCCTAATGACGCACTAAGGCGCGAACCCCGGGCGAGTGCGTGATTAGGATCGCTCTCGCCAGGGGGCATGCCTGCCACTCCTGCTTTGGGGCGAAAACTTATCGATGCTCTGGGCGAGTGCGGGTCTGACCACCCCACTCGCTATCTCGACTAGCTGGAACCTGAGGGTCCTTTTGCTATGCCTCGGACTCGTCGTGGGATCTCACTCAGCGAATATGAGATTGTACAAAAAGGTGCTTGCGACACTCGAATTCATCACACCTCCACTCTCTCGCTCACGTCCACTCGCCCTAGCGAAGCGGTGTTAACGACCTGCAAAAGCCCTCGTGTTTGCGAAGTCCTTGCTTAACATTGATGGTCAGGTTAGGACTTTGTCACAGTTGAAGCAAAGTTCTTGCTTGACACATTTTTGCATTTTAATAGGAGTGGGTCAACTATTGGGTATGGTAGTGAGTTTGGGAGCTGAGATTGCAAGAAATTAAATTGTTGAGATGATGCAGGTGTCGGCAAAGAGAGGGAGGTAATTGCGAGTGAGGGTAAGTGGTGCTAAAGTATTACAAAGATTTCAAAAAACTTTTTTCCATGTAGTTATCGTTAGTGATGATTAAGTGGGGTGAAAGTAGTACGATAGAGCTCAAAAACATTGTCTTCGAGTAGTTTGACAAGACCTAAGAGGAGAGATGATGGCTAAGAAGTTTAGACTTATCTGAGGAGGTTTGAGTGAAGAACAAAAAGTTATCTGAGAGACTCATTCTATGGTTGGCTAACATCTCAAAAGTAGTTTGGTAAACGGAAAGTAATGAGGAATATATTAGCCCAAATAGCACGAACTAATGAAAATTATGTTAGCTTGAATTGCACTCCTTGATGGTGGTGAAGGAACCAAAGTATGTCTCAAGGGATGCTAAAAGCATCACAAGATAAATTTCTTTGCTAAAACATCAAAAAAACAAATTGTGTGCATCCATTGGAAGTAGCCCAAAGTCTGTTCATTCATGCAGAAGAACACAATGATGTGGGATTATTAGTAGGCTATGTTGTAATAGGAGAAGTTTTGGTTGTTTTGATTGAGGGTGTTTAGTTTCATCAAAGCTTGAAAAGTCCAAGAAAATAATGCATGCTCGGATGATCCAAGTGATGTTGATACTTGTGAGGGTGGGTGTGAAAGTGAAAGATTTGATAGTGGGTAGGGTGAAGGTGATGAAAGGTAGAGGCTGATGGGAGGTAGATGGTGAAGGAGTTGATTGTGGTGTCTGTGATCACATCCTCCATTATTTTGAAGAGCGTACCATCTTTCATGGGCAGGCAATGGTGTAGGTCAAAGTGAAGGATATGATCAATTTTTGAGCATCATACCTTCTAGAAAGGAGGGGTTAGGGAAGATCAAAAACAAAGATTAAAAGAAATTCTTTTGTATAGGGATAAGTTTGTTTTGATTTAGTCTCTATAAAAATAATTTTAAAATTACTCATAATATAATACATTGACATGAAAGATATTTTATAGTGAGAATTGAAGTCAACAAATTGGGCGACGGTAGAAGTCTCATCAATTGCACAATACATAGAGAGTAGTCAACAATGAGTCATCGGTAATATGAAGTCAGTAAGTCACTCAATCGGTAATAGGACTAATAGCAATCATCAAATGTTCTCGAAATATGTTCTCAACATATATAATCATCCTTAACAAAAAAAAACTATGATGTGCTCCCGACTACAAATCATATCCTTAAAAAAACTAAATTGAATATTACAAATCGGGAGAGAATAAAGAAAGGGAAAAAATCAATAATTGCACAAAGAAAAGACTCTAAACCTAGGATGCAAGCCAATGAACTTAGCTCAAAAGTGCCTTGGAAAGTCCAAGCGGATGGGGGGTGTTTGAATGGTCAAGGGGATGTTGTCTTAGGTGAGGGTGTGGGGTGGGAAGTTCATAGATGTTGGTGGGAGATAGAGGTTGGAGAACGGGTTGACAGTTAATTCTGTGAAATGAGTGAATGCATCCTCCATTATTGAAGTTGCGCCATCTATCAAGAGTGGGAGATGCTATTTTCAAATAAGAAGCTACTATAAATGGTGGTTAGGGAAGAGCAAAGCCAGCATTTAAAGAATTTTTCTTATGTACCCAACGATCAGAGGAGTTTATTTTATATAGTTTATATTATTAAAATACTTAATCTAATTGTAATGACATACAATATATTTTGATGTGACAGTTGGTGAAGTAGCAAATCAGCACTCACTAGAGCACTCAACAATTGAAAACCATAGATTGTAGTCAGGAGCAAATACTCAAAAATATGAAGTCAGTAAGAGCCTTAATGAGCAATAGCATTTGTTGCATGTTATCAACAGATGTAGTTGGTATATGGTATATTGGTAGTTGGGTGGGCGCTCAAGGCGCATAGGGCTTCAAACTGCAGCAGGTCTTGTGGTAGCATCATCATCTATACTATATTAAAAGGGAAAAACATGTTTTCGTTAAACTTTCAATTTTCGGATTTTACCGAGTCTTTATTATAAAATTTTCAATTTCTTTAATTTATATGATTTTTATTTTATTTTAAAAAATGTGCTCCGCCCGTATGTGCTCTCCCCGTCGCTCGCAAACCCCTGTGCACACGACAAAAATGAGTGACGAGCGGAGTATAGTGCTCGGGGGTTTGCGAGCGGTGGGAGCACTGTCGCACCAAGGTAATGTTGTGGCCGGAGTATTATCGTGTGGGGCATTGGGCCCCCCGTGCACCGTGGCAGTTGGCCGTACGAGCGGAGCCCCGTGCCTCTCACTCGTCATGACATAAAACAAAAATTCAAAACTACGAAATATTAAATGACCCAAAACTATGGAACTATTCTATTCTTGATCAATTCAAAATGCACCATATTCCTAATGAAATACATGACCAGATATACTGATCTGCCTCATGAAAATAGATTACATAGTATCAATCTGTATAAAGCAATCAAACTCACTGTAGTCCATCATGCACAAATGGTTGTGTGTATAACATATTGGGTACAAAATTACGCAAAAAAATAAGACTCGCACAAGATCAGACAAGGACGAGCATGATTCGCAAGCCCCAATAACTGAGCCAACTTACTCAACAAGAAAGAAGACGAAATTATACAAATCATATACTACAGAAAACCTAGCGCTGAATAGAACAAGTCGGGAGACAGAGAAAAAGAAAGGTCAACAAAAACTACACTAAGAAAAGACACAGAAACCTTAGACGCGAACCATGAACTCTCCCACAAGCAAAATTAGGAAACGGAATTATAAATTCTACATAAGGAATTGACTGGACGAGTGAAAAATAAAAACCTAGCGAGGATTGAAACCCGACCTTTTTCCAGCCAGCCGGGGCCGGCAGCTCGACGGAATCTATCTCCTCCTCGGCCTTCTCCACTCCAGCCCTCTCCGCCATTGCTAGCCCTCCCTCTGCTGACGGCGCTCACAAGCTTGATTTTCCGGGAAGATTTGCCGAGCGCGATCCGGTGAGAATTTATTAGCTTCAGAAGTTAATGGAGGCGTCTTATATAAAGGTAAACTCTCCTGTCAGCTTCGATTTCGCTCGACGGACTTAACCTTGACTGAATCGGATTTAAAAAGTCATAATTGCCCTCGGCACGTGGCGTAATTCTGTATCGTTTGGCTCATTGGCTCAGTTTGGATATAATTAACTATATTATTTTCAACCACGTATTAGCAACCTAGCGCTTATATTAGTATTTTTTTTTTGTCCATTGTTGAGTGCTGACTGATCTTATAATTTTTCGTGTATTTTTGAAATGTCTTGTACATCAATATTAGGAAAAGTGTACATGTAGATCTATAATTTTCGTGGTTGATCATTTTTCCTAAAATATGCATGTACAAGACATACTTTGGAAATATGCCCAAGTTTTGCGCATTTCAGAAATACGTCTTGTACATGCAATTTCAGGAAAAGTGTTCAACACGAAAGTTGTATATCTCGTCGAGATCTACAACTTTAGTGTTGAAAACTTTTCCTGAAATTGCATGTACAAGACGTATTTCTGAAAGGCGCAAAACCTGAAATTGTATGTACAATACGTATTTCGAAAAGGCGCGAAAAGTTAGAAGATTTTGAGGGGTGCGACTGGTCAATAATACGGGTTGCGGTTAACAATCGTCTTTTTTTGTGTGAGTACCTATTAATAGGTGCCATAGAATCTGCCTTTTATTTGAATTTTAATAGCTGCCAAGATCCGACTGTATTTGATTTGCAGGGTACATATGATTGTATCTTCAGCATATGTGCTCTGATACCAATGAGGGATAGATCTGCTTAACTCTAGAGGAGGAGGGGTGACATAGAGTATTTTAAAATTTTAATTAATTTTTACAAGCGGATTAAAAATGTGACAGAGATCAGCCGCCATCAAGGCCACGACAGTCCTCCGCAACCATGTCGATGGAATGTCCCATCCGCACCAACGCCATGTTCCCAAATAAAGTCTCCCTCGATAGCCACACGTGCACAGTGATCAGCCACGCGGTTAGCCAGACGGTCCACCTGCTGAAAACGGACGGCCGCAAAATCGGCAAGGAAAGAGAGATCGGCATTCCCCCGGATAGGTGGTCAGGCGGGCGGAGCCCGAGGCAGCTTTGCAACAAAATTATCCAGCACATGGTCGCAGCATCCCCCTCAATAATACTTGGGTACCCCGAGCCTCCAGCTATTCGTGGGAAGAGCCACGCGGCTAGATAGCAAGGATAGCTTCCAGCTCTACGCGCCCCGTTTTTGATCCCAGTGGTGCCAAGCAAAGCCAGCCGCATATTTTAGGACGAGCTCATCCTCCGAGCGGGCACTGTCACCAATCCAAGACCTATTTTTCCGGCACGTCCAGAAGGTAGAAGAGAGCCATCAACATTTTGAGCTTTTGATCCATCCGGGCGGTGGTGGGCACCAAGAAGAAGGAGTAAGCCCCAAAGGGGCGATTGGTGCGCCAACTTTTCCAGAAGGGTAGTTATAGAGCCATGTACACAGTGGGAAGAAGAGATGGTGTTCTTCTCTGTCAACGAAGACATCCACCAAAGGCGACAAGACTAGTCTGGACCTCTGATCCCATTTCCATCCAATCGGCAGCCGCATTCCCCAGCGACCAAGTTCCTGCCCAACAGCCGCCAGCCTTAAACACCCACCAACCAGTTTGGTCCCGGTCCTCCACCATTCCACAGTCCCATGAGAGTTTTGCAAAGGGTGTAGGTCTTCCGCCAAACCGCGTCTTTAGATGGAGCCATGCCTTCGAAGCTTTTTGGGGACTGCATCCCATTAAATAGTTGTCCCTTGCAAAAGAACTTCTCACGTGAAGCTGATGAAGTCGGAGCCGCCGGAGCCAGCTCACGTCCCTGTCGGGGAGATTCTCCCTGTATCGATGTTTGGGGGTATGTCTCAGCGCTGAGATTCCCCCTATATATCAATTCTGCTGCACGTATGATCTTTTGAAAACAGTCATTTTATATCCTCCCCCGCCGTATAGCATTTGAATTTGAATTCTATTCTTGAGGATTAAGGTGCTGGAGATCCTGGGACCAAACTTGAACGGCTGGCCAATTGTCTTAAGGTCCGCATTTCGCTCAACATCCCGTCGTAAGCAAATCAGCAACCTGAAGGCCGTCCAATTTGCTCTGTGAAGCATCTATAATTAATGTTGTCAAGGCCAACCTGACTATAGCGGTGTATCAAAGAGCCACACATCCCGCAAGACATCCACCCGTTATTATCAGAGAATTACGATCCGCCTTACCGAATAATAGGAGCAAGACTGAAAACAAGCCATGCTGAATAGACGACCAGGCCAATCGGATCTGGACCGTGATTCAGAGCCGATACGCGAGCCGTACTTTGCCTGGAAGATGGACCCAAAGAGGGAGCCCGGAGCCTTCAGCAGGTCCCACGACCATCCGCGCCCGCAAGGGGCCCTCCCAAATCGTCGAAGCTGGCGGAGGCCCAAGCCTCCAGCATCTTTTCCGTCGAGCTGAGAATATTGTCTCGTCATTTGACATAATGAAATTGTCTTCGTCGAAGCCGCATTTTTTTGCCACAAGAAATTGTCTTCGTCGAGCTGACTGCTCCAACCTCGTCCAAAATCACCCGGGGAGTCAGAGTTGAGTCAAAAGGAAAATTTTGTCGGACCCGCCAGAAAAGAGAAACGGATCAGGGCAATTCGTCCGGCAAGGGAAAGATGCCGGTTCCCCCTGAGTGTCTAATCCGAGATTGCCACTTGAGCATCAATGGCAGCAGTAGGAATCGGCCTTGGTGAGTTGCATCGCATCAGCGAGCATCGTCGAGCTTTACCCCCAGGTAGTCAAAGTCGTCAACTCCGAACTGATCCAGTCTGAACCGTTAAAGCCAACCTGTATTCGCCTTCTAAGTCTGGCCATCTTTGATTTGCTTCTGCCAGGGCATTGGATTTGGCGCAATGTAACACGCTGCCTAACTTAGTCCAGCTACAGCCTAGGACCTTAGAACTAAGCAAATGACTCTGTAACGTTCGGCTATACATTTGGTTTGCAGGGTCAATACCTAATAGTGATTGTATCTAGCCCAAATCCAAACTAGGGATCCAACAACATATATGGCCGAGACCTGGCCGTTGAAATCAAAATCCTACGGTAAATACACATCTCGCACATATGAGAGGTGCCTTGCTCGTACCAAATTCGCGCTCCTCATATTGTTGACACTTAACAGTTAGGCTCTGTTTGGCAATACGTTAGCGGTTGTGAACACGATAATTACATCTGATCCCACCTAATGATAACTTCATTCACTTTTATGCCTCGTGAAACATACATTTTATGTTGGTGGTGTTTTTGTCCAAATTCATTAGAGCAAAACGACTGGGCAAAAGGGAGCCTTCAGTTATATTATTATAACACAGTATTTGTTCAGATAATAACTATAATAATGGTGCAAATGAATTTAGACTCTATTGAATTACCAAGATATGCAAATCAAACCTATTTTGCTATTGAAGTCCTTGTTTCTATTTAAAAAATTAACAGTAAATTACACTCATTTGAAGACTCCAACAACAATGTAGGCCAACTTTTCTGACAATCTTAGGTTCCATTTGGGGTGGGCGTCGTAAGCGCATGGGTTAAACCATCATTCGTTAAAAATCTTCTAACAAATATTATCCGTTTCAATATAAAAGTGGATGAAATTACTTAGGTGGGCATTAACGAATAACAATTTAACCCTCATGTTAATGACCACCACCACCGTGGCCAACTTAGGCTCCGTTTGGGAGGACTTATTTTCACCAGTCAGCGGTTATGACCGCATGTTCGGACCTTATTTAGGGTTCGGTCATGCGGTCGTAACCGCTTGACCGGTGAAAATAAGTCCTCTCAAACGGAGCCTTAAGCTCTGTTTGGCGCAGGTAGCGGTCATGAACACAGCGGTTCATGAACGTGCGACCTCACCTAAGTTATTTCATCCACTTTTATGCTCAAAATGGCTTTATTTTCTTGGTGGCCGTGATAACCATTGTCTTGTCAACCATGCATTCTATGGTTTTATCCAAATACTCATCGGAGCAAAAATACCGTGCCAAACACGGGGCCTTTCACTGCTTTTGATAAGGTTAACCAAGCCACAATAAGCATATATAAAATTTAAACTGAAAGAATATCAGATTTTAAAAATGCAAAAATATCATATATTTCCACAAGCAGACTGCGGATAAAATTCTCCAACTCCGATGCAAGTACGAAAAAAATGGATTAATTAGGCTCTATTTGGCACGATGGTGGCAGTCATGAGCATGAGAGTTAAACTGTCATTTGTTAACATTCAGCTAATGAACTTCATCCACTTTTATGTTTAAACGGATGATGTTTGTTAGGTGATCCTTAATGAATGACAGTTTAACCCATGCGTTTACGACTACCACAACCGTGCCAAACAGAGCCCAAGTCCCTTACCCTAAAAGTCATATAAACTTAAAACCTCGTGCATTTAATATAGATCTTGAGCTCCTCGCCTAAAATCAATTAATTTCAGACAGAATGCTTCAATACATAGTGTATCAAAGCAATCTAGGCCTAAGATCAATTCTCACAGCAGCCAGATACAAAAATAATTGGACATATTATAGGGGAAAACCCTTACAAGCAAGGGGATGCATTAAAAACATAAACTCAAATCAGAGAAATAATGAAACGTCTCAGTTTGAGAGAGCGGCCGCGATTACAATAGACCCAAAATATTACCACAGTCACCTAAACGAGGTCAAGTGCCAGCTTTCGCAAACACCCCGACTAAAAAAAGTTCGCGCTTCAAACAATGCCACGAAAGTTTCAAATGCAGACAAACCGGTACCGCTATGTTTACCACCGCAGCTGTCCCAAACAGAATCTTATAAGTTCTATACAAATCAATTGAGCCCTAATAAAAAAAAGGTAAATGAGAGCACTGATCCAAAACTGTAGCTGGGTGATGAATTAATTCAATCAGTGGCAAATTTATATATTGTATTGAAGCTAAAAGGATTTAAAGCTGATGCAGCAAACACTTGAAAGTAAAATGCAGGGTCATAAAGATTAAGATTTGTTCTGCTGGTGGTTGATGAAGGTGCCCACAGTCTTAAACCAACCCATGAGGTTTCTATGGTCCTTCACATACAGCCAGGCCTGGAGGAATCGGAAGAGGCTCTCGTTTACTCCGCGTGCCTCTATGAATGCGTGGAATGAATCCCTCAATTTTTGATCCAATTCCCTGCACAAAGAAATGTATCTATTATTATTATATATTGGTAATAAAAAATATAAACAAATAAACAATAGTCACAAAATCATACAACACATGAATATACGTGGCTCGCCCTAAATTGGGGAAATACGCCAATACCATTGCTGGCGGCGGAGATTTTCAAATCCCGCTGTAAAACACTTCAACAAGCCCCTTAGTCAACCTGGATTTTATACCATGTAGCTAACCAAAGAGCATCTAATGCGAAACCAGACAGTTAAAGCGGAAAGGCCTCTAGGACCAATAAAGCAAAAGAGGCATGATACGCAATGCGAGACTAAAACAACACTCCATCGTGCAGAGAACCAAAAAACACGGGCCTTACCAGCAATAATCCAAACAATAAAGCCCCACAGTGAAACACTCAAACATTATAATAGGTAATTCTAGTAGAATGCCATTAATTTGTTTGTGTTATGTGATATTTGAAAGCTCGACGCATGCTTTCTGTGCATCGAAGTATATTCACCTTGGAACTCCTAAACCCTCACATGTGCTGCATTAAATTTGATACCAAGGTAAAAATTGCATCATAATATCTTATAGATATAAAATATAATTCTTTTGCCAATTAAAGACAACATAAACTGTCAATTTTAAAACAAAATCAAGGAAACTATGATGTATGAGAGGTTCCCTTTAAGAAATGGGATGTATAAACATAAGGCAGTTGAACTACGCTGGGCAAGCTCCTAAAATTTCTTCAAGAGATGCTAACTCTGCTCTTTAAGAGATGAATAAAGAGAGCAATATATTCCTCAGAAGAAGCAGAAGATTGGCTACTCCCCATCCAGAATATAACTGGCAATGTGACCTTACAAAAGGACAAGAGAATACAAATGATAGCATTTGTGCTCGTAAGGGAAGCTGGGAGGCGATGAGAACTTTAAAGGTAGGAGAAATTCAAGAGGAGGATAAACACTCAGATCCAGTGGGAGGAGCTTGTGGATGTATTTAGAAAGTGGTAACTCATTAAGTTTATGTTGCTACCCAAATATGCACCCATGATGATAGCTTGTGTTAAGGAGAAGCAGTTCGTTTCTATGTGGGCCTAGGGATGTCCTCCAACAGCCCTTAATCTCGTTGTGTACTAAAGAGGTCTCTGCCCTGCTAGAGCAAAACAGAAAGGTTGAGCTTGGCTATCAGGCTTCTCAGAGCACACGGGCTTCAAGAAATGACGAAAAAACAGGTGAACCAAATGGTAATTACACTCCTCAAGGGTCTGACTGGAACAACTCAAGGGTTTGTTTGGGAGGGCGTCTCCCACAGGAGGCGTGACGGAGGCAGGCCGCAATGTCGAACTAGAACCTCCGGTTCCAGTCCGAATGGAGGGAATAACTGCGGTGGCAGGGCCAAACGCCGCCGCGCCGCACATGCATTTGGGTCTCCTCCGTCTCACCTCCATCTGGAACCATCCCAAAGTCCCAACAGCACGCCAAACAGACCCTAAATCTCAAGTCGGTAAAGCAACTGGTATCAATATTCAATACAAATGGAAATGAGAATGGCTAATACAAGTGGACTAGTGGCAACAAGGAGAATGCTTTACCGCCACAACATCTATTTTTACTATCATAAAACCGGGCACAAGGTGATAAACTATTCCAACAATCTCTTATGGTCTGTTCAGCGTGCAGGTATTGACTTTATGAAATTGTCTTTGGATTCCAAAAAGCTAATTCCGAAGTTCGGCGTGAAAGAATTGAGATGAAATTGGCTTTGAGACCAAAGACCAAGAATTTTGATTTTAGCCTAAAAGCTAAAGGGCCGAATACTTACCTCTTTTGTTTGGCTTTCCGCTGCTTTCCGTAGTTTTGGCTCCTAATTCAGATAATATCGCTCCTCCCGCGACGATCGCATCAACTGCCCGCGCGACGAGGGTGTTGACTGCTTGCGCGACAATGGCGCCGACTGCTCCCACGACGACGGCGTCGACTGCTCCCGCGACGATGGCGTCGACTGCTCCCGCGACGATGGCGTCGACTGCTCCCACGATGATGGCGTCGACAGCTTCCGCAACGATGGCATCGACTACTCCCATGACGATGGCCTCCTCTCCAAGTATCATCTTTCTCCTCCACCGCTTCTTCTTTTTCCGCTTCCTCTTTCTTTTCATCTCCCTCCTTTTTTTCCTGGATCTCCCTTTGCCTGATCGTCCCAATCTCCATCTTGCAGTTGTTGAAGAGGAAGAACCAAAAACCCTTTTTTTCTCAAATTAATGTTGTTGGGATTTTACTACTTCATGAATCTGTATCCGATTCTTATGGTTTGCGTGAAAGAGATGGTATTTTTTGGCAAATCTTATAAAAATGTTGGTGTCCATTGTCAGAATGAAGTTCCGCTGCTGTCAATTTAGGCATTGCACCAGTTACGTGTCTTCATTATTGTTCTGGCGATCACACATGTGGTGTTTTTGTGATTACTATGGTCCAAGGTGGATTGAAGGTAAACCTGGTTTTTGACTTGTTTTGAAATTATTGGATTTTGATTGAATATATTGTGTTGTGGTTAAATTTCAAAATTTGGTTGATTGTTCTCACTTAATAATGGTAATATTTATAGAAATTAGCTATATATTTGACATCGTGTGAGCACATTTTTGTTCACGGAATAATTATGGTAATGATTAATTTTCTATTATAAACTGGAGCGCAAAACATTGGCATCCACAATTACGAGCAATTCATATGGGCGCATTTCAATTTTTTCATTTATTTTTGATTTTAAAAATCATGAATTTTTAAAATTTCAATTCCAGAAAGTCAATTCCATCGTGAACCAAACAACTTTTAGGTATCGATTCCAATTATGTCCACTAAATTACATCCTGCAGCCGAACAACAGAATTGATTTTCTGCCTAAAGCCAATTTCCCGAGATATTTATTTTCTGACGAAAGTCAATTCCAGAAAGTCAATACCTGCATGCTGAACGGATCTTTTGGGATCATTCAGTTGAATGAAAATTGGGCTTCAGAATTCCAATTTTAATGTAAACCGATCTCCAATTCAAATTTTAGGGGCATCAAATCTACCCAAGAAATGGACCATCCCGAGCTTTTCCATGTGCCCAAGACATAGAAGCACCACAACAAAAGGACTTTTCACGATAGATCTTCTGGTAAGGATGACAGTGAGAGGAGTGTCTTGTAGGAATAACGTCTGTTTCTACTCTCACAAGCCCGAATACAAGGTGAGAGACTATGCAAACAATCCCCAAGTAGCTTTGTCAAGTGCCTAAGACATGGGAGCACAAACATGGAGGACCCTTCATAAAAGATCTTCCAGTAAATAATAACTGAAGAAATAAAATGGTGACAGTCTAGTGCACCAATGCTGAGAGTAAATCAGGCCAGAACAAAATAGCAGAAGGCTGAGGACTCCACTGATGCTGTTATGAATACCAATTATGACTAAGAGAGATCTACTAGAGTGTTTTTTTGAAACAAACGGCTGTAAACTTTCATTGTTGAGGCTTAAGTTCTGATATATTGTCCAACTAAAATAATATAGCAGTCTGTTTATATGTTGTAATGCCAAAATGGTGCTAGTGTTGAATGTAAAATATAGTTATTATTGGAGTAGGAGTTTTAGTACAAACTGGATTGTATTACCCTTATTTGAATTTGATGCCAACTTAAGTATGGATTGGTTTGTAGCCACTATAGACTGCGATCAATGTCCTTGGAACAGGAGAATTCAGATTTCATGAAGATCAATGAATAACATCAATGTTGATTTTTCCTTTGAGGGCATTCAAATTGCTTCAGTGTGGACACCAAGCCTTTCAAGCCCAAGATCGGGATGTGTAAATAAAGTTAATATGGTCAGATGCAATTCCAATTGTCTCTTAACTCAAGTTGACAGATCAAGTTCACTATTAATTTGGTTACAAGTGTTGTAGTTTTAGTAAGAGCACCATAACAAAATATGCCAAAGGCGCTACAGAAGCTTTAAAAATAGGAATATGAGTTGCTAAAAAAAAGGTTTCATTAGGCCTGATACATCACCAAAGGGAACTCCTGTGCTATTTGTCAATAATAAGGATTGAACTACAAAATGGGTATTGATTTTGAAAAACTCATAAGCTCGCAATTAAAATAAGCACTCACAGATGAGGATCAATGACATGTCTGTTCACTGAAAGTAACTTGAGATCATCAACTAAGGAATAGAGATGGGAATCATTCATGATGAGGTATGGTCATCATAATTTATAATTGCATATGAATGTTAATAGAATGCAGGATGAATATTAAGCAAACGTATATACAATTGGTTGCTAAAGCATGATTGAAAAATGGATCCCTCTTATGAAACATACAGTATTTACACTATTTTGCCTATTCTTCCCTTGTACCAGGAGACAATGAAATGATGGGGGTGCGCTTGATGGGACAAATATGAATATCATTTTAGATTTGATGGGGAATGGTATAATTTATACGGAAAACTGGGTTGTGATTAGCCAAGATCCCATAACCCCCACTAATCTATACGGAAAACTGGGTTGTGGGGGGTTATGAGAGTAACCGCCTCGCGCGCGATCCGCGCACCGGATCTGTTCACCAACGCACACACCGCCAACCGCCCGCAGACGGCCGCTGCCACCGCCACCACCAGTGGACAGCCTCTCCAAGGCCAAAGGCGGACGGCACCGCGGCCGGCATCCCTGACCGGCCGCGCCTCGCGATCGCAAGGCCACGGCCGCCCCTCGCGACCGCAAGGCCGTGGTCGCAAGGCACCTCGCGGTTGTATGGTTGTGGCCGCAAGGCGCGGCCGGCCTACCCGACTGGCCGCG
Organism: Platanthera guangdongensis; assembly: GCA_039583875.1. Lineage (NCBI taxonomy): Eukaryota > Viridiplantae > Streptophyta > Magnoliopsida > Asparagales > Orchidaceae > Platanthera > Platanthera guangdongensis. The sequence continues at coordinate 159,756,679 of CM077165.1, read as the reverse complement.
ACCCCGCCTCGTGGCCCCTCGCGACCACGGCCGCCTTGGGGACTCACCTCGTAGGAGCCACCAACAACGGCCCCTTCTCCGCCATCTGATCATCCCTCTTCGATCATCACCATTCGATTCGCCAGTTACATGATTTTTTACCCAGTTTACGGGGTTTCCACGTTAAAACTTGTTTGTCCATCTCGACTTTTTGAGTGACTGTTTGCACGCTCGACCGCTCTACGGGCTAAGGCGGCCAAATTTAATTTGGTCTACCACAACCCTCGAGCGACCCACAACAAGATTGTCTGACAACTATGTGCTATGGGTGTGGATCAGTAGCAAACTCTCCGTTAAAGAATGCAACTGATATGTGCATGACAAATAATATAATGAATACGATTTAAAAAGAAAAAATGACACATTGTACGCATCAGATGTAACACTAAACTCATGTCCTAGACTTTGAATTGAATATAAAATATACAAGGTATAGACATGACGATAAATGAAGTATTTGTCATCACTAGGCAATATATTGTATTAAATGAGTGAAGTTGAGCTTGAACATTAAGTCCAGAGCTAGATTAGGCCTCTTCACATAACCTCGAACTCAAACTCAGCTCACCATTCAAAAAACACTCTTCCTATAGCATCGCAAGGTAGGGAGAAGATGAGTTTGTGAGAGAGAATGGAGAAAATTATGGGCAAATGGGCGAGGTGGGAGGTCGGTGATGTCGAACGGTGTGCTTAAGGAAAGCCCGTCGGTGGCGGAATAAGATCCGGGGAAGGTTTGAATGTGCACTGAGAAGCGATGGAGACTCCGTGTTGGAGGTCGAGGAGGAAGTCCATCGGCTGGCAAGGAGGGCGTCAAACTTAGCGTCCATAGGTACCATAGGGGATTGGAGCAAGGCAATGGACTTCTCATGAGCATCGAGACGGCGAGAAATGGCTAGATCCATGAGGGGATTGAACCGCAAGGGGTGGGGGTCGGAGAACGCCATGTAGCGGATCCGTGAGGGTATGCACGCGAAAGTAGGGCCAATGTGGTGCAAGAACTGGAGTGACGTTGTTGAGATCGACAGAAAGAGACGTTGGAAGTCACGGGTTGGGCAGGAGGTGAGATGAGATGGAAGCGTGCAGGAAGGCGCAGTCGCATGGCCAAGAGTGCGACGCGAAAGGAACTTGACACAGTGGGTCGTCGGTGAGGAACGGTGCCACAAAGCGGTACGCAGAGAATAGTTGTGTGACTGCGAAAGAAGGGTTCATCTTTGAGCAACGAAAACTGTTGCAGGAAGAGTGGCAGGACTGATCAAATGCTATGAGATAGCAGTTGAGCGATCGAATGCCTTAGCGGGCTGCCAAGATTAGAGAAAAGAAGAAAGAGGGGAGGGAAAATAGATAACCCTTGGTTCCTAATTTAAAAATACTACCAAACATGAATCCAAATACATAACATGGAGGGTTTATATAACACCATCGACTCAACTGCAATACAAGAAAAATACATTCCATTTCCCACGATACTCGCAAGCCTAAATGGCCTTCTTATGCCAACGTGTCACTAGCATGTCTTTTGCGGTGTTTGCATACCAGCCACAGAAATGGGTGTCCCTCTCCCTCCATGTCCGTAACAAGCAATGACGACGAAGAAGACATGAAAATATCTCTCCATCAATTTTGCACTTTCGTAGCTAAAGAGGAATATGAGGAGAAGGCAGCCGTCGTTTGTTTGTGTGATAGAGGAGGAAGATCAATAAGACTGGGCAGTTGTTGGGGAAGAGACATGAAAGATCAAGGGGAAAGTATTAGTAAAAAGTTAAGAGACCAAGGCAAATTCATAAGGTTGCGTTCCTTCAGTTGGCTTTAGGGGGAAGGAATTGGAAGTGGCTCCAAATTCCAATTCTTGCACTCGTTTCCTCCTTACAATGGATGAATCAAAATTCACTCAAAACCGAAGGTTATGAAACCTTTAAAATCACATCAAAGCTCAAAACTGACCTGTTAAGATCGGTTTTCTTTCCCGAGCAGCTCGTCTTCTCCTTCTCCATAACCTTCTTCTTTGACTAATTAAAACCTTCTTTTTGACTAATTAAAACCTTCTTCTTCCACTAATTAAAACCTTCTTCTTCAACTAATTAAAACCTTCTTCTCCGACTAACAAAAACCTTCTTCGAGAACCAATGTAGCTCTGATGCAACCTGAGTCGCATCTTATTTCACTATAATTTCTAGTATTTTTATTAGTGTCGCACATATCTTCGTGCTTGTTATTTCTTTTACTTTTGTGCAAATTAAATAGTGTGATATGTTTTGCGTACATTATTAGCACGCGCATTCGTGTGTTTTCACGCATGTCACTCACACGCATTTTTTTACTTATTGGAGTGACCGACCAGTAAGATATTGAATAAATTGGTCCATCAAATTAGGCTAGCTGATAATTAAGAGCAATCTTAAGAAAATTTATTAAAATATATAAATTATGTATTCTATAATGTTGATAATTCTGAAATTAAAGATTTTAATTTATAAATTATTTACTTTAATTTTAGGATTACTTATTGGTGGGGGAATTTGTAGAATTTCAATAGCCAAAATTAATACCCATTTATTTTCAGAATTCTCTATCGAAATATCTGCCCTATTCTTATTCCAGCCACCACTTTATGTAAAACCCCCTTTTTTAATTAATAACATTTCAAGCTAAAATTAAAATTGCCTCTACCTTCTCCCTCAATTAAAAGTTGTCGGGCCCCATGTGAAGGAAGCTGGCAAAAAATCAGAAGAACAGAGAATTTTCTCCATTCTTGTGAAACTCACAACCGACCAGCGTTTCACCCCCGTCCCGACTCCCCGCCGATGAATCCCCTCGCCGTCGTCGAAGCCTCCTCCAAGGTTCGTCGACCAGTCCTCTATCTGCTGCTTTGGGATTTCGACACACCATTTCTTCTACAGTTCTTCCGCAATTCTGCGCCGCCCAGCCATCGAGACTTACACCCGAAACCCGTTGCCTGCTCGCCCAACCCCAAATATTCTTTCCTCCGACGAACTTGTTGGCTTCCTTCGTCGGCAAAGCCTACAACTGTCAGGTCTCCGGTGCCCTTGCTCTATATCTCCACATATGACGGGTTCTACGCCTATCTTTCACGAATTTCCAGTCGACTCTCTCCTCACTTCACCCTTCCCTAGACATTAAACTCAGCCATCCCATATTTTACTTAGTCGCAGCCCCTCCTTTGGATTGATTCGACTGCTTCTAAGGCCAGAGGTATAACTCTCATTTCTCGTGTGCTCAAATCATGTTAGCTTACTTTTATTGCTTAATTTTAATTTGACCTTTAATTAAGAGCTTGCCCCTAATTATCATATTTTGCCTCCGTCGTTAATTTTTAAATGTCAGTGTTTTACTTATTCCTTTCTGTTGAGACTATATTATCCAGCAGGACACGTGTTGTGTGGGACCGCATCTTTGGGCATTCCCCACCGCGTTCCTGGTCTGGTTGTTGACCCCGGTGGGTCCCCGTGTGGCGGAATATCCCCGCGTGCCTGCGGTTGGGGTTAGTCCCACATCGCCTGCAGAGGCGGTCCTTTGGTGTTTATGTACCCCCGTCCCCCCTTACTATCACCTCGGGGTTTTGGTAAGATGTGTGGTGACGGGTGGCTTTAACATGGTATCTGTTGAGACTATATTATCCAGCAGGACACGTGTTGTGTGGGACCGCATCTTTGGGCATTCCCCACCGCGTTCCTGGTCTGGTTGTTGACCCCGGTGGGTCCCCGTGTGGCGGAATATCCCCGCGTGCCTGCGGTTGGGGTTAGTCCCACATCGCCTGCAGAGGCGGTCCTTTGGTGTTTATGTACCCCCGTCCCCCCTTACTATCACCTCGGGGTTTTGGTAAGATGTGTGGTGACGGGTGGCTTTAACATGGTATCAGAGCCAGGTTGTCCTGCTGCGGGGGTGTGTTGAGACTATATTATCCAGCAGGACACGTGTTGTGTGGGACCGCATCTTTGGGCATTCCCCACCGCGTTCCTGGTCTGGTTGTTGACCCCGGTGGGTCCCCGTGTGGCGGAATATCCCCGCGTGCCTGCGGTTGGGGTTAGTCCCACATCGCCTGCAGAGGCGGTCCTTTGGTGTTTATGTACCCCCGTCCCCCCTTACTATCACCTCGGGGTTTTGGTAAGATGTGTGGTGACGGGTGGCTTTAACAGTATCAAAGCCAGGTTGTCCTGCTGCGGGGGTGTGTTGAGACTATATTATCCAGCAGGACACGTGTTGTGTGGGACCGCATCTTTGGGCATTCCCCACCGCGTTCCTGGTCTGGTTGTTGACCCCGATGGGTCCCCGTGTGGCGGAATATCCCCGCGTGCCTGCGGTTGGGGTTAGTCCCACATCGCCTGCAGAGGCGGTCCTTTGGTGTTTATGTACCCCCGTCCCCCCTTACTATCACCTCGGGGTTTTGGTAAGATGTGTGGTGACGGGTGGCTTTAACACTTTCAAATAGGTATGTGGAAGATTTGTCTCATATTGCTGAATGTGCATGAATGTTGGGTTTTTATGCGTGTCAAGCTATTCTTCGGTTAAATATCACATGAAATTAATTACTTGTACCACCTTATTTTAAATTAGATCACAGATTTACTTTTAAAATTAAAACCGAGATTTTGGAATACATCAAGCTCCTTACTCAAATTGCCGGAGCAGCTACATCACATTTTTGCCGGCACAGTTACTTCCCCATTATCTCCATTCCATCCCATTCTCTCCAGTGCAAGGTATTTTCCTTTTTTTCCTAGAGTTCATGATGATGTGCCATTAAAAGGATGTTCTGAAATTGATGATTGTGTATATGCAATTGTAGGTGCCACAAAAAAAAAATCTAGGGTTTTTTGTACCTTTTTTTTCTTAATGCGTGTATGTGTTTATTTGTGTGTGTGTGTGCAATTGTATGTGTATGAATGTGTATGCAGTTTCTTTCAGTTTATGCTTGTGTAAATTTTTCAGTGTTACAATATGTGCTCAATTAATCTATGTTTTGTATGTATGTGTATGTGTACGTTTATTTTTAGGTTTTTATGTGTGCACTAATTTTGTGTCTGTGAATGCGTACTAGTGTGTATGTGAGTGGATGTTTTGAATGTATATATTTATAATGAATGTGCATTATACTTATAATGCCTTTTTCTGTATAGTAGATGGAATAGATTATTGAGCATAATAAAAAGAAAAGATCGTTAACAAAAATGCAGCATTTGTAGATGTTCTAGCTACAGTTGTCGTGGTTTGATGAAACCTAGCATGCTTAGTAAACTAAGGCTTCATTTGGAGCGGTGGCGGCGGACGTGAATGTGGTCATGAACTGTCGTTCATGCATTTTAAGCTCAAAACTAGTTTATTTTCTTGGTAGTGGTCATAATCTTTGTCTTGCCAAACATACACTTTATGATAATGACGTTTTTGACCAAACTCACCAAGAGAATAAGTCATCCCAAATGATGCCTAAGTGATAGGCATGAGAACAATATTTTGAGGAAGACATTATTAAAACATTTATATAAGGAAGCAGTCATCGATTGTTTTACTTGTACAAACAAAAGCTTGTTTCAAAACCTGTGTGACACTGGACATAGTATCTTCTACATACTTAGCGTAGATGAGAGAGTGTGAGATGCTTTTAGTTTTGCCATAGCATATTAGTATAATATGGATAAGCTTGCATTTGAAGGATTAGTTAATTACTTTGCATGTTTAGCTTATAGTAAGGCCAAATACATTGACACTTATCATGTTTTGTTTAGTGGAATTATTGTTATTGTTTTATTTAATTGACAATTTTATTTGGTGGAAGTTATAAATCATTCTTTGTTTAGTGTGTTTAAATATTTATTATTTAAAAGGGTTATTTACCGGGACCTACCCTTGAAGTTTACAAAATTACAGCTTGCACCCCTCTAACTTTCAAAATTACAAAAATCTCTCCTCATTGTTTACATTTCATAACATCCACAAAAGTACCCCTTGGAATAAATGTTCATGGGAGTCTTTTTGTGCATGGATGTTAAGAAATGTAAACATTGAGAGGGTAATTGTAATTTTGAAAGTTAGAGGGGTGGAATTTGTAATTATGCAAATGTTGGGGGAGGTCCTAGTAAATAACCCTTATTTAAAATACGATTTTCAAAATTGAATTTTCTCCTGCAACCGAACAATTGAATTATCAGTTCAAATTCCTATAACTGAATGTCATCCTACAACACAAGCAATATAATTGAAATTCGGACCAATTCCCATGAGTATAATTTTGTCCTCTCAAGTCCATCCTAAAAAGCGTACACTAATGGAACATATCATGTGTGACTACATAAAAAATGCAAGCTAATGGCTGTTAAAACTGATGAAATAACAATGTATCTATTTGGATATTAAGGTATGACCCTTTGGGTCTACATATAGGACATTACAAGAGAAGAAAAACAACACAGGCAGTGTGCGACTAAACTGAAATATAATAAATAAATAAAATAATATTAAACACCTCTCCTCAAACTCACGGTGGGTCATGAACCGAGAGTTTGTTAATGAGATATCGGAATCTTGCAGAAGTGAGGGACTTGGTGAGGAAGTCCGCAATTTGTTATTGAGGCAACGAACAGTAGAGAGATAGTGTTGGTGAGGAACTCCTGATGTACGAAGTGACAAGCAATCTCGATGTGTTTCGTCTGTTCATGAAATACAGGGTTGGAGGCAATTTGTATAGCACTTCGATTATCACAAAATAAGGGAGTGAGTCCTGATATCGGCACACTAAGATCACATAGTAGACGGCGAAGCCAAACGATCTCAATAGTGGTGGAAGCTATGGCACGATACTCGGCCTCAGTGCTGGAGCGTGCAATGGAGTGATGTTTCTTACTACGCCAGGAGATAAGAGAGTCACCAAGGAAGATACAAAAACCAGTAGTGGAGAGACGAGTCGTAATATTCCCCGCCTAGTCAGCAACTGAGAAGGCCATAGGGTGAGTGGAGAAGTGGCAGAGAGAAACAGTGAGCGAGTGACGGAGGTGCGTAGATAGCGGAGAATCCGGAGGACAGCGGTATAGTGAACCGAGCGAGGAGCTTGAACAAACTGACCGACAAAGCTAACAACATAAGTAATATCAGGCCTAGTCATAGTGAGATAGACATGCATCCCGAAAAGTCGTCGATAGCGGGAGACATTTGAAAGAGGTTCGCGGTCAGTTGGGAGGAGTTTAAGATTGAGCTCTATTGTAGTATCAACAGTCCGGGTGTCAGTGAGAGCTACAACAGAGAGGATGTCAGAGATGTACTTCTGTTGGGAGACAAGTATGTCACGTTTGGAGCGGGAAATCTCCAACCCAAGGAAGTAGCTAAGGGGGCCCATATCCTTCATCTTGAACTGACTGCGGAGGTGTTGTTGAAGAGAGGCAACAGTGGCGTGGTCATCGTCAGTGATAATCAAATCATCTGCATAGAGAAGAAGAATGACACATCCCTGACTGGAAGTGTTAGTGAATAATGCATGATCAGTTTGCCTTTCAATAAATCAGGCCTTGAGGACAGCGGTGCAAAAGCGCTCAAACCAGTCATGGGGGGCTTGTTTGAGACCATAGAGTGCCCGACGGAGATGACAGACGTGGTTGGAGGGAACGGAGAGGCCCGGGGGAAGAGCCATGTATACCACTTCTATAAGATCACCATGAAGAAAGGCATTGGTGACGTCCATTTGATGCAGTGGCCAATCTTGGGCAGCGGCAATCGCAAGGCGTGCACGGTTGTCATCCGAGCAACCGGGGCAAAGGTCTCATCGTAGTCAATCTCATGCGCAGGTCCTGTGAGAACCCGCGGGCAACTAAGCGGGCTTTGTGGCACTCAATAGACCCGTTCGGACGAGTCTTAATCTTGAATATTCATCTGCAGCTGACAGGAGTGACGCTGGGGGGCAGGGGACGAGGTCCCGAGTATGGGTTATGTGGCAAACCTGAAGTTCAACTGTCATGGCTTGTTGTCATTCGGGATGTACAACTGCCTCTCGGTATGACTGGGGCTCCCGGTGGGAGTGGAGAGCGGTGAGGAATGCCTGAAAAGCCGGGGAATAAAAGGTAGTCGTGGTGAGAGCAGATGGGTGATAACTGTCAGGGGAGTGGTCGTAGCGAGCAGGCGGGCGACGAGGGCAGGCAGAGGTACGCCAAGGAGGGCTAGGATTCACGTGCGAAGGGGAAGACGGGGAGTCAGATGGAGCCGTATCAGGAGGAGCTTGAGCGGAAGATAAAGCTGGATCGGAAGGGGGATCCTCATCCGGAGGACTAGCTGGTGAGGGTAACGGGGGTGGAGCATTGTGGGCCCTGGGACGAGTGGGTATAAAAGAAAGCAGGGGAAGGGAGAGCGGTCGAAGCAACGATGTCATTTGTGGTGAGGACTGAGGCCCAAGTGAACACAACGAGCCGAGCGAGCAGAGATTTTGGTGTGTTCAGGAGCAGGGAGGAAAACAAAACAGGTGCAGCCAAACGTGCGTAGGGATGCGTAGGTTGGTGGGCGGGAGTACAGTCGTTCATAAGAAGTGACTCCAGAGAGGGCCGAGGAGGGAGTGATGTTGATAAGATAAGTAGCGGTGAGGACAGCTTCGACCGAGAAGGAATGGGGAGTAGATGAGGAGATGAGAAGGGCGCGGGCAGTTTCGATGATGTGACGATGTTTTCGTTCAGTGACCACATTTTGCTTGTGGGTGTATGGGCAAGACTGTTGATGGATGGTGTCATGAGATTGAGTGAGGTCGAGCATGGTGGAGGAGAGAAACTCTTGGGCGTAGTCAGAGCGAAAAATCTTAATCTGGCGTCTGAATTGAGTGTGAAGCATCGCGGTGAACGTGCGATAAATAGTTGGTATTTCAGATCGTTGACGAAGAAGATAAACCCAGAAGCAGCGAGAGAAATCATCAATAAAATTGACATAATAAAAATATCCAGAATGAAAAGCAATCGGGAACGGGCCCCAAATATCAGAATGAACTAAATCAAAGGGGGTTGTTGTTTGAGAGGCACTGCTGGAAAAAGGGTAGAGCAAGGTGTTTCTCCAATCGACAACCCGTACAGACAGAAAGGGGAAGAGGAGACACAACCCAAAGCTCCGAAGTGGATGACACTTTGGAGTCGATCACTGGACAAATGACCTAAACGTCTGTGCCACAAGTCGGCATCAGAGGTAACAAAAAGAGCTGAAGTTGACGAAGATAAGGATGGTGGAGCGTGAAGATGCTCCATCTGATACAGGCCACCAGTCCTACAGCCTTGTCCAATCCTCTGAGCCGTCCGTGAATCCTGCACAAGACAATCAGAGGAAGAAAATAAAACAGTGAGACCGAGATCACAAAGAGAGCTGACAGAAATAAGGTTCATGTGTAGGCGGGGAGCATGGTGGATGTTCGAGAGGGTAAGGAGACCAGGGGGAGCAGAGGCCAGGGTGACCTAACCAGACTGCATAATAGGGACAGAACCCCCATCAGCGGTGGTGACCCGGAGGTGAGTGGGAGTGGAGGTACAGTTGGTGAGGGTGCTGGAGTCGGCGGTAAGGTGGCAGGTGGCCCCAAAGTCAAAATATCAAGGCGCAGTTGGTGGAACCCGAACAACAGTAGTACCAGAAGCGGTTGACAGGTTGTGGGCTGTAGATGAGTCGGCCGAGGTGGCGGGTTGAATTAATGGAGACTGAAGAAGTAACTCCTCTAGACGTTGTAGTCGATCTGCTGCAGCAGCGGTTGTAGGATGAGGAGGCAGGACAGGAGAGCCCAAACCACGTCACCGACCACGGCCATCACGGCGGTTGTCATGATGTTTGTGCTCATCAGGACGGGTGGGACGAGAGGGACATTCGAACTTCATGTGGACCGCCCTTTACAGTAGTTGCAGGTAACAGGGTCGTCACGTAGTCGAATCGCAAGAGCAGTGTCAATCCCAGGAGTAGGTAGGAGGGCCACGGGAGGACGGAGGCGGGTTTCTTCATCAAGTAGAGCAATCAGGGGGTCATCCAAGCTGGGAAGAGGAACCCGATGAAGGAGTTAGGCTGCAAGAAGAGCAAACTCGGGACGCAGAGCAGCGAGGAACTGATGGAGATAGCCCTCAAAGAGGTGGCGCTGAAACTCTAAGGAGCGAGGACAACTGCAGGGTAGGGAGATCATAGAATCCAATTTGTGCCAGATGGTACTCATCAAGGTGAAGAATTCCTAAATTGAGCGCCCTTCCTGCCTTGCATACTGAGATTCGCAGATGAGACGATGACGCCGAGCTCCACCGCTGATGTGATCCCAGGATGTAAGCCCAAATGGCTAGATTCTGACGCCTCCAAAGGGTGTCGTCATCTGGAGTGGTGTTGGCTGTGATGATGTTGTCAGAGCTGGAAGTAGTGGTAGATTTCGCAGCGGTACTGCGGTAGAGCTTGCAGAGGAGGGAGGGGCACCGGTGATGTGATCCCAGAGATCACGGGTAGAAAGGGCGACTTCGACAGTAAGAGCCCACTCTGACCAGTAGGCAGTAGCTGGCAGTAGCTGGCAGTAACGAGTTGGAAGAAAGTGGTCTTCAGAGGTGGCGAGATCGGAGGGGCGGCCATGGAGAGGCGAGATCGGCGGAATGGAGAGGGCGGCTTCGGCGAACCGGAGAGGGCGGTGTCGGCGAACAAGCGGCCTGGCTTCAGCAGACAGGCAGTCTGTCTTCAGCGAACTAGCGGCAGATCTGGCACATCGGCTTCGGCGTACTGGCACGACGGCTACGGCGGATAGGAGCGGCGCTTGCGGATAGGCGGACTGGTTTCGACGGAGTCCGCGACCATGCGGCTTCGGCGGATAGCGGCTTTGGTGGACTAGCACAGCGGCTTTGGCGGCGAACTGATCACGGTAGGCGGATAAGTTGCAGAAGGCGCAGCGGACAGATTGCGGAACGATTGTGGGAACTTGCGGATAGGATCGCGGACAGATCGCGGCGGGCAGATCACAGACAGATTGCAGCAGAAGGATTGCGGGCGCGCAAAAATTTTAAGTGGTATGTGGCTCTGATACCATGTTAGAACCGATGAAATAACAATGTATCTATTTGGGTATTAAGGTATGACCCTTCGGATCTACATATAGGACATTACAAGAGCAGGAAAAAACCACAGGCGTTGTGGGACTAAACTGAAATACAATAATATTAACAATGGCAATCCACAAGAAAAAAGTTGAACGTGGGGATGCCTGAGGAAGAAGAACAATGCTTCTCTACTCACTGCAAAATATTCAGTTCCATGGGAAAAAATGATGATGAAATAAACACAACAGGCTGAGAAAACTCACTGGAAGATGCGACCCTGGTACTTGTTCAAGGAAGAAAGAGACAATGAATCGGTTTTAGGCCTGAGACAGACTGAGTGGATACCAACAGCATCCGGGTAAAGCCCGCATAGGAAGTGGAGGGCGTCTTCACGGCCGGGCTTCGAACAATCCACGTGGAGAAATAGCTGGTTGATGGCTCCGTTTCCATCATCGTCGTCTCCATCAGCGCCGCCGGGTAAGAAGTTCGCAAGCCGCATAACTGAGATTGTAATCTCCTCTCCGTTGTATTCCCTCCGGAGCGCCGGACCATCGCGATCAAGAGATCCCTTGACAATGGTGTAAGGCGGAGGCGGATTCACTTTCTGTGCAAAGAAACGAGAGAAGTGACAAGCGCTGGACGAAATCTAATGTGAGAGAGAAATGTTAGCGAGAGGTTTAACGGGGATACCGGCGGCGGAGACATTTTGGAGACCTCGAGATAGTGCTCCTTGAGAGAGCGGAGTATAAGGGAGTCCACGGCGGCGGCGGAGGAGGCCGAGGAGGAGAGAGTTCTAGCATCCGGGGAGCATCGACGTTCCACACTTGCGGCGGCTGAAGAGAGGCATCTCCTCCACATGTCGCCGGGATGCGGTGGCCAGACGGCTGGCCGATGAGCGGGACGAGGGTTTAAGGGTTTTGTAGCAAAACCAGTCCCCTCCGCCAGGCGTCAAGCTTCCTGGACGACGACTGTCTAGTTCGATGTAGAAGTTCGGTCACGATTACTTCAGTTCATGATATTAACACCCTACTCTGAAAATATCACCAAGTCCACATAACTTTGAAAAAACGTTTTCTTTCAAGCGGAGTTTTGATGGGAGCGCTCTTCGGAAGGCGGATGTCGTGACTTGACGTTTGATAGAGCCTTGACGCAAGAAGAGGTGCAGAGCGAATTTCTAAGCGGAGAATTGGCTTAAGTCCACGATCTCGTCAGAAAATTTCAGAGCTCTCTCTTGTCTCTGTAGTTGCTTGTTTTCAAATGAAGGCATGCAGACATATTTATAGATTTCTGGAGAGATGTGTAAGATATTGTGTCTAGCGTAATTTGTGTTTGCGAATTACGACGCTCCATTTTGATCACCTGGATCATCAATTTTAGCAAAATGATAGAAGTGCCCATCGGCCGGTTCGGGGGGCTCGGGTAGGGTGTCGGGTGTAATACCTCCCTTGTAATGACCATATAATATGGGTCCGATCAGGACCCCACAACATATACACATCACAGCTTTAGCATTATAAAATGATATGAAAGCACTTCCCAACTCATAACTCAAAATGTAAAAAACAGAAACATTAAAACGGACACTAGAAGCTGTCCACAAAATATCGGAGTCCAAATGGCCTCGTGGTCGTACAATAATCAGATGTCCAAATCATCATCAACACTAAACATATCAATGTGTCATAACACTCCTAGGCTACCTCGGCATGCAAGCCGAATTATAGTGAATGAAAAATCACATGCAAACACACAGGAAATATTAAAAGGGGTACACTTCATGAGTCTTAGGCCTTTTTGATCGGCGAGCTTGCTCCAGCTTGTAATCTTTGCCCTGTAAAAATTTGTTGTAACATGGGTCGGCAAATACTGACCTCAACTGTGTAACCAACACCCATCCTCCTTTTCGTCCATAGTGAACCCCGAGGCACTCCATCACCCTGCAGGTCAGTACTTTGTAGGCATATGTAATAAAACATAAACTAACATATCAAACAACAGGTATTGGTGTTTCAAATATCAAACATGTTTTCATGTTGAACATATAAATAAAAGGGGGCCTACAATGTAGCATGAATGCAAACTTGAGTTTCGATTAAGAAAATTTGAGGTATTGCAATTCCACCACCTTAAAAGAATTTTGCCCTCGAAATGTAAGTGTTACAGAACAGAACATAGATAAATGTACTTTAAACAAAAAGTTCTTGGAAGTTTTCCCACATCGCCTGCTCACGCTCCGAAGAGCATTCGTCTCGCCCGCAATTGTCCCAACACACTTTCACGAGCTTGACCTCTTTGTACCGCAAATGCCGGATTTCTGAATCCTCCACGAAAATCGGACGAGTCGTCATCCTCAAATCCTCTGTCATCAGCACTGCAGTCGACTCGTCCACATCACACGACTCCACTAAGGCTTTTCTCAGCACCGAAAAATGAAAAACATTATATAATTCACTCAGTTCTTCGGACAATACCAACTGATAGGTTCTTTTGCCTATGTGCTCTGTAACCCCAAACGGGCCAAAATACATCAGACTCAACTTCTTGAGCCGCCGAATACGCGAAACGTCTTTGAACGACTTGATCTTTAACTAGACCATGTCTCCAACTACAAACACCACATTAATGTGACGCGCATTAAAATATTTTGCCTGCCGATCCTGAGCAGCCTTCATGCACTCTTGGATTGTCCGAACAAAATTAAAAGCATCCATCACTGCTCTTTTCCCAAAAGTTGGGTGTCTCCCGCCTCTATCTATGACATAGGCGTTCAACACTGCCTACCAATTACCAAACAATGCTTCATACGGCGTCATCTGAATGCTCGCTTGGAAGCTATTTTTTTAGGCAAACTCAAACATAAATAGGTGATTTTCCCATCTCTTGCCAAAATCAAGAGCACACATCCTCAACATGTCTTCCAAAGTACGATTCGTCATCTCCATTTGATCATCAGTCTGTGGATGGAACGTTGTACTGAACTTAAGCTTGGTACCCAAACTCCGCTACACCAGCCGTTCTGCCACCAACCATCGATCTGCGGTAGCTTCACAACTGCCACCAACCCGTTCTGTCCAGCCCTCACGACAGTACCGTCGAGATACCCATTCTCAGCGGTACGCTATTACCGGCGGTAGCTCTACCGCCGGGCAACAACTCTAGTTTCAATTAAGAAAATTTGAAGTGTTACACACGAAGGTGGTGGTGCCATTTTTCAGGGTGCAGCGATGGAGAAACAGAACAAATGCCACCGGAAATCGTTTATTTACCCGCCGTCTGACAGCATTTGTCTCAAAAGGCCGGCAAAAACGAACAAAGCCTGGGTCACAACATTTTTATTTAGGATAAAATGATAAACCAGGTTTATCACAAGAAAAAAACATGCGTGCTCTAAGATTATATATCGCCATATGAAGATAGAAATAATATTACATTTTGTGACTTTTGTCTAATGGTCGGCAAAATGAAAATCATGGAGACGTAAGTTCCGTTTGGCACGAAAGTGGCGGTGAGGAACGCAACGGTGATGAATCGTCATCCATAAACGCTCGACCTCGCCTACTGAATTTCTTCCACTTTATGTTCAAATTAAAAAAGAAATTCTTCATGATGAGCATAACCATTGTCTGTCTTGTCAAACACGTATTTCATGTCAAACCATTGTCAAGTTCAAATTAATTTTTTTCTATCCAAACACACATGAGGAAAAACACCATGCCAAAAAAACTCTTAATAAAACTAAGGCTTGAGGCAGTTTATTTGCTCAGTTGAGTTTGGTCCAAAAAAACCATTATTATAGAATGTATTTTTGACATGACAAATATTATGATTGCTACAAAAAAAATAGTTTTAAACATAAAATGCATGAATTTTTTTAGGTGAAATTTGGTGTTCAAAAACGGAAGTTCATGACCACATTCATGACCGTCACCACCGCGCCAAACGAAGCCTAAAGCTCCGTTTGGAAGGACTTATTTTCACCGGTCAAACAGTCACGACCACATGAACGTCCCTCCGTATAATACATGTAGTATAACACCCCACAACACTCAACGGAAATAAAAAAAATGAGGATCCACCAATCCCAAATAATAGGGTTCAAGCCCCAATCCTAAATAAGGCTCTGTTTGGTACATCGTTTTTTGCTCCGATGAGTTTTAATAAAAATGTCACCATCATAAAATGCATGTTTGGCACGGCAAGAGTTACAAACCACCACCAAGAAAAGAAAACTAGCTTTGAACATAAAAGTAGACGAAGTTTCTTAGGTGAGATCAGATGTGCACGAACAACAGTTCATAACCACCGTGTTTACGACCTCTGCCACCGTGTCAAACGAAGCCTAAACATATGCGACCATGATGATTGAGACGCATGACACAATTGTTTATGAAAAAAATTATTTTTCTAGACAAATGTCTCACGTAGCTTGCTTGGCCCACAAATGGTCGTGCAAGATCAAAGAATGATCGTGCGCATTCATAGGCAAAAGGTAAACATAGCACAAACATCTACACTATGTTAAAAGCAAACAAAGCCTTGAACAACGAACACAAATATACTGCTAGGTGTTCAATACATAAAAGAAAAACAGTAATGTGATGACCCCCAATGAATGACATGAAGGGAGCAAAGGAGAAAAATACCGACCGGCTTCTTCACAGCTGTAAAGGCCAATTGGCCTCTGAATGGAACCCAGCTTCGCACCCAAAATGAAACAATCTCGACCTCTTGCACGCAAAAACATCGGGCAACGGCGTACTGATCAAATACTCCGCCAAAAAACAAACCTTCAGCAGCAACAAGAGAGGATTCCTTTGAAATAAATCTTTTCATGCTGCTATTTTCTCCGCTTGTCTCGTCTAGCTCTGAAGAACTTTCGCTCAGACTTTTCAGTTCCCCCGCTTCCCAAAGAGAAGTTTCCGCCGGCCAAAAATCCCGGATTACTAGATGGGCTGGATTCCTGAAAAGGAGAAGAATTCTGATAAGAGTTGTTCTGGAAGGTTCCAAACTGGAATGGTTGAGCTGCAGGAGTTGCATGGAGGTTGTTTGGCTGAGCTTCTTGGAAATCTGTATCAGCCCTGCTATCCTCAACATTCAACTGATCAGTTGAAGAAGATCCCGACCCAAAGCCAGTAGCAGAAGTGATTAGCCCAAACACAGGCTGCGCATGAGTTGTTGAGGCCGAGATTTCAGTTGAAAGATTCGCAGATGCTCCAAAAGAAAACCGGGTCGATAGTGATGACGGGGTAGACCCTGAAGGAGCACTTAAAGAGGGTGACAAAAAAGACGGAAAACTAGTCGCCTGGAAGCCTGCAGAGATAGCTGGGGAGAGGGAAGAAGTACTAAACAGACTTGGAGAAGCCCCAGATGAAAACGAGAAACACGGACTTGAACTAAATGGTTTCACGCCAAAACTATCTAAAATTTTGGCATTTCCATTTCCAGAGGAAGCCGCTGGAGAAGCAGAAGATGAGGTGGCTGTTGCACCAAAAGTTTTCGCAGAATTCTGGAAAATAGTGTCGGCACCAAATATTCCATTTGCTGAAATTGGTGAGAGGGATGAAGTTGACAAAGAACCTGCGCCCGTAGTTGAGAATAGTAAGTTTTTTTCGCGTCTTCGACAAAAAAAATTATAACGTCCGCGCATTGGCAGAAAAATAGGTCCAAAACCTTTAATCTCGGACGCGCCCTATTTTTGATTGCAAAATTCAAAACAAAAGGTTCATTAGAAGTTAAAATTGACCGTAAATTTTCGAAAATGATTGGTTTTTATCGCTTTTTCTTTAAAGCCATTGTTTCGAAAATAATCTCATTTTGCCCATGAAATTCAAGCATCAGACTTTTAGATCCTATAATTTCCTCTGTTAAACAGGCATATGCTTAAAATAAAATTTCGACAAAAAATCAACCTTTTGCAACTGGATACAATGACGAGAATACTGGATTAGAGCCTCCAAGACCTTGGCCTGAAGATACAGCCACACCTGCAGTAATCAAACCATTTGTTAGAAATCTTCCATTCAAATCAGAAGAACATTCTTGCCAACTGAACAATGACCTGTAAAAGAATAGTTTGAGGAATTGCCAGACCCGAATTGAAATTTAGGCACTCCGCTTCCAGTGCTCGAAGATTCAGAGAACAAACCTGCAGCGATCATGTACATGTTAGAAGCCTACCTACCAG
Source organism: Platanthera guangdongensis (assembly GCA_039583875.1). Lineage (NCBI taxonomy): Eukaryota > Viridiplantae > Streptophyta > Magnoliopsida > Asparagales > Orchidaceae > Platanthera > Platanthera guangdongensis. The sequence goes on along the minus strand of CM077165.1, from coordinate 159,739,438 downwards.
TTCCGTAGTGCATTTTTTGCATAGTTTTTCGCATTTTTTACCAACTGAATAAGAACCTGTAAAGGAATACATTGCTGTATTTTGAGACCCAAACTGGAATCTAGGTGCAGCAAATGAGGTAGATGGATTACTTGAACTGGCAGAAGTCCCGAAGGTTGGAACGAGTGTCGAAGAAACTGATTTATTATGGGTCGAGGAAGCGGCAGCCACGACTGCAGATAGACAAAAAAGTTGGTTTGAAGATTCTTGCAGGGCCTCGAATACAAAGATCTCATAGAAAAGTAAAAGGTAGGGAACAGTTATGAGATTTGAAAATACTTCAAATGGAATCATTACAAAAATCTTCCCACTAACTTTGCATAATTACAAGAATATGCCCTCCATTTTTCAAAATTACAAAACAAATGTGTGCATGAATGTTAAGAATGTGAACTTAGAGGGGAAGCATTCATAATTATGGTTAGAGTGGATGTAATGAGTGTTGAAGCCGGGAAAATCCATACTCCAAAATTCAGATCAACGCAGCCTAAGGTACTAGTCCAGCGGTTGGACTCGACGGCTTAGCGGGCTAGATCGCAGAAACAGGGACAACAAAAAGGACCTCGGGTGTTGCGGCAGGGAGGTCTCATCACGTACCCGGATGCTGTGAAGAAGCTTTCCCTCCACAACCAAAGATGGTCGAGCAGGGTACAAGGTAGACTGAAACTGGCGACCAAGTCAAGGCGGCGACTAAGAGGGATAATAGCTAGCTCGAAACTTGTTTCTTTGAAGAAAAGATCTAAAGACTCAGCTCGATGTCCAGGAAATGAGGTGGTCGAGATCTTTTGTAAGATTCCGAAATCCAGATCCGTGTACCCTTTGGGTCCTATTTATAGGCAAATCCAAAGGGAGGGGGGGTCTTATTTATAGCCCCACCCCTCAGCGACTTGGCGATTTCTGAGGGAGATCGCTCGGCTGCAGGCGAGCAACTACCATAGTCTCCTCCTGACGAGTATGCAAGGGGAGCTCGTCATACTCGCCCAGTTCTTTTACTGTCTTGAATGCTGACTCTGATCTCTGTCTTGACCTGTTGACAATGACTTCTTGCTGACCTGACTATGGGGGGTCCACTCTCGACGAATATGGGTTATACACAATCCTCATACTTTGCGGGCGACGTAGGAGCTCGGAAAGAAACATCTAACACTTATTCGGCGAGATGTTTATGACGAGTATTTGGGTTACTCGCAACCTGTGGATGTCTGCCGACCCCTATAAATAGGGGGGCTCACCCTTGTTGCACTCCTTCTGAACTCGCACGCCATGTCGAAATCTGTCGAGTAAGTCTATAATGCGAGCATTGTCGCTCTGTCGGGGTTTTTGGAGCCTAAGGAGTCAAAAGGACCCTTGGGATGGCGACGACGATGCTGACCTTCCCCCGTCGAAGAAGAAGAAACAGAAATAAAAAAAGTTGTTGGATTCGAAGAAAGACAACCCGCCGTCGGGCGCACAGGAAGTCGCCACCTCGGCCGACCATCCCGAGCTTCCAACTCACACCCAACAAATCCTTGAAGATCTCGAGCTGAGCGACATCCCCGAGCAGTCGGCACCTGACACTTCTCGTCCTCTTCCGCAAACTTTTCCACCTACCCCGAATCTTGTCAGGGCTCAGGCCCAAATGCAATCGGATCTTGCTACCGCGCAAGGTTACCATCCCGCGGCCGATTCCTTGAGTTGCTGACCAATTCTACTTTATCTCGCTGACACTTGTTCTTTACTCGCAGCTCCTCTACCAACTATCTCTGGCGAGCATTTGAATGTCGCTCCCATGCGATCTGTTCCGTTGGTCGCCCTTGAAGCTCAGCAACAGCCGCGATCTAGGCACACCGTCCGGATCAACGTCGGCCCCAAGAAGAGGCCGGAAAGACAAGCTCCTGAGGCGTGGAACAAAGATCCTCCCGCATCGAAGACCTCGCAACCTGGGGCGAGCAAGCCCCCTCCTCCTGCGATTAGCTCGTCGCAACCAATGGCGAGCACCTCTTTGCCGCTGCCTCCCCCTTTGTCGCCAGCTGCTCCTTTGTTGTTGAGTGCTGAACCTCATCCTGAAGTCCTCCCGAAGAAAACTACGGCTCCTCTGAACCCACCTGAGAGCTCGTCACGAGATCGGGACGGAAAGCGCATGAGCTACTTCCCATCGAGTACCGAAGATCGTGATCTTGGAGGTCGCGTCCAGGGGCAGGCCGCCGAGCGCCCGAGAGGCTCGTCGTTGGGCCAGAGAGAATCATCTCGCCGCAGCCCTTCCCCTCGCCAATCTCGATCACCTCGGCAAGGTAACTCGCCTGACGTCGAACTGGTTGATTGTTGATACACTGCGGTTTCTAGTGACTTGGCGACTTCTTCTCTGTTTTGACAGATTGCCCTTTAACCCTGGGAGCGTCTTTCATCGATGCTCTCCGGCTCCCAGCCTACGAGTATCGCCAAGCCGTTGCCCGTGCATACATGAAGCTGGAGGCGAAGTTTGACCAACTCGCTATCTACGAGCTTCATCGCCGGATCTCGGCACTGGAGGTCAGGATGGTGAGGATGGAAGAACTGTCGGAGCGACTTGCTAACGCCGAGTCCCGCTTCCACATGATTAACGAGCTGGAGCGGCGACAAACCATGATCGAGCATCGTCAACAGCTCCATCATGAGGAGGTAGCGGGGATGCGGGCGAGCATGGGTTCCGTTGGTCGGCTGGCGAGGATGGAGGAGCAGCTGCAACGAGGCGATGACGTGAAGGTCGTGGTGAGCGACCTCTACCGGCGAGCGCGCGACAGGGGCTGGCTCGGGTGACAACCTCCACTTCCAGAGCAGCGACCGCCTACGAATTAGGATTTTACTCCAAGTCTTTTTTCTTTCTTCGCAGCTGGTGACATTGTCTCGAACAATTCTGTAATATTCTTTTACTGTGATGGCAGGTTTAGATCTCGCATTGAGTTTGCGACCTTGTTTTTTTTTTGCATGGACACTTGTCTTTAATCTGCGATGTTTTGGGATGACTGTGCAGGTTTCGGCGAGCTGGCAATCTTCGGGTTGGTACTACACGAGTTAGGGTCTTAACGACTTCCTACACTTCATCGACTAGGATGCGACTTAAATTGATACTCGCGCAAGGTTGTCATACCCCCCCTGCCCTCCGCCTATAAATAGAAGGGTAGGTGGGTCTTTATTACGTTGTTGTGATTTCTAAGTCCTGCTCGCGAGCATTTCGGACTTGTCTCTTTCTCGCTAACTTTACTCGCACTTCTCTTCCTGCTTCTCCACTGCTCAATACTCGCTTTTGAAGATGGTTAGCGACGATGTCAATGCTCGTCGACAAGCCCACGCGATCAACTTCTCAGAGGTTGTCTTCAAGAAGTCCGTCGCCACTGAGCTGGACTTGGAGGATTTCAGGAAAAGGCTCCTTCCTGAAGGGTACTCGACCAGGCTCCCCGCCCGGGCTGAGCGACTAAACTCCTTCCTCAAAGGCGAGCTCATCCTCCCCCTCCGGCACTTCGAAGTTGGTCTGCGACTTCCCCTGTGGCCGGAGTGTTGAAACCGAAAATCGGTCTCTGTGGAGTTCGACCCTTGTGGAAGGGGTGGCCGCGCACCTACTACCCTCAAGCGAACGATCTAGGCACAAGACTAGGAACACAAGGGACAGACCCAAGGTCTCAGCGTGTCGGTCCCGCCGCATACCCGGAAGACTAGCAAATTCTTCCCCTCCCAAGTCAAAGGCTGAGCTAAGGCACCTTCGGAGGGCTCTCTTGGCCGACCGGAACCTCTAAGGAGAATCTCAAAACCAACTCTCTCCTGACTAGAGGTGCCTCCTCGGGTCTATGTAAAATGTTCCTTTTACTGCCTACCAACGGCACGAACCCGCCCAACAGTTCTACTCTACGCCGCCCCAATTGGGTCGCCAACAACGTAACTACGTTGTTCTGAAAGGCCATCAACAGACCTTCAAGGGCTTCCCGGTAACCTTACCTCGGGGTCACCACGGGGCGAACGGTTTGCGAACATGCCGCCCGCCTAAGACGAGAAGGATAAAACACATACACAGAGCATCACAGATATTTAAATTACAGGAATATAAATTCCATACTTCGGCACGCAGGCCGGCAACATAAGCAAAAATAGGCCTTCGAGGGCCGGCACAAACTTGGGCTTAAGCCCGCTATTCCCCTGCTTGATACTGCAATACCTGTACGCTAACGTCTCGACAAGCGACTGCCAGCTGAACAACAGTCGGCTAACATAAGCTGGCCAAATATATTGCACACACCCTTTTTCGGGGCTATGGTTCTGGGGTTCCCGGAGAAGACTCCGAGGAAGTTGTATATTATCTATTTGCAGGGAATGCGCATGGAAATAGCCCAAGGAAAGGTACTTGTTGAAAGAACAACGAAAAGATTTTCTTTGCTCGCCGACTACGATCCTTCAGACATGGGAGTTGCACTCGGGTGGTCTCCGAAGACGCACCCTCTCGAGGCCAACACTCCACTTCAACCGACAAAGAATTGAAGGGATCGAGAGATAGGGAACGGCAGTCGGGGGGTCCAACGAGACGCACACACTCGAGGCCTCCATCCTACCATACTCGAACCTTCTGGAATTTCTTTGCTTGGCTGCTTCCAAAAGTATGGCGGGTTATCCCACCTTGACAATAACAGAGACGTGTTCTGCTTCGCACTAAAAGTCGCTAAGAGCGGGTCTTTTAGTCTTCTCAAAGACCGATGACGCCTTTACACAAGGTGTCTCTTTCTGAAGTCAACCCTTCGTCGAGTTTGGGAAATTGACGTTCAGACCTGTTCCTGACAGTTCCTCCAGTCGGATGAGAGGTGTGATCGGGTAGGTAGCTAGGCCAACATACAAGGGGGGAGTTGATCTCGACCGTCAATGCAGAGGCTTGGACTTACAAGAACGCTTTTAAGACCAGACACACCGTCTCATCACCCGCTCTGGGCTTTTTAGGAGAATCGGGTCGGAGGCATGTTCCCAAATCGATCGTGGGGATTGACTTCACTGCTTCTAGCTAACTTGAAACGATTCGAACAAAGAAGACAATTCGAACAACCCATATTTCAGAGGGCGAGGATTTTTATTAAAATGCAGAAGCGCCTTTACATACAAGCAATCATTACATGTTACCGCTAGGGATAGAACTTTTTCAGGTCGTCCCCGCTCCAAGTGTTTCACGGTAGCTCTCTTTCTTGATTCTGCAAGTGATAGCCTCCAGTGGTTAGAGCCTCTTGGATGATGAAGGGTCCCTCCCAATTAGGGTTCAGCTTGCCAACGGCAGCTGCCCTTCCTTTCGCGTCTGCCTTCTTCATGACGAGATCTCCTGCAAGGAACTGCCTAAGGCGAACGTTTTTGTCGAAATGCTTTGTTATTCACCTCTTGACCTCCTCTTGGCGGACAGAGACTAGATCTCGAAGCTCCTCGATTTAATCCAGAGAAATCCTCTATGCATATTTGTTCTCTAAGCGTCATTCTTTACTGGCATCTACTGTTGCGACAACTCTCAGGCTTCGGACTTCGAACTCCACTAGGATAAGAGCCTCAGACCCGTGGGACAACTTGAAAGGAGTTTCCCCTGTGGCCGAGTTAGGAGTTGTTCTCAGAGCCCATAAGACCGAAGGAAGTTGCTCCGCCTAGTTTCCTTTCAGGTTGGTGGCATTCTTCTTCAGAAGGTTGACGATCAGCTTGTTGGCGGCCTCCACCTGTCCAATGCTCCGAGGATCGTGGATAGAGGCAAATCGAAGATTCGTCCCTAGCTGCTTGCAGAAATCTTCCAGCTCCAAGCTGGTAAATTGCGAGTCGTTGTTAGTGATGATGGCGAGACGAATCCTGAATCTGCAGGCGATCTCTCCCCAGATGAAGTTCTTCACGATCTGAGACGTGGTCTTGGCAAGAGCTTTCACTTCGATCCACTTGGAGAAGTAGTAGATCATGACGAGAACAAACTTCCTCTGACCTCTAGCTTGGGGCAAAAAGCCTATCAAATCCATTCCCCAGATGGTGAAGGGTCAAGGGGCGGTGATTAAGCAAAGTTGTCGGGGCGGCTGCAACTGGAGTAGGGCGAAGAATTGACACTTCGGGCATTTCTTCGAGAAAGCTTCTCTGTCCTTCTGAATAGTCGGTCAAAAGTAGTCGTGCCTCAGAATCCTCTACTCCAGAGTGTGAGTCCCAGAGTGGCTGTCACACTCTCCTGAATGAATTTCTCCATGCACTCGAAAGATTTTTGCTTCTGACAGGATCTGGCCAGGGGGCCCGAGATGGTCATGTGATATAGCTCTCCTTTGTGAGTAGATAGTAGGTCACCTTGTCCCGAAACTTCCTCTGATCTCCCTCGCTAGCAGGAAGCTGACTTGTCGTTGAGAAAGTAACGAACGGGTCCTTCCAAGAAACTCTCTACTCGATCTCCATCATCTCCCCTTCCTCGATACACGATCGAAACAACTCTGTCACACTCCCACCAGCCCTTAGGCCGTACTTGGCTAGGTAGTTCGCCTCTAAATTCTCCTCTTTGGGCACATGCTCGACGAATAAAGATTGGAAACCTCCCAACAAGCCTTAAACCATTGTTAAATATCTCTGCACGATGGGGCCGCGCACCTCGAACTCTCCCCTGATTTGCGAAGACCATCATTGAGTCGGTGAAGGCCTTGAGAACCTGGATCCCCAACTCCTTGGCGAGACGCAAGCCTGCTATCATGGCTTCGTACTCCGTCTGGTTGTTCGTGACAGGGAAGAGGATCTCGACTGCTTGCTCGATCCTAGTTCTCTGAGGGCTCACCAACACAATGTCTGCTCCCACTGAGTTCTTGTTTGAAGCTCCGTCCATGAACATCTTCCACGAGACTGGGCTGGAAGAGACTTCATCTCCTCCTACCTAGGCCAAGAAGTCGGTCAGGAAATCTGCCACCGGCTGGGCCTTGATCGCCACCCTTGATGAAAAAGAGATATCGAACTCACTGAGCTCTACCGCCCGTTTTGCCAACCTTCTCAAGTGCTCCACTGCATCCAAGATACTTCGCAGCGGGTGATCGGAGATGACCTTGATGGAGTGAGCTTGAAAGTATGGGTGGAGCCTCCGCGCCGAAGTCACCAAGGCGAAAGCTAGCTTCTCCAGGATAGGTTACCTCGTCTCTGACTGCCTCAGCACCCTACTCACATAGTAGATGGAGAGCTGCCTCTTCCCCTCCTATCTGACGAGCACAGAGCTGACTGCCTCCACTCCCACTCCTAGGTAAAGGAGGAAATCTTCGCCTTCTTGTGCGCCTTGGAGTAGAGGAGCTTGAGTTAGTTGTGGCTTGAGTTTTCCAAAAGCTTCCTCGCACTTCGCGGTCCACTCGAACTTCCGGTTACTTCGAAAAGTTTTGAAAAATGGAGAGCACTTCTCTCCTGCCTTGGACAGGAAGCGGCTAAGACCTGCCAGCCTTCCGTCCAACCGCAGAACTTACTTGGAATTCTTTGGGGATGTAATCTCCAGAATGACCTTCACTTTATCGAGATTATGCTCCACCCCCCTCGGAGTGAGGAGGTGACCTAAGAACTTCTCTCTTCCTGCCCCGAAGACGCACATCGCCGGATTGAGTCGCATCTTATACTTCCGCAGAATCATGAAGGTCTCCACAAGATTCGTGATGCTCCTGCTCTTGACTAGGAGGTCATCCACGTACACTTCCAGGCTTGGTCCATTTTTCGATAGGTTGCGCCCGCATTTTTTAGCCCGAAGGGCATCATCCTATAGTTATAGCAGTCATTGTCGGTGATGAAGGAGACGTCGCGGCAGTCGGGGGGATGCATCCGGATCAGGAGATAACCTGAAGAAATATCAAGAAAACTCATCACAGGAAAACCAACGACTGAATCAACCAGAGCGTTGATTTGAGTCACGGGGTAGCAATCCTTCGGACAAACTTTATTTAACATAGAAAAGTCAATACATAGCCTCCAGCCCCCTTCGGCCTCCTTAAACATTACAACATTAGAGACTCGGCTTGGACACTGGATCTCCGAAATGAATCCTGCCTCCAGCAGCTTCTCCGCCTCTTCGACTTTTCCCTGATCGGCTCAGCAAGCGCAGTGGCACACTTCCTCTGCTTTTGACGGACGGGGGAAACCTTGGGATCCATGTTGAGGCGATGGCAGGCAACCTCTGCGTCAATTCCTGAAATCTCTGCGGCGCTCCAGGCGAAGATGTTTACGTTCTCTTGCAGACAGGCCGTCATCTCCACCTTTCCCTCCAATGTCAGGGATCCTCCAATCTTCAGCAACCCGGCCTCTCCTACCTTGGAGATCACCTTCACTTCCTCCAGCTCCTCTGCAGCTCTCAGTCCATCCTCCCTTTTCAGGATCTTCTTCAGCCTCTTCGCGTCCTTCATCCAGTTGATGACATTGATGGCACTAAGATAGCATTCCCTGACAGCTTTGGGATCGCCCTGGACCCTCACTTGGACATCACTCCTGCAGTACTTCAGGTACTGATGGTATGACGATGGGACCGCCTTGAAGTAGTTGATGAAGGGTATTCCAAAGATCGCGTTGTAGCAGCTCGGCGCATCCAAGATGACGAACTTGCATCGGATCGAGGTGTCACCAAGGGTCACCAGAAGATCTGCTCCTCCCTTCACCTCCTCTCCAGAGAAGCCAAAAAGGGCCTGTCAGCAGCTAGGATCATGGATGCTTCCACCTACAATCCGATGATTGTCCTCTTAAAAATGACATTCACCGAGCTCTCGTTGTCCGCCAAGATTCGGTCAACGGTGGAGACCTCAATGGCGGCTTGGATGATGAGGACATCATGAAAAGAGTTCTCATTCCCTAACATGTCCTCCGAAAAAGTGATCTCTTCCAATGATGGCGGTGCTTAAGAGGTAGAGGCGACGCTCTTACGATAAATTTGATGGAGACTCCCCTTGCGGGAAACTCCAAGCCCGGCTCCTTCGTGGATCACTCCTACCTGCCGTCCTCCTGGGCCTTGGACCACCTCCCCGCAACCGCCATGGTCGACCCGGTCCTCGTTCCTCCACCTCCCTGGAGCTTGGAACGCTACCGGCCCTGAGGGGGCCTCTTGCCTCGACTACTCCCTCTCCACCGCTCTTGCATCTAGCCTCCTCCTTGCTTCCTAAAACTCGGGACACGCAAAGGTTCCATGCCCCTCTACTTGATGCAAATCACAATAAAGAGGGATCTCCACTGCCTGATTCCTCACCGGCTGGCGGCTAGATCCTCCTGCGATGCTTGTTCCCTTGTCGGGCAATGGTCATCGCCTCCTCCTGAGCTCTTCTCTTCCTCCTCTCCGGCTGGTTGTCGTTACTCCTCTCCTGGTTCGGATACTGGGGCCTTCCTGGTGGCCTCCATTGGGGTCGATTCACGGGATATTGGAATCTTCGTGCTTCCTCCCTTCTCCCTGGAGCCGCTACGGGCCTCCTCTCCTCTTGTCTGCAAGCCTCTCCTGCCTCCTCCGCTCAACCCTCATGGGCTCTTCTCTTCTCCTCGGCTCCTCTCTTCTTTGCTCTTTCTGCCTCCCTGGCATGACCCTGGCCTTTACTTCCGAAGGTTCTCCCCTCTCCCTGTCTCTCAGGTTCTCTTCATCTAGTCTCGCCAAGAAGTCCTGGTTCTTCTCCTCTCCCTGCAAAAACTTGTTCGCCTTTTTGATCATCTCCTCAAAAGATCTCGGGAGCTTGGTGTCAATTGTCAGGCTGAAGAGACCCTGCTTTAGGCCAAACTTCAAGGCCAGCTGCAGGGTGAAACCATCCACTTCCTCGACTTCCAGAACCTCCTTCTGGAAACGGTCGATGCAGTGATCAAGACTCTCGTGCTGCCCTTACTTGATCTTGAAAAGAGCGGTTGTCTCATTCTTTCTCTTCTTGGACGTCACGAACCTCGCCATCAGAACCCGACGCAGGTCTTCGAAGCGGTAGATGGAACCTCTGGGCAGCTGGTGGAACCAGTTTCTCGCCTTCCCCTGCAGGATGATGAAGAAAAACCTGCATTTGAATGCATCAGTCATGTTGCGGATAGACACCGCGTCCTCGAACCATTGGAGATGTCTGACCGGGTCATCTCTGCTGGAGTAGTAGCTCAGGATGGGATCTCTGAAGCCTTCGGGAACTGGGGTTGCTAGTACTTCGTCACAAAAGGGGTTCCTCCCTCCTTGGTGATGATGGTCTTCGAACTCGCGAGTATCTTCCTCATGCACGCCACCCGGCCGAGTATCCTGGAATCTCGCCGACTCATTCACGTTTCTGAACCTGATCCCCAGACAGCTCGTCGGACAGTACTGCGACTCCATCGGTCGCTCCAAATCCTCTCTTGCTCGTTCCTTCCCTAGACGCCGAGGCGGCTCCTCTTCCTCTGACGGTGTCACACGACGAGGCGAGTTCGTCGTGACATTGGGGAGAGGAAGGAACCCTGTCAGGATGCTCCTCTCGATCCTCCTTATGAACTCCTCGAACACTGTCACAGTCACAAAGTTGCCTCCTCTCGTCGAGTTATTGACTTCTGCTGAGTTGTCTGCTATCTCCTCATTCTCGCATTCATTCACCATCTCGCCAACTCGTGAAACTTTCTTCTTCGGCTACGATTCACACTCACTGCATCAAAGTGTTGAAGCCGGGAAAATTCCTACTCCAAAATTCAGATCAATGCAGCCTAAGGTTACTACTCCAGCGGTCGGGCTCGACGGCTTAGCGTGCTAGAGCGCAAAAACAAGGACGACAAAAAAGGACCGTGTGTGCTGCGACAGGGAGGTCCCGCCACGTACCTGGATACTTTAAAGAAGATTCTACTTCACAACCAAAGATGGCCAAGCAAGGTAAAAGGTAGACTCAAGCTGGCGGCCAAGTTAAGGCAGCGACTAAGAGGGATAATCGCTAGATCGGAACTTGTCTATTTGAAGAAAGGATCCAAAGGCTCAGCTCGATGTCCAGGAAATGAGGTGGTTGAGATCTTTTACGAGATTCTGAAGTCCAGATCCTTGTACCCATGGGGTCCTATTTATAGGCAAATCCAAAGAGTGGGGGGGTATTATTTATAGCCTCACCCCTCGGCGGCTTGGCGACTTATGAGGGAGCTCGCTCGGCTGCAGGCGAGCAACTACCTTAGTCGCCTCATGGCGAGTATGCGAGGGGAACTCGTCATACACGCCCAGGTCTTCTACTGTCTTGAATGCTGACTATGATCTCTGTCTTGACCTGTTGACTTTGACTTCTTGTTGATCTGGCTATGGGGGTCCACTCTCGACGAATATGGGTTGTACAATGAGGATCGCGGCACACTTTGGGTTCACAGTGACGATTGAGGTCATTCATTTCGAGCAGTTTGTCGATCTAGGATTTTATGTTTTTTTTTAATGTATTTTTCTTACATTTATTTAGCTTGTTTTTGGAGATTGTCATGAAAGGAGAATTATGATCTCTCGTGGCTCCTCCTTAGTCTACATATAGAGGAAGATGGCTCCATTTGAATGCATTAAAAGTTAGAAAACTTCTTTTGATCGCCGGTGCCGGAGCCGGAATCCGGGTGCGAAACTCAAACATCACCCCTCTCCTCTCCTCCCTCGTTGGCCGGCCAACGCACCACTCGACCTCCATTTCTGGCCAAACCACCGCACCACATCCATTTCAGGCCACCACCCCTCCACCGCCAGCCTCCACCGCCAGCCTCCACCAGCACCACCTCCTCCAAACCCCACTACCTACACAGTTACCTATACCCAGTTACATAACCATCCATTCTTCCATAACCCCATTCACATAACTACCCACAATCCTCATTTTCCCCCTTTAAACAACTAAAGTACCCCTTCTTTTTTGCAGATAGAGAATCCCAAATATCCCCATCCGGTAACCGTCCACATCTCCACTACCCAACTTATAATGAAAATCTACTCAAACACATCTCCCCGCTCCTCTTAATTACTCGCCCACACCACACACCATCCGAGCCCCACTAACAAAGTCTAAAACCAATACACTGGACCCATCCCACTATCTCCTTCTCTCATCCAAGTTCCCTCCCTTACCAGACCATTTGCAAGTGTAATTCCAGCCCAGGAACTACTCTCAGCCTCCACCAGCACCACCTCTGATTTGCTACTGCCCCGCCAAACATAAATAATAGGTCCACGGTGGAAAAATTTGCCACCCTCTTATCACTGAAAAATGGTGATTTCCAGTTATGGTTTTGAAACCATGATTGCGCTGTGTGTTTCACGATTTATGATTTCCGGTCTTTGTTTTATTCCGCATAATTCTCCCACTCACGTAAGCCGCGTGCAATTCTCCCCTTTGCGGAAGCCGCGCGCGATTCTCCCACAGGTTTTACAAATCATCATTCGAGCTAGGGTTTCTTCCATCTTCCATTTTCTGGGCTGCTCTTCCATTTTCTTGGCTGCTTTTCCATTTTTTTGGCTGCTCTTCCATTTTCTTGGCTGTTTCCTCCATCATTTGAGCTAGGGTGGAGTCATCGTTCCGCAGCTATATCGACTCTTCCAGCGGACCATAATTTGAGCTGGGGTTTATTTTCCATCAAACCACAGATCGACAATCAATGTAGAGCCTCTCCTCTACCTCTCTACTTCAATTGTGCTTGTTATAAAATACTAAGAAAAATGATGTATTAACTCATGTAGGAGTGTTTAGTCCCACATTATTTGTATAGCTAAATCTTACTCTCTTCTCTCCTATATATTTGTACTCATACTTGTTTTTCGGTATTCAAGAAGTATATACAAGATTTGGAACTTTCTCTGCATGATATCAGAGCCAGGTCCGGCCTGTTTTTTTCTAACTGTCTGCTCCGCCTGCTTACCGGGCGGCTTGTTCTCCGGTCTAGCAGCAGTGTCTTGCGGCCTGCTCCCTTTCTAACCCCTTCCGGGTGGTTAGTTTTTTTGTTAACCGCGGCTTCCCGCGCGGTTACGGTAGTTCTTACCGCTTCCTCTGCTCTCTCTCTCTCTCTCTCTCTCTCTCTCTCTCTCTCTCTCGTGGCTTCCACCCCTTCTCCTTCTCCTCCCTTTTATAACCTTTCTAACAGGTGGGGCCTTCCCTCCCTTGTTTCCTCTGCCCGCGCGGTTTCATCCCGGCTAACCGCTTCCCTCTACTCGGTGCGGTCTCTCTGTCTACCCGCCGAGATCTTCCCTTCTCGTTGCTCTCCACCCTTCTCGCTGCGACTTCTCTTAGTCGCTACTCGTTGTGGTCTCCTTGTCTACCCGCCGAGTTCTGGCCTTCTCGCTACTCTGCTCCCTGCTCGCCGCGACTTGTCTTTAGTCGCCGCATCTTCTCTTCTCGCTGTGATTTGTTCTCTTAGTCGTTGTGGCTTCCCTCATACCGGCGAGCTCCGCATCTACGTCGCGACATTTTCTCTTGTCGCTGGTGTGCTCACTGTGACCGTGCGGCCTTATCGATCGGCTTGTTCTCTGCTTAGTCGCTGCAACTTATCTCCTCAAAGGCGGCTTCTCCTCTCTGTTGCGGACACCGTTTTTTGGTCACGGCATCCTCCTTGCCACTGGTGTGCTGACACCGAGACCGTGCGATCTTCGTTGTTTTGTCGCTGCGGTTTCCTTACCGCAGCGGCTTCCCATCCCGCTGCAGTTCCCCGGTTGTTGCGTGCTTCTCGCGCGGGCTTCGCTTAACCGTTGCGGCCTCCTTCGTCATTGCGGCTTCTCTACCCGCCGCGGGCTCCGCATTTTAGTCGCGGACTCTTGCCGCTGGTGTGTTGACACCGAGACCGTGCGGCTTCTCCTTTTTCTCTCTCCAGGTGGCCTCTCTTCTCTACCCGCTTTGGATTGTTCGTGCGGCTTGGTTGCCGCTGTTAGTTGCGGTCTGCCTCCATCTGCTCGGTCTGGTACCTGTTCGTCGGCTTGTGCTCCTTTTGTGGCCTGCCTCTAACCGCTCGATGCTCCTCGTTCAGGCCGCTCTTTGTGTTGTGGTCTTCTTCTAACCGCGTTACCTGCTCGTGTTTTTTAACCGTCGCGGCGTGTTTCTATCCGCTGAAGGCTCTTTTCTTACTGCGCTGGTCGTGGCTGTCTCTTGCCGCTGGTGCGTTGTCACTGTGACCGCTGTGGAATATTCCTTGCAAGATGATCAGCTGTCCTCCGGGCTCTATGGTGTCTATTTTTGATGGTGGTACCTCCTACCTTGCTCATAGCTCATCCTAGATTTTAGACTCTAGGGCCTCTCCCCACATTAGCTCACGGAAACCACCACAATATTTGAACTTCGTGCATCCCAAGTTTATTACTGTTGCTAGTGGGGACACAATTCTCGTTTCTTGCGCGGCAGATATTCACCTCACTCCCTCTATTACTCTCCGCTCTGCCCTTCATGTTCCGGGCTCTCCTTTCAACCTTCTCTGTTAGTCGACTCACTACTGACCTCGATTGTGATGTTATTTTTTTCTTCTAACTTGTGTGTTGTGTAGGATCGCAAGACGCAAACTATCATTAGAAAAGAGCATCTGTCGAATGATCACTATATCCTTGACCCCTCTCCCCCAACGGTGTTGTCCTCTATTAGCTCTGTTGATTGGCATCGGCGTCTGGGTCACGCTTCTCTAAACATCCTCAGAAAATCTCTCCCCGACGTGTCCCTCCAAGAGTTCACGTGTGAGTCTTGTATCTATGGGAAACATCATCGTTCTACGTTCTCACCACATCCTTTGATCTAGTACACTCCGATATTTGAGGACCCCACAAAATTGCGAGTGTTTTTTGATATCGTTACTTTGTCACATTTGTAGATGACTACTCTCGGATGACATGGTTGTATCTCCTTCGCGACCGCTCTGAATTGCTGATGTATTCCGTACCATTTTCATTGAAACTCGCAACCAGTTTTCCACTACAATTAAAACTCTCTGCACCGATAATGCCCGTGAATACACGAGTCATGTCTTCGCTCTCCTCTGTGCTGAGTTTGAGATCATTCATCAAACCTCTTGTGCCTATATCCCCCAATAAAATGGCATTGTTGAACGCAAGAATCGACACCTGCTTGAGGTCACCCGCTCTCTTATGATGCAAATGAATGTTCTCAAATAGTATTGGAATTTTGCGATCTCTACCGTCTGCACTCTTATTAACCGCATGTCTTCCTTCATTCTCAATTTTGCGGTTCCCTTCAATCTTCTTTTTCCCGTCAGACCTCCTTTCTCCATCACCCCTTGCGTGTTTGGTTGTGTGTGTTTTGTTCATCATCTTGGCCCGTCCACTGACAAACTTGCTTCTCGTGCCACTAAATATATGTTTGTAGGTTATTCTCGAACTCAGAAGACTACGTTTGTTTTTCCCCCAAGAATCGCATGGTGGTTACTTTTGCTGATGTCACCTTCCTCGAAGATCAGCCATATTACTCTCAACCAGCTGATTCTCCTCTTCCCCCACCTCTTCTGCGGCCTGTTATCCCTGTTCATTCAAACCTTCCTCCTCTTCTTCCCACACCAATCCCACCTAAACCACCTACACCACCTGTCATTCGTGTGTACACTCGACGTCCTTCTTCATTTACTGCCCTACGAGAGCTGCCCTGCTCTAATGATGTTTTGCAGCCTGCGGATCCGACGACAGCTTCCACTGCCCACCCGCTGGTCAACTATGTCTCTTTTCACCGCCTCTCTCCGAAACTCCGACAAAGTGCTCTTTCTTTATCCTCTATCTCCACCCCTAATTCTATACAGGAGACTCTACAGCATCCCGGGTGGCGGGAGGCTATGGACGAGGAAATGACTGCTCTTTGGGCAAACTACACTTGGGATTTGGTCATGCTTCTCCTGGACAATCTTGTGTGGGATGTAAGTGGGTGTTTGCCGTCAAACAGGGTCCGTATGGGACGGTTCACCGTTTGAAAGCTCGTCTTGTAGCTCGCGGCTTCACTCAACAACAATGCTTGGATTATGATGAGACTTTTTCTCAAGTCGTTAAATTCAATACTGTTCATGTGTTGATCTCCCTCGTTGTTCACCGTCACTGGCCCTTACACCAACTGGACGTCAAAAATGTCTTTCTTAATGGTGATTTACAGGAGACCGTTTATATGCAGTAACCTCTCGGGTTTGAGACCACGGGGGAGTCTCTTCTCTATTTTCTAAAGAAGTCTCTTTATGGTCTCAAACAGTCTCCTCGGGCATGGTTTGACAAATTTAGCAAGACGGTTAGTGTTGTTGGGTTCACTCGGAATTCAGCCGACTCACAGTAATTCTTTTGGTTTATGTGGATGATATTCTGATTACAAGAGATGATATTTCAGGAATACAGATGATCAAACAGCATCTAGCAACTGTGTTTCAAACAAAGGACTTGGGAAGCCTTCGATATTTTCTTGGTCTCGAAGTGGCTCGGAGACCTGATGAGCTTGTGCTATCTCAGAGAAAGTACTGTCTTGACCTACTTCATGAGGCGGGTTATTCTGGATGCAAGTCTGCTGACACTCCCATGGATATCAATCACAAACTCTGTGTTCATGCCTCGGATTCCGATTTGCTTCTTCTGAATCCAGAGTATTATCGTCGGCTTATGGAAAAGCTGATATACCTCATTGTTACTAGACCTGATATATCATTTGATGTTGGAATTGTCAGTCGATTCATGCATGAGCCACGTATCACTCATCTTCGGGCTGTGGAACGTATTCTTCGTTACTTGAAGACTGCTCCTGGATAAGGGCTTGTATACAAGCCCTCTTCGTGTCCATTATCTTTGATTGCTTATTCTGATACTGATTATGCTGGCTCTTTGGATGACCGTCGTTCCACAAGTGGATACTGCACTTACTTTGGAGGACATCTTATTACATGGCGCAGCAAGAAACAGTCTGTGGTTGCTCGCTCATTTGCTGAGACTGAGTATCGATCTATGACAGTTGTTGTGTCTGAGCTCACGTGGCTTGAGGGTCTCCTTGATGATCTAGGAGTCAAGCTCTCCTCACCCGCAACTTTATTGTGCGACAGTCAAGCTGCTATACACATTGTCAAGAATTTGGTCTTCCCTGAACGGACAAAACATATTGAAGTTGACTATCACTTCATTCGGGAGAAGGTTCAGTTGAATAAGATAGAGTTAACACATGTTCCTGCTGCTCAGCAAGTTGCGGATATCCTCACCAAGGCCTTACCTCGGCGTCACTACTATCAGTTCTTGTTCAAGCTTGGTGCCTATGATTTGTACGCTCCAGCTTGCGGGGGAGTGCTAGAAAATACTAGGAAAAATGATGTATTAACTCATGTAGGAGTTAGTGTTTACTCTCACATTGTTTGTATAGCTAGATCTTACTCTCTTCTCTTCTATATATTTGTACTCATACTTGTTTTTCAGTATTCAAGAAGTATATACAAGGTTTGAAACTTTCTCTACAGTGCTCACTAGTAACATGGATGAGTATATTCATGGCGATTTTTAGTCGCCTACATTTCTAAATTTGGGACATTTCAATTTTCTTTCAATCCCCAAAATTTAATGTTGTTTTATCTGCAATATACAGTTCAAGTTTCCCTGGAGCTAATAAATCATATTTTGGGTTATTGACAGAATGAAAGGTTTCAGATAATCCAGATTTTAGGCATGTTTTAGATCTACTTTTCATAATAGTAAATTATCTTAGAAAACTAAGTATTGCAATAGGAAATTAGAGTTTCAATTTCTTAAAAAAAAAATTCAATTATACCGCACAGCTGCTTTGTCTTAAATAGCTTCTACATTTGAAACAACACTGCAAACGTTATTCTTCCAATAATTTCACAGATTCTGTTATCACTCTGCAAAACAGTTGATTATTCCACCACTGTTTCCCACCACTGCATCTTCAGTCGCTACAGCTGAGTCAAACTAAGCCTCAATCCCCTTCAATCTCCTTCCCAGTAGCAAACCAGGCCCACCACAACCTCCATGAACCTCCCAGTACACATTCCAAGCTTACAATCCTTCTATCCCACAAAACAGCACCCCCTACTCGACTCCTCGATGCAACCAAGGATGCTGGAGACTACCATCTAGGTTCAGGGCAGCCATTATTCATTACACCCTTCCATTTTGGATTCAAATTTCTCAGCTCCATCGAGATTTCTACCCTGTAATCATTGTAAGTTTATTGCATGGTTGAAATTTCTTTTTGCTAAATTGAGTGTTAGTTTATGGTTTTATGAATACTATATTGCTGAATTGCAAGACTTTGTTTGTTCTAGTATTTACTTTCTAGTTCTCTTGCATGTGTGTGACATTACTTATTCAATTACTTGAAACCTTGTTTACTTGTGATTACTGATTTACCGTGTTATTCATTTATAATTTTCAATTATTGCAGTTTCGTATGCCAGATTGGTGTCTAGCACATATCAAGAGGTCCATGTAAGGATGCAAAGTTAGAGAGTTCGTCCTTGTAATTATGCAAAATTGGAGGGGAAGTCCCTATAAACTCTTACCTCCTTTATTCAATTCCGAAGTTGGGCCATCAATAATAGTTATTCCCGTTTGCGCACTGCAACAAACACCAGGAAATGGAAATCAATAAGTGAAATGGCAACTTAATCTCAAAACAAATATGAACAATCCACGCAGGATGATAAATGACCATAACATATTCCTGACAAATTTCTTAGCAGCCAACATAGCTTTAATGAAACAAGAAACAAGTAACCCGTTAATTGGACTACTTGAAAGCAAAGGTAAAAAAATTGCATGCCAGGACATTATAAAATTTATTCCCCAAATTTAAATATCAGACATCTAAATATGGAAGTCCAAATGAATCACTTTGACATAATATGATATTTGTTTTTAATAACTGATTTCCAACCATGATATTGTAAAACAACAACACTCAAGCCTTTATTCCACTATAGTGGGGTCGGCTATATGGATTCTTTGTTGCCAATGTGCCTTATATTTAGTGACTTGGTCATAATCTCACAAATCCCTAAGTACATTATGTCTTTCCTTATAGTTGCATTCCAAGTCATTATTGGTCTACCCCTCCCCGCTTAACATGCCTAGTGACTAAACTCCGGGGCAGGGCAAATCTATAGGCGGCGAGTAATCGGTGGCCTAACCCTACATGTCATGCAACGCCCGACGGATTAAATCACAATTAGATAATAATTAAAACACCACACGCAGATAACTTCGCCCTAATTAGATAATGATTAGGGTGAAACAAGCTTAGACTTTCCTTCACGTTGAGGGTCAAAGCAAGAGCGCGTGGCAAATAAATCCTGCAAGGGATTTTGAGGCTGAGAAGGGAGGTGGTGGCTGGAACTGCTGGAGTGGTCGGCTGGGAAGGTTGAGGCTTGGGGGGAGGCGGACGGCAGGGGGAAGGCTTTGAGGGGTGGCGGTTTGTGACAGTAGGTGACGGTGGTCGGGGGGGCGGCTGGATTAAGCAGCAAACAGGGGAGGATTCACGGGAGGGAAAACTATATGAATGAAGAGTACATTTCATTAATCAACAGTGCATAGAAATAGGGATCTTTCTAGACAGGCTTTTGTGGGTTATTTTGGGACTGCTTGGGCAGTTGAGGGGGGGGAGAGGGCTAGGATTTAGGGATACCTTGGGGAGGAGAATACACACCTAGGAGTCGTCACCCGGGATTCCACGGAGTCGGCATCGTGGAGGGATCGTCGGATTTCGAGATTTCTCTTCTCCAAAATCTGCAATAACTCTAATCAGCCCACTAACATTCTATTTATAATAATATAAAGTATAGGGCATCCCACCTTCGATAGCTATGATTGACCGGAGGTGGGACCACTCAATACAATGATAATAGAACAAAAAATACTAAAGTAATATATCAAATTGATTCGCAGCGCGAATCCGGACGCATCTACGGAGTCCGATTGTTGATTCGGTCACGCCATATATGGAAAATCGTCAATTGGCCCCGAACGGGCCCAAAACTTGTCCTCAACTGCAGGTGCTCGTCTCTGCTCTGCATCAATCTCCCTAGCTTCAAAGAATTCACCTCCCGATGAATAGGGATCGGAATTCTCTCGATGTACGTCAGGTAAGACTCGAAGAGGTCAGCCGGAAGTCATCCAAGTGTCGTCGATGGAAGAGTGTCCTCGCCAATCAACTCCCTCCGGCTGAAAAGTTGTCATCTCCGATGAATGGAGACGGTCATACTGAAGTCGAAGTCCAGGGGCGAGTCAATCGAGCTCTGCTGCAAGTACCCAGGTGTCATCAACGTCTGTAGTAGGAATGCACTGGTGGAGTCTGATCTCCATGATGCTCTCAACGCTCAACTCACGAGTGGTGGATCCCGATGCGACCGACGGCGCCGTAGGTAGAACCAAAGAAGACGAGTCCCCGGGGGGTGGGTGTCAGAAGTGGGTGAGTAGTGGTGGCCATCAGACGTGTATGGGCTATGAAGATGGCAAGGCAACAAAAATGGAGGCGTGGGCGGCTGGAAGTCCCCACTGCTTGGGTCCACATACTCACAATACTCGTAGCACGACGTCATATCTTCAACACTAAGTACCAGGTGGATCCCCATACTTGCAGGGATATCAAGATCATAGGTGTTTGTTTCGATCTGTCTCATGATTATATAGGGGTCCATTCACCTAACGCTCAAGCTTTTAGCAAGCCTCACACGGAGCCTCACAACGCAGATTCTCATCATCACCTGCTTTCCTTCATGAAGTACCTACTCTTGCTAGTGATCATCTGCATGTGGCTTACAATATTTATTATCTTTGTGGATTTTTCATCGGAACAACTCATGACACACATGCAAACAATGAACAAACAACACAACAGACTCATGCAAATGATGAAGAAATGACTCAACAGACTGATGCAAATGAAACACGACAAACACAACATGCTCTATATGAGAAAATCAAATAATGGCTTGAAAATCTATTAAAGGAGGTGACTTATCCGGAGGCTCACTCAGTGAAGTGTAGAAAAACTCATCCCGCGTGTATCGAGTACTCAGGTGATGGTGCGAAACATCTACACTCAAGGGCGAGCTCATAAAAAGTCAAATGTCTCTCAGGGAACGTGACACATCAGGGGGCTCACCTGAGGGTACGTACGAAAAGTCATCGCAGATGAGACGACCATCTGAGTGAAAATCGTGTACACCGACTAGAAGACGCAGCTATATAGTATGGTGAGTGTCCCCAAAAGTAAAGAACTCGTCTGCTGGGTCAGCGGCTGGCGTATCCCAAAAACTCATCAACAGTGTGATGTGTCATAGGGTAGGTCCTCAAGATATGGGTATGTCTTGTATGAGTCCAAACCATCGTAGTCGGGCTTCTCGCATCTTCTTCGCGATTGGTGTCACTCTTGCCTTATCCTTGATACATTCATTCCTAATTTTATCTAGTCTTGTGTGTCCACACATCCACCTAAGAACTCTCATCTCCGTAACTCTTATTTTTTGCTCATGTACACAATCCACTGCCTAACACTCAGAAACATAGAGCATCGTTGGTCTAATTGCAGTATGGTAAAACTTGTCATTTAAGTTTTAATGGTATTTTATGATCAAATAAAATCTCTGGTGCGCCTCTTCACTTCAAACAAATTGCTTAGATTCATGTATCACATCTTTATCAACACCTCCATCTTTTTGAACTATCGATCCAAGATATTTAAAGCACTGATTGCAGAAAATATCTTGAACACGCAACTTAATAATGAAGTCATTTGTCCTTTTTGAACTGCTAAATTTAAGCTTCATATACTCCATCTTTGCTCTGCTCAACCTAAAACCCTTCTTTTATAAAGTGTCACGCCAAGATTCAAGTTTCGTTTTTACTCTCGTGTGTTTCATTGACCAAAATGATATCATCCGCAAACAATACACAAGGTATTGCTTGTTGGATATGTTCGGTGAGCTCATCTAAGACAAGGGTAAAGGGATAAGGGCCTAAAGATGAACCGTGATGTAATCCAACAGTGATAGGAAATTTCAGTGTTAATTATTTCAATTGAGTTTAAATAGATATATTAACTGCAAAAAGAAAGGTAAAGTTTGTATCTATATAAAAGTACATCCTCAATTTTGGTGTAATGCTTTGGGACTACCCATTTTCACCCCTATTTGAGCAAGTGTGGTCAACGTCTATAATCAAACTAAATAAAAGAAAACCCTCAATTTTGGAGTCATGCTGATATGGGCTAATTTGTAGCATGTCGATAGCGTTGTTGGTGAGGTGGTCGGAAGTTGAGATGACAGTGAAGATGAGGAGAATATATTGTGAAGCCAAAACCACCACTACCTAAGCGAGGTGTACTCGGAGATAGAAAGCTACAATAATCTCTTAACAAAGACAAGAAGAAAATTAATTTAATGCATGCCTACATTCCAACATCATGTCTTTCGATACGCTTTAAAAGACAAAACTCTTAATGACTTACCCCTCACAACCAACAATATCTAATAAAAGATAACATTTAATGACTCAACAAATAATAAAAGATAACGAGATGACAAGACACAAATCCCATAACAATAAATATTTTTTGAAGCCCATAACATTACTACTTTTCTGATTGTCCTCAAATTCAAAAGGAGATGGAAGTTCGACCACCCGCTTCACAAAATTAACTCTTCGTCAGAATCCTTTACATTCATATAGAAAAACTCTTGCAGTGTTGACCGCGAGTATAGTGCTCGTTGCAGTTATAACATAACGTCTTACTTGACGTTCAGTCGGTGCTATATGGGGAACCCTCAGATTGGTTGGCCTGCTTCCCTGGAAAAATAACTATAGGTATAGGTGTTGTGATCCATATTTCATATGTAATCGGCGTTCGCTCGGTCTGGCCAGACTCATCATAGTAACTAAGTTTCCTAGATCTTCGACTTGATGTCCAGTTGCAGCTGTTCATGAATTCCCTCTGTAAAGATTACAGCTTAAGACATGAGCTAAGCGAATCTGAAATTGTTTCAGATAAGTGTCCACATAACCTGTTTGGCGTAATGTTGATAGTGCATCGAGAGGATTGCTTCGGAAAGGGGGACCAAATCACATGTTGTAAAACATCTTAGATTCCTCCTAAGCCATCTCTAGATTTTTGATTTGCAAATAAGTAAACCAAAGTTGAGTTGAACTCAAAAGGTGGAATGATGTCAGACTAATCCATTCTGCAATTGATCTCTAGTGACCAAAATATTGCAAGCACCTGGTTATTCATCCCAGTGGATCTGTCTTCCAATCATGTGGGGAATTCCATCTTATGTAACGGGTAACAACTTCAGTTTCATGTCGTACAAAGATTGAAGGATGCGCGTATAAGCGATGGGGTGGCCCCTAACTGTTATTGGCTTGTTCATGTGTTGGAATGGTGAGGGATTGTGCAACTATTGTGAGACTTGCTAGCTTGTTGTATAGTGCGACGATGTAGACCTGGTGACGGAATCGACTTCTTGATGTCGCACTTCAGCTGTGGCGAGAGTCACCGTGAAAGTTTGCAACATGCCCATTATCTTACTCATGAGGATTGTAGGACACAAGGAAGTTGTGGCACAAGAGGAGGATCTGGTTACTGAACGGGGCGACTCCGCATAAGTAGATTTTAAGGGATACTCGAGGTTCCAGGTGATCCGCCACAACTTCCGTATGATGACGCTAAATAATAATCCTATTAATTACTTAAGTTGTAAATTAATCAATGCATTAATAGAGGTAAAGCAATGTTGTGTTGGCAGCTGGACTCATAAACAGGTGAGAGATGGGCGTGCTGGTTGAGAGAAGAAACAACTCGAAGAGTGTGCCCAGATGGGAAAAGAGGATGGTATTGAAAAGCAAGTTAGAAGGATGGATTGAAGACAATAGATAAATGGTGTAGGAATTGATGGACGAAGGAGCGTTAGTGGCTCCCGGGGTTGGTTGGTTCGAGGAAATTAGAAGGTCGTGTCCGACGTTAGTGAGCTCGAGGAAAGGAGAAGGTGTGAAGGATGTAAAGCTCAAACAGACTAGATGACAAAGAAATCGATGAAGATAAGCGGTGGGCTATTGATGTCAGTGTAGAGTCGAATCTAACCTACATCGGGAAGGACGTTGTGAATGTTGGCATAGCTCTGCGGCCAAGGATGCATCGGTCTGGGTCAATTCATAGACTTTGTTGGAGCGGATCGACCAGAGATCAACGACGTTGGTGTAGACGGATGATGGGGAGATGGAGGCTAGGTCTGCGTTGAGGCGCTAGATCAAGATTTTGCGTTGAAGATGAAGCAGGGAGATCATTACAGGAAATGGATGTTTGTTTGCGCTTGGTGGTTGAAGTTGGCTCAAGCTAGATGCAAGCTTGAGTTGAGTGGCTCGTGGGAGGCCGCTACTATGAAATCAAGAAAAAGGGACGCAATGCTGAAAACGGATTTTATACAAAGTTGATACGGGCTAACTCGCAGCATGTTGATAGCGTCGTCGATAAAGTGGTTGGAGGTGGAGATGATGGTGAAGATGAGGAGGGGGTAATAAGGAGTCGGAATCGTGACTGCCTAAGTGAGTTGTACTCAGAGAGAGAGAAAGAGAGAGTTGCATTAATCTCTTAACAATGACACTACAGACTTCAATCCATGCATATCTTCATTCCAACATCATATGCCTTTAAATAGGCTTTGCAGGGCAACAACTCTTAATGAATTACCAGTTACCCCTAACAACCAACATCTAATAAATGATAAAAGACAATTAATAAAAGATAACTTGATAATCAGATGCGAAGCCCGTAATAATAACTGTCCTGAGTCCATAATACATACTTAGGAGCGTCCACTTTTACCCCTTATTTTTATTTTACACGGTAATAAATAAAGAGAAAAAACTAAAGAAAGAGAGAGAGGGTGAGGACCACATGCACTGCCAGTAGTGTATGCGTTGGGTGGCGGAGGGGGAGGGTAGATAGACACACACATAGTAGCACATATGGAGCATATACGTACTCATCTCCAGCTGCTCTTTTTCTCTCTCTCTCTCCTTAATTGCTTCTCTTTTCTCCCCCTTCCTCTCTTTATCTTGTGAAAGCAAAGATTAATACAAAAATTCAAAAGCCTTTACCTTCTCGGGGTACTGCCAAATTTTACCTCTATAATAGAAGAAGTGAGTATTTGATAGATCACGTTATCGTCGACAAAATAACCGAAGTAAAATATTAGATACACTTACCGATACATGCTCGATATCAACTCTTGAAGACAGGTCCCCTCTAAGAGTCACTCTCCTATGAGAGTCTAAACCTAAACAATGATTCAAGATACCATTCTCTCATCTTAGGGACTGCTTATATAGAAGAAGACTCGCTACAACACAAATAAAAGACATAAATGTCACTAGGGTTACATATAATACTAGGGGCATGTGGCAGGCCTGAAGAGTCATTGTCATCGTTCAACAATTCCCTCCTGAAAATCGACCTAGTACTCAAGGTCGGGGTCCGTAAGGGTCGTCAGCGAGTGTCAGACAATCTAAGGCACCAAAGTCAGGATCGTCGTCTTCAGCTCTGAGCAGCAAGCGCAGGTTCTTGATAGGGCTGCTGGCAGCAAAAGCGAGTACGGCTGCTGGCAGCAAAAGCGAAGGCCCTTGCGATGAAGTTTGAGGTGTTGCTGGAGAGATGAGTGTTGGGATAGCCGGGGTGTAGGTGGAGGCGGCGAGCAAATCAACGGTAGCCTGGGTAGTGGCAGGTAATCCAAGCAAGGGATAGGCAACGGAGATTTTGGCGATGGCGGCAACTGGTGGGTTGGTCGGGATGAGGATGAAGATTTGGTTGTGTAAATTTTCTCGTCGAGTCAACTAGCTTGCTCCATGGCGCGAAAGAGAGTAGTCAGGTTGTGGATCTGAAAGTGCGCCCAGAGGTGGGGCTGCAAACCCCCAAGAAAGTACCCGAGTAATGATCTAGGGATAGTCTGGGGACGTACATGGCTACCTCAATGAAATCTACAATGTAGGTGGCAAAGGTGTCGGTCATAATGGGGGAGTTCGTCCTTTAATGTTGGCCATGAGAGGTCCGCGTAGGGGCGTCCAACGCACCCAGTGGAGCGACAAGCCCTCCATATAGATAGTTGTATGGGGAACCGTCTGATTCGTAGGGGTGGACTGGAAGTTTAAGAATTGTTCGGTGCGGGTGAACCAACCGAGGAGGCGGTGTCATCGAACATAATAATCTTGATCTGGCGGAGATGGGTCGGGTGGATTCCCACAGTAGGGCAGAGAAACCCCAAACAGTCAGGGACCGCGGGGGTGCAGAGGTGGTGTCGGAGGGGCCATATGGGTCGGAGGGAGGTTGAACATCGTGGTTGCGAGCTCTTGAATAAGGAAAGTGAGATCTTCAAGTCGAGCTTTGAGCCAATCCAAGTGAGTGGAATCTATGGAGGTATAGGTGGAGGCATCCTCGTTGACGTGGAGGACCATGGAGCAGGTTCAGAGCATGTAACGAATAAGCCAAAGAGAAAATGGAGCAACAAAAATGCCAGAGGTGATAGACGATGGCAGGCATAGTGGCGGTTGGGCAAGGGACGAACAACGTTGAAGGAGGTGATGGAGGCACTGGTTGTGATGCTGACAAGGACGACAAACCGTCATTGTGCAAGAGTGTCAAGCGGAGGTAGTTGTGTCGAGCGGAGGTCGTGTCGAGCAGGCAGTAGAGGCGAGAAGAGTGCGATGTGGAGGCGGGACCAAGGGTCATTGCTGGAAGGTGGCAATCAGCGGAGCAATTGCTAGATTGAGGTGGAACATAGGATTGGTGAGGTTATCATGCGGAAGGTGAGACCAAAGAGGTATAGATGGAAGGAGGTGATTAGCGTAGTGGCTGGATCGAAGGCACAAACATGAGCAGAATGGGTGACAGAGCGTAAGACTGTCGAGGCTATCGTGTGATAGGCGAAACTGGGGTATGTCGTGTGGAAGGCGATACCGAGGGGTGATTAGCAAAAAATTGTTGGATCATGGTCATAGAGAAAAGTTTGAAAGGAAGCTCGATGAACATGGAAGGAGATGTACTTAGGGTGCCGGTGGAAACCCTAAATGAGCGGCAGGTCGGACCAGTTGATAGATCACGCGATCTCCAATAAAATAAATAAAGTAAAATACGAGATACACCTATCGAGATATGCTTGATACCAACTCTTAGAGCAGGATCCCTCTCTAAGAGTCACTCTCCCATGAGAGCCTAAATCTAAACGATGATTCAAGATGTCCTACTCTCATCCTAAGGGCTCCTTATATACATGAAAACTCAACTACAAAACAAACTACAGTAAAAGACATACATGCCACTAGTGCTACATAAACTACTAGGGGGTGCGTGACAAGCCCACGAAGTTGTCATCATATTAGTATTATATATTTAAAATGTGCAAACGACATCTTGGA
This sequence comes from Platanthera guangdongensis, assembly GCA_039583875.1. NCBI lineage: Eukaryota > Viridiplantae > Streptophyta > Magnoliopsida > Asparagales > Orchidaceae > Platanthera > Platanthera guangdongensis. The sequence goes on along the minus strand of CM077165.1, from coordinate 159,712,119 downwards.
AAAATACTTTCTCATTGTAAACAAAAAAAAAATCTGAACTGAAATTAAATTAAATTAAAATCTTCAAGAAATATAGTGACAAAAACAGAAAACATCTACCATATTTATAATCTATAAAATTTCAAAACAAGCTCAGATTTATGCAATATTTTTGTTCTTTCATTAAAAACAATTTAGTTAATTGTATTCAAAATTAGTCCATGTTATATAAGTAATATAACATCTAATCTCTAACATTATAAAAAATAATATAATTTTTAGAAATATTATATAAATTCTATTTTTCAAATATTAGTAAGAAGGGCAGCGTGGTGCACGAAGCATCTGCGCGGGTCCGGGACTCCGGGAAGGGGTCCCACGACAAGGGTGCAATGTAGGCAAATTTTAACCTGCATTTTTGCAATAGGATGCTAACAGGACTCGAACCCGTGACCTCAAGGTCACACGCAACACCTCAATCGGTGCGCCAAGGCTCTCCTTATATTTTCATAAATTAGTAAACAAAATAAAATTACATTCTAACGTTGCATGCTATTTTTTCCCGTGCTTTCCTAATTCAGTATGAAGAAACAATTTGATAAATATAGGAAATACTCAAAAGAAATCTCTGTAAATGAAAATCATAAGTATTGGAGAGAACTTCAAGCAGTCAAAATACACATTTAAGAAATATATTAACAGTACAGCTTTGGAAGAGGCTTATAATTTATTCAACGAGATTCCCGCCCGGCCCGGATAGTCACGTTGGGATTATTTAGCTACTATGTTCACAGAAGCAAGAACAGTAAATGCACCAGAACGATTGGAAAGTGTTCACAAGTGCCTAAACAGTCATTGCAGGTTGGTTATTCGTCGGCACTGGTTTCATTATTGACAAAGGAATCTAATCAAAATGAAAGAGGCCAAACAGAAAAAGAAAATCCAAATAAGAAATATTCAGTACTATGAAATATGATATAATATTTCAAAAATTATCGTAAAACCATTTAGAAATCTCACCTTGTAGTATTCCCCATGCTTACAGACTTCTTAGCATTATCCGTTGAGTCGGTAGAGACAAATTTGAATGAAGAAATAGTATTTTCTTCATTCAGAGTAGCCCCAGTAGCAGAATTGGGTGCCATAGTAGAAGATGATAGTGGCTTAGAGAAGGTGTTGGATATCTGTGCAGAAGGTAGTCTAAAACCGTCATTATTTTCAGTAGATTTTGAATCAGTCCTATGTATTAATCCTGATGGATGCACAGATTCTACTGAATGGACGAGAGACTTCTCCCTCGGCTCTTTTGCAGAAGAAAAAATGGCATGCAATGCTTTTGGGGGGCCATATTTCTCCTCGGGAGCACTCTACAATATAACATGATTGTTAAGAAATGTCTAAGGTTTTTTCCCCTACAATGAGGGATGGGCTTCAAATTGATGACAACTTAGGGCGCCGTTTGGCAGGGCAGAAATTGAGCGGCGCGGATCCAGTAGAACGCCTCCATGATCTGACATTCCGCTGGCCAACCGCAAGCACATGAACTCCGCGAAAAATCCGCTGAATTTGGTCATGGGCCCCAAACCACGATACTGATCAGGCATCCGCAAGTCAGCGCTGCATGCGATCTGCCCTGTCAAGCGAGGCCTAAGCTAAATAAGCAACAACGTTCTAACTTGATCTAGTGTAGCTTTACCTGTAAAGATGACTTATTCTGTGCAGAAAAGGGGGAAAATCCATTACTGTTGGAATCAATGGACCTAATACTAAGCTTGGTATCTGAGGCAGGTGGCACAGCAGTGTTCAGTGCTACTGAAATAGAAGGAATAGCAGAGCCTTCTATCTCTTTAGCCTTATCTTTATTAGGAGATGCTGAACTTATCATTTTCACTAAAGTAGAACTGCTCGGCTCACCAAAACTGCTTTGGCCAGGAAAATTCGCTAACTCTGTTGAATCATAGTTGCCCGTGATAATTTCATGCCTCTCACGGGACGCATCTCCAAAGGAAACCTTCTTTTCAGAGGGTCTATTTCGAGGAGGTGTTAGTTTATCAAGCTGATGCAATATTTTTCTGGCCATCTGAGAGGACTGAGGAGGAACGTGGAGACCACTTGCTGACGATATTCTACCATCTACATTTTTCAGGGCCTTCAAATCAATGTCTTTTTTGTATCCTTGACCGCGAGAAGACGTTGATGAGGTATCTGCGCAACTTGACGAGAGGAAATCCCCCAAAGAAGACTTTTGACGAACCCTTCGTACATCACCTAAGCATTCAACATCATTCTCTGAGCTACCACGTTTCAATGCCTGCTCAGTGATTTTGAAGAAACATTTAAAATCCATGCAATGAAAACTATGATATCAAAATTTTGTCTGGCCGCAATAAAATCTGACGAGGACATGCAATACCACTATGGATGCATGATTTCAGGAAGACCACTATGACCAGCACTATGATAGAATTGGTGAATTAAGTATAGCACAGCATAACATAATCAAAGTAGCAGCAAAGCTTTCATGAATAAAGCCTTGCTCTGCATGCTTCATCCAACACTTTGGACAGTGTAGCAGTTTGTTGAGAACAATTAGTATGAGGATTTACCAACATATAACCGGTCATGTAATCGATGACAAATGAAAAAATGACCAGCACTACCAGGAAGACCCGCAACCATTCATTCATTTTACTGAAGAAAAAAATATTGCAGTACCTAAAATTGGATCTACTAGCTAAATTATAACAATCTCCGAAAATTTAAAGCATCCAACAAGTCCTATTTTCTTATTGATTGCTCATAAGTTCAAAAAAGGCTGTACAATCAAACCAACATGAAGTATAATGCATTGCAGTACATTATTTATCAACTCCAAGAATATTAGTTCAATATTTTACAAAATAGGTTGAGCACATCTACAAAAAAGCAAAGCCCTTAGAATTGCTTCTGAAAATTAAGAATAAGAACAATCGCATAAGATCCAGTATTGTCTCAATGAAAAAGTTGGGTTATTTAAATGACATCAAAGAACAGTGACTAACATTACTGACAGAAAAGAGGGAATATTGTTAGGAAGAAAAGCCTACTTGTCCACGAACAGAAGGTCGTACATTTGATGATGATGGAGTCCATTCTATTGATCTTTTTGGTACAATATACCCTCCCTTGTAAGGACTGTGTTCCTGAAACGAAAGCAGAGGTTAAGACACTGATAGATCTAAAAGTATTACAAATTGATATTATAATTTAATCCATCAATTTGGAACATAGCATAGGACATACCAACGGATTAGTCATCATGGAGGATCCACAAAAGGGAGAGTGTGAAAATTTGTACAATGCTGATCTGCCATGTGGTTTGTGGGGCATATAGTCTTTCTCAGGATCTGTAGGAAGTACATGAAATCGTCTAGGCGATCTCGATGCATCTGCTGCATTCGATAGTTTATCTCCATATGGCGAACTCAATTGCGAAACATTATCCCTACGACATATGTGACTCTGCTGCAAACGAAGAGTAGAAGGGGCTGTCTTTAAAGGGTTAGATCCCAAGTATGCTCGAGCAATTTCTATTGGTGAGACAAAACCTTCCTCAGAAATCTGTTGATATCATAAAATCACACAAAAAATGATGGGACTTAGTAACCACAATATTATATAATATCAATATATATCTGTATATAGATATAGATATATATAGTCGTATAGCAAAACACAATGACACAAGAACAAAAGAAACTAGTTTAACCTGCTTGACAATTTAAATTTCTAGTCTGCCAGCAAAGAATAATCGCATAACAAAGCAAAGTAAATGATGCACGGTCAGGAGTCCACCTGCCTGCCACCCCAGGACCAGGAGTCCACCTGCCCAGGCGTCCCACTGGGAGTCCACCCGATAGGCTTTATCAGGTCCGCAGACCGTACACCTCAACTCATCCCTGGCTCCACCACAGGGCCGATAGATTGTTGAGATCGGGGCTCGATCCCCCGACCTCCTTGATAAAAGGCCTTCAGCGGGAGTCTTACCACCAACTGAGCCGCGATGAATGGAGATTAGTGAGAAGCGCAATCATAATCCGGGTAAAGATAACGGCAAGAGAAAATAGGTGGTGAGTACTTATCTCTTTAATTGTGCTTAACTTCGAACTATTTTCAGTATATACATGATTAGATTTTCCATAAATAAAGTATTTTAGTGTTCGTGAATTTATATTGAATTTAAATTGTTTGAATATTCACATCACTGGTAAAAATGAGAATCGTTTAAAGATATTGAATCTGAAATAGCAAGAATAAAGCGATGAAAGAATAATGAGGGGAATTTTAAATAAAGAACACTTGTTCGTACATAGGAGAATTTGACGCAAACACTATGATTGAAAATGAGCATATGTGCATAAATAAGAACCTAAGAAGAAAGAGAAGATATAAGATGGATAAAAGACAATATGCATTGATGCATAAGAAATGAATTTATATGTTAACCCACATAGAGGAGGGGTGTGAATTCCCTATGGGAAGGAATTTGAGAACTTTGTTCTAACTAAAAGGTCGTTGAAGGCCAAGAGGTCGTTGAAGGTCAAGAGGTCGTTGAAGGCCAAAAAGTCGTTGAAGGCCAAGAGATTGTTGAAGACCAAGAGGACGTTGAGGGCCGAGATGAATCTATGGATACCCTTATGATTTCCTAATTATCTTAATCAAAGAACAAACGAGAATTTGAACTCAGAAGATTAAGTATAAGTGATGAATTTGACAACTGAAGATGACTTGATTGAGCTATGATCCAAACAATTACGATAATTGATAAACGATTATAGCTTTGTTTGGCGGGGCGTCTTAAGAGTAGCATGCCGCGGATTCTAAATCCGCCGCGCCAAACGAAATTTTAACCCGAGCGGTGGAATCCGCCGCTGCTCTGAAATCATGAAAAAAGAGCGATTTGGAGTCGCGAATTTTTTTCACTACTCCAAAAACGCGGCGCGGAGCATTCCCGACTGTCTCCTTCCCCAAACCATCGCCCTCCTCTCTCCCTCTCCTCCTGGTTCTTCTTCCCCAAACCATCGCCCTCCCGTCTCCCTCTCCTCCTAGTTCTCCTTCTCCAAATCATGGCACTCCCTCTCCTCCTGGAGTCGCAAAGAACCTCTGTCTGGCTGTTGTCTTCAATCTTCCCCACTGGAAGAACCTCAGCCTGCTGCATTTCTGCCTCTTTTCTCCATAGCAATCATGGCCTCAAACCCGCTAATGGCGTTAACCCTTACTTCCAGTACTCTTACAGCGGCTCCGATTTTCCTAATATTCCTGTGGCCATTTTTTGATCTTCTTCTTCTGGTTTCATTGTTGGCTTCTCCGGCGAGCCCTATCCACCAATATTCAAACTACACAGATTTTCGGAGAGAATGCACAGATCTCCGGCAAGAATGCACAGATCTCAGGCGAGAATGCACAGATTTACCCTAATAAATGATAAAATAAAATTTCAAACAACACTGCAAACGTTGTTCTTCCAAACAGTTTCACAGATTCTGCCACCATTGTGCAAAATAGTTGATTATTCCACCACTACTTTTCTTGTCACTACAGTCGCGCCAAACAGAGCCTATGAATAGAAGATTTGAAGAAATGAAATAGAAAAAATCAAACGAGCTGAAATTTTTAGAATATAAAAAATAAATCAAAATATTAAAATGATTACAGCGGTACTTTCTTTTACAGTTTATTACTGATACTGCATTATTTTCCAATTTATATTGCATTTGCAATTTATTTTCCAATTTATATTGTATTTCCTTTCCAATTTATATAAAAAATCAACTGAGCTGATTTTGATTATGTTATATTGTAAAATATAAGGCAACATGTCCGTTTTTTTCTGATATATCAGCCAACACCACATTTAAATATATTGTCCGTTATTATATTTTATGTTACATTAGCAGACTACCAGCATATATATAAATCGCATATATATTATATTTTATATGTTTAAATAGATTAGACTTATGATTTCGATTTTTTAAATATTTTATTTTTACAACCAATTTTCTATTTTTTCACAATTTTTAAATTTCATATTACAAAAATATAAAAATATTTAATGCATTTATTATTTTATTATCTGCATGTTTTTAAAATAAATTTATAAATTTGAAAAAACTTACAATCAATAAAGAATTTTTAACTTTCAAATCTTCTTAATTTGCAAAAAAACTTATTGTTATCGAAATAAACTTATTATATACTATTAAATATATTTCACAATTTATAATATTTTATCTTATATGTTATTTGATTTTATTTCGTAATATAAATGCTCATTTTTTTATTTATTTGTTATATCATTTTTCTATTTTTATAACATATATTAATAGTTAGTATAAATAAATAAAAAAATTATTTATAACACATGGAAATCTGATATTTTAAAATATCTTTGACATGTCTCCGACTTCCGACATCCAACTTTTAAAAACTCATTCTAAAATGCCGACGACATCTGATATTTACAACATTTAAGACACTAGATGAGGGGCGAGCGAACGCATGGGTAAAAATATTTATTGGTATGGAGGAGGCCATGGTGGCCTATAAGGAAAAGTATGATGGCATGCACTGTCATGTATGTAATGAAAACTAGAACTGGTGGGGCTAGTAGTGATGTGCGCATGTGGTTTTGTGAGTGTTTGTGTATATGTAGATAGGTTTGGGGTTTAGTAAGTGAGCTAGCTATTAGTTTTTGTTGGGTTAGATGATTTGTTTGAGTCATGCTCAGAGTTTTGTATATCTGTATAAAAGCTTGTAATGGAAGAAAAGTTATGTTAATGTATTTACCTGGTACTCATGTGCATGTACTTGTTTTATGTTGCACTTAATTCTTGCAAAGATACTTAGATACAAAATTCTTATGAGGTCTGATGGTGGTGGTGGCCGAAGGTGCTTTCTGGAGTTCACCGAAAAACTAAAACAGAGAGGAATTTAAGTGGTAATGGTGGATGGGTTTTGAGGAGGTGGTGACAGTATGACGAAAGTGGCCAGTGGTGTTTTTGGCGATCGTTGGAAAACTGAAAATGAAGGGAATTTAAGCAATGGTGGAGAGAGAGTGGTAGGGGCGGAGGAGGTCAGAGGGGATCAACATAGGTGTTTCCAATGATCACCGGAAAACAGAAAATGGAGGGGATTTTGTGTTGGTTTGACAGAGTGATGTGATCTAGAGTGGGGGTGTAGTTTTTTGAAATATAATAAATGTGACCTTTTAAAATAAATGAGGCGAGAGAGACTTTCACGGGTTATTTTAACGAACTAAACGGTCAAGGCGTCGCTCGCGAACGTAAGACTACCGCACGTGCGTAGTAACATTGCAAAATCACAATTCCACAGGTATAACATTCAACCGAGCGGTAATGTGGATATGTAAATAACGATAATTAGAAGACACAATTAATTAGGGGCAAGCTTTTAATAATTAACCATTTCACATTTCGATCATGAAAATAACTAAAGTGTTGCGAGCGAGGAGATCGAGAGGTATACCACAGGCGAGAAAAGAACAACTGTGCGTGAAACCCCCAGGCACTGAACTGCCTGGAATCAGGTTGCCTGGAAAGGGGGCTGACTGAGATCGGGTTGCCTGGAGGTGGCAGGAGGTGCTTCAGGAGTTGACCTCGTCGGGGAAGAGGGACACAGGAGGTGTGGGCTTCAAGCAGTAGTAGCGGTGGCCGGCGAAACTTTTCTGGCAACAGGGCCGAAGGCGGGCTTCACTGAATCGGGCGAAAGAGGGAGCAAGAGGGATCGCTGGAGCCTAGGGAAGCTCAGACGAGTTCGTCGGCGCCGGAGGAGTTGTGCGCTGGAGGCGGCGGAGAGCTTCTGGGAGATTTCCGTTGGAAAAGTTGTCGATCCTCCTGGAATCGGCCTGAGGAGGGGTCGTCGGACCTTGGTGGAGCATCCAGGGGTGGCACTGCTAGCGGTCGAGGGAGGGGAAGGTGGCGATGGGGCTTCCGTCAGGCAGGGCTTCATTCGGCGTTGGAGGAAAAAACTGAACTAGGAAAAAAATCCTGTTCAGTTTTCATTTCCAGCCCCCTATTAGTATGGGGAAGGGTTTGTTTTATAGGGAGGAATTAGGGTTTGAGATTTCTTTTGATATTGGCACACACCATGAGATTCATATTAAAGGCTAGGATTAGAATGACATTGAAATAGTTAATTACTATAAGCTTGCCCTAAACTAACCTATCTATAAATTATCGGACATATGCATTTTGGGTCTCGATGACCGGTGACACCAACGAGCCAAACAAAAATTGTGTGAAAGCGTGCGCGATACAAAATTAACATCTAAACGTTCATAACATGCGCAATATAACGCGACGCTACACAATAATCCAAAAATGCGCAAAAACGTGCGCTACAATAATAGACACGTGCAATAAAAAATAATAAAAACAAACCGACGTGGGTTGCATCACAGAGGTGGACAAAGATGTTTTCCAGCAATCGCCGGAAAACTAAAAGTGTACGGCAGAATAGCAGAATTACTAAAATGACCTGTAGAAATTTTTGAACTATGATAGACCTGCAGATGTTGAGTAGCAGAATTCGTAACACGACAGTTTGGTAGCAAAATTCCATCAATCATTTTTTGACAGCAGAATTGCAACAATCATTTTTGACAGCAAAATTCGATTACATAAGTTCTTAGTACGGCTAAAAAATGCCTAAAACAGAATTACAAAAAGCATAATTTTTAAAATAGAAGTTTTGAGTGATATAATACGTGATAATGAACATATTGCCAAGCTCCCAATTCTTCATTATTAGTTCTCATTCCCAAGCGTTGTCACTACGAATGCTTCTTAAAGAACTGACAATTGCGTGTGATAAAATGTGAATAAGGGATGATAAAATAGAAATAAGGAAGACGATAAAATCTTAATTGAATTCTATTGTTGTAGCGGGATGCTGGAACAGATAAATTCGGGTGATATTTCATCTAGAGAGGAGTATACATACTCCACCCAATACATTTAGTTACACATATTTAAGCTAGCGGAAACAGCTATACAGCATGCGGGAATAGGTAAATCTCACAGGTACGTTAGCATTTAAGACCATTTAACTTACTAACAGCCGCTGTAGTTTAGCATTAATTCAAATGACATGCAATAATAAAATAACACATAACAGAAGACCTCTTGATTTTTAACAAAAACTTGGTAGATAGGCTTGAAAAGCAAGGCACCAAAAAAACAAATCAAAATGGTATATTTTTGAAAAGCCATGCATCATACCTTCTTTAAGAATAAATGATCAATGATAAGTCGCTGGTGAATGTCCAGCGACTATTGCTGTTCGTGTGTAGAAATGAAAAGTTGAAGAGGAATTGAAGATGGAAGTTGAGGAAAATCATAGTATTATAAATAAGAACAAGGGACGGGAGACTATAACTGCTAGGGTTAGGGTTAGCAAGAAGTGAAGACGAAGCTGAACACATACTTTGGTGGGAAGCAAACCACCACCAATAAATCCGCCGACATGAAATTATTTGCAAAAACACAACAATGAGAAGAATTTTATACTCATTGCATTTAAAATCTCCCATCAAACTTCAGCTCCGTTTGGGGGGACTTATTTTCACCGGTCAAGCGGTTACGACCACATGAACCGGGCCTAAATTAAGGTCCGGTTCATGCGGTCGTAACCGCTTGACCGGTGAAAATAAGTCCCGCCAAACGGAGCCTTCACCTCTAGTACTCCTTCATGAAAGTCTTTCCTTCCGGTAGGAGCAATCGTTTACTCAAACGACGAACATTGCACCAAGAAACATTCTTTGAAACTTGTAGAAAGAAACACGGATGGATGATGTTAGAAAAGCCCATTTAATCCAGGCCCATTATGTAACATCTATTGTTTTTCTCTCCTCTCTTTAGTCTCACATCTTGTATAGGACCTTCTTCTCTCTTCCTCTCATCTATATATTTGTACTCATTCTTTGTATTTGATACAAGAAAATATATATACAAGGTTGGTTTTTTCCATCTCTACATGGTATCAGAGCCACCGATTCTCCCTGAGCGGCTTCCCCTTTCTTGCCAGCGCGGCCTGTCTTCTGTTCGCTACCCGCCCGGCTTCTTGCGGCCTGCCTTCCTGTCCGCTCCGCTCCTCTTCTTCCGCTTCCGCTTCTTCTCTGTGGTTCCACCCCTCCCATCAGGCCTTCTATAGCCTTCCCCTTCTCTCTCTCTCCTCGGGTCCACCTTCCCTCTCTCTCCTACAGACCGTTGTCTCTTGCGGTCTGTTTTCTCTCTCTGCGGCCTGTCTTTTTTTCCGGCCTGGTACAGCTCGCTGCGGCCTGCGGCCTGCTGATCTGCCTCACTCGCGACCTGCTCCGGTTCGCTCTGGTTCGTTGCGGCTTCCTATACCTCGTTGCGGCCTGCCTCTCTCTCCCGACCTGCTTCAGCTCGCTGCGGCTTGACCTAGCTCGCAGCGGCCTGCTTCTCCTCGCTGCGGACTACCTCTCTTGCGGCTTGCTCCAGCTCGCAGCGGCCTGCCTCTTCTGTGGCCTGCCTCTTTTGTGGCCTGCCTTTTCTGCGGCATGCCTCTCCTGCGGGTTGGTCCCGGGCGTTGCGGTCTCTTCTCTCTTTCCGCTCGAGTCTTCCCTACTCGCGGTCTCCTCTCTCTAACCGCCGCAGGCCTCCTGTTTCTTCGACTGCTGCTGTGCTCAGCCAGACCGTGCGGCCCCCTGCCTTCCCGCATTTTGGTCGCGGTCTTCTCCTCTTTCCTTTCTTCGCGGCCTCTCTCTTTCTTCTGCGGCCTGCTCTCTCTCCCGGCCTCCGCCTTTGGTCGCGGTCTCCTCTCGCAGATTGGTGACTTCCCCTCGTGACTGGGCGGTCTCTGCTCAAGTCGCGCAGTCTTCTTTGCTGCCCGGTCTGTTCTCCTAGCTGCCTCCCTTCTCCATGACCTCCTCTGCTGATTTCGTTGGCACGGCGGTTCCTCCTGCTGACCGCCCGACCTCTCTCCCGGAAGTCCGTGATGAGCTTCGTATTACTACAATCTCTCTGACCGGCAAGAAAAATTTTGTAGAATGGGCACACTCTGTTCGTCGTGTCCTGCAATCCAAGGGATTCCTTCATCACTTGACTCAGGCAGTTACTGGTATTCCTACTGATGAGCGGTTACGCAATGATGGTAGGGTGCAGACTTGGCTTCTTAATTCTCGGGATGGCGAATCTTATCGTCTGGCCATGTACCATGAGACGGCCAAAGGCATGTGGGACGAGTTCCACACCCTCTACTCTGGCAAGGATAGTCTTCATCATCTGTATGACATTATCACTGCTCTTCAGGCCCTTGATAGCAGTGGCGCGACCGATCTGACGTCCTTTGTTGCTCAGGCTCGGTCTCTGGTCGAGACTTGGATCCACCATCAGCCTCCTACTCTGGATCTTGCTGTCCAACGTGCCCAAAAGGAAGCTGTGGGTACAGCCATGATGATGGCCCGGGTCCCGCATCATCTTCACAGTGTACTGGCTCACATCCTCTCCTCTACTGTCACCTCATCTTTTTCTGATGTGTGTTCTATGCTTCTCAAGGTCTCCCCGCCTCCGGATGTGCCCGGGCCACCTTCTCCGGCCCTTGTTCAGCAGGCCCCTGCTCCCTTATTGCCTCTTCCATCTTCTGCTCGTGGAGGCCGCTCTAACTCTCGCGGTCGGGGCCGGGGTGGCCGGACTCGGCCTAAGTGCTCGTTCTGCGGCAAAGATGGGCATCTTGAAGCCACGTATTACCGCAAACATGGCCGCCCTCCTCGTCCGCAAGCCGCTGTTGCTGTGACCGACTCCTCTTCCACTCGTACTGACCTCGACGAGGTTCGTCTTCAGCTCCAGCATCTTCATGACCTGCTTAGCCGCCCTCCTGCCTCGGTTGCCTCCGCTGTCTCCATCTCCAATGAAGGTATCGCCTGCCTCTCCTCTGGCCCGCGATGGATCCTCGATTCTGGTGCCACTCATCACATCACCTCTGTTCGGCCGCCTCAGTACTTGTCTTCACCTCACCCGAAGTACATTACTGTGGCCAATGGGGCATCTGTTCCTGTCTCTGGATGTGCTGATATTCCCCTCACCTCTTCTCTCCTTTTGCGCTCGGCTCTTCACGTTCCGGACTCTCCTTTCAATTTACTTACTGTTGGTCGTCTTACTACTAATTCTGATTACTCTGTGACATTTACTTCCTCTTCTTTTCTCATACAGGATCAGCAGACGCGGACTATCATTGGTAGGGGGCGGATGCAGAATGGGCTCTATCTCCTTGGCGACTCTCCTACTATCCTCGCCTCTATCTCCTCTTCGGATTGGCATCGTCGTTTGGGTCATGCTCCTCTTCCGGTCCTCCGGAAGGCTCTTCCAGATGTTTCTCTTCCCGCATTTCAGTGCGACACGTGTATTTTGGGCAAATAACCCCGTTCATCTTTTCCTTCTCAAAGTCATTCGCACTGATAACGCTCGTGGGTATACTAGTCGCACCTTCTCCACTCTTTGCATCGAATTTGGTGTCATCCATCAAACTTCGTGTGCGTACACCCCTCAACAAAATTGGGTGGTTGAACGGAAAAAACGGCACCTCCTCGATGTTGCTCGGTCTCTTATGTTTCAAATGCAGGTTCCGGCCGACTATTGGAATTTTGTTGTTTCCACAGCATGTCATCTCATCAACCTCCTACGCTCTTCTGTTCTTGACTTTGTCATACCTATTCAACTTCTCTATCCTTCCGCAAATCCCACCTCTCTCACCCCGTGAGTCTTCGAGTGTGTTTGTTATGTTCATCTTCTTGGCCAACCTTCCGACAAACTTGCTTCTCGGGCGGCCAAATATATGTTTGTTGGCAACTCTCGTACTCATAAATGGTATGTCTGCTACTCTCCTTCTGACGGCAAGTTGGTCGTCTCGGCGGATGTCACGTTCTGCGAAGATCAGCCCTTCCACTTACCTGCACCCACTTCTACTTCCTCTTCCCCGGCCTGCTATAACTGTCACGTCCTTTTTCTGCCATCTCCACCCACCTCTCTCCCTGACCCCCCTCGAGTTCCTCCACCCCTTATCCGTGTCCGTCGCTTCAAAGATGCTTCCCTGCACCAGCTACCTCCCTCCAGCGATACCCCGACAACGGCAGATCCAGCTCCCACCTCTACAGCTCATCCCTCGGCCAACTATGTTTCTCTCCATCGGCTGAGTCCACCTCTCTACACCTTTGTCACCTCTCTTTCCTCTATCTCTATTCCTAACACTGTGTAGGAGGCATTGCAACACCCGGGGTGGCGGGCGGCCATGGGCGATGAAATGCGGGCTCTCTGGGCTAACAGGACTTGGGATCTGGTTCCTCTTCCCGCAGGACAGCATTGTGTGAGCTGCAAGTGGGTCTTTGTTATTAAACATGTTGCGGATGGCACTATGGAGCGACTCAAGGCCCGCCTCGTGGCTCGGGGTTTTACTCAGCAACATGTTTGAATTATGAGGAAACCTTCTCTCCGGTGGCCAAATTGAACACCGCCCGCATTCTTCTCTCCTTGGTTGTTCATCGACATTGGCTCCTTTATCAGCTGGATGTTAAGAACGTCTTCCTCAACGGCGATATACAGGAGACTGTTTACATGCACCAACCTTTCGGGTTTGAGACCACGGGGGAGTCACGGGTCTGTCTTCTTCGGAAGTCTATTTATGATCTCAAACAGTCCCTGCAGACTTGGTTTGAAAAATTCAGCAAGGTTGTCTGTGATATCGGCTTTATTCGGAGCTCGGCTGATTTTTCTCTCTTCGCCCGACACCGGGCAACCGAAACTGTGATCCATACTTGTCTATGTTGACGTTATCCTCATTACTGGCGACGATACTACAGGGATACAACACATCAAGGAACAGTTAAACTCTACCTTTCAGACCAAAGACCTTGGAAACTTTCGCTACTTTCTTGGCCTTGAGGTTGCTCGACGCTCTGATGGTCTTGTGTTATCACAAAGGAAGTACTGTATGGATCTTCATGATGCCGACTATTCTGGATGCAAACCTGCGGATACTCCTATGGATGCTAATCACAAGCTCTCAGCCCACAACTCTGACTCTGATGAGCTGCTTACAAATCCAGAATACTATAGACGCTTGGTTGGGAAGTTGATCTATCTCACGGTTACTCGCCTGGACATCTCTTTTGTTGTAGGAATCGTGAGTCGTTTTATGCATACTCCTCGGACATCTCATCTTCAGGCTGTTGAGCGCATTCTTCGATACCTCAAGACCGCTCCAGGACAAGGGCTCGTGTATAAGTCATCTACATCTCTATCTCTTGTCGCGTACTCTGACGCTGACTATGCTGGATCCATTGATGATAGGCGCTCCACAACGGGTTTCTGTATATACTTTGGAGGACATCTCATAACTTCGCGTAGCAAGAAACAAACTGTGGTTGCTTGCTCTTCTGCTGAAAGCCAAGTATCGGGCTATGGCCGCTGTCGTTTCTGAGTTAACTTGGCTTGAGGGCCTTCTTGGTGACTTAGGTGTTCGTCTCTCATCACAGGCGACTTTATTCTGTGGACAGCCAAGCCGCCATACATATTGCCAAGAATCCGGTCTTCCACGAACGCACGAAGCATATTGAAGTTGACTGTCATTTTATCCGGGAAAAAGTACAGTCAAAGAAGATAGAGTTGGAGCATGTCCCTGCTACAAACCAAGTTGTTGACATATTGACTAAAGCTCTCTCCCGGCCGCTATACTTTAAGTTTTTATCCAAGCTTGGTGCCTACGACTTGTACACTCCAGCTTGCGGGGGAGTGTTAGAAAAGCCCAGTTTAGGGCTCATCTAGTGGCCCAATTTTTCCCTCCTTTTTCTCTTTTTTCTTCCTCATTGTATTAGTCCCAGCATGTTAGATTGGGATTTCTCCTCTTTCTCTTTTCCTATATAAATGTATTCATGCTTGTAACTATCAATTCAAGAAGTATATACAAGGTTTTAGGCATCTCCTTACCGTACTTATGTGTACAATTATTGCATTTAATTATGGCCATTTTATTTTCTGTTTATTTTTTCTTGCAATTAGACTATTTTATGGCATAATAGCAGCGGTGTATTTTTCTTAAATGTGATAATTTAAGATTGCACTCGTGCTCAAGTTACACGGGCATAGTCATCGAATTTGGTCGAGTCTGGTTCTCCTTTCCACAAGGCCACCTTTTAAGCCTAGATATTATTCTGTGTGCATCCTGGATTTTTATTATTTAGGAGTTACTCAAGTATTATTCAAAAGAAAAAAATAATAGGAAATTTTTTAAAAAGGAGACAAAATTGAAAGAAAAAAGAACGGAAAGTGAAAATTTTGAATTCATGTTAACTTGCGTATTAATGACCATGTCTTAATGTTGTTTTGTTGTTTTGGCAACATTTGTAATTGTTTTTTATTTCCCCAAGGTTTCCATAAATCATCTAAAGCTATTCTCAATCAGCTTCTATCCATTGTTTTGCAATAGCTGGGAGCACATTCTCAGCATGTACGGCAAACTGCTGGTGTATGTCAAAAGCATGAATAGATAACCATGATAAAGGGAACCAAAAAACCAAAATCTAGTGGTTGACATGCATTGAAAACTGAGAATTTTGTCCCCTCTCTTCACTCCCAACCCCCCATATTTTTGTCTTGTGCTTCAATCTCCTTCATCATTCCATGGTTTCTCATTGTTTCATTTCCCTAGTTGACTCAGTTGATTTTCTGCACCTCAGCACCATTTTATGACGTTTGTTTGAAGAGTTCACTAACTTCTGGATTCACGGCTCAGTACCTTACTATCTAAATAGTTTGATGAGATTTTTCCAAGCCGATGTTTATACCTATATTTAGTCTAATTAGTTATAACTGTTAGAAAAGCCCAATTAAGGGCCCATGTTTTCTTCTTTCTCTCTCCTTGTATTAGTCTCACATCATGTATTAGGATTTCTCTCTTCCTTCTTCTTCCTATATAAGTGTGTGTATACTTGTAACTATTTATCAAGATAATATATACAAGCTTTTGAGTCTCTCTTTACATGGTATCAGAGCCAAGTTTTTCGGCCTCGCGGTTTCACCTTTTCTAACCGCACGGCTTTGATTCTTCGTCTATCCGCTCTTCCTCTGCGGCCTGATCCTCTAACTCGCACCGGGTAGCGGCCTGTTTCTACCCGTCTCTTCTCTCAACGGCTTCTCCCTTGTTAAGTCGCTGCCCACTCCTCTCCCTCTCTCCCTCCCGTGGATCCACCCCTCCGTCCATTTTATAACCTCTCATCTCCCTCCCGTGGGCCCCACTTCTCTCTGCGGCTTCCCTTGCCACTTGCGGTTTGTCTGCTTCTAGTCATCCGGTCTCTCTCTCCTCTAGCCGCTTGAGTTCCTACTCGCGGCCTCTCTCCTCTAGTCGCTCGAGTTCCTACTCACGGCCTCTCTCCTCTAGCCACTCGAGTTCCTGCTCGCGGCCTCTCTCCTCTAGCCGCTCGAGTTCCTGCTCGCGGCCTCTCTCCTCTAGCCGCTCGAGTTCCTACTCGCGTCCTCTCTCCTCTAGCTGCTCGCGTTCCTACTCGCGGCCTCTCTCCTCTAGCCGCTCGAGTTCCTACTCGCGGCCTCTATCCTCTAAGCCGCTCGAGTTCCTACTCGCGGTCTCTCTCTTCTAGCCGCTCGAGTTCCTACTCGCAGTCTCTCTCTGCTAGCCGCCTGGCCTCCTCTCTGCTAGCCGCCCGGCCTCCTCTCTGCTAACCGCCCGGCCTCCTCTCTGCTAGCCGCCCGGCCTCCTCTCTGCTCGCCGCCCGGCCTCCTCTCTGCTAGCCACCCGGTCTTTCCTTCTGCTAACCGCATGGCGTCTGGTGCTTTCGCTGCCACCTCTGTTGCGTCCTTCTCTGCGAAAAGTATCACCTGTCTCTCTCATCATCCTTGTTGGATCGTTGATTCCGGCGCTACTCACCATATCGCCTCCCAGAAACCCACTATGTATTTGCAAACGCCTCATCCTGCTCGCATCACTGTGGCCAACGGTGACACTCTACCAGTCTCTGGCTCCGCTGCTCTTCAGCTCACGCCGACCCTTTCTCTTTCCTCGGTTCTTCACGTTCTGGGGTCTCCTTTCAATTTATTATCTGTTAGTCGTCTCACACGCGACCTTGATTGTTGTATTACCTTTTCACCTTCTTCTTTTCTTATGCAGGATCGCCGCACCCGGCGTACCATTGGTACGGGACAGCTGGTGAATGGGTTGTACATCTTGGATATCCCACCACCTCTTCTCTTTGTCATCTCCACTGATGATTGGCATCGCTGCCTTGGACATGCTCCCATTTCGATTCTCAAGCGGGCTCTTCCTGATATACCTTTACGGGAGTTCTCTTGTGAATCTTGTATCTACGGCAAACAACATCGTTCTTCTTTCCCTCCTGTCTGTACCAGGACTAGTACTCCC
This sequence comes from Platanthera guangdongensis, assembly GCA_039583875.1. Lineage (NCBI taxonomy): Eukaryota > Viridiplantae > Streptophyta > Magnoliopsida > Asparagales > Orchidaceae > Platanthera > Platanthera guangdongensis. The sequence continues at coordinate 159,694,692 of CM077165.1, read as the reverse complement.
TTATCTTTGGTTCATTCGGATGTCTGGGGTACTTATAAAATCCCTAGTATTTTCGGTTTTCGCTATTTTTTCACGTTCATTGACGATTACTCTCGTACCACGTGGCTCTATTTACTACATGATCGAACTGAACTTCCCTCTGTTTTTCGCGCCTTTTTACTTGAGATGCGTACGCAGTTCGCTACACCCCTCAAAGTCATTCGCACTGATAATGCTCGGGAGTATACGGGTCGTGCCTTCTCTAATCTCTGCACTGAATTTGGTGTCATCTATCAAACTTCATGTGCGTATATTCCTCAGCAAAACGAGGTGGCCGAACGCAAAAATCGTCATCTTCTTGAAATTGCGCGCTCCCTTATGCTCCAAATGCACGTTCCAATCGAATATTGGAACTTTGTTGTCTCCACTGTCTGTCATTTCATCAACCGCCTTCCCTCCTCTGTTCTTGATTTTGCCTCACCCATCCAACTCCTTTATCCCTCCACCACCCTCACCTCTCTCCCACCGCGAATCTTCGGGTGTGTTTGCTATGTCCACCTTTTTGGCCCTCCTTCCGACAAACTTGCTCCTCGGGTCGCCAAGTATATGTTTGTTGGCTACTCCCGCACTCAAAAGGGGTAACGTTTGCTACTCTCCTACTGACGGCAAGCTGGTCATTTCTGCGGATGTCACCTTCTGCGAAGACCAGCCCTTCCACTTACCCCGCACCACCTGGTCTTTTGCTCCCTCTCTTCCCCGGTCTGTTGTGCCGGTCACGCCATCTGTGCGGCCTTCTTCCTCCTCTCCCCCCGTTCCTCCTCGGGTTCCTCCACCACTTATCCGTGTCTACTCTCGTCGCTCATCCAAGGATGCTCCTGTGACCCAGCTCCCCGCCACCAGCGATGCCTCGGCTACGGCAGATCACGCTCCCGTCTCTACAGCTCATCCCTTGGCCCACTACGTCTCTCTACATCGGCTAACGCCGCCTCTCTACATCGGCTAACGCCGCCTCTCTTTCCTCTATTTCTATTCCTAACAACGTGCAGGAGGCGCTTCAACACCCAGGGTGGCGGACCGCTATGAATGATGAAATGCGGGCTCTCTGGGCTAATCGGACCTGGGATCTAGTTCCTCTTCCTGCTGGTCACACCTCTGTTAGCTGCAAATGGGTTTATGTCATTAAACATGCGGCGGATGGCACTATCGACCGTCTGAAGGCTCGCCTCGTGGCACGGGGCTTTACTTAGCAGCATGGCCTTTATTACGAGGAAACCTTCTCTCCCGTGGCCAAATTGAACATGCTCCGCGTTCTTCTCTCCTTGGCTGTTCATCGTCACTGGCCACTTTATCAGCTGGATATTAAAAATGTCTTCCTCAACGGCGATCTACAGGAGACAGTTTATATGCAGCAGCCTCCCGGGTTTGAGACCACGGGGGAGTCTTTGGTATGTCACCTTCGGAAATCCATTTATGGTCTCAAACAGTCCCTGCGTGCGTGGTTTGACAAGTTCAGTAAGGTGGTCTGTGCTAGTGGCTTCACTCAGAGCTCGGCTGACTTTTCACTATTCACCCGACACCGGTCAATCGGGACTGTGATTCTTCTGGTCTATGTTGACGATATCCTGATTATTGGCGACGACAAGGCAGGAATACAACAGATCAAGGAACAGTTGAAATCCGCCTTTCAGACCAAAGATCTGGGCAACCTTCTGTACTTTCTTGGGCTCGAGGTCGCACAACGCCCTGATGGTCTTGTGTTATCTTAAAGGAAGTATTGTATGGACCTCCTTCATGATGCAGGTTATTCTGGGTGCAAACCTGTGGATACTCCTATGGACCAAGGTTGTCAGGATCGAGATCCTAGATAAAATCGTTTTGAAGCAGAATCGGATCTGATAGTATGGTCGGATCGAGGATCGCTTTACAAAATCAGGATCGGTTTACAAAATTTGGATCGTAGAATCGTAAGATCCTATAATCTGAATCGCGATCCTGACAACCTTGCTATGGACGCAAATCACAAGCTCTCGGCCCATAGCTCTGACTCAGACAAGCTGCTTACAAATCCGGAATATTACAGACGCTTGGTTGGGAAGCTGATCTACCTTACGGTGACTCGACCAGACATCTCATTTGCTGTGGGAGTTGTGAGCCGTTTCATGCACACTCCTCGAACATCTCATCTTCAAGCTGTCGAGCGCATCCTTCGATATCTCAAGATCGCCCCCGGACAAGGACTCGTGTACAAGCCATCCACATCTCTATCTCTTGTCGCGTATTCTGACGCTGACTATGCAGGATCTATTGACGATAGGTGCTCCACAACTGGGTTATGTACTAACTTTGGTGGACACCTCATAACTTGGCGTAGCAAGAAACAGACTGTGGTTGCGCGTTCCTCTGCTGAATCCGAGTACCGGGCTATGGCTGCTGTTGTTTCTGAGCTAACCTGGCTTGAAGGCCTTCTAGGAGACTTAGGTGTTTGTCTCTCATCTCCGGCAACCTTATTTTGCGACAGTCAGGCAGCAATTCATATTGCCAAGGATCCGGTTTTTCACGAACGAACAAAGCATATCGAAGTTGACTGTCACTTTATCCGGGAAAAGGTACAGTCAAAGAAGATAGACTTGGAGCATGTTCCTGCTACCGACCAAGTTGCGGACATCCTGACGAAAGCTCTCTCCAGGTCGCTATAATACCAGTTCTTATCCAAGCTTGGTACCTACGACTTGTACGCTCCAGCTTGCGGGGGAGTGTTAGAAAAGCCCAATTAAGGGCTCATGTTTTCTTCTTTCTTTCTCCTTGTATTAGTCCGACATCATGTATTAGGATTTCTCTCTTTCTTTTTCTCCTATATAAGTGTGTGTATACTTGTAACTATTTATCAAGATAATATATACAAGGTTTTGGGCCTCTCTTTACAATAACCAATTCCAAATTACATTCCAAGTATGGTTTTCATTGATTGTATTACTTTGTTACCTTATTGTATTGTACATCGGAGATGACATTATTGATGACTACTTGCTATTGCGGGTTGCACATGTTGGATTTTGTTGCACTTAAAAAAACTGAATTAGCTTCTTTCCTTTTGATAAGCAATTGATCTTTATTTGACTTATGATGCATAATGTTGCATTCTTTAGGTTTTTTGAATTATATTGCCATAGTATTTGTTCCAAAGGTTGCAATGACGCCTACATCAAGTGGTATCAGAGCATATACGAGCACAGTTACACTGTTTCAGATTCTAGGTTTAGGCGGCATATTAAGAATGTATCACAAAACTAAAATTTGAGTTACACCAAAAAATTGATACATTGTATGTATCAAGGTTGTCAGACAATTAATTATGGAAAAATGTGACCAATGTTGTGAACATCGAGATCTTAACTAAGATCGGGAGGCATCCCTAACATCGTAAAACGTAGGATCCACACAAATCGCAAGATCATATTTTAATAAAAATTAAATCAAAAGCATGAGAAATAAGTAACAATCTACATACCATCAAATAAAAATATAATATTTCATATCATACAAAATTACCAATGATACCATCACATCAAAATACTAATATAAAAGACAGATGCATAGTCGCATACCATACCATCACATTAAAATATTACATTCCAAAAACTCAATAGTGTTCAATCCTACTTTAAAGAAAATCACTCAAGTCAAAATTTAAAACAGATTTTAAGTAAATCATGGATTTAACGATCTTACGATCTTGCACTACAATCCTAACGATCCTAACGATCATACGATCTTGCACTACGATCCTAACAGGACGACGATTTTAAGTAAATCGTGGATCGTTGCCTTGTGCAAGATCGTAAGATCGTGCGATCTTACGATCTCGCACGCGTTCTTAACAACATTGAATGTGACACTAAATATGATGAGGAATTATGTAAAAATGAATTAGGTGAGTGGCATTAAAGCATTGATTAGGTAACTACTTCTGCATAATACAAGGAGTCACATTATACTACAAATACCTCCTCATAATCAAGGGGGGATAATGAATATCCCTTTTGAAATAAATTATATACCATTCATCTTTTGAGTGGATGCTAGGGTTTACAATCTAATTCATGCTCTCAACAATCGGTGTTTCCCTCTTTTCGTGAAATGGATAAAATTTTACTAGAACAAAACTAAATTGCACTTATTTTGATCTACTGCATAGCCCTGCAATAATCAAGGGGGGAAAGAAGTCCGCAAAAAATGTCAAATAAAATAAAGAAAAATCAAGAAATGTGCACCAGTATCACAATCAATAGGTTAGCAAACACGTCGAAAGAGCTTACACAATTAGAGACATTTGTTCTCTTACATTGACTCCAGAAATAGCATTTGCACGTGATGTAACCAGCTGCTTCCTTTGATATTCCAATTCTGAAGCATTTGCCTTTTCCTTTCCAACATGATCGACTGCTTGTGCCGATGAGAATGGGTTGACATTTGAATCCTGATCTAACTTCCCCTTATTCTTGTAGTCTGCTGATGGTAAAGCAGATACTTCAATAGTTCTTGAATGCAATAATTCAGTCAAACGCTCAGTTTCAGTCCTGTATAACAAAAAAAAGTGTCAAATATTAAAGATTGGAGAAGAATCAAGGGTTGCAAGGAAAAAATTGAAGGAACGGGAAATCATGAAAATCATCCCGAGTAATATCCCAACTATTTGGTGTTGATATTGTGGATCAACATATATTCAATCTTTTTTATTGATGTGAGAGTTGTCGATCCTATTTTTGGCCTCTTTTTACAATTCTCCGAACCATGGTGGTCTGAAAACCTTAATTTAGTTGGGTGTATGCCAACATAACCTAATATTCATATTAACCATACCAAATTAACCCATGTGCTATTTATTTAAGTTTTGTTGTCTATATGCACAAACAACCAAAGTTCATTTTACATTATTGTATCTTTGTAGTTTGTACGGGTTACTCTCACTATCTTTGTATCAATCATTTATTGCTCTAGTCCTAGCTTTAAGTCTCTAACATATATCCATTTAACATAAGCAATTTTATCCCATATATTAAGCTGGACAACTTAACTGAAGTATCTAAAGAAAACCAACGAAAATAATTAAAGAACATTTTCAAATAAAAAGTAGCATAATCATTAAAGCAGTGACAATACCAGAACTAAACAACCCTTGGGTTCAAAAGATATAAAAAGGAAATCAAGGTAGACAAAAAATGGTATGATTTATAGTAAATAATTGAATAGTATCAGTGAACATGAAACTTTTTATATTAACTAAACACTACATGTTAGAAAATACTTTCCTTGAGAACCTTTTCTGTTTGACTAGTTGTTCAAGTTCAAAAATGTCATCAGTACCAGAAATCGATTCTTGCTCATCTATACCATTTCTAACATGGTGTATTGAAAGCCTTGCATCAAACGGGTTGTGACCTTGCTCTCTTACTTCAAGTGATGGTCTCTGAAAGTTATGCAATCATCCATCATAAATATAGGATACAAATTTAAAATTTTGATTGCTAAAATACAATGAAAAAAAAACATTTGATAATATCTTATTTTAATTTTGAAAAGAGTAAGCAAAAAAGGTGATCACAAAAATATGGATATTAATCTTATAGCACATGGCATAAGCCTGACCAAATATGTTATCCAATTAAACACAAAGATGTAATAAATTAAAACGGAATAGTAAAGTAAGATGAAAACAAATCACAAACACAAGTAATGTAATCATGTGATAATAAGACAAAACAATGAGAAAGCAACCTACTTAATACCATCTATGGGTAGCCTAAAACTTGGAAAAGCAACTGCACCAAATTGACTATGTACATACATGCATAGAAAGCAGAAGTCAAATGTCGTGAGTGAGCAATTCAGAAAGAGATACTTAAGAAGCAACTACGAGAAGAAATTTGATATGAATCTAAAAGAGTATTTATCTGAAGGTTCTAGATTCAAGCCATACAAATCTACTCTTGGCAGATGCAACCATAAAACTGTGTGCATCAACGCCTTAGAACTTTACATTTAAGAGAAGTTCATGTACTTGCACTGAGTGTGTCCCTTTTATGCCAGGCCTACTAGTGTTGTGAAGTGAATAGTTCATTAAGTAGTATATTGATCATGATACATTGTTGATAGAAAGGCAAACTAGAGAACAAACAATCACCAGATTATAAAAGATTAATTAACAAGAATTCACTTTGTGTTAGACAAAAATATATATAAAGTAATAGCATGGAACACATGATCAAAAACATCAAAGTTTTCAAACTAACCACTCCCGGAACATCTTCATTTGTATTGAGATTATCCCCTGCACATAAAGAATTCTTGTTAGTACTTGGTAAACCAATGAATAAAACCAACAATAATGTCACAAAAACCGTAAAAAAATCTATGATTTATCAAACAAATTAAATTAGATGATTAACAGTTGATCATCATGGGCCATAACTGCTATTCACGATCCAAAATAAGCTTACCTTTAGTATTTTATCAGATCCATCATATCAACAATATCCTTATCCCAGTTATTAGGAATCAGCTTTAAGAATCTTCATTTCCCACTTAGTTTCTATTAAGTATTCCTTAGAGTGTTTAACCTATAATCATAATCATATTGGACAGCTCTATCCATGTCAATTTAGGTCTAACCCTTCTGCATTCTAATCCGCCAATAAAAATGTTATTTACAAATCTAATGAGTGCATTCTTGTTGAAGTGTTGCCGCGTGACATTGGGATCACGGGTCCGAGTTCTTGAAGTAACAACAACACTCAAGCCTTTATCCCGCCATAATGGGATCCGCTATATGGATCATTTGTCGCCATTGGGCCCTATATTTAGTCATAATCTCACTATTGTCTATGTACATCATGTATTTCTTTATAGTTTCATTCCAAAACTTGTGTTGGTCTACCCCTCCCCCATTTAGCATGAATAGTAGCTAAACTCTCGCAATGTCTAATAGGTGTCTCTAATGGTCTCCTTGTACGTGTCCGAACAATCTTAATTGAGCTTCTCGCATCTTCTCTACAATTGGTGCCACTAATGTGTTATCCCTAATGTAGGGTATGGTCTGCCAATATTTCACCCTTGATGGGACCAAGGTTGTAAATATTGGATGTTGGCATCATGTCGGATTAAGTTTTTAGATGTCGAATGTCCGAAGTCGGTGATATTTTAAAATGCGAATTTCCGTATCTTATAAATAAACAAAAACTATTGTTATGTATATGACGTATAATTATAAGTTCAAAAGGAGAAAAATTAACATAAGTAAAAGAAAGATGAGTCATGTATGTTTCAAAATAAATTTGAAAAATATACAAAGTAAAATATTAGAACAAGTACAGTGTAATTTGTATTTAATAATATATAAGAATTTTATTTTATTAGTGCTAAGTTTTATAGAAAATAAAAAATAAAAGTTAAATATCCTTAATTGATTATAAGTCTTATAAATAACAACTAATAAATGTGTTGAACTTCTTCGTATTTTTGTAATATGAAATAAAAAAATAGTGTTAAATAATTATGCAAAATTGATTATAAAAATAACATATTAAAAGAACGAAATAATAAGTCCAATTGATTTAAACATACATAATATATATGCATATTGTAACATCCGAAATTTGACGCGAAAAAATATTTGATTTGTAGGGGCAAATCGCGACGAATTTTGATCGAGGCGGCGCGTCGGCAAGGTATAATGTTTTTCTTATGATAGTGTCCGTTAGTCAAGGGCATAAATTATAGGGTGTGACGCATTTTGTTTTAATGACGCGTGGGGTGAGGATGAGTTAATATTCAAAGATTTAGTGTTGGGGTGTCAATAGCATTTCCCCCCTTTTTCCTCATGCGATCATCAAAACCACAAGACGTGGATTTAAAACCCGCATTTCTCATCTCTCGGGAATAAACCGCAAACTGCAGCCGTCTCCCGCAAACAGACGCTCGAACCGTCCGTCTCCCGCAGCGATCAAAGCCGCGCCTCCCGCAAGCCCTAATCGGCGTCCGATTCCTCTCCGGTTTCCATCTCCGACCACTCCTCCCTCCTCTACGAGCGCCGGTGGACTTTCCTTTTCCTTCCTTGGTCGTGGAAGTGCCGGATTCAACCCTAACCGGTGGAAGTGAACGTTTTGGTTTCGGTGAGTTCGATTCCTTCCTTTTTCTCGTTTTCTGCTTGGTTTTCCTTTGATTTGGAAACAAATTTATCCTAGGTTTTCGTTTTGATTGCCCTATCCTAGGTTTTGGTGTTCGTAGTTCGCCACGGATTTTGTGTGGAACGCTTGGGTAGCCCCAAACGCTATACTTAAAGGTAATACTTGAAGGTTAACGCATAAATTTTGTAACCCTAGTGATTTATAAATTTTTTCATGAGAATATCGTAGAGGGGAAATTCTAAAATTAGGGTTACGGTAAATTTCAGGACTTTGGCGGGGTCGGGGCAGCTTTTGAAGGTCCCCAACAGCAGGATTTACTTTTGGAAAAGAAAATGTCGCCGCGCCGAGTATACGAACGTCGCCGCACCACAGTAAGGAAATCCTAATTCCTTTTAGTTAGACATATCAAGTAATTGTATTTTATACGCATAAGTAGGTTTCGTACAACATCATAATCATGCATAGAAAAGTGTGACAGTAGGAAAATAATCGTGGAGACACGTATGAGAACGCCTTCTTCCATAACCACGTTAGTTAAGTCGTGAACAGTTAGTTAAGTACGAAACTTCACATGTACACGTAAGTTTGGAGATTGTCCAACCAAGGGTGCGAAGGTCACTTCACGTCGACCACGAGAAAGTCAAGGGTCGCTCAGTAGTACACCAGAAAAGATATCCCATGCAGAGTAGCGTCAGACCAAAAAGGTCAGTAGCACACCAGTCTTTTCGTGCTTGGTAGAGGCGCACTACCATCCTCATAGGGCATATGGTATCCTATGAGTTACAGTCTTGGGAGTTGACTCCCCTTTGAGACAGTTAGCAGATTCGAGACCGTGTCCGCGTGGCACTAGAACAATTGAGTTCGTCAGATGGTCTCGGGTCGTCAGTTTCAGATTTTGCGCGTTAGGAGCTACTCTGCCTAGAGCCTTCCCAGTAAACGTGTAGGCTAGGAGCCACCTAGAACTCAAGTACAGACTTGACGTGAGACAGTACACTAGTTAGTGAACGTCAGTACTTGGGTAAATGGACGGAAAGTCGTGAGTATAGAATTATAGTGTTCACCAGTAAGTATAGGAAAAGCATGCATATCATATATCATGAAATGTTTTCAGTGCACGAGACTAGTTTTAAAGACATGCATGCATTCATATGTAAATCTATTTTAGTGTCACTAAGGGGAATTGTTTTTCTTTACTCTGACCCTTCGTGGGCAATGTTTTTCAGGTGACCCAGGTGGGAAACTTCGTCTAGGATGAGCGTCATGATGGTGTCCGAGTGTAGTACTTTTACTATTTTCAGTTTACTCCATTTTCAGCATGTACTTGTAATTGTGGACAGTGTAACTCATTAATATTTTATGTATCTTGTATCAGACTTATTTGATAGTTCAGATTTTCAGTTAATGCAGTCTCATTTTTGTTTAGTGGCTCTGTGAATCCAGACATCAGGTATGTGGTTAACCTTAGTTTAATTTTTACTCCCGCTGTAAGTATTAAATCTGTTTAGTTTGGACTTTTATTACCTGCTGCTACTAGTTTTAATACTGCTTCCTAGTTTTCTTTATATCGCTGACCCGGCCGGACAGCTGATTTCTGTAATACTGGGAAGGGGTGTTACAAATTGGTATCAGAGCCAGTTTAGGATCCCTGGACCCTAGAAGGTTTTCACAGAGCCATAGGACTGTATAACAGTAAACTTTTGTTAGTAGAGTATTTTAAGTTGCGTTTAAGGCTTAGTTTTTCGCAGGAGTACGAATATAGTTGTCAAGCCAGTTTTAGTAGACGCTTGATAAATAACCAGATTTCTTTTATATGTTCTATCAGGCAACTCGAGTAAGTGAACCAGGTGAATCTTCACGTCAGGACCCTGTTCCTAACGCCACTATGGGAGATGCTGCAGTGCCACAGGTACCTCCAGTTCCAGCAGCTTCAGAGGGCACTGATATAGCGTCTCAGATTGTCAAGGCGGTTACTGTTGCCTTGATGGAGTTTCAGAGAGGACTGGCTGCAGGGTTTCCAGTTCCAGGGCACGTACCAGCCCCTGCACCAGCTCCTGCCCCAGCGCCCGTGGAGATGACCCTGGAGCGTTATTTGAGGAATTTTAGAGAACTTCAGCCTTCAAACTACAGTGGGGATGAGACCCCGATGGATACAGATGATTGGGTAGCAAACACCAGAGACCTGCTGGATGTTTTGGAGTGCCCAGAGAATAAGAAGGTTCCTCTGGCAGTTTTCCTCCTCCGATGTGAGGCAAAGGTCTGGTGGGACAAGTACCGGGCGGATGATCCCGCAGGTAAATGGTTATGAAAATTCCTTTAATTATTTTGGAAGTGATATGTTCTCTCTTTAAATAGTATGATTATGTTTTTGGCCAGAACGTACGCCAGACATGTTTACGTGGGGCGAATTTTCTAGAGCCCTTGCGAATTGGTTCGTGCCTCCTTCCGCACGACGAGGTGTACAGGAGAGATACCTTAGGCTTTTCTAGGGGGACAGGACTGTTGCTGAGTACGAGCGAGAGCTTACCCATCTGGCTCGATATGCGGGCATAATGCAGGGAGACCAGACTGAGAAGTGCAGCCGCTTTGTGGATGGCTTACGTGACTCATTGAGACAGCCGCTGATGACCATGGTTAATGCTGATTACAGGAGCTTAGTGGATACGGCTCGCAGGCTGGAGGCTGACCAGCAGAAGGTTCAAAAGCGAAGTAATTTCCGTGCAAAGCGATCTCAGGATTCGCATCAGTCGCAGCAGAGCAGGAATGATCAGGGGAAGAACTGGAACAAGAAGCAGAAGCCTGATGCGAGGAAGTATGGTCAATCTGGTGACAGGAGCAGGGACTACCCCCTTTGTCCCAAGTGTCAGCGTCGCCATCCAGGAGAGTGTTTGGCCAGCGCGGGCGTGTGTTACAAGTGTCGTCAACCTGGACACATTGCTCGTTTCTGTCAGGAAGGTGGTTCGAATCAGGTAATCAACCTTGTTGTATTTTTGTACATTTATAAATTTTCGGTAGATGACAAATGCATTTTGTTCCTGCAGTCGAAGTATGAGATTGGTGGCCCTAGCAGAGCAGACAAGGGCAAAGCGTTGATGATTACCGATGGAAGACCACAGCAGGGTCGAGATTTGGTGCAGCCCAGAGCTTATGGACTTGGTCAGCAGGAGGCTAAGGGGCAGGAAGATGTAGTGACAGGTAAGTGTTTAATTTGCCTGATAAGCTTATTTAACACTCCGTAGTGACACTCTTTTCTTTTTGAAAATTCATTCATGTAGGCATCCTTATGATTCGAAATTTACCCTCTAAGATTCTGTTTGATACGGGTGTCTCGCACTTGTTTATCGCAGAATCTCTAGTGCGTAAGTTGAATTTAGAAGTATTCTCAGAGACTGTAGCGCTGGATGTTATGATGCCGAATGGATCCCTTCTGCAGACCAGAGATAGGTGCAGGGTACCGGTGCAGTTTGGTGACACCGAGATTATTGTGGAAGCTTTGCAGCTACCTATTGCAGGATTCGACCTGATTTTTGGAATGGATTGGCTTTCGGCAGTCAACGCCAGGATTGACTGTAGGGCGAAGCAGATACAGTTTGATGGCCTCAATCAGACTTCTTTTTCTTTTCAGGGCTTGAAGGGAGTAGTGAAAATGATTATATCTGCAGTCCAAGCGAGAAGGTGCATCAGTAAGGGTTGCGAAACCTTCGTAGTACTGATGAATGCAGAGACTAAGGCTGAGTTGTCAGAGGTACCAGTGGTGCAGGAATTCCCCGATGTCTTCCCGGAAGAGCTCCCTGGTGCCCCTCCAGATAGAGAGATTGAGTTCCCGATAGACTTGCAGCCTGGGGCTACACCGGTAGCCAAATCTCCCTATCGGATGGCTCCAAGGGAACTAGCAGAGTTGAAGAGTCAGTTGCAGGAGTTACTTGATTTGGGTTTTATACGCCACAGCACTTCACCATGGAGTGCTCCAGTGCTTTTTGTGAAGAAAAAGGATGGTAGTTTGAGACTGTGCATAGACACTTCGAGTTCGTGGTCATGCCGTTTGGGCTGACCAATGCTCCTTCAGTATTTATGGACCTGATGAACAGGTTATTTCGGGAATACTTGGATCGCTTTGTCATCGTCTTTATAGATGACATCTTGGTGTTCTCTAAGAGTGCAGAAGATCATGCAGCACATCTCAGGATTGTTTTGAGCACACTCAGGAAAAATCAGTTGTTTGCCAAGTTTTCAAAGTGCGAGTTTTGGCTTTCAGAGATTGCATTCTTAGGCCATATCATCAGTCAGAAAGGAGTTAGTGTTGATCCGAAGAAGATAGAGGTCATTAAGAGTTGGCCAAGGCCGACGACAGTTTCAGAGGTTCGCAGCTTTTTGGGTCTTGCTGGTTACTACAGGAGATTCATCAGAGATTTTTCGAAGATAGCCTTACCACTGACTTCCCTCACCAGGAAGGGTAAGGGCTTGGATTGGACAGTTGAGTGTGAGTTGGCTTTTGGGGACTTGAAGGGCAGGTTGATGACCGCACCGATTTTGAGTTTACCATCAGGGCCTGACGGGTTTCAGATCTACAGCGATGCATCAGGTCAGGGTTTGGGATGTGTTCTCATGCAGCATGTAAAGGTCGTAGCCTATGCCTCGAGACAATTAAAGGTTCATGAGAGGAACTATCCAGTGCATGACTTGGAGCTTGCAGTAGTCATACATGTTTTGAAGATTTGGAGGCACTATCTCTATGGAGTGCGTTGTGAGATCTTCACTGATCATAAGAGACTCAAGTATATCTTTGATCAGCGAGAGCTCAATTTGAGGCAGCGCAGATGGTTAGAGTTTCTATCAGACTACGACGTAGACATTCAGTACCATCCAGGAAAGGCGAACGTTGTAGCTGATGCCCTTAGCCGTAGAGGTTCGTGTTTCTTTCTCCTCACTCAGCAGGAGGAGTTAGTGCGAGAGCTGGAGAGACTGGATATTGTCATTGTGCCACGCAGTAGTTTTGGTTCTGCAAGGTTGAGTTGGATGGAGATTACCTGCGATATCAAGGACAGAATCAGGACAGCTCTACCGTTGGATCCAAAGATGACAGAGATTTGGAGCTCAGCGCAGTCAGGACAGAAGGAGGGATTCACTATTCAGGATGAATTACTATTGATTGATGGCAGGTTGTGTATCCCCGATGTTAGTCACCTTCGCGAGGATATTTTATTTGAGGCACACAATTCCAGATATTCTATACATCCGGGTAGCACGAAGATGTATGCAGACCTCAAGAAGTTAGTATGGTGGCCAGGCTTGAAGAGAGATGTTGCAGATTACGTAGGGAAGTGTGAGACGTGCAAGTTGGTTAAGGCCGAGTGCCAAAGGCCTGGAGGCAAGTTGCAGCCACTTCCCATTCCTGAGTGGACATTCGAAGATATATCCATGGATTTCATTCATGGTTTGCCGAGATCGCAGAGTGGGAATGATTCATTGTGGGTTATAGTTGATCGACTTTCTAAGGTCGCCCATTTCATTCCTCTTAGGAAGACGGATCAAGGTCCGAAGCTGGCACAGTTATATTTGGACGAGATAGTTCGGCTTCACGGTATTCCCAGGACTATAGTTTCAGACTGAGACGGCAGATTCACCTCCAGGGAGTGGCGATATGTACAGGAACGGTTGGGTACCAGGTTACACTTCAGCACCGCTTTCCATCCCCAGACCGATGGACAGACTGAGCGCACAAATAGGACTTTGGAGGATTTGTTACGGATGTGCATTTTGGATTTTGGAGGAAAGTGGGAGAAATATGTTACACTAGTGGAGTTCTCCTACAACAATAGTTTTCAGACAAGTATTGGGATGGCACCGTTCGAGGCCCTCTATGGCAGACGTTGTCGGACACCGTTATGTTGGGCTGAAAGTGAAGAGAGATCCACAATCAGGGAGTCATGGATTGATAAGACCACTGATAGGATCAAGCTTATTCAGGAGCGTATGAAGACAGCTCAGGATCGCCAGGCCAAGTATCATGATCAGAAGCACAGGTCAGTAGAGTTCAGTGTTGGAGACTACGTTTATCTGAAGGTCAGACCAGTCAGAGGAGTTTCTAGAATAAAGCGGATGAAAAAGCTGAGCCCCAGATTCGTTGGTCCTTTTAAGGTGCTGGAAAGAATTGGTGAGGTTGCTTACAGATTGGCCTTACCTGAGGAGATGAGTGGTGTACATGATGTCTTCCACGTCTCTTATCTGAGGAGAGCAGTAAGAGATCCTAGTCAGATCATAAGTACCGAGGAAGCACCAATTGAGACAGATCTTAGTATTGGGGTTAGACTAGTCAGAATAGTGGATTCAATGATACAGAAGCTCAGAAATAGAGAGATTCGCATGATCAAAGTCCTTTGGATGAACTGTGGCAGGCCAGAGTATACTTGGGAGCGTGAGGATGAACTTAAGAGCAATGCAAACTATTCTTTTCTCTTCGATTCAGGTATGACTACAATTTTCGAGGACGAAAATTTTTGTTAGGAGGGGAGATTTGTAACATCCGAAATTTGACGCGAAAAAATTATTTGATTTGTAGGGGCAAATCGCGACGAATTTTGATCGAGGCGGCGCGTCTGCAAGGTATAATGTTTTTCTTATGATAGTGTCCGTTAGTCAAGGGCGTAAATTATAGGGTGTGACGCATTTTGTTTTAATGACGCGTGGGGTGAGGATGAGTTAATATTCAAAGATTTAGTGTTGGGGTGCCAATAGCATTTCCCCCCCCCTTTTTCCTCATGCGATCATCAAAACCACAAGACGTGGATTTAAAACCCGCATTTCTCGTCTCTCGGGAATAAACCGCAAACTGCAGCCGTCTCCCGCAAACAGACGCTCGAACCGTCCGTCTCCCGCAGCGATCAAAGCCGCGCCTCCCGCAAGCCCTAATCGGCGTCCGATTCCTCTCCGGTTTCCATCTCTGACCACTCCTCCCTCCTCTACGAGCGTCGGTGGACTTTCCTTTTCCTTCCTTGGCCGTGGAAGTGCCGGATTCAACCCTAACCGGTGGAAGTGAACGTTTTGGTTTCGGTGAGTTCGATTCCTTCCTTTTTCTCGCTTTCTGCTTGGTTTTCCTTTGATTTGGAAACAAATTTATCCTAGGTTTTCGTTTTGATTGCCCTATCCTAGGTTTTGGTGTTCGTAGTTCGCCACGGATTTTGTGTGGAACGCTTGGGTAGCCCCAAACGCTATACTTAAAGGTAATACTTGAAGGTTAACGCATAAATTTTGTAACCCTAGTGATTTATAAATTTTTCCATGAGAATATCGTAGAGGGGAAATTCTAAAATTAGGGTTACGGTAAATTTCAGGACTTTGGCGGGGTCGGGGCAGCTTTTGAAGGTCCCCAACAGCAGGATTTACTTTTGGAAAAGAAAATGTCGCTGCGCCGAGTATACGAACGTCGCAGCACCACAGTAAGGAAATCTTAATTCCTTTTAGTTAGACATATCAAGTAATTGTATTTTATACGCATAAGTAGGTTTCGTACAACATCATAATCATGCATAGAAAAGTGTGACAGTAGGAAAATAATCGTGGAGACACGTATGAGAACGCCTTCTTCCATAACCACGTTAGTTAAGTCGTGAACAGTTAGTTAAGTACGAAACTTCACATGTACACGTAAGTTTGGAGATTGTCCAACCAAGGGTGCGAAGGTCCCTTCACGTCGACCACGAGAAAGTCAAGGGTCGCTCAGTAGTACACCAGAAAAGATATCTCATGCAGAGTAGCGTCAGACCAAAAAGGTCAGTAGCACGCCAGTCTTTTCGTGCTTGGTAGAGGCGCACTACCATCCTCATAGGGCATATGGTATCCTATGAGTTACAGTCTTGGGAGTTGACTCCCCTTTGAGACAGTTAGCAGATTCGAGACCGTGTCCGCGTGGCACTAGAACAATTGAGTTCGTCAGATGATCTCGGGTCGTCAGTTTCAGATTTTGCGCGTTAGTAGCTACTCTGCCTAGAGCCTTCCCAGTAAACGTGTAGGCTAGGAGCCACCTAGAACTCAAGTACAGACTTGACGTGAGACAGTACACTAGTTAGTGAACGTCAGGACTTGGGTAAATGGACGGAAAGTCATGAGTATAGAATTATAGTGGTCACCAGTAAGTATAGGAAAAGCATGCATATCATATATCATGAAATGTTTTCAGTGCACGAGACTAGTTTTAAAGACATGCATGCATTCATATGTAAATTTATTTTATTGTCACTAAGGGGAATTGTTTTTCTTTACTCTGACCCTTCGTGGGCAATGTTTTTCAGGTGACCCAGGTGGGAAACTTCGTCTAGGATGAGCGTCATGGTGGTGTCCGAGTGTAGTACTTTTATTATTTTCAGTTTACTCCATTTTCAGCATGTACTTGTAATTGTGGACAGTGTAACTCATTAATATTTTATGTATCTTGTATCAGACTTATTTGATACTTTAGATTTTCAGTTAATGCAGTCTCATTTTTGTTTAGTGGCTCTGTGAATCCAGCCATCAGGTATGTGGTTAACCTTAGTTTAATTTTTACTCCCGCTGTAAGTATTAAATCTGTTTAGTTTGGACTTTTATTACCTGCTGCTACTAGTTTTAATACTGCTTCCTAGTTTTCTTTATATTGCTGACCCGGCCGGACGGCTGATTTCTGTAATACTGGGAAGGGGTGTTACACATATATATGTGTGTGTAGCAGGCAATGTTTTAAATATCGGATATCGACGACATATCGGATTGAGTTTTTAAATGTCGGAAGTCGGAGACATGTCGGGGGTATTTTAAAATATTGGATTTTCATGTCTTATAAATAAAATTTTATTTTATATATCTGACTATAATTATATGTTATAAAAATAGAGAAATAATATAACGAATAAATAAATAATGAGTCATTTATATAGCGAAATAAAATTGAATAGTATTTAAGGTAAAATATTATTAACAAATAAAAGATGATACATTGTAAAATTTATTCAGTAGTATATAATAATTTTATTTTAATAACTATTACTTTATTGCAAATAAAAAATATTTAAAAGTTAAAAATCCGATTGATTATAAGCATTTTCAAACTTATAATTTATATTAAAAACATGCAAACAATCAACGAATAAATGTATTAAATATTTTCATATTTTTTATAATATAAAATTTAAAAATTGTGAAACAATTATGCAAAATGGGTCGTAAGAATACAATATTAAAAAAATTAAAACAATAACTCTAATCTAATTAAACATACATAATATAATTTTCATAGGCGGTTTAAATATATACTGCTAATCTGGTTATATAACATAAAAAATGGCGGGTGATATATTTAAATGTCGTGTCGTCCGATATATCGGAAAAAAATCGAACATGTCGGTGTATATTTTACAAAAGAGCATAATCTTTATTTTAAGAAAAACATATTGTTTTGCCCTAAAATATAACATGTCGGGAGACATGTCAGAGCACATTTAAAATAATGGTAGTGGGCCACTACATATAGGGCAACACCAAGCAAACAATTATATTTTGAGCCACAGGAAAGGTCACATTATCTGTAATAGATAGCTATAAATTGGCCTCATATGTAATATTTTAGGATCCATCAATGAAATAATGTTTCTGTTTTTATGTAGCTTAGAATAGGAGCAGTTGTAGCTAGGTATTTGACCTTCGAAGGCCCAGCCTTCTCCCCTTCTGATGCCAGCGATTGACGTCGGCGACCTTGTAACAACTTAGAGCGTTATAGTGTGTGTTTGTGTGTGATTTATACATATGTTGCTAGACTGCAAATATAACACAAGATAAAATAACGAACGATATGTTCCAAAGTGACATCGACTAATATATAGGAAAAATCGGATATACCGGTCTATACTTTACAATATGGCATAATTGATCTTTATACAAAAACAGTCGTTTTACCCTCAAAAATGACATGTTGGAAGACATGACGGAGAACATTTAAAATAGTAGGTAGGACCCTTCCCCGGACCCTCGTTCTGTGGGGATGCTTATGTACTGGGCTACCTTTATCTAATAGATGCATTGACTACCATTTATGGTACATACCAAATCACAAAAGACTACTTTGATTGACTTGCCAATAACTCCAATAGCATAATTCCATAAATTATCCGCCTTAGTTTTCCATGAATGGATCTTGAAATTCATACTTCTATGAGGCTCAATTTAGTTGCCAAAGAAAAAATTTACTATTGACACTTTGATCCATACAACATCATAAGTCTAATTCCATGGTTAATAAGATTGCCTTTAAGCCTCCATTGTATGCTATTATCATGTAATATTCCAACGGCACTTCCTCCTTTTAACAACCATGCCTTCACGCTAGGAGTTATTTCTTGTCGATAAATTCATTATTTTGTATAATAAATTTATTTTATAACAATAACAAATGATAAACTGAGGAATAATTAAAAAAATATATGCTAGATATTATTTCTAGTCGATCATCGAGCTATATATTTATATATGTCCAAGCTAAAAAATAAAATTTTTTATTTGCAAGGAGACATAAAAAAAACAATTAAGGAAACTCAACATGACATCTTATGTGAGTAAAATGGGCAGAATAATGAGGGAGAAGAGAGTGTCTTGTGACAGAGACGTCTTCCATATTATAAGATTGTTATTTAAATTCTTTTTCCATCGTATCTCTCTATTTCATGTATCGCATTCTATCATTAAGGAGTAACTAATTTTATATAATGCTTGATATTGATGCGCTCTAGAATTATATGGCTTCTATATGATGGTGTCCTACCTTTCTTCCCTCGAAAAGGATATATTGTTCGACATGAAGACCGATATCTACATTATTGTTTTATATAAAAAAATCATTTATCAGTGTAGTTTAAGATAGTGGACACTTTATAACGCTTGTATGTTTCATCTTTGGTGCACAGGTGAATTGACTCATTGCACATGCATAGTGTGTTACGTGGTCATGCAAGGCAAGAATTCAACCTCCCAACAAATGACGTACATAGAAATGACAATTTTGAGGCCATACTTTTATGGTTCAGTTATATTCATTTTAGAGTTTTTTAGACATTTGAATATTTTTATGGCCATTTCATTATGCAAAGATCGACTGTGGTAAATTTTAAGGTTATGCATTATGGTGGAGACTTAAGTAGTATATACCTAAAGATGCTACTTGTCTCATATCATATCCTCATTTAGTTAAGATAAGAAGCTTGATTATTCGTGTCTTTATAAGCTTATGGAATATTTTCTACTCCCATGTTCCATCCCATTGTATACTATGTAGTTGTATCTTTTACTTGTCTATTGCTACGGTTCATTCCTTCCTTTAGTTGGTTGTATCTTGGCTTATTTCCACCAAAATTCATTGGTTGTCTGGTTTATTTCCTAAATGGGGGCTTGTTCATTTCTTAAGGAACTCAAAGTTCTTTAATTGTACTCATTCTTAAGGTTGGTATTTGAAAATTTTGTATTCAAATAGTATCTGTAACGCAAAGAAGTGGCAGTGAAAAAACAATGTTTACAGTACAACTGAAAGACATGGCTGTTTTTTTCCTCCATGATACATCCTACCCACCCACCCCCCACCCACCCCCCACCCACCCCTCTCTTCATCCAATGCTTCTACTCCTCGTCCGTAGTGCTTCTTCTTACGTCCTACCAATTTTGTCTTTCATCTGTTATGGCTAATTGAGAAAAAAACAGGAAACAAATGGGGAGCCAAACGAACCTGAAGGGGCGGTGAGGCGCTTGCGGAAGACGGAGGAGAAAAGGCGCGTGGCACTACTGGAGATAAGCTGTGACGCTGGATCAACGATATTCGAGAGCCACCAGCTACCTCGCCCCGCCGCCACCTCCGCCGGGCTGCGGATGCCACGAGCTGCCAACGGGGGACGATCGTACGGAGTGGAAGCAGCACTCCGCAGAGGCCGCTTCCGGAACTTCCCGCCCGTTCCGCCGTCATACTCGGACGACGCCATGGGCGGAAAAGGAGCGGTGAAAACAAACAAAATCGAATGGAAGAATCAAACAAACAAATATGGTGAATCGGGGATCCGAACACTGGGTAACCTAAAGGGCGAGGGCTCGAAATCGCCTGCGGCGCCGCCGCCATGCCTTTCGCAGGTCCATAAAGGGGTCAAATTTGGTACGGGTCGTTGTGCAGGAAACTGGTTGGGTGCGGTTGAATGGAAGCCCTCAAACCTTTGATTATTTGTTTTTATTATTCTATGGGAAATAATTGGCTCTTGATATTTGATAACTTTATATTAGCACACTTTCATTTGGCTATTCGCAGACTCTAAAAAAACTTGAGAATATTTTAAATACAACACACTGAGTTCCTAAACGCAGCCCCAAGTCCTTCGTACGTCCCAGGCGCCAAGCCCTCGCGTTGCACACCGGGCAAGTGCCCCCAGGTTGAAGCATGTCCTCTTAGATGAAGCCACTCCCGGTTGAAGTCCTCTACTTCTGGTGTTGGTTGGGGTGAACTCATTCCTTATCTTTATAGATGGGTACTCCGCTCAATGTATTCTGCGAATGCCTCATCTAAGTATGTAATGAGTATTTATAGTAATTGCAGCGTACGGACATATATATAAATATCTAACAATCTCTTATTATGTCTACTGTGAACCCAGATTTCGGATAGAGGATGGTTTGTGCAAAGTTCAACCAACTGTGAATCATACACAACCGTGACCAGCAGTTGTTCCAAATAAAATTAGACTTAAGCACAAAATAGTATGCACATATAAGTAAAAAAAACTCAGCTGCAACACAAAAATAGTCTCAGGTACAGCAAGACACAGGTCATATATGTCTGGCGTCACAAATCAACAGGGAGCTAGAAAGTTCAAACAAACATTGCATAAAAAAGAGCTAAATAATGCTCTGAACATAATTAGCAAAAGATAAACTAATAACACTCTAAAATTCATCATCCAAAAGATCATCCTGATCTGGATCCCAGTAAACCAATGCTCCTCCTATCCCAGCAGTCCCTGCAATTTCAACAGAGAATTTCATTTTAGAATGGATACTATCCCTTCAAATTTGCAAACATCTAGTTCTACTAAAAGAACTTTATATTAATTATTTTTAATTTGACTGGTAGGATACGTTCACGGAGTATTATAGTTTTACCTCAGAACCTGATATCTGTTTCAACTGAAACGATTTTAGACTTCTAGACACCGTAGCTATATATGTGATCCTATATGGAATGTCACGGTTACTGCCCTTCTAAAGTTAATTGGAACTCATCAAGTTTGGAATAAAACCAATTTTCAGAAGAAGAGTCAAGACCAAGTCAGATTATGTTATCAAGTTTGAAATAACACTCTCCTCCAAGACAAAGGTCGAATCCAAGCGAAGTTGTTAGCATCAAGTTTGGAATGAAATAACTTACCAGATCCGAGTTCAGCAACAAAGAGCATCAACGAAACACAACATGCTTGCTTTGACAAAGGAAACCAGAATAATCAAAACGTGTGGACAAAGGCTGAACTAAATCGTCCATTGTTGAACTAAGGCCGAACTAAATCGTCTTTAGTCTCATTTCCCCCACTATTCTGATTAGCCGGTCTTTGGGCATTCCTTTTATCAATGGATCAGACAGGCTATCCTTTGAACGTACATCGATTAAAGTGATAATTCATTATTCTTTCAGATAATTCAACATGACATGTATCAGTCGTACATGTCTCCTCTTAGTATTATAGAGGGTATTCATAACGACTTGAACTGCTGCTTGATTATCACAATACAAGTTTAACGAGATGACTTGTAACTTAGACATGGGAATGTCTAAAACCAAGTTTCTGATCCAATATGCCTATTCACCAGCCGAAGTTAAGGCAAACAACTAGGCTTACATAGATAACAATGTTATACAGGTATGTCTTTTGGATTTCCAAGTGATAGCAGCTCCACCCAAAGTGAATATATATCCACTGGTGGACTTGCTGTTCCCGACTTCTGAACACCACGATGTATCAGAATGTCCCTCCGCAGAAGGTGGGTAACCAGTATAGCACAGAGCATGATCTTTAGTACCTTTTAGGTATCTCAACAGCTTGTCTAGGGCTTCCCAATGTTTTTTGCCTGAATTACTAGTAAAACGACTCAGCATGCTAACCAAAAAAGCAATGTTTGGTCTAGTACAACTTGTGGCATATATGAGACTACCAATTATCTTGTAATACTTAACTTGATCAGTGATGCTCTCTACATTAGGACTGAACTTAACATTATAATCAAATGGTATCTCAATCGGCCTACATTTATCATATCTCCAGGTAGAAAGAAATTGTTCAATATAATGAGTCTGGCTAAGAGTAACTCGACCCTTGTCAACTCTAACCTTCATACCTAACATGGTATTTATAGGACCAAGGTCCTTCATGTTAAAGACTTCTGTCATAGTAGATTTAATATCCCTAACTACAGTAAGATCTGACCACATAATCAATATATCATCCACATATAAACATATGATAATTATTTGATTCGACAATGAGCGGTGATAAAAGCATTTGTCTGAAAGACTGAACTGAAATCTGAGGCTCTTTACCACTTGGTCAAACTTCATGTGTCACATCTTAGGCGCTTGTTAAAGCCTATAGATAGATTTATCCAATTTGCACACTTTATTTTTTTGATCTTTCTACGCATAACCTTCAGGTTGTGCCATGTATATCTCTTCATCAAGCTCTCCATTTAAGAAGGTTGTCTCTGCATCCATCTGATGAACTGTAAAGTTCTCGATAGACGTTAAGGCCAGAAGAATCCTGATAGTTGATAGGTGACACACAGGTGAATACACATCAAAATAGTTTATCCTTCATGTTGTTTATAACATTTAGCTACGAGACGCGTTTTATAACTAGCTATAGACCCATCACTATGTAGTTTCTTTTTTAACACTCACTTGCATCATAGGACTTTAGCGTCTTTCGGCAAGTCAACTAGATGTCAACTATTGTTATGTAGCAGCGAGTTCATCTCATCATTAATGGCTTCTGCCCGCATCAACGAATCTCTAGATCTCATTTACTCTTGGTAGAAGAATGGATCATCCTCTATATGGTAGGTGATAAAATTATCACCAAAGTTCTTAGGGATTCTCTCTCTTGTAGATGTTCTAAACAGAACAGGTTCCGCCTCTAATGGTTGGGGAACAATGTCAAAAGTGACATTTACAGATTCTACGGTAGATTTTGAAATCATATCATTAGACCCGGAAACAGATAAATCATGATCATTGATAAATTTATATTCAAAGAATATGACGACTCTAGACTCTATCACGATATTCGTGGATAGATCGAGAAATCTGTCGGTTACACTATCTTCTGCACTACCTAAATAAATGCATGTTGTCGTCCTAGGTCCCACCTTAGGCCTCTTAAGGTCTTGTATACGCACACAGACAATACAACCCCAATTTTTTAGAGTATCGTATCTACAAGGATGACCGTGTCACAGCTCGTACGGGGTAGCAGTGAGCTGAGAATGAGACACTCTATTCAGAATGTGATTTACAGCACGAACTGCTTCTCACCAAAAGGAATTAGGCATGTCAGTTGTTAGGAGTATACAGTTTAACATATCTGTCAAAGTTTTATTCTTGCGCTCGGCAACACCATTGGACTGGGGTGAGTAAGGAGCTGTGGTTTTAAGAATTATTCCCTCAGAGGCACATAATTCTCTAAACCCAGTAGTAGTATATTCTCCTACTCGATCACTTTTAAATCTCTTAATTTTATGGTTTACCTGATGAGACGACCAGCTCGGCTGTCCTAGTGTGGGTCGCCTCGGTCTCTCCTCCATTATAATTCTTCACCTTCTCCTGCACCATCTTGACCTCAACGAGTAAACCTCTGTCATTCGTCACATGACAGGCAGCACCGCTATCTAGGCACCACTCAGAGGACGAAGTACGGTGACTTCTCCCGCTCATAGCCACTAAGGACTTGGTATATGAGGCATCTGCCAGCATGTTCGCCACATTTTTGTGGGACTTCCTCCTTCTTCTTCTTAGTAGCCTTACAATCAGCCGCCCAATGTCCCCACTTCCCGTAGTTGTAGCACTTGTCTCTCTTCTTTTTGAAATAGGTCTTTTAGGCGTCAATTGTGCAGAGGCTTCACTTTTGGGTGTTGGTGGCTTCCTGCGAGGCTTGCTGGATTGAGAAACGAAGTTGATAGCCTGTGAGGACTGACCAACTTGTTCCAAGCTCTTGACCACAATATTTTGATCCTCGATATGAACGAACCTTTTGAGTTCATCCAATGCGATCTTTTCATTCAGCCCGTGCATTTCAGTCTTAAAGGTCAACCTCTCAGGAGGTAGCTTGCTAAGAATTAGACACACAAAGATATTATCTGAGATGTTGTACTTATCGTCCGCCAACTTGAGACGCAGACTCTACAGTTCAATTATTTGAGAGGTATTAATGAGTTTAAATTAAATTTTATATTGAAGAGTCTCTCCCCAAGGAAAGTCCTCGACAACCCATCTTCCTTCTGGAAGTATGCATTTAAGCGATCTCAATTCTCCTTTGCATTCTTATGACCACTGTAGGTCAGGGCAAGCCTAGGGTTCAGTGAATTTAGGAGGTAGTCCCTTCAGAAATCTTCGTCATTTCTCCACCGAAATTCGTTGACGTCTTCTTTGGTAGTGGCAAAGTCACTCAAGACCGTGTAGAAAATCTCATGTTCCTTCATACCAAGTTGAACGTACAACTTCCAAGCATGGAAGTCGGAGAGGTCGAACGACTGTAGCTTGACGATATCGTTGGAGGTAACCATCGACATCTCAATAAAGCTAGAACAGTAACAACCAGAAAGAAGTCACCTGAATCACACAGAGACGAAACGCGGGTCTTCGGATCCAATCCAAAAATGTGTGCTCCTCCTCGGCTAAGCACAGTCGCCAGAGACACGAATCGAGCACCAATAACTCCACAAGAAGCACACCTCTGGACTAGCCCGGTCCAGATCCTCTCCTTCACTGTAGAAAAAATAAGGAGGTCTCCGAGGAATCAATTACACCAATAGTAATAGAATAGATCTGGAGTGACTTGAAACTTCAGGATCTACAGTTCTCAGCTCCAAATAGAACCATTTCACCTCCAAACTTGGAAAAAATATGCAGCATGTATTCAGCTATAGAGATTCCACTATGAGTTTGAGAAGGAGGAAGGATCTGAACAGTAGGCGAATAGATCTTCGATGATCTGAATCAAAGACGTTCTCGTTCCTAAATCTGAAAAGCAAGGGCGGCAAAGATCTGATCTGGTGATGACGACGATCTGATCCGGAACGACATCGACAGATCGTGGTTCGCTACCACCAAGAGACGATCTCTGCTCTCTGAGTCATCTCTATAGTAGACCGTGGTTGCTTCTTGCTGCACGACAGCCGATCAGAGAGGGCAAGATCCGACGTCGGTGGCACTCTCCAAATCCGCGAGCAAGAAACGATCAGGCGGCCTCTTCCTTGCAGATCTTGAACGACAACAGGAGCGATCACCGAAAACGAGAGCATGACGGAAGAGGATCTAGCAACAGAACGACGGAAATCGCAAAATCGCACAGAGCGGGGTGAGAGCGGAAACCCTAGCTGTTAGTTTGAGAATGTAGAAGGGTACTCCGCTCAAAGTATTCTACGAATGCCTCATCTAAATATGAAATGAGTATTTATAGTACTTCCAGCGTAGAGCAAGACCCTAGTATAACACAAACCCGAAAACCTATTCCGAGTCGGTCTAACACACGTACGGATATATATATATATATATATATATATATATATATATATATATATATATATATATATATATATATATATATAGTAGACCGTGGTTGCTTCTTGCTGCACGACAGCCGATCAGAGAGGGCAAGATCCGACGTCGGTGGCACTCTCCAAATCCGCGAGCAAGAAACGATCAGGCGGCCTCTTCCTTGCAGATCTTGAACGACAACAGGAGCGATCACCGAAAACGAGAGCATGACGGAAGAGGATCTAGCAACAGAACGACGGAAATCGCAAAATCGCACAGAGCGGGGTGAGAGCGGAAACCCTAGCTGTTAGTTTGAGAATGTAGAAGGATACTCCGCTCAAAGTATTCTACGAATGCCTCATCTAAATATGAAATGAGTATTTATAGTACTTCCAGCGTAGAGCAAGACCCTAGTATAACACAAACCCGAAAACCTATTCCGAGTCGGTCTAGCACACGTACGGATATATATATATATATCTAACAATCTCTTCCCATTTTTAAACGTTATAACCCTATAAATTTTGTTTGTTTGTGTAAATCATATTTTTTTTAATTGAATCTTTGTTGAAATATTTTACATATTTTTCTATATTAATATATATTTATTTTTTTATATTTTTGGTAAATAAAAATAGCAATAGTAGATCTCGAATAACAGAATTATAGAAACTTGTAAAAAGAGATGTGAGAATTTTTAAAAAATAGGATTAATATATAGAGATTTAGAATCGAGTCTGGATAAGGCGTGTGGTCACTTCCCTGAAAGAGTTGCACCATCATTCGACAAGACTTTCAACCGATGCTCACGTTTCTGGGGTACAACACCCGACTAATTACCGGAACTCAGATGTGCGCAGACACCGAATAAGCACAAAGCACCCAAAATCCCATTGATGAAACAAACGTCAAGAAAATTGAAGCACGAAAAATTCAGTGTAAGAGGAAGAAGGCGGAAGCAGTTTCAACGAGCGTCAATATAACCATCCAGAAATCCTCCTATATAGGTGTCTTGAAAACAACAATAAATTAACCACGTAATAAATACAAAGGTTATAATTGGTAAGTTTTAATCGCGTAGAGGAACGTTGGATTTCTAATGTATTATATTAACGGAGAAAAAACGTGTAAAGAAAACAGGCAGACAATTTTTCGCGTGTGGTCTGCTAAAAGCAGATAAGTCAACATAGCAGGAAAAATCGGAGCATGCATCGAGTAGAAATCAGAGCAAGCGTCGAGATCTTGACGGAGGAGAAATCAGAGCATACATCGAGTAGAAATCGGAGCATGCATCAACTAAAAATAAGTTGATTATGTTTTTTGCGGGATTATGTGATCTATAAATGTGTCAAATTTTGTGCAGAAATCCCAAATTGTTCCTCAAATCCCAAATTCGGATCCGGATCGGGTCCGGTGTCCGCGCGCACATGTGATTCATTGTTTCCCCTTATGTTCCTTTGAACAAATATGAACGAGTAAATTTATTTAAATACCCTCCAATAAAATGAAGATAAATAGAGTGAGACTAAAGTTTCATCCTTTCATTCATGAATGATTTCCCTCCAGATATTTGGATTCTCTCAGTTTGATTTTGGAGTTTTTCATCAACTATGAGAAGTTAAACATCAAATATCATACTAGGATCCAATAAAACATTATAAATTAAATGTTTTAAGTACAAAATTTCTATTATTGCTCAATCCACATCCATTATTTTCAATTCTTCAAAAATTGTTTTAATTTAATGTAGGTATCTTCCATTGAATAGAAATGAATTCAAGCAACCTGAAGTTGTTGGACATCATTTTAGCATGAGTGTGAGTTTTCACATCATTGATTATCTTTCTGAGAGTTACACATTCTCATTGTCAATATAACTTACAAAAGTGAGCGTATAAATCATTTTACCCATCATTATTTTTTCAAAGAAATATAATAAGTGTTGCGTGTCACTCGAGACATTTGTAGACCTGTCGAAAGCCAACTGACCTAGCTCAATAGTGAATCGAGCACACAAGCAGACACAAAAAAGTATCAACGACTGACAAACAAGTTCTTACGTGGAAAACCACATAAAAGAAAAAAAATACAGGTTGGGATTGTGTCGTCCGAATTTGATTATCTTTCTGAGAGTTACAAAAGTTTTCTTTTGAGGGTGATAGGTCACCGCTCGTTACAATAATTCTTTCGGACCACTGGGGTGGATTGCAATTTGATGGAGACGGATGCGCTCGAAAGCGGCCTGAATTAATGATAAATGTGGTTACTGGGTCTTTGGACTTAAGCGGCGGAGCCTAATAAAATCTTTGAGTCGTCATCTGGGAAACCTTCGAAAAGTGAAGGAGATTGAGTCTCTGAAGGGAGCTTCGGAAGCTCATGGGGATCTTCGAGTGGCATCCGGGGAATCCTCAAACTACGGCGGCGTTCTTCAAGTGTTGATGGGAATTCCCTGAGAAATCTTCGAGTTATGAGGGAGATCTTCGACTAATCTCTGAAGCCGAAGGAAATATTCGAAAGAATCTTCAAGCGATCAAGGAGAATTCGGAAAGATCTTCAAAGGAATTCTCTGGAGTTCTCTCGGGCGTAGAAGACAAGACGTCTTAAATGAGAGCTCTAGACCCCCTTTTATAGACTTGGCCACTACGGAGTCCTGTTATCCGCACACTCGTGACCATATATTTTGTTATGCATACACTGTAACCGCACACTTTCCTATATGCACCCCCATAACGGGGTATTTCGCTAAACACACATTGTATTCATATAATTAACTACATGCATACACATGACGTACGGGTATTTAACTACACGCACCACATAAACGTATATTTTACTACACACACACTCATATGGGGTATTTTGCTATACACACACTGTAACCGCGTATTTTACCATACTCACATCCATTGCGGAAATTCTGCTACACGCACTCCCCATAGTGGGTGGATTTGTGAATAATGGGGCACGACGACAACGGTGCAATAAGTGTGCGGTGGTCGTGCGGGGTCACCCTGCCATGGCGGTCATGTGGGTCGCCCTGGCGGGGCGGCCATGTGGCGGTTATGCAGGGTCGCCCTGTCGGGGCGGCCGTGCGGTAGTCATGCGGGGTAGCCCGGCTGGGGAGCCCGTGCAGCGATGGTTGTATGGCGGAAAATGATCGGGCGACAACAGACATGACTGAGGGGCTGGTCGTCGGCAGGCGTGCGGTCGACGCAGTCGTGTGTCCTAGGCACCACGCGGCAGGGTGACAGAGCAGTCTGGGCACCGTGCATCCTGGGTGTGCAGCCAAATGGCTGTGTGATCGGTGTAACTGCGCGGCTTGGCCGTGCGGCATGGGTGTCACGCAGACGGGGAGCCCGCGCATACTTATTGCCACGCGGTCAATGCGGTCGTGGGGCTACGCGATCGGTGGGGCCGCCCGACCATGTAGCGCGAGTGTCATTCATCTGGAGGGTTGTGCGGCATGGACGTCGCGCAGTCATGTGGCCTGGGTGTTGTGCATCCGAAGGGCCGCGAGGTTTGGGCGGTCTGCGACGAAGGTCGTCCGGTCAAGGTGGATTGGTGAAATCAATTATCACCGTCTAACGGGTGTTCGCACATATGTGTGGTCATGACATTAGTTGGTGGTATTTTGGTCAACTCCTCTCTCCACCAAAGAGTTAGTGGGAGATTTGGGTCTAATAACACTCATTTGGATGGCTTATCTCCTAGCAACTACGAAATCATGATTCGTTATTACTTTAGATTGTTAAGTTTTTTGGTGCAACATGACTATGATATCGTTTTTTGGATCGCATGACGTCTTTAGAGAGGGGGATAACGAATGATTAATTAAAATTAAAATACTTCTAAAAAAAATCATTGGTAATTGTAATTGATGAGGACCCCGTAATTTTATAGGGAGTTTGGGCTGCGAATAGTCAAAAGGCCCACCTCCTTAATTTAGTGGAGAAATCGGGGTGAGTGGGATTGACCAAAGCCAACCAACTAACCTCACTCGCATCATGACCAAATGATCGTACATGACGATGGATGACGACAAACATCGACACTAATCCACTCCGATCGAGCGGCCGTCGTCGCCGCCAGGCCGCGCGCGACATCCCGCACCCATGGTTGCGCGCGACCACCTGCACCCATGGTTAGGAGGCTGCAAGGTCGCGCCCGTACCCATGCGCGTGGCCGCACGACGTCTGCACGACCACACGTCGTCATCATGCGACCCTCTTGTGGTGTGGTCATACGGTCGCGCGCCACTGCTGCTTGGCCTCACAACAGCATAGTTCTTTGGCCACGCAGACGCCCGGTTGTGCGTGCCCATACGAGCGGCTGCAAGACCATACACCACCGATGCGAGGTCGTATGGCAGCGCGTTATCCCCACGCTGTCGTAATTTCGCGCAACCCCGCGCCACCACACGACCCCGCGCCACAACGCAACCACCTTAGCTGTATGGCCAACAACCCGACCAACCTCCTTGGTCGCACGACCGTCCACCTGGCTGACCTCTATCGTCCAACTTCTTGGCCGCCGCCCAATTAACTTCCACCATATATTGAGCATGTACTCGCTAAGTTAAAGAGAACCCTCGTTTGAACCAAGAAAATTGGCTACTGCGTTCAGACCAAGGGGGTGATAAGAGCTTACTAGTTTAGCAGTCGCCTCGCATGAGATTTGACGATAATAAGGTAGCGAGCAAAAGAATGACTTCGGACTGCTTACAAAAAAGACCCTCGTGCTGTAGCGAGGAGGTACCACCACACATCTGGAAGTCTATAAGAACTTCTCCTCTTAAAGACATTGCTGAGCTTGGCACAAGAGAGGCGAAAACTGAACTCGCCCACTATAGGGGGTGAAAAGTCCCCTCAACTTATGTTGTATGGTCCTATTTATAGGCAAACTCTAATCCTGAGGCAAAACAGCCTTTTTAGTCTGCTAATAGCTTACTCCACCTTTCTGTTTTTGTTATCAGCAACCTTGTTTGGTCTGCGAATAGCAGAATACTGCTGTTTGACGTGGATATGGGAAGACCTTGATGATCTGCAAATAGTAGAGTCATCGAAACTGTTGGTTCCTCCTATCTGGGCGAGTACCCTGGCTGTACGAGCCCATATTCGCTGGGCGGAATGTAGATTCTCAAAGGACCAGGTTTGGGTTAGCCTTGGGCTAGCTTTAGCCTAGAGGTCGGGTCAACTAACAGATGGGCGAGAGGATTCCCGCCCAACGTAGGCGAGAGGGTTCCGACCTAGGGCTTGCGAGAGGGCTTGCACCCGGGTAGGCTGGATTCCCTCAAGGTTGATATGGGGCAGGCAAAAAACTTACAGAGCGGCGGAAGGGCTTCCGCCCAGTGCGGTACGGGGGTAAAATTACCAGATCGCCCTCGGGTAAAATTACCAGATCGCCCTTGTGTAAAATTACCAAAATACCCTCGGGTCTACAGTTAGCCCTTTTTACACAGCGGAATTACGTTGTTGGCAGACCAGATAGTGAAAATCTATAAATATGACCCACAAGATACCTCAGAAGGCAAGATTTAATATTTTCCTAAATCCCTCCAGTACTTTCTGAGGTACTCCTTGCTCAGCAATTGGCTTTGGAGGGGAAGCGCTCAGAGATCTTCTAGGTTAGTGGAGGGACCTCTCAGCTGAGACTTAGGGTCAGTTCCAGGCTCTTAGTTACTAATCAAGGGTCAAAGTTTGAGAGAAGTAGGTGTGAGCTACACCCCAAGGTCCGAACTTTCGCTGAGGCCAGTTTTTGGCTTCAACATTTCTGGTGCGGTGAGCGTGGACCGTAGCTGATATAGGAAAATCTCAAGTCAAGTCTCATGACTGGAGGTGAAGGCGAAGGAGCTGGCTCGGGAGTATCTCCCTCTCGAGGAAGTGGGGTGACGTTGGGAATATTGGAGGACTTCAGGCGGGAAGTCCTGCAGACCATCCACTTGGCCTTCTCGGCAAGAAGCGAGTGTGCAACACCTCAGATCCCAGTGGTTGCCGCTCCATCGCTGGGCGAGAACGCTCCCGGGTAGCGCCCTAGGAAGGAGGTTCCGACGGAGGTTGCCGAGAGGGATGTCGTCGGGCGGGAGCTATTCCCCGGACAGGCCAGTGCGGACATTGCCAGCGAACCAAGGTCACGGGACGAGCCCGATCGACATGCTGGGGGCGGGAGCCCTTTTAGTGAGCTTATCATCTCGGCTCCGGTCCCAGAGGGGTTCCGGGAGCCGGATATGTCATACTATACCGACCGGGACAACCCGGTACAGCATATGCAGTGGTTCGAGGATGTCGTTTTCACAAGACAAATGTTGGATGCCTTCAAGGTAGGCTCTTCGTCATCACTCTGAAGGAGAAGGTCAGGGACTGGTTCCACCAGTTGTCTGCGAGTTCAATCTACTGTTTTGAGGATCTGCGACGCGGGTTCTTGTTGAGGTTCTCAACATCCAAGAAGAGAAAGAATGGAGCGGAATGCTTGTTTGTCATCAAGCAAAAGCCGAATGAGATGATGTGACGCTACATTGATAGGTTTCAGGAGGAGATTCTGTAGGTTCAGGAGATGTCGGGGTACACCATGATGCTTGCCTTCACCCTTGGGTTGAGGTCAAGCTTCTTTAACATGTATCTGAAGAGAGTTCCTCCCCCTCTCTTTCGAATATCTGATGGAGAGGGTGGCGAAGGAGATTGAGATTGAGGCGGTCAATCTGGCGTTTCCCAAAAAGCTAGCCAAGTTGGCGGAGGATGATGTGAAGGAGTCAGGAGTAGTGAGGCAAAGGGAGCAGAGAGAGGAGAGAAGAAGGGAGGAACCCGAGGATAGGGGCAACACCAAGACTAGGGGCAGCACGAGCTGAACAACAGGTTGGGTTGGAAGCTACAGGAGGGTCACCCCCAGGGGCAGGGTGGTGGTCTCCAAGGAAGGGACAACTTCCACGAGCAAAGGAGATTCAATCAGCCGGCCTAGAGGGAGGGGCAGAGGGCCCCCTCCCGCCACAGCAGGAAGCTATGGAGATCGTGAAAGGAAAAGGAGGAAGGAGAGGAGCTCGAGGAGGAGTGAGAAGAATAGAAGGAAGGGTGGTGTTCTCCTTTTGTGACTTCTATCAGGAGGGGGGTCATGCAACGACCACCTACCCAGAGTTTTTGGAGATGAGAGGTGCCAGGGGGCAAGTCCAGCAGCAGCCGCCCGTAAGGATTGAGGAAGTTCCGCAAGGAGGAGGAGAGGATAGATGTGAGGACCGGGTGGATGTGGGAGCCCGAGGAGGGATCGGGGTGATCCATGTGGGAGTGGGGATCGAAGCCACCCATAAGGGGAACTTCCAAACATGCACCGACGGAGCATCGCCTCGACCTCCCAAACTCCCCTCATGAAGAAAAAATCACTTTCTCAGCAAAGGACATGCCCAACTACGAAGACCCATTCTGTGATGCCTTGATGATCCAGACGCCAGTAGAGAATTTCACGGTCTTCAGGATTCTGGTAGATAATTGGAGCTCCGTGAATGTGATCTTCAAAAAAGCTTCCGATGAGATGAAGGTAGAGGCTCGGAGGGTTCTAGCCTCAGATGGGCCGTTGTTTGGGTTCTCGGGGGAAAGGAAGGAAGTTGAGGGAGGGGTGGGACTGCATGTGATGTGGGGGGGGGGAGTGTAGAGAAGCTGTCAGTTCGTCATCGTTGACACTCCGAGCAGTTGTAATGCATTCTTTGAGCGCCCTCTCATCAGCGCCATTCGTTGCATCCTCTCCTCGTTTCACTAGTTTCTCAAGTTCAATAGCGAAGGAGTGCAGGTCCGGATCAGGGGGATCTGAAAGTTGCGAGGAAGTGCTATGTGACTGCCGTCAATACCATTTCTTAGAAGGTCAAGGCGGAGGAGCTAGAGAGGGAGATGACGATGGTGACGCAGGAGGAAGTTGCAGAGGAAGGAGAGGTGAGCCTAGGTGAGGCTGAAGAGGAGATTACAATAAAGGTTGTGGAGAAGGAAGGAGCGAGCTAGAGGGAGGTTGGAGAGAAGGATGCGGAGGAGCAAAGCGTAGGGGGAGAAGCTGGGGGTGAGGCCCCTATGCGTGGAGAGGTGGAGTTATCAGGAGAGAGCCCGTTGGAGGCAATGAAGGTTGATGAAATAGGAGGGGAGTAAGAGTTTGGGCAGGAGGAGAAGAGAGCCAGCAGGAAGCAGTCCCGGCTGGAGCCGACAGAGGAGGTCGTGGAGATGGAGGTATTCACCAAGGTAGGGAAGACGGAGAGGGTAAGGGTCAGCGACGGCTTGAGCCCAGAAGACTAAGAGAGGATGTTGGAGTGCATCCAGAGGAGCGTCGACGTCTTCGACTGTAGTGCGGCAGACATGTCGTGCACTGATGCGGATGTGACGTGCCACCATCTGAACTTGGACCCCAAGACGCGTCCCATCTTCCAAAAGATGAGGACCATCTCCACCAAGTTGGAGGAACCCATCCGCGAGGAGGTCAAGAAGCTTCTCAATGCAAGTTTTATCTCGGAGATCTAGTACTCAGGCTGGGTCTTCAATGTGGTAATGGTAAAAAAGGGGGATGAGAGGTGACCTATGTGTGTGGACTTCTCTTTATTAAATAAATCGTGCCCTAAGGATTGTTACCCCCTGCCTCAGATCGACGCACTGGTTGATTCAGCCGTTAGTTTTTCTATTATGAGTTTTTTGGATGCTTTTTCAGGTTACCAATGAGATTCGAATACACCCCCCAACATTAAGGATGTCTCCTTCATCACAAGTGAGAGATGCTTCAGCTACAAAATGATGCCCTTCGGACTAGAGAAGGCAGTGACTACCTAACAACGCATGATGGACCGGGTGTTCAAAAGTCAGAGGGGTAGGAACCTGTAGGTTTATGTTGATGACCTTATGGTGAAGAGTGGGATGTGGGTTCACACCTACTTGACCTGAAGGAAACATTCACAACCCTGCAAAAGTTCAAGATGAGGCTGAATCCCCAGAAGTGTGTCTTTGGGGCAAGACGAGGTAAATTCCTCGGGCACCTTCTGACCCCAGCAGGGGTAGAGCCTCACCCGGATAAGGTGAAGTCCATCGTGGAGTTGAAATCACCTCGCAACACCAAATAGGTTCAATGTTTGACAGGTAAGCTCTTCGGGTTGAGTCGGTTTCTCTCCCGTGTTGGGTAGAAGTGTTCACCCATCTTCAAGACGCTTCGGGGGAACCAAAAGTTTGAGTGGACGGAGAAATGTGAGAAGGCTTTCTGAGCATTGAAGGCTCAACTACCCAAAATGTCTCTCCTTTAGAGCCCGAAGGAAAGGGAGGACCTAGCCTTGTATTTGGGGGCAGGGCGGAGGCTGTAAGTTCTATATTGTTAAGGGAAGAAGAGAAGAAACAACTGCCAATCTACTACGTCAGCAGAATCTTGAAGAAGGCGGAGCTCCGCTACCCCATCCTAGAGAAGTTGGCTTTCTCTCTGATCATTTCGGTCAGGAAGCTCAGGCCGTATTTCCAAGCTCATTCAATCAAGGTGGTGACAGACCATCCGCTGCGCAAGATTTTTGAAAGGGTGGAGCACTCAGGATGATTGACCAAGTATTCCATCGAGCTCAACGAGTTTAATATCTCTTCTGTGCCAAGGCTCTCCATCAAAACGCAGGCAGTGACCAACTTATTAACTGACTACGTCGTAGAGTTGGAGGGAGAGGAGGCACTGCCACCGGAGGCATGGAAGATGCTTGTCGATGGAGCCTCGAAGAAGCATTCACTAGGGGGAGGGGTAGCATTGATAAGCCCTCAGGGGGTCACCATGGAGCAAACAGTGGCGTTGTACTTCCCGGTCACAAATAATCAAGCTGAGTATGAGGCCGTCATAGTCGGGTTGCAGTTGGCTAAGGAGCTCGGGATTCATGACGTAGAAGTGCTTACAGATTCGTTAGTATTGGCGTCTCAAATCACGGGTGAATATGAAGCCCGGGAGCCCACCCTCCTGAAGTACTTATCCAAGGTGAGGGTGATTGTTGGTGGGTTCCGAGCATTCTCAATCCAGCATGTCCTCAGGGAGGAGAATGAAACAGCCGACCGATTAGCCAAGTTTGCACCCGGGGGGAGGGGGGAACCTTGACCGAGCTATTCCGTCCGACAGTTGAGGAGGGGGAGTTGACGGAAGTGGATCGGCGACCCTCGTGGGTAGATCCCTTCATAACCTTCTTCGCTACAGGCAACCTTCCTGAGGGGCCCAAGGAGGCGAAAGGCTTCCGGCATAAAGCGACACACTACCTCATGCATACGAGAGGGTTACATTGGAAGATGCAGTCAGGGCTCCTGGCATGATGTGTGGCAGAGGAAGAGATCCCAAGGATCATGGAGGAAATGCACTTGAGCGAGTGCGACAGTCATTCAGGGGGAAGGAATTTGAAAGCAAGAGTGGTTAGGCAGGGATACTTCTGGCCCTCCCTGAGGAAGGATGCGACAGTGTTATCCATAAGGTGTCAAAAGTTTCAACTATACGCCCCCTCCAACTCTTGTCCGCTCAAAGGCTCTGAATCATCACGACGACATGACCTTTTGCCATCTGTGGGATGGACCTAGTTGGACCGTTTCCTCCAGCCAGTGGGCAGAGAAGGTTCCTTTTGGTCATAATTGACTACTTTTCAAAATGGCCAAAGGTCGAGGTGTTGGCCAAGGTAACCTACCAGGTCATTAGGAATTTTGTATGGGGAGAGATCATCTATAAACATGGGTTGCCTCAGGCCATTGTCATGGATAATGGTTCGCAGTTTGAACGTGAAGAGTTCACAAGTTTCTGCACCCAACTATGGATCGACCTCAGGTTTACCTTCGTCCACCACCCAAGGAGCAACGACCAAGTGGAGGCGTCAAACAAAATCATTGTAAACTTACTCAAAAAGAAGGTGGAGAACTTGAGGGGGAGCTGGGTGGAGCAGCTCCCCTCGGTGTTATAGGCTTTGCAGACAACCCCGAACACGACCACTTGAGAGACCCCTTTCAAGCTTTTGCATGGCTGCAAGGCTATCCTACCCGTGGAGTTTGAGGTTCCATCCCCACGAGCTGCGGCCGCCAGCAAAGGAAACGAGACATGGAGGGAGGAAAACGAAGGGGAGTTGCGACCCTCGCTAGACATGATAGAGGAGCTCCAAGATGTGGTCGTCGTCTGGCAGGAGGAGATTAAATGAATGATGGCCAAGTACTTTGATAAGCATGACAGAATAAAGCAGTTCAAAGAGGGGGATCTAGTCCTGAAGAAAGTCGATGCCGCAGGAAGATCGACAGCATTTGGGAAGCTCAATCCTAACTGGGAAGGTCCCTATATAGTTGAAAAGGCCCTGAGGTCAGGTAGATACCACCTCCAGAATGTGGAAGGGGTAACAATGAGTCATACTTGGAGCAGCGACGATCTGAAGCATTTCTACCCTTAGTTGGGGGTAAGATTGTACTTTCTATCATGATGAATCCATTATGTCATTGTAAATTTGTTTTCTTTCTTCTTGAAGCATGCAAAGAGTTTGTGGTGTTAAGAGAATACCCCGAGAGGATCCCGCTGCTCAGGCTCTCACTAGCTGGCAGGGCTGGAAGGCGCACTTGGCCCCGAGTAGACCCGCTGTCAGGCTCTCACTAGCTGGCAGGGTCGTAGGCTCGCTTGGGGGTATGAGAATACCCGAGAGGATCCCGCTGCTCAGGCTCTCACTAGCTAGCAGGGCTGGAAGGCGCACTCGGCCCCGAGTAGACCCACTGTCAGACTCTCACTAGATGTCAGGATCGTAGACTTGCTTGGAGAAAGGGAAATAGGTTGGTAGTTTACATGACCCCGAGAGGATCCCGCTGCTCAGGCTCTCACTAGCTGGCAGGGCTGGAAGACGCACTCGGCCCTGAGTAGACCCGCTGTCAGGCTCTCATTAGCTGGCAAGGCCGTAGGCTCGCTTGGGGGGAAATGGAAAGAGGTTGGTAGTTTGCAAGACCCCGAGAGGATCCCGCTGCTCAGGATCTCACTAGTTGATAGGGTTAGAAGACGCACTCGAACCTGAGTAGACCCGCTGTTAGGTTCTCACTAGCCGGCGGGGTCGTTTGCTTGCTTGGGGGGGGGGCGGTAAG
Source organism: Platanthera guangdongensis (assembly GCA_039583875.1). NCBI lineage: Eukaryota > Viridiplantae > Streptophyta > Magnoliopsida > Asparagales > Orchidaceae > Platanthera > Platanthera guangdongensis. The sequence goes on along the minus strand of CM077165.1, from coordinate 159,656,683 downwards.
GGAATACCCCGAGAGGATCCCGCTGCTCTCACTAGGTGGCATGGATGGAAGGCGCACTCGGCCCCGAGTAGACCAGCTGCTAGGCTCTCCCTAGCTGGCAAGGCCGTAGGCTCGTTTGGGGGGGTAAGAGAATACCCCGAGAGGATCCCGTTGCTCAAGATCTTGCTAGCTGGCAGGGCTGGAAGGCGCACTCGGCCCCGAGTAGACCCGCTGCCAGACTCTCACTAGCTGGCAGGGTCGTACGCTCGCTTGGGGAGAAAGGGATATGCTTTGTGATTTCTAGTGGCATCAAGTAGGCCCGCCGACCGGACTTCCATCAAGTCGGTCGATTTGAAGGCTCGCCGGGTGGCGAGACGAAAGAGAAGAATAACTAAATTGAGGGTCACTCCCTCCGTCAGGCTCCCACCTAGCTGACGAGGCAACTGGATCCAGGACGAACATTGCAAAGAGCCTCACTAGCGAGGGTTGCAGATAGCCATCACCAGTTAAAGTTAAGAGGGGATAACTCATGACCTCTCGGCACATAGCATCTCGGCAAATGCATCCCGGCTAGTCTATTCGTTGACCCCTCTCGGCGAAATCAACTTAGATAATTTGCGCAATGAACGATCCGCAGTCATCGCGTAAGAGCTTAGGGTCTAAACATGGCCGCGAAAGCATTTGCGAACTATAATGACACAAAAAAACGGATGAATAGGAGTTAAAGACCTTTCGGCGAAAAACAAAAATCAGACTTTCTATATACATATATCCCAAAACGTTGCATGTTCCTAGGCATTTCGCCCATTACATAAAAATTCAAAGAAGGAAACAAGGAAATTACAAAGTAAAATGAGAGTTGGGCAAGAGGCCGTCAGGCAGAGCCGCTGGGTTCCCGCTAGAGGTCCCGCTGGAGCTCTCGCTGGAGCTCTCGCTAGAGGATTCGCCGCCAGACCCGTCGCTCTGGCCGAGATTCAATGCCTCATCTCCGCCTTGAGATTCTTCCTCCCCGACAGGCTTGGGGATGGGTTCGAACAACGAGGGCAGGACTCCGCGCGCAGTGAGGGTCTCGCCACCTTCATTCAAGAAGCCTGATTCCCGCAACACATCAATCACCATTGCAGTCGCCTTCTGCGCGTTCTCCTGCATCATCACTTCGATCTCGTACTCCGAGAAGTGACGGCTTTTGAGCCTCTCCCCCAGGGAGGATGGGACCGATGCCTTGACTCCTTGCGCAAACTTGAGCTCTATCGTTAGTAGTTTGTTCTCGTATTTGAGGTCGACCACCCTCGCGCACAAAAGTTGGGCCTGGACGAAGTCCTGTGAGGATTTTGGGGTTAGAATTAGCATGAGATTGTCGTAAGGAAGAATCAAGGTCGCGTCGGGCTGAAGCTCGCTGCCCCCTCGATGCGCCTTGGTGCGAGTCCGACTATGTAGGTTTCGCCTAGGGACCGCTGAGCTCGCAGCTGCCTGGTATGGTGAGGTTGCCTCGCGGCTGCCTGGTATGGACAGGTGCGAGGTCACCTCACGAGGGCCTGCTATCCTAGTCGAGTTGAGCTAGGCCTAACCTTCCTTTTCTTGCTGGATTCACCTGACCTCTCTTGGGTGTGAGTTGGGCTTAGCTCGCTAAATTGGGGTTGTATAACCCCTTTGACCTCGTGAGATGAGCTAACGAAACAAGATAACATCTTAAGACCACGCGAGATGGGCTCGCAGAATAAGATGGAACATCTCAATACCTCACATAATAAGATGGAACACCTCAAGATCTCGCAAGATGAGATCGCAGAATAAGATAGAATACCTCGAGTCATCGTGAGATGAGCTTGCGGAATAAGATAAAATACCTCAAGTCTCAACGAGATGAGCCTGCAAAATGAGATAGAACACCTCAAAACGTCGCGAGAAGCCCGTGGAATAAGATGGAACACCTCAAGACCTCACGAGAAGAGCACGTGCAATATATGCAAATCTACAACGAGCACGGGCTTGCAGAATATATATGTAAGCCCACCTCCCCCCTTGCAACCTTTGTTTGGGTTGGGCCGAAGGGGATCTTACTTGCCCAAGACGTCCACCCAGTGCTTCTTAAGGGGTAACGACCCACATTACTGAGCACTACGTCTTGCTCGGCTTGAATCACAACATTCACATCTCATCACAGAGTTTTGCGGAAGCATTAACAGGAAGCCGCAGTAAATATATATAACAATATATATTTAAAAGAGGACTCAAAAAGTCGTAGCTACTGTTTATAACATGAAGCCCGTAGGCTGTAAAGGTACCATAACTAACAACTCCTCACTATCTCAATCCTGCTCAGTGCTCGTTAGTACTCACGTCTCAAAACTATGGAGACAACGAGGGTGCCTCTGCTCGGGTAGTCCTGTCATCTGGCGTATCATCCTGCAACAGCTGGTCACTACTGTGCTCCATCTTTTGTGAATGGTTATTAAAATAACCGTTAGTCACAGAGCTAAGTGGAAACAAATCTCCTCCCCGAATCCATATCTAGAGGACGAGCTCATGCACCCAACAAAAGTAGATAACCGAAGCAAGAGAGAGTTAGTATAATATTTCATATATAAGGTAGGAGTAACCATAAAAGGAGGTGCGACATAGTATAACTGGAATATCATCAGCAATATACATTAGTTAGAATCAAAGCTTCACTAGCACATCAACACAACACGTATTCACAACTTGTATTAACACCGCAGACATTCACAGCTGCGCACACACCGCAGGCGTTCACAGCCGCGCACGCACCACATGTATTCACAGTCGCGCACACACCACGTGCATTCACAGCCATGCACACACCACGGACATTCACAGTCGCGCGCACACCGCAGACGTTCACAGCCGCGCACACACCATATGCATTCACAGTCGTGCCCACACTGCAGACATTTACAGTCGCGCACACACCGCAGACATTTACAACCGCGCACACACCGCAGCCATTCACAGCCACGCACACACCGCAAGCATTCACAGACGCGCACACACCATATGCATTCACAGCCGCGCACACACCGCAGGCATTCACAGCCGCTCACACACCCCAGGCATTCACAGTCGCGTAAAAGACCCTATGTCGACATAGTATGGACCGCTTCTCTTCAAGAAGGGTCGCGAGTCCTGCGGGCCTCACCGATGTGGCCGTCGGTGACAGTGGTCAGTCCTGTCACTTCTAGGCGTGGTCGTACTGTACAGCTCAGGCCCCAACGTACAACCCCGTGTACTCATAGATGTAAGTGACATCCGACAATTCAACATCTTGGCCGACCAGTGGAGGAAACCTAACGGGAAAAACATAGCGGCCGGTCACCCGTGGTACCCATCTCCCTATCGCCTTGAGTCGTCAAACTTCCCACACCGGTACGATCAGCCTATGAAAGTGACTGACCCGCCACAATTTACCGCAAGCAATTTACAAGCAAACAAGTAAAAACAGTTTTGCTAGCTTGCACCAGGTCCACAGTGACTTGCCCTACTATGCTTTAAATAATTCGGGCAAACGATACTTGACTCGAATTTCGACAGGGAGCTTGGGAGCACTTTATTTGAGGCTAATTTAGGAGCAACATCTCAACTCCCGTATCCTCAACTAAGGCTCAACCTATCAAATAACTGTCCGTAAGAGCAGGACCCGTACTTAACATAGTAAATTGCAGAAACGAAAGTGCAGTAATAGAAGCTGATGATAGTATAAGCTGTATAATTGAAATGTTGTAATGAAGTAGGACCAGTATGAAACTAAAGTGGTACTGAACTGAAAGTAAGTACTGAAAGGAACTGGACCAATACGAGACTGAAGTACTGAAAAGAAAGTACTGAACTGAAATAAATAAATAAACTGGACCAGTATGAGACTGTAATAAATCATAAAAAAAATGATTAGTAGTCCAATCACACCATTCAGGAGGCTTCAGTTTCATCTCCGTTCATACGAGACAAGTTCAGTTCTATCTCCATCCTCGGGAGGCATGTTCGGTTCTATTTTGGTTTTTAGGAGGCTTCTTCAGTTCTATTTCAATCTTTCAAAGGCTTTTTTGGGTTTCCCCCAATATTAAGATCCGATAATTATTTAGTTGCGCATTTTTAATTTATGGCTTATTCAGATCAGGAGCTTATTTAAGAGTTACATCTTTATTATTCGTCGAGAATAATCAGCAATTCAAGTACCCATACTTTCATCTTTCGAGTCTACCTGAATTACCCGAGAGTCTTTTTAAAACGAGGCACTCAGCGGTTCTACTAAACCTTGGCATTCTCAGAGTTTGGTCACTTGTCTCGATTACTCCCTTCAATTTACAAAGGCGGTCACGTGCTCGGATTTTCATTTCCGAGAAAATTGAGCGTATCAATTTCCGAGCGCGACCCCAGGCTCCGAGAAATCGGTAAAACTTCAATTTTTATCTCAAGGTTCTCAAAATTTGAGACAACCTTTAAGAGGGCTTAGTAATTTTTCCAAAATTTTCCGAACAAATTCGAGCCTCTAAATTGGCTAAATAAAATTTATTTAGACTTTTAAAAATGACAAATCAAATCCAAAAATTCTCAAATTATTTGTGAAGAAACTCTCATCAAGAGGAACAATTTGCATGTTTAACACTTTTTCTTTAAGAGCGTATATTTTTTTAAGAAAAATCTTCAAAATTCTGTTATAAAGTTGGTCAGCAAATAGACAGATCAGGCTCAATCCTGCGGCTGATATTGAGCCATACAGGGAAAAAGGTTCTTCTGTCCACATAGTGGATCAGGCGCAGATCCGTTGTGGGGCTCCAGAATTCTATGCAAGCGCGTAATTTGATAAAACAACTGTTGTTTGATTATCATCATCAGATCGGACGGCAACTGTGAGTCGCCAGTGGTGCTGAGGATAAAGCTTCTGCCACCGCTGACAGGCGACTCAGAGGTGTCGGTGACGCCTCCGATCAACTCGATGGAGGCCGGCAAACACTTGGGCGGTGGTCTGGTGGCCCAGCGCCGCCGGCCACCGTCGGATGTCTCCAACCCGAGAGCGGTGGCGCGCCATTATCTGATCCCGTCGATGCCACGCCGCCAACCTCTTTAGTGGCTTACCCGACCACGACACCGCCCCCAGCCGATGCACCGGGGGTTGGGCTCCTCTCCGGTGGTAGTCTGCCGGCGTGGCGCCGTCGGCCGCCGCTGTAGATGAGCAAAACAAAGCCTTAGCTCCATTCCGGGTGCTACCGAAGCAGTGTTTTCTAAGGCACCTCGGCCCTCCACCGTCGGGGATGACTATCCCCGGTGGTGTAGCACTTCCCCAATGCCACCACTAACATTGAGCAAGGCTCACTACCCGCGGCCACCACCCGACCTAGAGCTTGGCTCGGGTGTCGCCGGCGGCGCCCTGGCCGCCAGGAGGCACATGTAGATCGTCGGGAAGATGAGGAAGAGGAAGGGAGAAGTTTCTACCTGTGGTGGTGCGGCTCGGGAGGTGATAGGTTGAGTTGCCATGGGAGGTAGTGGCAGAGCTTGGGTGGTGAAGATTTTTCCGGCGAGTTGGAGCTCTGATAGGGGTGCTCTGGGCTCAGTTAGGTTTGTGAGGAGGGAGATGGGGGGGGGGGGGCATGGCCTTTTATAGGCTTGGAGAGGGTGGCCACCCCTCCCCTACCCGATGTATGACTAAACCGAGAAAGGAGGAGCTCCTCTCCTATTCTCCACTTGCCTTGTCCAGGTGGCACCATCATAGGTGGGGGGGGGGGGGTAGTGCACTTAGGTGCAGTACACATAGGTGGCAACCATCAAGGGGGAAGCTTGGTGGGCTTGGGCCATAGCCTTTAAGAAGAGAAGAGATGAGGGGGTGGGCTTTTGCCAAGGACCCACCTACAATGCCTTGTTGGCCTGAGTGGCCCAAGAGGCGAGGAAGAATAAGGCTCGACTAACAACGAATAGGAGGTGCCCACCTCTTTTGAGAAAAGTTTCCAAAAATGAACTTTTTAGGGGGTTTGACCACAGTCAACCCTAGGGTGGGTCCCCCGTGCTAGTCAAAGTCAAGGTGGGCCCAAGTCATTGGGGGTCAGTGTTAGAAAGTAGAGAAAGGAAGCGAAAAGAAGAGAACAAGCCGAATAAACTTTTGAATAATCGAAATTTTATTATCCAAAAATGATAACTATTACAAAGGTATGCCCTCCCTTATATAGAATGGAGGAGAGAAGAGAGAATACAAATAAGAGATGTGGGACTAAAATTTACAAGCTAAGCGGACTGTACAAAGTAAACCGCACAGGCCGCGCGGTTAGACAGAAGGACTAACCGCACGGCTTACAATAAGAGATGCAGAGAGGTCGTCTGTGAAGATTGCTTAGACCGCCCGGTTTACAAGTCGCCGAGTCAAACCGCCAGACCGCGCGGTCTCTAACCCGCCAAGACAGACCGCCCGGTCTCCAACTTCAACACTCCCCCTCAAGCTGGAGCATATATATCAATCATGCCCAGCTTGTCGCAAACATGCAGAAACGAGGCGGAGACTGGCTTGGTGAAGATGTCGGCTAGCTCTTTATCAGATGTGACAAACGGAGTGCAAATCTGTTCTTTTAAAATCTCTTCACGAATGAAATGGCAGTCAACCTCAATGTGCTTTGTTCTTTCATGGAATACCGGATTTTTGGAGATGTATATGGCGGCCTTGTTATCACAGAACATAGGTAGAGGATGGTTGTACACCTCTCCTAAATCTAGCATGAGAGCCCGCAACCATTTCAACTCACAAGTGGTTGACGCCATACTGCGATACTCAGCTTCTGCACTGGACCTGGAGACAACAGACTGCTTTTTACTCTTCCAGCTCACCAGATTTCCCCCAACAAAGGTGCAAAAACCTGAGGTAGACTTGCGATCCCCTTTGTCATCAGCATAACTTGCATCTGAGTAGGCTTCAATCCTCAGATGACCATTCTTCTGAAACAGTAATCCTTTCCCAGGCGCTGCTTTGACATATTCCAAGATCCGCAAGGCGGACTGAAGATGACAATCCCTGGGCGCTTGCATGAATTGACTCACCTTGCCCACAGCATAAGAAATGTCGGGTCTGGTCACTGTGAGATATATGAGCTTACCAACCAGACGCCTGTAACGCGAACTATCTGAAAGAAGAGGCGAATCATCTGTCCAGGTTTTGTCCTCCCCAATAGCCATGGGACATCGGGCAGGTTTAGCTCCAGTCAATCCTGCCTCTTTTAAAAGATCAAGGGCATACTTACGCTGAGAGAGAACTAAGGAGTCGGGCTTCCGAGAGAGTTCGATCCCCAGAAAGTACTTTGGAGAGCCCATATCTTTAGTGATCAGATGTTGGCGAAGATGTAGCTTTGTCAGGGCTACCCCTTCCTGGTCATCGCCAGTGAGAAGAATATCATCGACGTATACAGCAAGAACAACCAGCCCAGAAGGAGTTTTGCGAATAAAGAGAGAGTGATCAGCAGAGCTTCGCACAAAACCAACAGCCGCCACAATACCGCTGAACTTGTCAAACCAAGCTCGAGGACTCTGCTTGAGGCCATAAATTGCCTTCTGCAGCCGGCATACTCGTGTCTCCCCCTGAGCAACATACCCAGGAGGTTGCTCCATGTAAACGGCCTCGTGAAGATCACCATAAAGGAAGGCATTCTTGACGTCCAGCTGAGAAATTGGCCAATCCCGATTGACGGCCACAGAGAGAAGAACCCGGATTGTGCTGAGACGAGCCACAGGGGAGAAGGTGTCAAAGTAATCAACCCCATAGGTCTGAGTAAAGCCCTTAGCCACAAGGCGAGCCTTATACCGATCTACAGTGCCGTCTGGGCTAAATTTGACCACAAAGACCCAGCGACAGCCAACAACATCAGTGCCAAAGGGAGGAGGAACAAGAGTCCAGGTACCCCGCTCAGTGAGGGTCGCCATTTCCTCATCCATGGTCATCTTCTAGTGAGGAATAGCAAGGGCCTCCTGATAGGAGCGGGGTGTGGCAGTGGCAGAGATAGCCAGTGCAAAGGCCCTGCGAGAAGGAGTAAGACGATCATAGGAAACAACAGCAGTAAGGGGGTGTAAGGTGCACGTCCGCACCCCTTTGCGAAGAGCTATAGGAAGATCCAGGTCAGCCGGGCCCGCGACATCCGGAGCATCCGTGGTAGAGAAAGCTGGCCCGGGAGAAGAGAGCGACGGCAGCGGAGAGGAGGGAGAGGGTGGTGGAGAAGGGAGAGAGAGAGGTGGAGGAAGAGGAGGGGGTGGAGACGGTGTAGTGGTGGAGAGTGTAGGAGGAGACGAGGGAACGAAGGGAATGGCAGGAGAATCAGAAGCTGGGAGAAGAGGAGAAGAGGCATCCGAGAAGTAGGAGGTATTCTCGAAGAAGGTGACGTCAGCAGAGACGAACTGCTTACGAAGGACGGGATCAAAGCAACAGTAGCCTTTCTGAGTGGTGGAATACCCCAGAAAGACACATTTGGTGGAGCGAGGGGAGAGCTTATCACGGGTGGCAGAAGGGGCATGCACAAAGGCAGTGCATCCAAAGATTTGGAGAGGGAGATGAAACGGCTCCTTGCCCGGATACAAAATGGAGAACGGGGTGTGGCCATGGAGAACCGTGGAGGAATGCGATTGATGAGGTAGCAGGCAAGGAGAACAGCATAGCCCCAATAGGAGCGAGGAACATGCATCTGGGTCATCAAGGTGCGAGCGACATCGAGCAGGTGTCGGTTTTTGCGTTCGGCTACACCATTTTGTTGTGAAGAATAGACACAACTAGTTTGATGAAGAATCCCATTTTGCATGCAGAATGTAGAGAAGTCATGACTGAGATATTCTGCGGCATTATCAGACCGAAAAACTTTGATAGAAACATCAAACTGAGTTTTGATCATGAGATAGAAGGATGTCCATACAGAGAATAATTCGGAGCGATCTTTTAACAGATACACCCACGTACAGCGAGAGAAATCATCAATGAACGTGACAAAATAGGAACTACCCCGACCAATGGTAAGAGTAGGAGAAGGACCCCAGATGTCGGAGTGGATAAGATCAAACGGACGGGTAGAGCTACGAACGTGCTTTGGAGGGAAGGAGGAGCGGTGATGCTTGCCAAGCTGACAGGCCTCACAGTTGAGCGGAGGACTTTGAGGAGGAAGGTGGGGCAGAAGTTGACGAAGAAGACGGGGAGGAGCATGACCAAGGCGGAGATGCCATTGGAGAAGATCTGTGGAGGTGGAGGAGAAGGTGGAAAAAGCAGAAATGTTGTCGAGGAAGTATAAACCGCCACTCTCAGTCCCAGTAGCAATCGTCCGTTGGGAGACCGGATCCTGAAAAGAGCAAGAAGTAGAAGTAAATGTGACGGAACACTGTAATTGCTTGCAAAGAGATGTAACAGATAATAAGTTGCACGGGAACTGGGGCACATATAGAGTATCCGCCAAGTGAAGAGACGGGGTGACATGAACTATCCCTGTGCCATGAACTGATGATGAAGAGCCGTCAGCGAGAGTAACTGGGGGCAAGCGAGCATGTTTTTCTAGGAGAGAGAAACACGGGAGATGGCCGGTCATATGATTCGTAGCACCAGTGTCGATCAGCCATTTGCCCTGAGTAACAACGTGTGCACGACCAGAAGACGTGACAACCGAGGCGAAAGCCATGAAGGGAGGAAGAAGAAACTGCAGCGGTCTCGGTGACAGCACACCAGCGACACGAAGGGCCACGACCAAGGTGCAGAGCACAAGCCGCGCGACTAAACCAGGAGGTCGCGACGACTAACAAGAGAAGCGGCTAAGAGCGAAGAGGCGGAGAGGCCGCTCAAACAAGGAAGAATCCGCGTGAAACCGCGGCGGGAACAAAAGGGAAGAAGCCGCTTGAACTCGAGCGGCTAGGATCCAGATCAAGGCACAGCGGGGAAGAAGTCGCGCGGACTGCAAAGGGCCGAGCGAACAGAAGAGAGGAGAAGAGCAGGTGACCGCGACCAAGATGCGGGTAAGAAAGGGACAACCCGCACGGTCAGGCAGATCACAGCAGTTGCGAGAATGCGGTCAAGGGCACAGCGGGGAAGAGGTCGCGCGGACTGAAAAGGCCGAGCGAACAGAAGAGAGGAGAAGAGCAGGTGACCGCAACCAAGATGCGGGTAAGAAAGGAACAACCCGTACGGTCAGGCAGATCACAGCAGCAAACCGCGAGTGCAGAGACAACACACGCGGACAGAGACAGACCGCAGCGACTAGGAAGTCGGAGCGGCAGGAAAGAGCAAGGAGCGCGGCGACACGGAAACAGGTCGCTGCGACAAAGAGCAGGAGGAGAAGAGAAACAAGAAGAGCAAGCCGCACAAACAGGCAGCGGACAGAAACAAGCCGCGCGGATAGAAACAAACCGCGCGGACAGAGGAGAAGGCAAGCCGCGAACAAGCCGCAGAACGCGGAAGACAAGCCGCGAACAACAGAGAGCGCACAGAATCAGGAGAAAAAGACCGTGCCCTCTGATACCATGTTAGAAAGTAGAGAAAGGAAGCGAAAAGAAGAGAACAAGCCGAATAAACTTTTGAATAATCGAAATTTTATTATCCAAAAATGATAACTATTACAAAGGTATGCCCTCCCTTATATAGAATGGAGGAGAGAAGAGAGAATACAAATAAGAGATGCGGGACTAAAATTTACAAGCTAAGCGGACTGTACAAAGTAAACCGCACAGGCCGCGCGGTTAGACAGAAGGACTAACTGCACGGCTTACAATAAGAGATGCAGAGAGGTCGTCTGTGAAGATTGCTTAGACCGCCCGGTTTACAAGTCGCCGAGTCAAACCGCCAGACCGCGCGGTCTCTAACCCGCCAAGACAGACCGCCCGGTCTCCAACTTCAACAGTCAGGTCAAAGTTGAGGGTGTTGTGTCATAATTGGTGTGCGTACACTTTTCGGTGCACGACTGTGCTCGATTTGACCACGGGTTGACCACCCGTCATCGAAACTGACAAGGACGAGCTCTATTGACTTAATACTGGCAATATGAATCCAATATCACTGACTGTGGTCGAATTGGAGTTCGTTTGATAAATATCCAAAATCTGCACGTCGTAGCGCGTTAAAACGGTCAAAATGCTCATATTCATCGTTAGACTTTGGGTTGCAACACAATGAGTTCTGATGTTTTCGAATTAATTATACGGAGCCATAAGAACTGACGGAACTCAAATCAGAGTCCTCTAGCTCGACATTTGAAATATTAACTTCGCGACGTTCTACGAGGAACCGTCATATCCACCATATGACCTCGTAGTTCATCGGAACAAGTTCCGACGCGCTCGTATTGACTATACGAGCCCACAAGAACTGACAGAACTCGAATCAAAGTTCTCTAGCTCTATACCTAGCCTCGGGTTGCCTCTTACCGGGTTGCAGGTAAAGGTTTAGGTCACTTTTATTGGGCCAACTAGGTTCTGATGGCCCAATAAAAGTCGGGATGTTATAATATATTTGGCCATGACCCGATCATGTGGATCCCTGCTGTGATGATTGCATTGTGGTAGAAACGTCTAAGGCAACACTGTTTATAAACCACACCACTACACTCATGGGTTTTATCAAATCACCGATAAGCGTTAATGTGCATTGTGTATAAAAGTATTAAAACTAAAAGAGGGTGAAAACGAGGGTGAAGTGTCACCCTTAACATTATGCACCCTGCGCAGAGTTTTTGGGGGTTCTGCTGCCCAGTCAGTGGATGGGGGTCAAGGGGGCAGCCTCCTTGTGGGGTCCGGGGGCAGTGTCCCAGAAAATTTTTGTTTAAAACACTCCGACTCGCCCCAATTCAAGTTCTTCGGGGCTTGAAATCGCCCAAATTTTAGCTCGTTGGGGCTTTAATTGCCTGGATTTCAGCTCGTCGGGGTTTGAAATTGCTCAGATTCGAGCACACTGGGCCTTGAAACCGCCTGGTTTTCATCTCTCCATGGCCTTGAAACCTCCTAGATTCAAGCTCAGTTTTATCTTGCCAAGACTTAAACATCTTTGTCATCTCGTAACTTGCGAGTATAACACAAGCTAGCAAGACAGATGCGAGTAGAATACATGCGAATAGAAAAATACGAGCAGTATATTTGCGAGCTAGTATCTGTGAGCAAAACATCTGTGAGTAGAATACCAGCAAGCAAAATATCTGCGACTAGGTGTCTGCGGGCGGAACGTCTACAGGTAGAATACCTGCGAGTTGATTGAGCTCTCCTGTCGAGTTGAATGAGGGCACGAAGTAGCTTGAGAGGAGTTCACTAAATTTTAGGTTGTCATAAAGAACTCGCCGACCAGGGTCTCCATGATGAACTCGCCAACTGAGGCCTCGATGAAGAAGAAATTGCCTATTTGAGCCCGCCTTAATGAGAATTCACCTAGGTCGGAACTCAACTACACTGGAGCTCGCCTTAGCTGGACCTCGCCTACACTGGCACTCGCCTTCGCTAGAACTCTCCCACATCGGGGCTCGCCTCGATTGAAAATCCCCCACACTGGAGCTCGCCTTAGCTGGGACCCGCCTTCTCTAGAGCTCGCCTCACATCTTTCTCATCACAACTCGCCGTGAGATATCGCACTAAAGTTTCTTTCTCCAATCATAGTTCATGTTCACTGCACCAAAATGTTGGAACCAAGAAAATTGATCCCTCTATTTGGACCAAGGGGTGACCAAATGTTACTAGCTTAGCGGTCGATCCACTCAAGACTCGGGGAGAAGAAGATAGCGAGCACAAATAATAACTCCGAACTGCCTACAAACAAGACTCGTACACTATAGCGTGGTCCTGCCACACACCCGAAATTCTATAGGAACTTCTCCTCCTAAAGCCATTGCTGAGTTCAATACAAGGAAGACGAACACTGAACTCACTCATCATAGGGGGTGAAGCTTCCTTCAACTTGTGCTTTGGAGTCCTATTCATAGGAAAATCCAAGGGGGAGGGGGTTTGGTCTGCCAACAGTCGCTCCCGCCTTAACCAGAATGTTATTCCTAGACCAAGAAGGGGTGTGTACTCTCCTAAAGGTCGACGAGTGCTCCCGACAAGTACCCCCAACGAGTACTCCCGACGAGTACTTCAAACGAGTACTCTCCTGCAACGTCTTCCCTAGTCATTTTTGATTTTGACGAATTACGAGTTATACACATATCAACATCAAAAGCACCTTACACAACAAAAGCAATAACACCCCCAGACTACCTCGACGTGCAAACCGAAAATATATAAGTGAAACATAACATGCAGTTAAACATGAACAACAGGAGGAGGTGCACTTTATGAAGCTTAGAGATTTTTGGCCAACGAGCTAGCTCCAACTTGCGATGTCTGTCCTGCAACTATCATAGAAGACATATTATAACGAGGGTCGGCTATGATCGACCACAAATGGTGTAACAACACCCATCCTCCCGGTTGTCCTAGCGGACTCTGAGGAACTAATCACTCTGCAAGTCAGCATTTCACATGCAAATGTAGTAAAATATAAATAACATAGAAACATGCAATTAAAGGTGTCACAAACATCATCCACATTTTTATATTGAACAAAAAAATGAAGGGGGGCTAATAATGCAGCATGTATGGAAATCTGAGTTTTACCCAAGATACCTTATATCATGTATGATTATAACACATCATCACACCTCATCGCATCACAACGAATCACACGAGTACTCTCATTTCCCCGGAGGCATACTAGCCCAAAGCCGAGAACTCCCGCCCCACACATGAATCACAACACTATCAAGTTTGTCCATCAGCTTCAACGTTCTCGCCAAATTCACCAAGCCAAGCATAATTGATACTAAGAACTCTCGTTTAGACCCCACCCGCACATGAATTACAACACCATCAGACTTATCCAAAAGCACGGACGTTATTGACAGTTTTCACACAAAAGGACTTGTCTTGCTGGGACACCTTTCACATGTGAATCACAACATCATGGGGCTAGCCAACCAATCACAAAGACAAAACCATGTCTTCCATACAAGCTGACACTGCAATCCATTAGGCATTCAACACACATTTTCCCACCTTAGACTACAGTCATTCTCACACGAATAATAAGGGAATCACACCGGTGTCTTCGCCGCAATCGATTTTCTAACAAAATCCCTAAATTACACGTCAAACAATATCATCGAATCAGATCATTGGTCGCGATTTTAGCTCACCCACAATGTTTAATCCACTAACGAAGCAGATTTTTAATGCAAAATATGTCGGGGACAGACTCAATTGACCCGGTGGTTTTTCTCGAACCAAGGCGACCCAAACTGTCTCTCGCTTGAGAGATCCAATGCCAAAAATGCATAAAAAGAAAGACATATTAAAGGGATGACATGCACACATCCTAAGACCGGGAGGAAAGATGTCATTACCTTATGAAATCTTTTCACTGTCATGGAGATCTTGAAAAATACAAATGAAAATGTGCGCCTTCAAGCCTTCTTCACGATGCCGATCTCGGATTGATGAACGGAGCTCCGAAGCTCCAACAATAGCGGATCTAGGTCGTCTTCCCCCTCCGAACACTCTTGCTCACCCTAGCCGTCAGGTGCCAAATTACTTCTGAATAAGAGGGGAGAACTCGCAAGAACTCACCTATACTAGTGAGTTGCGAGAAGTCACCCTCTTATGGTCTTTGGATGTTTGCCCATTCTTGCGAGTTGTATTGGGTTCTCGTCCTTTGAGCAATACCTGTCAGTGTTCTTTTCCTTTAGGATGTTGAGTGCTCACCCAGCGAGGTCTGCGAATAGCCACCTCCTCATGCATTTTCGGCCTCTACGAATCACGAGTTATACACTCAAAAAAAGGAACCATGAGACCGGATCTGTGCCGACCAAATACACTAGTTGCAGACGATTACATAAGTTAGAGTTATCAGGAGGGTGACACACTGCCACTCCTTTTACAAGTATCCTGATGAAAGAGTAAAGTCTACGACAACACTCACGATAGTGGTCTCTGTATCATTCTATATAGCAGTCTTCGTTGTAACAAACTCTATTACAAGCAGTCTCCGTTATAACCGGCTCCGCTGTCTCCACTGCAACATACTTTACTGTAAGCAGTCTCCGTTGCAAGTTGAGGGAATGCTGAGCTGGGATGCCAACAGGGAACCAATTCTCTGTAAAAAAACTTAAAAGAGTTTTTTCTTCTCCTCTTGTTCCGCTGTCCTTAAAAACGAAGACTTGAGCACTATTTTATAGTTTTATGGGGAGCGCACTATTAATTGTGCCCTTCTAGATTCTGAATGACGACCGAGATTGCATGGTTTCGAACACCCAGATCCAATTTTCGTAAAATGACGTTCGTGCCTCTCGGGTGGCTCGAGCAATTCGTGCGGCCTAGGTAGG
Source organism: Platanthera guangdongensis (assembly GCA_039583875.1). Taxonomy (NCBI): domain Eukaryota; kingdom Viridiplantae; phylum Streptophyta; class Magnoliopsida; order Asparagales; family Orchidaceae; genus Platanthera; species Platanthera guangdongensis. Next base: position 159,641,357 of record CM077165.1, on the reverse strand, counting down.
TTCACCGACAAGGAAGGAGGCAACGACAACAATGACAACAACAACGACGACAGACGACGATGATGGGAGGCGAAGACGCTTCGCTGGCACGGGCGCGCAAGGAGAGCGCGCACTGCGTGCTGGCGCCCTCGCTTTGCGGTGATTCGCGCGTAGGCACGACTTGTGTGTCTATTTTGTGAGTGCTTGTCCGACATGCACAAAGCCTTTACGAGGGTGCTCACCGAACGTTCCGATGTCTGTTTGAAAAACAAAACAAACTCAAAATTTTACGAGAGAGTTTCCCGGACTCATCTTGGCGAGCCGATGGAGATCCTTGCATAAAACCTCTAAGTAGACCGAACTATTTTTGAGGACCACGTCAATATCATACACATTTCGTCTACTTCCAAGTGCTCCAATTCTAGGGATCCGGGGACAGTAAAGTGCAGCAACTGTACTTTACCGTGCAGTGCACCGATCCAATGACTGCGAGCACATTTTAGCTCTCGCGGAGATGCGTGATGTCACGGAGATGCGTGCAGTGACTCCGAGATGTGTGTGTTAAGATGTACTCACATCTCCGCATACTCGCATCCGTTGGATCACGCTGCACGGTAAAGTACAGCGGCTCATATCCACTGAATAACTACACTTTAATAGTTAATCTCCCTGAACCCAATTCTAGACGGGGTCCTCTCCATTTCCTTCCAGCGGAAGCTGAAAAAACAAAAGGTATGCCTTCAAACACTATTTTCCAAATCTCAAAACAAAACCCACTTTTGCGAACCTACACGCGCGGGCCAGCTGAACAAAACCGAGCCCCTTTCGCTCCCCGACGCCGCCGCTCTCCGTTCCCTCAAACCTTCCTCTTCGTCGCCGGTAACCGTCCCCAGCTGCTGGAATCGCTCCGTCGCACACCGTCTTCCATTGGAGCCCGGACATCGGATCTGTGACATCAGTACGGGGGGAGAGGAAGGCTAACCATGACGGCGTGCAGGCTACTGGCTTTGGTCAAGATGGTAACCTCATGGCCCTCACATACGAATTTCACTGTGAATTTAAGTCCATATCAAATTGTGCGGCCATGGGCTAGATATCTTTGGCTTAGTACTAACATTGGCGACGAAAGCTCTTTCAAGAATCCGGGGGAACGTTCCTTCATCATGTTGCTAGTGGCAATGTATCTCCGCTGAGGATTCCCCAAGGAGTTTTGCCTTTTTGATTCATTGGTAAACCGCCAGTTTCTTCGTGAACTTCCTGCCGTGTCTCTGAGAAGCGTAGGGGGTCATTATTTCATTTCTGCCAATTGAATGGCTCTCTTCTATGTGGGAGATTTATTGATATGGAAACCTTCAATCACCATTTGGTCAATGGCTGAAACTGGAATGAATAAAGAGAGTGAGCCTGGAAAATGTTATTCAAATATGCTCTTAGGAGAAGGGGGGATTTTCTGTTTTCTGATGAACTTTACCCTCAATATGCCATTGTTTATGGATTCTATTGCGGTTTGCATTCAACAAAATGACATGCATGTAAAATTTTATGGTGTGATTTATCACTGGTGGCATATGTTGTGTTTAGCTGACTGCATTTAATAATCCTAAAAATACAAATAAAATAAACAAAAGAAAAACTAGATGCCGCTGAAGAATGCAATGCCATGATCATGGACCAGTTCATACTGGTAATAAATATCGCATCTTCGACTTGTTTTTCTGTGTCAAATCTTCTCCACTGACAGTAGTAAAACATGGAAAAAATTCCTCTTAACAGCATACCACCATTCTCCTTCGTTCTCGACAAATCTGATCACGTTCTCGACAAATCTGATCACGTTCTCGACAAATCTGATCACGTTCTCGACAAATCTGATCACGTTCTTGACAAATCTGATCACGTTCTTGACGAATCTGATCATGTTATTTTTTCTTTATTTTGTTATGATTTAATCCGTCTATTTCTGGCGCCCAGCGTGGACATCAGATGAAATATACAATATATAGGTAAGATTGTGAAGGATTTGGCTTGTCGACGGTTAGGGTTTGGAGAGATTTTTGCCTTCTCGTTGCTGGAGGTGCAAACTCCAAAATGGTGAGTTGTTTGCATGGTTTTCATAAGCAATGCATTTTCTTCTTGACTGTCAGTGTCGGTAATCACACTATATTTCATTATTGTCTCTTGCATTTCTCATGGTTTGGTGAATGTTGGAATGAAGTCATCGGATATACGCAAATGGTTCATGAAGCAACACGAGGAAGGAAGCAGGGGATCCCAGAATCCTTCTGCACCATCGCAAAAATCTTCTCAGAATATATCAGAAAAGATGGTAATTATTTCACTTTTCCCTTCATTTTGTCCTATCAGCTGCATACTGAATTTGGTTTGGTCACTAAATTGGTTAAAATTTGTTGGTACATGGTTTTCTTTATGTCTTGTAAACTTGTTTCTACCCCCACTGAATCTGTTTAAGCATCTCAACGTTCAGAAAGTACATTTTTCAATATTTTTCTATTGGGCTATTAGTGGACATTTCCACTGTGATCGATTGTTTAATTATTCTTAGAACTTAACATTAGATAATATAGATCATATGTACGATCTTACGACGTCTGTTACTTTTTATCACATATAAGCATCATTCGAGGAATGTGCAATATAGCTGCTGCCTCCAATATCTCATTTACACTCTGGAGTGTCAAACACTATATGGTATATTTTGGATTTCAGGTCATTATTTTTTGAATCTTAAAATGTAAAAAATTGGATGAATGTTGAGATTAATGTTTATTTTTTTTTCCTGCTTGATGGTTATGCATTTTTTGTCCCATCTCATATCATTATATGTTGGAATGACTAGTGGTGGTGGTTATTCATTTGGCGGCCTCATTATGTAGGCTACTATATCACATATGTATTCTACTATTCTATATCTATCTTCGACTTCCACTGTCTCGTGGAATTCCTCTGAAGCTCCTTTAATATATTCCCCCTCAATCCCTCTAATCTAATCATATAGGATCCATGCACGCAAAATGTTATGTTGTTTGTTCTCTTATATTCTCTTTCCAGTTAATCACAATGAAAATTATGTTATATTCATCACCATCTTAAGTGCTTCTAGGTCTGATGATGAGAGAATGAGAGTGCTCCCGTGAGTGATCATAACATATATATGGCGATCCCTATCGAGTAGGGTTCTTTGTGGTATTCCACCGAACATGTTAGTAGAGTATGCTTGATTCAAGAAGTGATTGGATTCTTCTCCCACTTCTCCTCATTTCCTTTGATCTACTACTGCCCAGTCGATCATCTCCTGTTGTCTCGCCGAGCTTCTCTCACTATCTCGTCGTGCGCCTCCCATTGATCGAATGACTCTCGTCTTCCTGTCTTATAGTGCTTGATCATTGATCTTCCTTCAATTTAGAGCTTCTCTATCTTCTAGATGCAACTAAGGGCCTGTTTGGCGGAGCGGCACAGCAGCGACATGCAGTCGATTTCTGTGCCGCTCCGCCAAACAGAAAGGGCATTGGCGGTGGCAAGGCTGCCATCGCCAATTTACCTGCCGCGGGTGGGGACACACGGCAGGCAGCGCTGCAACCCTTTTTCAGGGCTGCACCGCTGTTATAAATATTTTTTTTTAAAAAATAATATATTAATAATTTATATTATATTTATAATATTGATAATAATTTATAGTATAAAGATATAATGATAATAATTTATATTATATAAATTTATATTAATAACATAATTAATTAGTATTAAATAAATTATATTTGCATTTAAATTTTTTGTTAATTAATTAAAATGCTAATATAATTGTTGCGGTCCGTTCGGGGCCTTCGACAGATCGGGCTATTTGGCCGCCTTAGCCCGCGAGCGTCCGAGCGTGCAAACAGATAAGGGTCTCCCAATGGCACGTTCCACGTGCGTTTTCTCTCTCCGCACCCTCCAGGCGTGTCTCCCGATAATTAATTAAAACGGTAATATATTAATTTTTAAAATTTAGATTAACATATTATTAATGTATTAACATTTTAATGTTTAATAATTTTTATTGCGGGTATTTCGAGATGCTCGTGAATCGGTCACAAATCTGTATCGCAAATAGTTATGTTGAACAAATTGTTAATTCTAAATTGAACATCATAAATTATGCGAACTTTTTAATTTTCATTATTGTTTAGTTCTGCACCACTGTTTCACACAACATTGCAAATACAATTTTCCAAACAGTTTCATAAATTTTTCCACCACTGCAAAACAGCTGATTCCTGCACCACTGTTTCTCACCACTGCTTCCTGCACATCCACAGCTTAGCCAAACAGGCCCTAATATAGACAAAATTGGAAAATTCTTTTAATTAAATTAAGAACCTCAACTATTATTTTATCCGTGCTAAATTCCCGAGAGAGAGAGAACCTCAATAAAAAATGAAAATTTAAACTATTTAACTAGTCATTTTACGAGAGTGAAAAAAGATTTAACACGCCGTAAGAGATTCACATTTGATTAGCTATAAGGGAACAAGTGAATGAGAGAAATGACGATAACAAAAGATGAATGAATGAATGATACACAAGCAATTTCAGATTTGATCACATAAAATTAATTGCATGAATTTAACGCTAAACGATCGTGATTTAGATTGTTATTTGCAATGATTTCCCGAGATTGAAAGGATTAATTTGGGGATGTAGTTTCGGGCAACAAAAGAAGAAACAATGGAGGGGTTGAAGGTTTGGAGTGATGAGGTGAACACAGTGAGGAGGAGGAGGCTCGGGAAGGGTTGTGTGTCATGGAGGCTTTGGTAACAGGTGAGAACGACTGGAAAGGAAACACGGGAAGGTTTGGTCTAGGTCGCTTTGCAGGGCTTGGAGAGGAGAGGAGCCGAACCGGCTGGAGTTGCGTGTTCAACGGCACAATACGACACAATCATCAAGGAGGATCTGGAATCAGTCACCGGAGGCCGGCCGGCCCTTAGGAAGGAGCGACTGGTTCTGGCTATGCTTCTACGACGACATGGAGGAGTGATGGGGTCTTGAGAGTTTCCTGCGGTAGGTAGGAGTGGCTTGATCAGGCGATTTCCAAAGGGGACATAAGACGGGGTCTGCTGGAGAGGAACCAAATGAGACAGTAAAAGTCTCATTCAATTCGTTTTTTCTAGGATCTCGTTTTAGGAAAGGGTCAGTTGTTTATAAAAAAGATTTAGGTTATTTTTTAGTAAGGGTTTTGATGGATAATTCTCCCCCTCTTCATATCTTCCCCTAGTAGCCGAGCGAAAAGATTGAGAGTTACTCTTTAGAAAAGAGAAACCGTCGGTCCTCCTTCTGTGCGACGCCAAAGGCCCCCGCATGGTGCGATGCCGCTGGTTCCTCTTCGGGGGGGTGCGACGCCCTCTGCCCCCCCCACCCTCCGTCCCTCCAGCCGCCGATGAGTCTTCTAGTTGTTTGATTTGAGAACCTCTACAACCCGTCTTCAGCGCCTCCAACAACCGTTGTCCGCCATTTATGCCCACCGCTACCTCTCCTTCATCACCTGAAACCGCCACTTAGCCCCTCAAATTCATCCTGCTGGTCCCCTGCTCAAACCGCCACCCAACTAGGACTACTTCTGCCCTTTCGTGCTACAGCCGTGTGTTGCACTCCCTCCAGGACCCACAATTCTCTCCAAACAGCATCCAACCCTCTTCCAGCCTCCACCAGCTCAATAACCACCCCACAACCCTCTAATTTCCTTCCCAGCACCTTGCCTACCCTCCGTAGCCCCTCCCCCACTGAAATCTACACCCAAACACCCCCTACTAGCCCCGACCAGCAGCTATCACCTCCTAAGTCCTTTCCAGCCCCTCTAAACAGCCTCCAATCTTCTTTAATAGTTTTAAATTAGCCTCAAATTGCAGCACCTACGCTTCCGGACAGTCAACACCAGGTCTTCCCCACCATCATCAACATTAATTACTTGGTGAGATTTTATACTTCCATTTTCATTTCTTTGCATTGTACGGTTCCTTGTATTACTAGCAATGTATCACTTAAATTAATTTGATTACGTTTCTTTTCATAGCATGTATTTTGTAAATTGTCACGTGCTTTGAATTCTAATGCACTATTGATTAATTTGCAATCGTCCCTTATTTAATTTGAATGTTCATGCTTACATGTGATTAAATACACGAGTTTCAAAATTAATGTTGTTTAATTAATTGAATGTCAGAAATAGTTGCATTATTTGATCATTCACACTTGCATTAGGTTTAAGAATTGCGTGCTTGCATTTCTCTTGCATTTTAGGGTTGTTATTGGTTCTATTACATTTGCTTGTGATTGTTTGCTTGACATTTAGGGTTAGAGCATCGTAAGCCTACCACCTATTGAGCATAGATTCGTCCCGCGTCAGGTTTTATTAGAGTAAAAGGGGGCATATGGAAAATCAAATAGGCATTTAAGATTTTGTACAACTCCCAAATGAATTAATTCCAAACTGAAATTTTATTAGTATTGTTTTTTTGGAATTAATTCAGATCATAAATATTCATTTTTTTTGTAAATTCATGCTATTAAAAAATCATTACCCTGCTCGCATGTCATTCCCTTCTGCGTACCCAACCTATTTATTTAAGGTCTTGTTGACCGGTCGACCCAACAAGTTGGAACTGAAATGCGACACAATAAAATTGACGCAACATAAAATAACAGAGATGCGACGCAATGAAAATGTGTAAAAATAACAATAACGACGACATAGTAACAAAAGTAGAAATGTGTAACAACATGACAGTGATTCAACCAGATGCGTCGTCGGATGCATCGACAAGGATTGCCTAGCCCGAGGATCAATCTATGCTGGAATCTATTTCTCGATTGTTGATCTTCCTTCCCTGAATGTTGTTGCTTAATCTTTAGTCTGCACTACCACGGAAGGACCGTCCTACATGACTCGTGTAACAAAATAACGAGTCAACCATCGTGGATGTATCAACAAGGATTGCCCAGCCTGATGTTCATCTATGCTGTAATCTATTTCCCGATCGTTGATCTTCTTTCCCTGAACGTTGTTGCTTAATATTTAGTTTGCACTACCACAAAAAGACCGTCCTACATATCTTGAGATTACTATAACAAGGGATACATCATTAACCAAGGTGAATGCCAGTTTAAACTTGTCAAAGAAAAAATGTAAAGACCCAAATTAAGAGCCAAATTCAGGTCTTCTTGTAATCTTGTTTTGTCCCACATCCTAGGATTGTGAATTCTCTCCTCTTTCCCTCCTTATATAAATGTACAATTACATGCTTTCATGGATGAGACATTTGAGAAATAAATTAAATCATCTTTACTTTCTCTCTTCTGAGTATTTCTACATGGCATCAAAGCGATCGATCCTAAAATTTTTTAGGTCGTGCTCTCTCTTGTGTTCTATCTCTGGGCGGTTAGAAGTTTTCTAACCACAGGTCTCTTGTGCAGCCTGCTCTCATCTTCAGTCTCCCTTCTTTTCCCTCAATCACTCTGTTTTTATAGATTTTTTTTCCTCTGACCGCGACCTTCTTTGCTTGCCACACATCCTGCGGTCTCAGCTCCTCCTGACCGTGGCCTTCTTTGCTTACCGCTTCTTCTCTGCTTGTCGTGCGTCGTGTCTGCATCTTGCTGCAACCAGTGTTCGCTCGTCACAACTCCTCCTGACCGCTATTGTGCTAGTTGCCAATCCCGACCGCATGACCTCTTCTTCTTGCCGCTTATGCTTGCCGCATATTCTCTCTTCCAAGTCGCAGCTGATCTTCTAACCACGCACGCTGCTCGTTGGTCCGCCGCTGCCTGATTCCCAGCTCCCCGTTTATCACTGTGGTTCGTCTTGCTTGCCGCTGCAGCATGTCCGCCGACCTTGATCCTCTTGCCACTTGTGTGTGTCGCCAGTCCGTCGACGTCTCCACTCCCCTTTCTGCGCTCATTACTTGCTGCTGGCCTTGCTCTCCCAGTCGCGCGAGTTGCTTGCTATTTTTCTGCTCTCAGTCGCACGAGCTGCTTGCTGTCAGTCTTTTCCTTGCCGCCGGTGGATTGATCACCAGGCCGCCTTTCTCTTCCCGCTAAGTGCTCTATTCGTAGAAGTCTGTCCGTGTCCATGCTGGTGGCTGCTGCTTGCATAACCACATTTTTTTGCTTTGCCTAGCCACATCTTGGCTTTGTTGCATCTACAGCTTGCCTAGCTGCATCCTCATTTTCCCGCAACTCCCCTTACCTCTACTATTGCCCCATGGATTCGACGACTGCTTCCCCTCTTCCCGTCCGTGCTGCTGCTCCTCTCCCTGAAGTTCGAGATGAGCTTCAGATCACTACCATCTCTCTCAGTGAGAAGTAAAACTTTGTTGAGTGGTTGCATTCTGTTTGTTGTGTTCTGCAGACCAAAGGTCTTCTTCACCATCTAACAAAGGCCACTCCTACTGCACCTACCTAGGAATGACTCCGTGATGACGGCCGTGTCCAATCATGGATTCTCAATTATATGGATACTGAGTCATATCAGATGACCATGTATCATGAGACGTCCAAAGCTATTTGGGAGAAACTTCACTCCCTCTATTCTGGCAAGGACAACCTCCAACACCGGTTTGACATCATCACCAATCTTCAAACACTTGACCCCGGAGCATCATGTGGCTTAACCTCTTTTGTTGCAAGAGCCAAGACTCTTTGTTGAGGCATGGATACAACTTCCGCCTCCCACAACAAGTCTTGTTGCGCAGTGGGCACGAAAAGAAACAGTCGGGATTGCCATGATGATGGTCCCCCATCTTCACAGTGTTCGGTCTCAAATTCTCTCTTCTTCTACAACTCCCTCTCTGTCAGATGTTTGCTTTATATTTTCGAAGGTTACTCCGCTACCTGATGGTCCTGGAAATCTATCTCTGGCTCTCCTCAACAGCCTTTCACAGCTCCTCCCGCTTCTTCGGCTCGTGGAGGTTGCACCACTTCTCGGGGACGGGACGTATTGGAAGACCCTGTCTTAAATGTTCTTATTGCGGTCGGGCTGGTCACCCTGAGGCCACCTGCTATAACAAGCATGGTCTGTCTACACATCTCACTGCTTCAATTGCAGCCGATCCTCACACCTTCACTCGTAACGACATCAATGCTTTGCTCACCCAGCTCTATCATCTCCAAGGAGTGATCAATCACTCATCTGGTTCCGTTGCGTCGATCTCCAATGAAGGTATATCCCGTCTCTCTCATAACTCTCACTGGATTGTGGATTTGGGTGCCACACACCATATTACTCTGCAGAAACCGCCTCAGTACTTGTAATCTGCATATTCCAAGTTCATCACTGTGGCCAATGGTGACGCCACCTCGGTTTCTAGTACCGCTGATCTGCCTCTCACTCCAACCCTCTCTCTATTCTCAGTCTTTCATGTTCCGGGATCGCCTTTTAACTTGCTTTTTTTTAATCGTCTTACTTAGGAACTTGATTGCTGTGTAACCTTCTCACCTTCCTCCTTTGTTGTGCAAGATCGATAGATGCAAAAAATCATTGGTAAGGGCCATCTAATGGACTCTATCTCTTGAATGTTCACCTACTGTTCTCTCCACGGTCACATCTGTTGATTGACATCGATGTCTTGGGCATGCTTCCCTCCAAATTCTCAAAAAAGCTCTTCCTGATATCTCCCTTCATGAGTTTACTTGTGAATCATGTATCTTTAACAAACAACATCGTGTCTTTTATCTCTAATTGTAGTCCGAGTAATGTTCCTTTTTCCTTGGTGCATTCAGATATTTGAGGACCATATAACACTACTATTATTTATGGTTATCGTTACTGTGCTACATTTAGTGATGATTACTCGCGCATGACCTGACTGTATTAATTCACGATCGTGCTGAAATCACCTCTACCTTTCGTGTCTTTATTACGAAGACTCGTGCCCAGTTTTCCACTACGCTAAAAGTTCTCTGCACAAATAATGCACATGAATATACGAGTCGTACTTTCTCAAATTTGTGTGTTGAGTTTGAGATCATTAATCAAACTTCATGCGCTTATACTCTCCAACAAAATAGTGTGGTGAAGTGGAAAAATCGTCACCTTGACGTCGCCCGATCGCTCATGTTTTAAACGCAGGTACCCACACTATACTGGAACTTCACGGTTTCTACTATCTGTCATCTCATAAATCGCATGCCCTCCTTCATTCTCATCTTTGCGACTCCGTTTAGTCTTCTTTTTCTTTACAAACCACCTTTTTCCATCACAACTCGTGTTTTTGGATGTACATGTTATGTCCATAATCTTGGTCTGTCCGCTGACAAGTTTGCTTCTCGAGCTACCAAATTTATGTTCGTTGGATACTCCCGCACTCAGGAAGGGTATGTGTGTCACTCTCCTAATGATCGCAAAACGGTTGTTTCGGCAGATGCAACCTTTCTTGAGGAACAACCGTTTCACTCCTCTCCTCCAGCTCCTCTTATACTGCCTCTTTTACCTCGTCCTACCGTATCTGTTACGTCTCACCTTCCACCACTTCTTCCAACACAAGTGCACCCCAGACCACCTCTTTGTGTGTACACTCGCCATCCTCCCAAATCTGATGCCCTACAACAGCTATTCTCTACCAGTGATATCTCACGGCCTGTCAATCCAACATCGACCTCTACGACTCATCCCTTGGCGAATTATGTATCCTTAAATCGCATCTCCCTATCTCTTCTCAAATTTGCGATCTCTCTATCCTACATTTCTACGTCTGACTCTTTACAGAAGGCTCTCCAACATTCGGGGTGCCGTGCGGCCATGGACGAGGAAATGACTGCCCTATGAGCTAACTATACTTGAGGATCTTGTCTCTCTTCCTCCAAGACAAACTTGTGTTGGATGCAAATGAGTTTTTGCAATCAAACATGCTTCGAACGGGTTTGCTGAACGGCTAAAGGCTCGCCTTGTGGCTCGAGGGTTCACTCAACAACAAGACCTTGACTATGACGAGGCTTTCTCACTAGTCGCCATGTTAAATACTGTTCAGGTCCTGATCTCCTTAGCTGTTCATCGACAGTTGCCCTTACATTAGTTGGATATCAAATATGCATTTCTCAACGACGATCTTTTAGAAACTGTCTACATGCATCAACCTCCCGGGTTTGAGACCACGGGGGAGTCTTGTGTTTGTCACATCAAGAAATCTATTTATGGTCTCAAACTGTCTTCTCACGCATGGTTTGACATGTTTAGTATGGTTGTCCGTGATGTTGGATTCACACAAAGCTCGTCTGACTTCTCTCTCTTTACTCGACATCAACCAACCGACACAATAATTTTCTTAGTTTATGTTGATGATATTATGATTACTGGTAATGACTTCACATGAATACAAATGACTAAACAACATTTAATATCGGTTTTTCAATCTAAATGTCTGTGAAATCTTCGGTACTTTCTTGTACTTGAAGTAGTGAGACGACCTGATGGCCTTGTCCTATCTCATCAAAAGTACTTTCTTGACTTTTTTCAGGATGCTGACTCTTTGGGATACAAACCTGCTGACACTCCTATGAATGTCAACCACAAGCTATGCGCTCATGACTGACTCCGACCTTCTACTTCCAAACCCAAAGTATTATCGACGTCTTGTATGAATGTTGATATATCTTACTGTTACAAGACCTGATATCTCTTTTGCTGTTGGAGTTGTCAGTTGATTTGTGCATGCTCCACAGATCTCTAATCTCCACCCGGTCGAGCGCATCCTCAGATATTTGAAGATTGCTCCTGGACAAGGACTTGCATATAAACCATCCCCATCTCTATCCCTGATTGCCTACTTTGATGCTGACTATGCTGGATCTCTTGATGATCGACGCTCCACAACTAGTTTTTGTACTTAAGAGGAAACCTTTACCTGGCGTAGCAAGAAGCAATTTGTTGTTGCTCATTCATCTGCTGAAGCCGAGTATCATGCAATGACTGCTGTTGTGTCTGATCTCACCTGACTAGAAAGTCTCTTTGGTGATTTGAGAGTTAAATTTTCTCCACCAACAACTCTATTTTGTGACAGTCAAGCTGCTATACACATTGCCATGAATCAAGTATTTCATGAGTAAACCAAATACATTGAAGTTGATTGTCACTTTATTCGGGAGAAGGTTCAATTAAAGAAGTTGGAATTAGAACATGTTCCTGCTTACCGGGCAAGTTGCTGACATTCTCACCAAGGCCTTACCACGACTGTTGTATCATCATTTTTTGTCCAAGTTTGGTGCTTACAATTTATATGCTCCAGCTTGCGGGGGAGTGTTAAAGAAAATATGTAAAGACCTAAATTAAGACCCAAATTCAGGCCTTCTTGTAATCTTGTTTTGTCCCACATCTTAGGATTGGGAATCCTCTCCTCTTTCTCTCCTTATATAAATGTACAAATACATGTATTCATGGATGCGATATTTGAGAAATAAATAAAATCATTTTTATTTTCTCTCCCTTCTGAGTATTTTTACAATACTTATCTCTCTGCAGTCCCCAATACATCCAGGGATGCTTTGAGTCTTTGTTCATCTACTGCCATCCAGAGCTTGTTATATTTAGTACCACCAGTATTCATCCAGGGATGCTTTGAGTCTTTCTTCATTTACTGCCATCCAGAGCTTGTTATATTTAGTACCACCAGTATTCATGGGTACCAAATCTTCTATCACATCTACTATCATAATGACAAGTTCGTCATTGATACAAAGCCCTTATAATTCCATCACCACATAGAAATTGAATGATACAAATTATACCACTTGTGTTGCTGTCGTTCATATTTAATTTATGGGTTGCTATCTAATATATTTATCCACACCATTCGGCCTAAGATTGAGTTGGTTAAAACTCTGATTTTGGAGGATTCCTCCATTCCTCAACTTGATGAAGTTTATTCCCGCGCGACTTACACATCTTCGATGATTACTATCCCTAGATTGGATACTACTAGAGATTTAGTTGTTGATTGCTTTGCTTTAGCGATTCTTACATGTGATCATGATTGTGGAGGTGGACCTGGACATGAGAATGGATGTGGATGTGGATGCACAAAATGCACCGATTATAACAAGATGGGACATGATAGAGATGTCTGGTCCACATGACTTTCTCTTCCAACATCACAAATATGTCATTCATTTCTTATTGCATAGATAACTCCTTCAGGGGTCATGCATACATGTGTTAGCAAATTACTTTTGATTCCTTCAGTGCCGTGCATTTCAGTCTTTGGCCCACGTGAAGGTTCATAGAGCTTGTCCAGTGCATCTGTCTCCATTTTCCTCACTCATTTATCATTTTTCTTTATCTGTGTTGGAGTTTATGATTTCTTTATTGTATATCTATTTTATTTCCCACTCCTATATAATAAGGAGTGTGCTCTAAATGAATTTAATTTTGAGGTTTTGTGATTTCTAATACGGTATCAGAGCCAACCTAATCCTGCTCTCGTCCGCTCGCCCACTCGCTCGCCCGCATCCCATTCGCTCACTCACCGTTGGCTGATGTTCTTACTAATGGTTGAGTCAGAGAACCTCTGGGGACATTATGGGCGAGCTGGGTTTGGCAAACTTTACAAGCCTAACTTGAGGGAGAATGTTGGAGCTTATGATTTGTTTATTGTTTTTCTATTATATTTCCCACTCCTATATAATAAGGATTGTGCTCTAAATGAATTTAATTTTGAGGTTTTCTGATTTTCAACAATCTGGATTTTTGATTCTGGTCTTTCAGATCATATGTATGATACATTGATAATACAACTCTTTTTAACTAGATGCAAACATCTCATGTTATTATAAACGTCACTCCCGTCAATGGTTCTATCTCTTCTGCTCAAGACATTGTCGGTGTAACGTCATCTTTAATATCCCATAATTATGTTATGTTTTCCCATATTTTGATTCTAAATTGATTTTGATTGACAAGCTTATTCAATGCCATAACTACTCTGTAACCTTCTCTACTTTTGTTTATTACAAGATTCAGTAACCAAGTATGATTGATATAGGGAGGAGTCCAAAGTTGACTACTATTTTTTTGCAGCCATCACTTCGACGTTAAATAGACTCACGGCTCGCATCACATTCTGTTGGGATATCCATAACTATGAAGCTTGCAGAGAATGTGTTTCGTCTTTATTTTTATGTTAATAGGCTAGAGCGTGAGTCACATCAAGTAGGTAAAAAATCATTGCCTCATTTCCCTGCAGTGCCAATAAATGTGCTTCTCCATAGTTTCCTTTGGTTCATTTTGACACTGCTTTCATAGTCCGGTCAAATTTAATTTAGTTTCTACTATGTTATTTTTATGATGATTATTCTAGGATGACTCAATATATTTTCAATGAAAGAAGTGAGTTACTGGAGGTTTTAAAAAATTTAAGCGATAAAATAAAAATTCAATTTAATTATACAATTTTATTCAAAAATCTGTTAATGGCCGCAAATATTTTTCTTAAAACTTTCATACGTGTATTTCATCTAAGGATATGCTCCATGCCTCTTAGTTCCCATCCACTATAACAAAATGTCCACTATAACAAAATGGAATTGCAGGAAAAAAAAGACATTTAATTGAGGAAACTCAAAACGATTCTTCTTCATATGTATGTTTCTACTTCTTGTTGGGAGGGTACCATGTTAACATTCTTATATCTCATCGAATGCATGCCTTCATCCGTGTTAGGTCATTAAATCCTTTTCTCTAATCTCTTTCCTATGCATTCCTTATATCTTACTCCATGTTTTTGGGTTTACCTGCTTTGTCCATAATCTATCTCCCAGTCAAGATAAGCTATCACGTAAATTTATTGAGTGCAACTTTTAAGGATATTTTCATAGTTAAAAAAGGATATTGATGTTATTCTCCCACACTTTGACACACATTCATAATTGTGGACAACACTTTCTTTGAATGTATCTCCTTATTTGGTTTGTATTTCGACTAACTGTTGGAGACACTGTGAATGACTTATTAATTCCAAAGAGAACTTATCCCCTATATATATGGAGGCGGACACATGAATAAAATAGGAAATAATACAAAAATAAATGACAAATAATGCACATTGTAACACCCCCCCTCAAGTTGGGCGTGAGATGTTGATCATGCCCAACTTGACAACAGTTCTTCCAAAGGTACTTCCACTTAGACCTTTCGTGAGAATATCAACAAGTTGTCTATCTGAGGGAACAAAGAGAGTACACAGAAGTCCCTTTTCAATGCTCTCCTTGATGAAATGACGATCCACTTCAATATGCTTAGTACGATCATGCTGGACATGGTTGTGTGCAATGTTAATAGCAGTCTTGTTATCACAATACAACCGAATGGGCTCATCTCCAGAGAGTCTCAGGTCACTCAGCAACGACCGTAGCCAGAGACCTTCACAAACACCATAGGCCATAGCCCGAAACTCTGCTTCAGTGCTTGATCTTGCCACAACCTGTTGTTTTTTTTACTTCTCCAGGTAACAAGATTTCCACTAACCAGGGAACAATATCCTGATGTAAATTGCCTATCGTCGACAGACCCGATCCAATCAGCATCAGTGTAGATCTCAATGTATAGATCCGAATTAGAGGAAAACAAGATCCCTCTCCCAGGTGAGAACTTGAGATATCTGAGTATTCTGTTGGCAGTATCAACATGACGAGTCTTCACTCTTCAGAGCGTGCATAAATTGGCTGATAACACTCACAACATAAGATATATCTGGACGGTTATGAGCCAGGTAGATCAGTCTCCCTACACGCTTCTGAAATTCCAGTATGTTCTCAATCTCCTTTCCATCATCACGACTCATTCTGTGATTCGCTTCAATAGGAGTATCTACTGGTCGGCAATCACTCATCCCAGTCTTCTCAAGAGGGTCCAGAGTATACTTCCTCTGAGAGATAAAGATCCATCCTTGGACCTTGCCACTTAAATTCCCAAGAAATATTTGAGAGAACCCAGGTCCTTGACCTCAAACTCAGTGGCCAGTTTTTGTTTTAGGAGCGTGATTTCTTTCACATCATCGTCTGTGATAACAATGTTATCAACATAAACAATGAGAGTTGTAATTTTACCAGTCCTATATGAAAGTCTTGAATTCAAGGTCAACTAAATACCTAGAGTGGGGGTGAATAGGTTTTAGGCTTTCTTTTTAAATACTCTGACCTATATCTGATTTCTTGTGGGTTAGTGATTAATTGATTTGTGCTTTCAAGAACAATCACAGACAACACATATACTTTTATAGTGGTTCCCCAATCTTGGGTACATCCACTGTCCCTCTCCGTCTTTCTAACAGTGTGTTAGACAAGGCTCTTCACCAATTCCTCGGCTCCTTAAGAGCTTACAACACGATCCCGCAGGACCCCTCAGTCTTATCCAAGACCTACAACTCGGGCACTAAGCCCTACCACTCAGATCCCAACTGGATCCTACCCCGGCCTTTATAACACAGGCCTACACTCAGGCACAAGGCCTTACCACTCAGATTCTAACAAGAATCCTACCCTCAGATCCCAAAGTGGATCTTACTCTCAGATCTACAACAGATCTTACCTCGGCCTTAGACAAAATCAAGCATCAATAACGAAGACTCAGTTCGACGAACTCAGAACTCAGTTCGACGAACTTAAAATTCAGCTCGACGAAAAGTGAAAGCTCAGTTTGACGAACTCAGAACTCAGTTTGACGAACGCAGAGCTCAGCTCGACGAAAAGTGAAAGCTCAGTTCGACGAACTCAGAACTCAGTTCGACGAACGCAGAGCTCAGCTCGACGAAAAGTGAAAGCTCAGTTCGACGAACTCAGAGTTCAACTTGACGAAAAAGTGAAATCTCAGTTTGAAGAAATCTGAACTCAGTTCAACGAACTTTGAGCACAGCTCGACGAAAGGTGAAAGCTCAGTTCCACGAACTCAGAGTTCAGCTTGACGAAAAAGTGAAAGCTCAGTTTGACGAACTCTGAACTCAGTTTGACGAACTCTGAGCACAGCTCGACCAAAGTAAAAATAATCGACGCATTTGGACTTAGCCAAATTTCTGTGTCAAAAAGAACACAGTAGCTCTGACTGACTAGGATTCGGTCAACGCTATAGCCCCATGGCGTTGAGTGAGTAAGCATCACTCAACGCCTAACTAATTAGACAGATTTTCTGTCTCATGACGTTGAGAAAGTGAGCTACACTCAACACTTAACTACTTAGACATATTTTCTGTCTCATGACGTTGAGTGAGTTAGCTACACTCAACGCCTAACTACTTACACAAATTTTCTGTCTCATGGCGTTGAGTGAGTGAGCTACACTCAATGCTTGACTACTTAGACAAAATTCAACACAGAATTTCTGTGGCTTTGACCGACTGGGCTATGACGTTGAGTGAGTAAGCTACACTCAACGCCTGTGGGCTTAGCCACTTTTCTGCTAGCCAACATGTTTGGCTGACTATACTCCACGATTTTACTTACCTGACGTTGAGTGAATAGACTTCACTCAATGCCTGTGAATTTAGGCAAATCTTCTGCCCTTCCAACCACTTTTTTGAGTCCACCTGCCTAATCTTTGTCACAAGGACTATCCTGCACACATGAACTTACCCTCACATCAAATACAGTTATGTCTGTCTCATTGACCTGTTTGACATCATCAAATCAGGGCCATTGAGATCAATGAACCCAACAATCTCCCCCTATTTGAAGATGTCAAAACCATTGATCAATTCCTTAGTCAATGAGATACACATCACATAGACAATAATAAAAAAAACTTATTAAATTCAGGGAGATGAATTTTTACCTAGATGAAGTTTTACCCGCTCCCCCTGGATTGCTGTAGGATGTGTGTTACCATAGAGGTTCACCTCTCAGCTTGATCAATTTCTTCTCCCCATGACTTTCTCCCCCTGTTTTTCTGCCATGTTGAGGCTTGATCCTTTCTTGAGCTTGTCTCTTCCCCTTGGATACTACTTGAACTTGATCAATCTCTTCTCTCCCCCTTTTTGATTTCTTCAGATAGTCAGGTAGGTGCATCAGTTCTTTCTCTCTCCTTATGTTCTCCCCCTAGCTGATGTAGATGAGGCCAGTAGTGCAGCTGTCGGCTTGCTCTTTATACAAGGCTGACCTTAGTCCTGCAGTTGCTGGACTTGCTCCACCTCAATAGGAGCATCTGCTCTCATCATGTTCTTGATTTCCACTAGATCTGCATCACCTACAAGAAGAACAAGCCCGTACCAAAAAACAATACCTTAGGGAGTATCTGAAGCTATTCTAAGTTCAACATACCCAATTCAATCTTGAAGGTGTTGAACTTGAGTTCATATAGTGGCTTAGTGAAGATATCAACCACTTGTTTGTCAGTGGAGACAATCTCTAGGCTAATGTCTTCTTTCTCCACACACTCACTAATAAAATGATACTTAATTTCTATGTGCTTAGTCCTGCTGTGTGAGACAGGATTCCTAGCAATAAAAATGACCCGAGTAGAATCACAATAAAAAGGAGTTCTACTTATCTTAATGTTCTAATCTTCAAGCTGATGCTGAATCCACAGCAATTGAGCACAGCAGCTGCCTGCTGAAATGTACTCTGACTCTGCAGTTGAGATAACCACACGGGTCTGCTTCTTGCTGCTCCATGAAACCAGTCTTCCACTTAGGAATTGACATGTACCAGTTGGAGCGCCGCGGAGATGCCGGAGGTTGATGCGGACGTTGCTTGCCACTGCCTTAACCTGGACCCGGGAGCACGCCCCGTCCAGTAGAAGAAGAGGTCCACTGCGGACAAGCTGACCGAGCCCATCAGGGAGGAGGTGGCCAAACTTCTCAGACCAGCTTTGTATCCGAAATATAGTACCTCGACTGGGTCTCCAATGTTGTTATTGTTTAAAAAGGAGACGGCCGGTGACGTATGTGTGTTGATTTTTCTTTACTTAATAAATCATGCCCTAAAGACTGTTATCCCTTGCCTCGGATCAACGCGCTGGTTGACTCAGCCGTCGGTTTTCCTGTAATGAGTTTCTTAGATGCATTTTCAGGTTACCACCAGATCAAGATGCACCCCCCGGACATCAAGGATGTCTCGTTCATCACGGGGGATGAGTGCTACTGCTACTAAATGATGCCCTTTGGGCTGAAGAATGCATGAGCAACATACCAGAAGATGATGGACAGGGTCTTCCGGGAACAAAAGGGGAGGAACCTGGAGGTGTACGTAGACGATCTTATGATCAAGAGTCGGAACGTGGACTCTCACCTCCAGGACCTGGAGGAAACCTTTGCCACCCTGCGCAAATATAAGATGCGGCTGAATCCCCTGAAATGCATCTTCGGGGCCAGCAGAGGAAAGTTCTTGGGGCATCTCCTCACCCCCGTGGGGGTCGAGCCAAATCCTGATAAAGTCAAGGCCATCATGGAGCTGGGGTCACCGCGAAATGCAAAGAGGTGCAGGGGAAGCTGGCAGGATTGAGCAGTTTTCTCTCCCGGGCCGGGGAGAAGTGCTCCCCTTCTTCAAGACACTAGGGGGGCCAAAAATTCGAGTGGATCAAGGAGTGCGAGGAGACATTCCAAGCCCTGAATAGGCAGTTGACCCAGGCTCCGCTAATCCAAAGGCCGAAGGAGGGGGAGGACCTGTTCTTGTATCTCAGGGTCGGAGTAGAGGCCTTGAGCTCTGTCCTGGTTCGTGAAGAGGGAAAGAGGCAGCTCCCCATATACTATGTGAGTCGGGTTCTGAGGAAGGCCAAGCTTCGGTACCCCATCTAGGAAAAGCTGGCCTTCGCTCTAATCATCTCGACCCGGAGGCTTCGACCCTACTTCCAGGCACACTCCATTCAAGTGGTGACTGACCATCCCCTCCGCAACATCTTCGAGGGGGTGGAGCATTCGGGCAGACTAGCCAAATGGTCGGTAGAGCTAAGCGAGTTCGACATCTCCTTCGTCCCCCGCCTCTCGATCAAGGCCCAAGCGATGACCGACTTTTTGGCAGACTATGTGGTCGAGGTGGCAGAGGAGCAGCTCACTCATCCGGCTTCGTGGAAGGTTAAGGTGGGCGGCGCCTCAGAGAAACATTCCTTGGGGGTATGAGTAATCTTGGAAAGCCCCCAAGGGGCGAAGATTGAGCAAACAGTGGTGGTGCACTTCCCCATCAGTAACAACCAGGCCGAGTATGAGGCCGTAATAGCAGGGCTGCGCCTGACCAGGGAACTAGGGGTGCTAGACGTGGAGGTCCTCACTGACTCTATGGTGGTGGCTTCCCAAATCAACTGAGAATTCGAGGTGAGGGAATCCACCCTCCGACTGTACTTAGCAAAAGTGAAGGGGGTCATCGACACGTTTCAGTCCTTCTCCGTCCGACACGTGCCCAGAGAAGAAAACGAGCAAGTCGATCAGCTGCCGAAGCATGGCCCCCGGATGGGGGGTACCATCACTGATCTGTTCCGCCCTTCCATCGAAGAAGGGGAGCTGATAGAGGTGGGGCAACACCCCTCGTGGATGGATCCGTTCACAACCTTCCTTTCCACAGGAGAGTATCCGGAGGGGATGGACAAGAAAAAATTCAGATACAAGTCGGCATACTACCTCCTCCGAGACGGGCAACTGTATCGAAAGAGTCTCTCGGGGATGTTGACCCGTTGCGTGTCCTAGAGGGAAATATAGAGGATCTTGGAAGAAGTCCACTCCGGGGAGTGTGAGAGTCATTCCGGGAGTCGGACCCTGGAAGGGAGGATTGTCAGACATGGATACTTCTGGCCAACCCGGGGCCACGACGCTGCGGAACTCACAAAGAGGTGTCACAAGTGCCAGTTGTTTGCCCCCCTCCAACTGCAGCCGGCTCAGCACCTCAAGAGCATCATGACCCCCTGACC
The DNA here is from genome assembly GCA_039583875.1 of Platanthera guangdongensis. Taxonomy (NCBI): domain Eukaryota; kingdom Viridiplantae; phylum Streptophyta; class Magnoliopsida; order Asparagales; family Orchidaceae; genus Platanthera; species Platanthera guangdongensis. Next base: position 159,620,515 of record CM077165.1, on the reverse strand, counting down.
TTTTGCGATTTGGGGAATGGACTTGGTTGAGCCATTCCCCCAGGCCAGTGGGCAGAGGAGGTTCCTGTTGGTGATGATAGACTATTTCTCTAAGTGGTTGGAGGTGAAAGCGCTGGCCAAGGTGACCTCCCAAGTCATCAGAAATTTTGTCTGGGGGGAGATCATCTGCCGCCATGGGTTGCCGCAGGCCATCATCATGGACAACGAGCCTCAGTTCGCCAGCGCAGAATTCACTAGCTTCTGCAAGCAGCTCGGGATTGACGTCAGGTTTGCCTCGGTCCACCACCCCAGGAGCAATGAGCAGGTAGAGGCCGCGAACAAGATTATTGTAAACCTCATGAAAAAGAAGGTAGAAAACCTGAAAGGGAGCTGAGTGGAACAACTTCCCTCGGTCCTCTGGGCCCTGAGGACCACCCCCAACACGTCCACGGGGGAGATCCCTTTCAAGCTCTCCCATGGATGTGAGACAGTACTCCCCATAGAATTTGAAGTTCAAACGCCTCGGGTGGTCACAACAGGAGAAGGCAGGGAAGAATGGCAGGCCGAGAACGAGCAGCTGCGACTCTCCCTTGACATGGTGGAGGAGCCGCGCGACCTCTCCGCCATCCGACAGGAAGAAGTAAAGAGGAGAATGACTAAGTACTTTGACAAGCACGTCAGAGTCAAACAATTTGTGGAGGGGGACTTGGTCTTGAAAAAGGTGGATGCAGCGGGAAGATCGACAACTGTGGGGAAGCTCAACTCCAATTGGGAAGGTCCATACATTGTAAAGGAAACATTAAGATCAGGAGGGTATCACCTCCAAAATGTGGAGGGCGAGACCCCAAGTCTCACCTGGAGCTGTGATGACTTGAAATGTTTTTATCCTTGAAATATGTAAGTAATGACTTGTTCTTGATAAAACTTTTTGATCCTCCTGCAGTAATTCATATGAGAGGGTGAAGTGTTTATTTGATAGACCCCAAGCAGATCCCGCTGCCAGGCTCTCACTAGCTGACAGGGCTGGATGTCACTCGATAAAGTCTACCCGGTCCCCGAGTAGATCCCGCTGCCAGACTCTCACTTAACTGACAGGGCTGGATGTCACTCGATGGAGTCTTCCCGGACCCCGAGCAGATCCCGCTGCCAGGCTCTCACTTAGCTGACAGAGCTGGATGTCACTCGATGGAGTCTACCCGGACCCCAAGCAGATCCCGCTGCCAGACTCTCACTTAGCTGGCAGGGCTGGATGTCACTCGATGGAGTCTACCCGGACCCCGAGCAGATCCCGCTGCCAGGCTCTCACTTAGATGACAGGGCTGGATGTCACTCGATGGTGTCTACCCGGACCTCGAGCAGATCCCGCTGCCAGGCTCTCACTTAACTGGCAGGGCTGAATGTCACTCGATGGAGTCTATCCGGACCCCGAGCAGATCCCGCTGCCAGGCTCTCACTTAGCTGGCAGGGCTGGATGTCCCTCGATGGTGCCTACCCGGACCCCGAGCAGATCCCGCTGCCAGACTCTTACTTAACTGGCAGGGCTGGATGTCACTCGACGGTGTCTACCCGGACCCCGAGCAGATCCCGCTGCCAGGCTCTCACTTAGCTGGCAGGGCTGGATATCATTCGATGGTGTCTACCCGGACCCCGAGCATCTCCCGCTGCCAGGCTCTCACTTAGCTCGTAGGGCTGGATGTCACTCGATGGTGTCTACCCGGATCCCAAGCAGATCCCGCTGCCAGGCTCTCACCAAGCTGGCAGGGCTGGATGTCACTCGACGGTGTTTACCCGAACCCCGAGCAGATCCCGCTGCCAGACTCTCACCAAACTGGCAGGGCTGGATGTCACTCGGGGAAGTCCTATACTCTCCAGATCTTAAGAAATTTGGCCTTTCTAAAAAACAGAAAGAGAATCTTCACAGGCGAGTCGGGTCTCGCGAGCCCAGCTCGGCAGAAGGGTGACGAGCCGTCCTTGGCTCCCCGACAAGGAAGGAGGGCTCCGGCAGGGCACTTCACCCCCCTGCAGTTTTACTTGTGAAATTTTTGGCGATTTTTGGTTCCACGTTGGTGAAAAAAAGAGGCAGCTCGCGAGCGAGCTGGGGGTGGTGAGCCCAGTGTGGCGAGTAGTGCACCCCCGGATCGTCTAGGGTTGGCGAGCCCTCAAGACCTACTCTCGGGAACGAGTCCTAACATCCATCCTAATGACGAGAGCTATCCTCGCGAGGTCGCCCGAGGAGAAAAGCTCGCAAGCAAAAACGTCACAACAGGGAAACCCAGAAAAAGATATATAAAAAAAGAGGGAACAAAAAAGGTAAAGACAAAATCATCTTCAATTGTATAACGTTAATTACAATGGGGGGCTTGCCTAGGCGAGACTACAAAAAAGAAAGAGAAAAAGAAAAGATCAACTCTCGCCCCCCCGCCGGACTGGCGATCGTCGCCCCCTCCCGCGGGCAGGTCATCCTGGAAGCCCTTCCCGAAGATCAGGTCGAGGCTGTCCTTCTCGCTAGGAGGCGTCACCGGGAACAAGCTCCGCATGAGGTCCCGAGCCGTGATCTCCTCGCAGCCCTCCATCAGCACACCCGCATCCTTCATCATTTGGAGGGTGCATTCAGCGGCCTCGATTGAATTGACCCGCAGCCTCTCAGCGACGTCAGCCTCGCCGAAGATCCTCGGGCTCTTGTACGAGAAGGTAGGCTCGATGTCGCCCGGGGGAAAGAAGATCTGCGCTTGGCGGCGGACCTCGCGATGGAGGCCCTTGTTCTCCTCCTTCAGCGCCTCGTTCTCCGCCTCCACCCCGGCGAGGCGGGCACGCAGCTGGTTATTCTCTTCTTCCATCCCGGCAGCGCGAGCCCGCAACTCCCCAACTGCCTTGGCATACTGAAGAAGAGAAAGGAAGCATGTTAATAACAGGACAGAAAATTCTAAGTAAAAAGTGGAGGAAGCAGCTCGATGCTCACCAGTCCGCCGGCGGCTTGGGCGAGTAAGTTCTCGGCGATGCCGAGTTGCCTCGCCAGGTCGACGGCCTTGTCGTTGGCAACGTAGCGTGCCTGTTCGGCTTTCTGAAGATGGTTGCTAAGGTTGAAGCTGCGGCGGATCATCATGTGATGAAGCTCCATGGCCCGCATGTGGGCCTGCATGCCTTCATGGCCGAGCTGCCGCAGGGCCATGCCCTTGTAGGCCTCAACGTCCTCGCGGCCATAAAGGCCGAAGCCGAGTGCGTAGGCATGCCCGGTGGAGAGCTCGCGGTCGGCCCAATAAGGATGAAGGGTGGAGATGGAGACTTGGTGGGTTCGCTCGTCCCACTGAACCATGGGCTCGCCGACCGAGTCCTTCCACCTTCCCCCAAAGCCGAAGAGGGGATGGTCCTTTGGCGCGGCCGGCTCGCGGGCCGTCTTCTTCGCAGCAGGGGGAGCAGAGGACTCGCCACCCCTCTGCCCCTTGCTCGTGATCTCCTTCAGCGGGCTCTCCGGCGACCCGTCCGGGATGGTCTCAGGCGAGCTCTTGTATTTGGGGGTTTGTTGTTGTTGTTGATGTCTCGCCCGAGGAACCACCACTGCTTTCTTCATTTTCTTTGGCGGTTGTTGGCGACGGGGCGGGCTCGGTCCCGCAGACTCAGGTTGCCTCTTGCTGGATGAGGGCTTGGAGGAAGCCAACTCGTCTCGGCATGCCGCCGCCGCCGCCCTCTCGCGAGCAAGGGGGTCTGGATGTAACCCCGAGTCCGCGAATGGCGGGTTCGCTGGAATCAGTCGTTCTCCTGCATGAAAAGACTTCGAAAAATTCTATCAAGATTCGGCGGGCTGAGCAATAGGAAAAAGAAGAATACCTTCGCCGGGAAGAACGGGGCGGAGCGAGTCGAGGCCTCTTCGCAAGAAGGCGACCTCGAAATCCTTATGGAGGAAGAATTTGTGGAGCTCGGCGTCGTTGCCGGACACGGGGGGGGGGGGGGGGGTGCGGTAGACGTCCACGCCCTTTTGCTGGGGGGAGTAGGGGATGTTGCCGAGATCACCCTTGACGAAGGCGATCTTGGTCATCCAGTTATGATGTTTGTTCACGATATCGCGAACTTTGATGAGCGAACCCCCGAAGTAGGCGACGCCATCCGGGGTCGCCTTGTAGGAGAAGAGTTTCCTGAAGACGGTCAGGTTGAACTCTATTCGCTCCCGACGGAGGAAGCGCGCGAACGCCACCATCATGACGATGACATTCGAGTTGAGTTGCGCGGGCACCACACCATAATATTTCAAAATCTGGCGGACTTCTGGCCAGAGAGGTAGGCGCAACCCAACCTCAAAATGTGAGATGGGGAAGGCAAGCTCGTCAGAGTAGAAAGTGTTGATGGCCTCCTGCTCCCTGGGCCGGCGCGCCTCGAAGCCAGGGGGAACGTAGTCGGTGACGAATTCGGCGAGCTCCGCCTCGGTCGTGTTCCCCTCAAAGAAGCAATAATCGCTGAAATGTTGGGCGCATTTTGAGCGGCCGTCGGCATCTGGGTTTGTCTTACCCATGCTCGCGGGAGGGTTAGAGCGCGAATACGAAAAGAAAGAGAAAGCGAGAAGAGGGTATGAAGGCAGTAAAGGCGGTGGTACGGGGTTGGTAAGGGGGGCTATTTATAGAAAAAAGAAACCTGAGGCCGAACTGACCGATCAGTCCAGCCCGCCTATCCTAGCTCGCCGACTTTTATGACTTGTCCCATCACATGCCGAGCTGAGTATAATAAGCTTTATATTATTCAGATACCAAGCATTAAAATTTAAAAAATATCCAAAGTTATTACAGGCCCAAGAACGAATATTGTGAAGAAATCAGGTACAAAAAAAAGGAACAAGATGCGCGAGCTGAGGAGGTCGGTAGGCGAGTGCCGGTAGGCGAGTGCCGGTAGGCTCGACAATGGAGCCGTTTCTATCTACCCGGCCTCGCATCCCCCGCCCCCCAGATTGTCGCGATCGGAGGAGCTCGCGAATCCGCCCTGAGTTTCTCTGAGCTACCAGGAGGCCCTCGTCGATCTCATCCAAAAGCCGGGAGGGGGACATCGCCTCGCCGACCGGGTTGCCCCTCACCTCGTCCGCGAGCCGCACGTAGTCGCGCTGCAGCGCCTCGTTGACCTCCTGCACCTGGCGCAGGCCGCGCACCAGCTTCTTGAAGAGCTCGATCCCCCTCCTCGTCAGCTCCCCGTTCTTCACTTCAGAGCCCAGATAGGAGTCTAGCGAGCTCGGAGAGGGGAAGGGGGGAATAGCGGGTTTGTTGCAAAGACTCTTCAGCCTCAGACTGGCCAGGAAAAGCTGTGACGATTAACTAAGCATCAGTATGGAAGGCGGATATCCCGAAAAACCACAACAAAAACCAGAGGCCGGCTTACCTGACGAGCTCGGCGCTCCCAAGAAAGTGCGAGGAGTGACCAACCTCTGGTTCTTACCGCGGCCAGGGCAGCGTTTTCCTGGCGAGAGGAGGTTGAAGCCCGGAACAGGGATGGCTTCGACACCTCCCCCACGGTCCCGACAAGCCGCTGAGGAGAAGTGGCGCGAACCGGCGAGTTCGGCCTCTGCGAATCCAGCCCCAGGGTTCCGAAGGGAGGAGACGGGTCGCGCGGGCGATTCTCTGGAGTTTTAAGCTTCGAGTCGCCAAGGGTGTTCTTGGCTCGCGGCGCGGGATCTCCGACGTCATCCTGTTGGCTGTCCGGGTCGGTGCAAAGGTCAACAATATTTTTTCCCTTCTCAAGGGCAGGTAGATTGGTGGAGCCTGTCCCGTGCTCTAGGGTCGTCTTTAGATCATCAAATGTAGGCTCGACCGCCTGAGGAAATGGTTTCCCCCTCTTGGCGGGATTGGGCTCGGCCGAGCCGCTTTGCGGGACAACAAGCGGAACCACGGTCAGGCTGGTGATGCGAGCAGAAGTAGCCTCGCGAACTCGGGCGTGCCTCTCTTGGATCTCCTTGGGGATTGACATCTCGGCAGAGTTAGAGCGAGGGGAATGACAAAAGTCACCCCGGTATGCAGGCGCATATATATATCCGCAGGTGGACCCCACTCGAAGATTCCCTCTGTCTCCTGCCGCACTCGCCGAATACTTGGGGTTGGATGATTCTTTCCGAGCTTTGCCAACCTCAAAAAGAGCGGAGATTGTGTACAACCCGTATCCAGCAAGTGGGATCGCCAGGAACCAGACTGGCCGGCTCCCTTTTCCTGAGTCTCGGGCGAGCACCAAGGGGGCCAGAGCTCGGCAGCCTCCAGCTCGCCTAGGCGAGCCCGTCTAGTGGCACGCGAGTAGGGCCAGCCGGGCCCGCACTCGCCGGAGGGTGAGTAGAAGTGGCGAGTGTCGCCCAGTCCACTCAGTTCGTCGAACGGAGTTTGGCGTTCGACGAACGGAGCTCGGCGTTCGACGAACGGAGCTCGGCGTTCGACGTACTGAGCTCGGCGTTCGTCGAACGGAACCCGGTGTTCATCGTCCTCTGGACCTTTCGTTGAGTCCCAGACCGCTCACCGAGTCCTGACGGCCGAGCGAACTCGCAGCCTGCGAGCAGGGCAGCCCAGACCTGTACTCGCCGCCCTTGCCGAGCAGAGGTTGCTGAGGGCTACTCGCCCAGCGACCCATGATGTTTTTTTACCTTTTTGCCCCCGCTGGCCTGCCCATAGCATTTCAGAACAGCGGAGTTACGCTGTTGACATACCAACCTGGACTGCACATAGCTGTTTGGAACAACGGAAGTTGGCTATTTGCAGGTCGTTTTCAGAAATCTATAAATAGGATTCAAGGGATACCTCAGAAGGCATGCTCACTTGTTCCCTAATCTTCTAGCGCTTTTTGAGGTAGCCTCAACTCGCCCTTTGGCTAAGGAGGGGAAGCGCTCTAAGATCTTCCGGGTGTGTGGTGGGACCTCCACGCCGAGCCCTTGGGTCAGTTTTCCTTTGTCATTTGGCTTGCAGGAGAGAAGTAGGTGTATGATCACCCTTTCCCCGACGGTGAACTACACCAGAGACCGAGTCTTCGGTTTCAACATCTATGGTCTTATAATTCAGGTGAGCTAGCCTCTTGTGCTATTGGACACAGTGTGAGGTTTTCTCATCTGCAACCAGGTAAATGAGAGAGTCCTTACTCTCACAAACAAAATTTAGACAATAGACATTTCCTCTCCTAGTGCTTGTCAAGATGACCCCTTGGTCACTTGACCTCCTAATTTGACACTCATCCTTGAGGAAAGAAATGTCATAGCCAAGATCACATAGTTGATTTATGCTTATCAGGTTGTGTTGCAAACCTTTCACATAAGCTATTTGTGTGATAGTGATTATACCATTTGGTTACTCCATTTTCTGAACCACCAAACATGACTTTGTGTCCATTCTCTACTGGAGTGTATTCCTTCAGCATGCTCCTTGTTCCTGTCATGTGTTTGGAACAACCACTGCCCAAGTACCATATAAGGGTATGACAACTTGGACTCACCTGCAAGACAAAAATCATTTAACCTTAGGACCCAAATTCTTATTGGGTCCTAGGTGCATGTTAGGCTGAAAATGAAAATGCCTGCCTGCAGTTCTTCTGACAGGTAAGCTGACATTAACTCTATGGACATTATTATTATGCCAACAATCAATGACATAGTGACCCACTTTGCCACAACACCAACACTCATAGATGTTGTACCTTCTTTTAAGGGCTGGTTTAACAGCAGTGCTGTCAGCAGCTCTCAGTCCAGCAGGTTCAACAACAACCTTTTTCTTATGTCTTCCTGCCACAGCCTGATTTGGGATATGTCTGGCAGCAGAGGTACTTGGGGTATCTTGGACCCTACCAGCTGCTGCCTTCTTTTCAGAGAGCATGCTCCTGATGGCTTCAGATATGCCCAAGTCTGGTTTGCTAATAGACTTTCCTTTGGTCTGATTGTGGACTGACAGATTTTGAGAAGTAGCTGCAACCTTATTCTTGAGTGTTGGGGCTTGTACACCAAACACAAATGGTCCAGGATGAGCCATTTGGATCTCTTCATTGGCTGCCTTGTAGGCACTAACACCCTTGCCATTCCTACCACCATAGTGGTGAACAACTTTGTTCTCATTGGTGGATTCACCATACTCCCAGTGAACAAAGATTTTCTCTTGGTCATACCTGTTAGATGGTAGCAACACTTTCCTGAAAAGGAATAGGAGGCTTGGAGGCTTGTGGCTGCACTGGAGCTTTGCCCTTCCTTTTGGAATTGGCAGCTCTAGTGTTCCCTTTGAAGCCTAACCCTTCTTATCCTTTTGGGAGGAGAAAGAATCTATCAAAGGCAACACAGTATATGGCTTTGAAAACTTAGCCACTAGCTCCTCCTTTTGAAGTTTACCTTCAAGATTCCTGATGTGGTCATTTTTGAAGGCTATTGTTCCCATCTGAATAACAATGATGTTTTTCAGCTTCCTGATTTCTTTCAGCTTCAGGTCCAGCATGTTTGCTGACTTTGAAGCAGCAAGCTGTAGAGTGGCAATCTCCTGAGCCTGTTTTTTGGCTAGGAGCCTGCTTCTCTTCAGTGCCTGCAGGAGTTCACCATAATCATCAATCAATTGATTGATGTTTCCTGCAGATTCAGAGCCATCTTCGTCACTTGATGCAGATGTCTCTGACTCTGGACTTGTCTTATAATCTGACACAGAGGATAGAGTGTACTTTGCTTGGACCAAGCTGCTCCTGGCTGGATTCTTCATCAGTCAAAGCCATCAGGCCAAGGCAATGACTGACTTCGGGTCTGTTTGGCGGAGCGGCACAACAGCGACATGCAACCGATTTCTGAGCCGCTCCGCCAAACAAAAAGCCCACACAGGCGATGACAGCCTTGCCACCGCCAATTTACCTGCCGCGGGTGGGGACCCGCGACAGGCAGCGCTGCAGCCCTTTTTCAGGGCTGCAACGCTGTTTTTTTTAAAAAATAATATTTAATATTATATAATATTCAATATTATATTATATTAAATATAATATTATATAAAATATTAATTAAAAAATATTTTGTAATTAATAAAAAACAAAATATTTAATATATAAAAAATAATATATATATATATATATATATATATAAATTTATAATTTATATACATATATATTGATAATTATTTATATTATATAAAATTTATATTAATAATATAATTAATTAGTATTTAATACTGAACGTACTCAAAATTGTGCGAGAATGTGCCTGTTGGAATTGTAACGTCGAGCCGGACAAGATCAGGAAAAAAATCTATATCTCGTTCGAACATATTTTGGGGAATCCCATCAATATTAATATATTTACTTTTATAATTAAATAAAATTAATGTCGAGCAAATTGTTTATTTTTATATTTCGTAAATTCTCCGGGTTGTTACTTTTATAATTACATAATTAATTAAAACATGTAATTAATTAATATTTAATAAATTATATTAACATGTATTTTTTTATAATTAATTAAAACATTAATGTTTAACAATTAATTAATGTTTAAATGTTTAATGATATTTATTGCTTTTTATTTATACATTTTTTAAAAAAAAGAAAAAATAAAAAAATACGCGCGTCTTGAGTGAATCGAGTGCGCATACGTGCGTCTTGACGTCCGTTTGGAATTGTAGCATCGAGCCGGACAAGATCAGGAAAACAATCTATGACTCGTCCGAACATATTTTGGGGAAACTCATCAATATTAATATATTTACTTTTATAATTAAATAAAACTAATGTCGAGCAAATTGTTTATTTATTTTTAGATTTCGTAAATTCTCCGGGTTGTTTAATTATTACTATCACTTTTTAATTCTGCATAACTTTTTCACATAGCACTGCAAATACAGTTTTCCAAACAGTTTCATAAATTTTTCCACCACTGCAAAACAGCTGATTCCTGCACCACTCTTTCCCACCACTGCTTCCTGCACCGCCACAGCTTAGTCAAACAGGTCCTTCTTCTCCTTCAGTTCTGGCTGCATCATTAGCTTCTCCAATAATAGCAGCCAACATCTCTAAGAAGTCTGCCTCTACAGCTTCTTCAACACTAAGAAGTCTGACTCTGATGATGAAGAGTCAGTCCAGCTCTTTTGCTTCTTAACAATGAAGTATTTCTCCTTCTTGCCCTTTTTCTGTTGTTCATTCTTTTCACCAGCACCCTTCCTTTTGACAGGACAGTCAGCTATAACATGCCCTGACTTGCTGCAATAATAACAGACCATTTTAGAAGAAACATGTTTATTTGGTTTAGAGTCATACCTGTCCTCTTTAGAGGTTTTCTTCCTGCTCTTGCAGTAGTCTTCTTTGGGATAAGAAGAGGAGGAGGGCCTGCTTCTCCAGTGCTTCTTCTTCATGAATTTTTGGAATTGCCTAGAGAAGGCTGCAAAGTCTTCATCAGACATATGCAGTTTGATGTGCTGGTTTCTGAACTTTCTAAATTAGATTCAGCATCCCTCCTTGGTGGAGAAGGTGTTTTTCTCCTATTTCTCCTTGTGGCTTCAGCTTTGAAGGCCACTGACTTGTCCTTGACTGCAGACTTGCTGATTTTCTCCTCCTCCTTTCTGGCTCTCAGTTGCATTTCATAGGACAACAATTTTCCAAATAGAGTTGGTGGTGGTGTGTCTGCAAGTCTTGCCACTTCTCTAATGACACAGATTTTTGTGTCACAGTCTTTAGTTAGAGACCTGAGAAACTTGTCATTTAATTCATATGTGCTGAAGACTCTGACATATGTACTCAGCTCATTTACAATTCTGAAGAACTTTTCATAACATTCAGCTATGCCATCTGTCTTGTTCTGCTTGAAGCTTTCATACTCTTGATTGAGCATGGACTTCCTGTCATCCCTCACTTCTTCTGTCCCCTCCATGTAGACAACTAGTGTGTCCCACATCTCCTTAGATGTCTTGCAGTGAACTAGGTTTCGAAAGGTGGAGTCATCAATGACACTGACTATTATATTTTGTGCCCTCTTGTCCATTCCGACAAGGATGACTTCATCCTTAGTCATTTCAGAGTATGTCTTTGGAGTCTAGATATTAGCTTCCAGAGCTGAGACCTTCATAGGGATGAATAGTCCCTCTTTGACAGTAATGAAAATTCTAGGGTCAGTTGTCTGCATAAACAACCTAACCCTCTCCTTCCATATGCCAAACCCTTCATTCCTACAGATAGGAAGCTTCATGTCCCCTAGCTCTTTGTGGTTCACTCTTGAACCCATAAGAGCTGTCTTTCCTTGTTGAACTTGGAGATCTACTCAGACTGTTGAGTGTTTAATGAGTAACCTACTTCTGATACCACTTGAAAGTCTTGAATTCAAGGTCAACTAAATACCTAGAGGGGGGTGAATAGGTTTTAGGCCTTCTTTTTAAATACGCTGTCCTATATCTGATTTCCTGTGGGTTAATGATTAATTGATTTGTGCTTTCAAGAACAATCACGGACGACACATATACTTTTATAGTGGTTCCCCAATCTTAGGTACGTCCACTGTCCCTCTCCGCCTTTCTAACAGTGTGTTAGACAAGACTCTTCACCAATTCTCCGGCTCCTTAAGAGCTTACAACACGATCCCGCAGGACCCCTCAGTCTTATCCAAGACCTACAACTCGGGCACTAAGCCCTACCACTCAGATCCCAACTGGATCCTTCCTTGACCTTTATAACACAGGAATACACTCAGACACAAGACCTTACCACTCAGATTCTAACAAGAATCCTACCCTCAGATCCCAGAATGGATCTTACTCTCAGATCTACAACAGATCTTACCTCGGTCTTTATAGCACATGCCTACATTCAGATTCCCTAAAGAATCCTACCCTCAGATCCAAATTGGATCTTACAGAGAATGTCAAAGAAATGAAATACTCAGACACCAGAGAAAGTTCTCTGTGTCTGTCTCTCTGGACTGAGCAGATATCAGTCCTATCTTTTTCTTCACAGCAACAAGTTGAGATAGAAATCTTCAATTGAAGCTCGGATTGTTCTGGAAGCAACATGCAGAGAACTCTGCTTCTTCTTCTTCAGGAATCAATCCCGATCTTGCTGTCGCAGATGAGTATTGCGGCAACTAACTCTTTTCGCGTTCAGGTTCTCTGAACTGAACTCCTTCTGGCTCGACAAGAAAACGAGGAAGAAGACGTCGTCCAACCGCAAGATTGCGAATCCAGAGAACCCTAATTGCGTCTCTTCTCGATGTTTGATTGATTGATTAGTGAATGATTCATTGTTATTTCTCGATCTGATCCTGCTCCTTTTATAAACGCCGATTAACGTCACATTGAGCAGTGGGCCCCACCAGAATTGGTGGCTGTGATTCAGCCACCTGCTTTCCATTGACGGCTGATTCAACAGCTCTTTGCTTTGTGTGGGCCCCAACGAGTAATCTCTTTCCTAGTGCAGAAAATCATGACAGCTGGCCCCCCAGTGCCTCTAGCAGCATTCCCGCAACATTTGAACCTGCTTTGACTTGTTGACTTTGCTGACCTCACTATCTCTCTGGACTTAGACAAAATCAAGCATCAGTAGCGAAGACTCAGTTCAAAGAACTCAGAACTCAGTTCGACGAATTCAGAACTCAGCTCGACGAAAAGTGAAAGCTCAGTTTGACGAACTCAGTTCGACGAACGCAGAGCTCAGCTCGACGAAAAGTGAAAGCTCAGTTCGACGAACTCAGAACTCAGTTCGACGAACGCAGAGCTCAGCTCGACGAAAAGTGAAAGCTCAGTTCGACGAACTCAGAGTTCAACTTGACGAAAAAGTGAAAGCTCAGTTTGACGAACTCTGAGCACAACTCGACGAAAGGTGAAAGCTCAGTTCGACGAACTCAGAGTTCAGTTTGACGAAAAAATGAAAGCTCAGGTTGACGAACTCTGAACTCAGTTCGACGAACTCTGAGCACAACTCGACGAAAGTAAAAACAATCGACGCATTTGGACTTAGCCAAATTTCTGTGTCAAGAAGAACACAGTGCCTCTGACTGACTAGGATTCAGTCAACGCTATAGCCCCATGGCGTTGAGTGAGTAAGCATCACTCAATGCCTAACTACTTAGACAGATTTTCTGTCTCATGTCGTTGAGTGAGTGAGCTACACTAAACGCTTAACTACTTAGACAAGTTTTCTGTCTCATGACGTTGAGTGAGTAAGGATCACTCAACGCCTAACTACTTAGACAGATTTTCCGTCTCATGACGTTGAGTGAGTGAGCTACACTCTACGCTTAACTACTTAGACAGATTTTCTGTCTCATGGCGTTGAGTGAGTTAGCTACACTCAACGCCTAACTACTTAGACAGATTTTCTGTCTTATGGCGTTGAGTGAGTGAGCTACACTCAACGCTTAACTACTTAGACAAAATTCAACACAGAATTTCTGTGGCTTTGACTGACTGGGCTATGACGTTGAGTGAGTGAGCTACACTCAACGCCTGTGGATTTAGCCACTTTTCTGCTAGCCAAAATGTTTGACTGACTATACTCAACGATTTTACTTACCTAGCGTTGAGTGAATAGACTTCACTCAACGCCTGTGTACTTAGACAAATCTTCTGCCATTCCAGCCACTTCTTTGATTCCACCTGCCTAATCTTTGTCACAAGGACTATCCTGCACACATGAACTTACCCACACATCAAATACGGCTATGTCTATCTCATTGACCGGTTTGATAAATAAAATATGATCGACATTGCCCTGGTGATATCCAAAAGACAATATAACTTTGTGAAATCTCCCAAACCAAGCTCTTGGAGACTGTTTATGTCCATATATGACTTTCTTTAACTTGCAGATGTGTCCCACTAAATTCTTAGGAGTAAGGCCTGGTGGGAAAGACATATACTTCCTCATCCAGATTCCTATGGAGGAAGACGTTTTTTACATCAAGTTGCCAAAGGTCCCACTCTTTACAAGCAACACAGGATAAAAGGACTCTGATAGTGTTCATCTTTGCTACAGGAGCAAACGTTTCCTGATAGTCAATTCCAGGGGTTTGAGGGTACCCTCATGCCATCAATCTTTCTTTACACCTTTCAACCACACCCTGAGAATTTTGTTTGACACAGAACACCAATTTGCATCCAACCTCCCAGGGGAAGAGACACTAAATCCCATGTGTTATTTTTTCAAGCGCAACCATTTCCTCAAACATCGCTTCTTTCCACACGGGAATCTCTAGAGCATTCTGCCAGAATGTTGGTATGGATATGGATGTAAGAGAAGACACGCAAGTCTTATGAGAGGTGGATAATGAGTCATAAGAAACATAATTTGAAAGAGGGTGTTGAGTGCAGGACCATATACCTTTGCGGAGAGCAATTGGAAGCTCGGAAGGCCCTGAGTCCGGGTCCAATGATTGATCTGGTGGCAGGTCAAGTGTGTTGTTAGACCTCTTTCTCCGCTGAGTGTACACGTGCAAAGTAGGAGCAGTAGGAGGGATAGTAGTATGTACAAGAATATCACTCACTTCCGACTGTAGAAGCTCCCCCTGAAGTGAGGGATACAAAGGAGGAACAAGCAGAGGTACAAACGGTGAGGGGAAAGAAGACGAGTCACCCGGAGCAGGATAATAGACCTCAGTTTCACGAAACGTGACATCCATGGTAACAAAAACCCTTTTTGTAGGAGGATGAGAACATTTGTACCCCTTTGATTAGGAGAGTAACCAATAAACACACACCAGAGAGCTCGAGGATCAAGTTTGGTGGGAGGAGGGTGATGAATTTGAACAAAGCAGAGATAACCAAACACCTTAAGAGAGAACTGAGAGGACGAAACCCGTAGAGTCCCGAGGGGAGTGGCATTCCGAAGAATACGAGATGGTATGCGATTAATAAGATATGGGGCTGTAAGGACAACATCCATCCAGTAATATTTAAGAAGATACATAATCACCAAGAGATAACGAGCCACTTCCAAAAGGTGCCGATTCTTACGCTTTGCAACCCCATTTTGAGCAGGAGAATATGCACAAGTGGTTTGGTGTATAATGCCTTGATCAACCATATATTCAACGAAGCGTGAATTCAGATATTCACGACCATTATCGCTGCATAGGATCTGAATTTTAACATTCAACTGGGCAGAGATCATGTTATGAAACATTTTGAAGGTGAGAAATACATCACTTTTTTACCCCAGTAAATATAACCAAGTAGTGCGAGAAAAACAATTAATAAAGTGATAAACCAAGTACAACCAAAAATAGAGGATACAAAATAAAGTCCCCAAACATCAGAGTGAATCATAATAAAAGGAACTGAACTTGACAATGAAACATGATTAAATGTAGTACGATAATGTTTGTTAACATCACAAACATCACAAACAAAGGAAGTAAAAACAACAGCAGGCATAACAAGTAACAATAACTTCATAACAGGGATAAAAGAGTGTCCTAAGAGATATTGCCAAGAATATAGGTCGGATGTGCTGGAGTGAAGAGCCAGAGGAGGTGCCACTGGTCTGGAGTCGAGCACGTACAAATCATTGACCAGACTACCAAAGCAAATCACCATCCCCGTCTGCAGGTCCCGAAACACACAAGAGGAAGAATGAAAGGTTACTGAACAGTTCATGAAATTAGTCAAATGACTAATAGAGAGCAAATTACGTGTGAAATTTGGGATGCAAAACCGACGATAAAGTGAGAGAGGAACTGGAGATGGAGCCCTTCCCAACAATAAAGGGAAGGGAACCATCAACAATGCTCACCTTATCACGACCAGAGAGAGGAGTATAAGAGATAAAACTTAAGGCGGAGCCAGCCATATAGTTGGTGGCTCCGGAGTCAATGATCCAATGTGTTGAAGGGTGAGTAACAACAAAGTGAGCACCCAGAGTCCTAGTGTGGGCATACAAAGACAAGACAGAAGACTCCGTAGAAAGACCTTGCATCATGCGACGAAGGGCAAGGACTTCATCAGCCGAGAAAGCACCAAGGAGGACAGAAGGATCAACACCAGACAGAGCAGGAGAAGTATCCATAACAACATCAGTGAGATGGGCAAAACGAGGAGGTGTGCGATCAGTGGAGCGCCCGAAGCCATGACCACCACGAGGAGAAGCACCACCTCTCGTTGGAGGAAAACCATGAAGTCTGAAGCAGGTGTCTCTGGTATGATGGGTATTCCCATAATAATCACAGAGGCGGTGGTTTTTATCAGTACCCTTCATCTTAGAATCACGGGTAGGACGAGCCCCCAGTAATGAAGGGGTATCAGCAGGAAGAGCAGTACTCTCAAGAGCCGGATCGAGAAGAAGAGTCTGACGACGAGCAAACTCTTGTTGGACAGTGCTATAAACCTCTGGAAGGGACGATAATGACAAACATCCCAAAATCTGAACACTAATCTGATTTAAGTCCCGATGAAGATCATGAAGGAACTCAAAGGTCCGGTTGCGATCCTTCCGAGCACGGACCATAGCCTCATCAACAGGGTCAACAAAGATGAGGGGATCAAAATGATCGTATTCCTGATACAACTGGGTGAACTCCAAATGGTAAGCCGATGAAGGATGATCACCCTAACAGAGTAAGGATATCTACCGTCTCAACTGAAAGATCTGGACAACATTTCCCTTTCGAGAATAAATAGTCTCTGCACGCCGCCAAATATCAACAGCAGTATCCAGAAATAAGTAGTGGAGGGCGATGGACTCCTGCATGAAATTCGTTAGCCAAAACATGACTAAAGAATTTTCGGAATCCCATTAAGGCTAATCAGGGGCGGTCTTCTCCGGTTACTTAGTTTGCCCAGTGACATAACCAAAGAGGCGACGAGCGAGACTAGGAAAGATAATTTGAATCATCTAATCAGATAGTAGTAATCTGCAGAGTATTGTGATCATGATTCCCACGTAGAGAACTTGCAGGAGGAGCAACCGATGTGATGGTAGAATCACTGAGAGAAGACATAGTAGCCCAAGAATATAAATTTGGAGACCACACACCACGCAAGACAACAAAGGACGATCGATTAGGCCGAGCAAATATCGAAGTAGGAGAGGAGAGGAATATAAATCAACTTCATCCGATAACAAAAAAGTCAAGCGGCGCCGGAAGGATGCACTTGCTTCACCGCATTTCCGGCGCCGGAAGGAGAGGGGCTACAAACCATAGGAGGCCGGAAGAGAGGAATGCGACGGGATGCCTTGCGAGGCCTGGAAGGCCGACGACAACCGAGAATCGGCGTTGGAAGAACCGCTGGAGGTTGTGCTGTAAGGCCGACGATGGTCGACTCGCTGGAGGCTGCGCTGGAAGAACCGGCGCTGGAAACTGCGCTGAGAAGAAGTGGAACGGCGGGGAAGAGGCGGGACGGCGAGCGGGTAACGCGCGGAAAAAAACGGGAAGTAGCTGCTAGGGCACCAGGAGGGCTTTTTTGATTCATACCCTGTTCTTGACTCTATACTTGAACTCATTGTTCCTACTGCCATGAATGTTCTCTCTCATCAATGTATATATTTGAGGCTCTGGTCTTCAGTCGCATCATTCCATGATATTGTAACTACACCCTAAACAATGAATTGCCAGGCACCACTACTAAAGATGATCTCCTACATAGATAATGGTTTTCCAATTGCTATTTATAAGCCTCGTTGCACATGTACCACTTATTACCTCATGTTATATTTCTGTTTAATATAACATATGATATAGGTTATCGCGCCTTTTCTATCTTCCGCTGTACGCCAAAGACAATATCTATTACTTTGTCTCACTCTAGGTGGATACATGCTTTGATTGAGAAAATGAAAGCTTTAGATTTGAATGATACCTGCGATTTGGTTTGTCTTCCTTTTGGAAAATCCATGGTTGGTTTATCATTGACTTTACGCAGTTAATACTATCCTGGTTGCACAATTGATAGGAAAAATGCTTGCTTCCTCTCTACACTCGGGTCTTTGATGCTGACTACCTTGATACTTTCTTTCGAGTCACTAAAACAGCTTATATTTGAACATTCAAGAGACTTGTTGTCATTCATGAATAATAATTGTACCCTTCATCATAGATGATTATCAAAAATGCTTTTCTATATTGTGAATTAGATGAGAAGATACACATGGACCAACTTCTGAGTTTGTTGCATAGGAATTGTTGACTCAAATCTCTGTATTGTTTAAAATAACCATCACTCGTCCTATTCAGTAGATATATTCATGTGTTTGTTCAATTTGGTATGTTGAGGAGCAACCCCAATCATTTTATTTACCGTCGTATGCCTGAATCAGGAAAACTGATATAGACTCAAATTAGGGTTTCAAAAATTAAATATTTTTTAAGCAAAATATTTTTATTTGTTATAAAATAAAATTAGGGTTTTGAAAATAAGTTGATTTTTTTTTATTTTGAAAAAGAATGGGCCCAGCGAAATCGGATTTATGTGCACTAAATACTCTCAGTCGATTGAACTTCACAATACCGTTGATCGTTATTTAGGAAAAGTTCCTTGGCGTCTAGAGAATTGAACCGAAGCGGGATCCGATCTTCCACAAGCAAATTACAACAATAATCTATAGAAATACAGTAATAAAAGAAGTTGAACGTTCGGGGCAAGATTTTAATTATTCAAATTATGCATAAACATAAAATTGTTCAACTGTCAGCAAAAGATTCGGTGAAGTTACCACCAGAGGGCAGTACAATCCCAAGTCCAGGCGTAGAAGAGGACGACTGCATTTGACGGATGGTGAAAGAAAACACTGGTGTCGACAACAATTTCCGCAAGCGGCGTGGAGTTTGGATGGTCGCCAGAGTGAGAGAAGTTGCCTTTTACTGGCGTGGTAGTCAGGAGAGGCCAAAGCTATGTCTGAATGGGCGAAGGTCCCCTGGAATGTTGGAGTCGCCGACGGCCAAGACATGAATGGGGGGCGGCGACCCCTGCTGAAGTGTCATCGAAGAGGAGCGGCGGCAGTGAGAGCCGTAGCCTTCTCGGGCGCTAGGGCAGCGACAGAAGCGACGGGCGGTTGTCGTTGACGTTGACGGGGTAGTTGGAGTAGAGGCCAAAAGGTAACTATACGGGGAGGAGGAAGGAGCCGACAATGTAGAGAATCGATTAAAGAATCGATTTCTACTGTCTGGTCTGCCCTTGAATTGAACAGTGACCCCTTAGTTATAGACCATTGCCTTCTTCCCTAAAAAACTGTTTCCAAATAATTTCTTTCCCAAATATTTAATTTCCATAAAACTCTTTCCAAATACTTATTTCCCATAAAACTCTTTCCAAATGATTACAGTTATTTGAATGATTTCCAACATGATATTTTCATATTCTTAGCGCAATAATATTCTGGCTTTTGAATTTGAAATTTAAATTTATGTATTTTAAATAATTTTAAGCTTGTCTGTTACGTTCTAACGACTAAAATTACTGGAACTTTTATTTAAGGTCTCATCCGGTGGTAAATCCGACAATCCGAACAATTTCAAACAAAAGCAGGTGCGTCAAAAAAATACATTGTAATAAAGAAATGCAAAAATCAAATTCGCGACGCATGATGACGTCATCATCTTTGGATGCGGCGGAGATTGCATCAAAAAACATTATGTTGATTGTGAATGTTGTTGGCAATAACTAGTAATGATGTGAGCGGTATTACCAGCTTAAAGGATATTTATATCAATAATTTCATACCAAGGATTTGACGAAGTTAAGATAAGGCTTCAAAGTGGCTTGAACTGAACATATCATCTTTATCTCTTAGAGGAATTATGATCTCAATAGTCAATATATTAAAAGAAGCCAATATGTTAGAATCAAAGCCTCTTAATTTACCAATGATGATTGTTGATTGGTGGGGAAACTGAAGTATCTTACTATCACCTGACCAAACTTTTTATTTGTTACGAGTGTGGTTAATTCCTCTACTTGCCCTGCAAAAAACATTTGGTAGCCGTGGTGTGCATTCTTTGCTCCCTGAAAGGTACTCCATACTGCTTTGTTATTTCAGAATCATGGTCATCAAATTGTTGGATTACATTGATGCAACTTGGGTAGAGTCTCATTCAGATAGAAAATCTTCAAAATGAACCCATGAAACTTCTTATGCGACAGTTAAGCTCCAACGGAAATTGCATCAAATTTTATATTACCTACATTGATAAAGATTATTGACATTTTGTCAATAGAGATTGATATTTCTGAGCTCTAATAATGTTGATCTCATGACTAATGTAACACCCCTTCCCAGTTTTACAATAATTACCTATCCGGCCGGGTCAGCGATATAAAGAGAACTAGGAAACAGTATCAAAACTAGTACACGACAAGTATAAAGTAGAAGCTACTAAAAATTTGAAAAACTTACAACGGAAGCTAAGAAAGTAAACTAAGGGTATCCACGTACCTGATATCTGGATTCACAGAGCCACTAAACATGAATAGAAGTAAAATGACTGAAATTCTGAAATAATATCATAAGTCTGATACATGACATATAAAACATTAACAAGGTACATTGTCCATATTTACAAATACATGCTGAGAAAACTGAAAGTGGAAGCAACTACAAACTGACTTTACTTAACGCTCATCTTAGGCGAAGTTTCCCACCTGTGTCACCTGTAAAAACATTGCCCACGGGGGTCAGAGTAAGGAAAAATAACTCCTAGTGAGACTGAAAACTTTTTCTTAAATGATGAATGCATGCCTTTTGAAAACTGGTTTTGTTCATTAAAATCTTTATGCTATGATATGCATGCATTTACTATGCTCCCTGGTCAACAGACCTACTCGCTCTACGTTCATGAGCTCTCATTATATTTTCCCAAGTCCCGACGTTCACTAACAAGTGTACTGTCTTGAGTTCTAGACGGTTTCTAGCCTGCACATCTACTTGGAAGGCTCTAGGCAGAGTAGCTCCTAACGCGCATCTGAAACTGACGACCCGAGACCATCCGACGAACTCAATTGTTCTAGTGTCGCGCGGACACGATCTCGAATCTGCTAACTGTCTCAAAGGGAAGTCAACTCCCAAGACTGTACTGCTCATAGGGTACCATATGGCTTATGAGAAAGGTAGTGCGCCTCTACCTAGCACGAAAAGACTTATGCGTGCTTATCGACCTTTTTGGTCTGATGTTACTCTGTATGGGACATTTCTTTCGGTGTACTACTGAACGACCCTTGACTTTCTCGTGGTCGACTAGAAGGGACATTCACGCCCTTGGTTGGACAAATTCCAAGCCTATGTACGCGGGTAAAGGTTTCGTACCTAACGTTACTCTTCAGGATCTGACTACTTTGGTCTTGGAGAAAGGTGTCATCCTACACATTTTCCGCGACCGTTTTCCTACCACCACACCTTTCAATGCATGGTCATGATATTTGTACAAAGCCTACACATGCGTATACAAAATACATTACTTGCTATGTCTAACTAACAAGAATTAAGCTTCCTTACAGTGGTGGTGCGGCGCTCGTACACTCTGCGCGGCGACATTTTCTCTTCCGAAGGAAAATCTGACTACTGCGGACTATCAAAGCCTTGACTCGAGGTCACCAAAAATCTGCAAAGCAAGCAACACATAAATATCGCATTTTCCCCTTAGGGTTAACGTTGGAAAAATTCCAAAATGCTAGGGTAATCCAAAATTAACGACTAACATAGCGTATTACCTTTACGTGGGAGGGATTGATGCTCCCAATGCGCCCAACTCCAATTTCGCGGTGGATTCCGTACTCTAAAACCTAATTAGGGCAAGAGGAAGAAATCCTAGTTTAGATTAACTTCCAAATCAAATGATTTCCATGAAGGAATGAAGAAAAGGGAGAAAACGAACTCACCGGAACCAAAACGTTCAACTTCCACCGGTTAGGGTTGAAATCGGTTCTTCCACGGCTAAGGAAGGAAGAGGAAGACCCACTGGCGCCCGTAGAGGAAGGAGGAGAAGTTGGAGATGAGTTACGGAGGGGGATCCGCCGTCGTCTAGGGCCTGCGGGAGGCGTCGGCTCGGGCGACGCAGCGTGCGGAACGGGAGAAGGTCGGGCTCGGCTGCGTTTTCTCCCGTGAAAAGAGATTTACGGGATATAAATCATGGCTTGCGGTTTTCTTCCGTGGAATGAGGTTTACGAGAAAACAAATAATGGCTTTGCGGTTTTGATAACCGCATGAGGAGAGGGGGGAATTTGAGACCCGCTATTGGCACCCCAATCTGCGTCATTTCACCTTAACTCCTATTCAACATGAAAAAGATTTGTCGCGCTTCGTCATTAAATTAAAATACGTCTTACTATCAATATAATTAACATAATTCACAGATTAATAAATGCAACCTTTTGACTACACTAATATCGTACATCGACGACGCGCTGCCTCGATCAAAATTCGTCGCGACTTGACCCTAAAATATCAATTAAATTTCGCGTCAGATAACAGATGTTACAACTAAACTGTCAAAAGTTCACATAATTCATTATTTATGTTATAAGCTTAATTTTGATGATATTTGGGCACTAGTTTGAGGGGGAGTATATGTTGTTTGTTCTCTTATATCACCTGGTGGTGTATAGATTGAAAGTTATTTTGTACTTAATACCACCTCAAGAGAGTCTAGGTTGGGTGATGATGAACAACAAGCGTGTGAACGATCATGTATCTGAGTGTCTCTCCCAAGTGAAGGATTTTCTCAGGTATTCCGTGAAATACATAATTTGGTGATGCATAATATTTCTAAGAATTTTCTCATGAAATTATTATGATTTTTAATAAGCTAATCATTTTCACTAAAATGATCAGGGATAAGACATGATTAGCACAAATTGCAGAGAAGTTGCGAGAAGCTCGTCTAAGATGGTTTGGACATGTACCAAGGAGACCATTAGAGGCACCTGTTAGGCGTTGTGAGTGTCTAGTCACTAGGCATGTTAAACGAGGGAGGGGTAGAAAAATAAAGACTTCGAATGAAGCTGTAAGGAAAGAAATAATGTACTTAGGCATGACAAAAGACAGGGCACAATGGCGACAAAGGATCCATATAGCCGACCCCACTATAGTGGGATAAAGGCTTGAGTGTTGTCATCATTTTCACTAAAAAATTAACTCACGGATTGATACTGATATTGTTTCAATAAAGTACAACGATAATATATTGTCCAACTTATGTTGCAAATAGTTTGTGGATCTTTTTAAGTTATAACTGCACTTGAAATTATATGATACCTGATGACTGATGGTATGAATGTTTTTAAATAGAGAACTTTTAAGATACTGCCTGAAAACATAGGTAATTGTCGTTAGATATATCTAAAATATTACCGTTCTTTAGAAATTGCGTAACCTCCTGTTTGGTGCCTCTTTTCTCTTTCTGTTCCACAGATTGCACGTTGTGTTAATTTATTTTCATGCTTTTAGTTTGCCTATGATTCTGTACTTATGCAGTATGTTACTTGTATACCACTTATCATTTGATTTGTTATAACTTCCTTGCACAATTTTTCGTGGAACTCTAGGAGAAAGAAGATAGTGTAAATCCTCCAAGGCGGAAATCTAGCAAATATTTTGCTGGTGCTTCTGATGCAGAGAAGTCCAATCCTATAGTTAAAGATGAAATTGCAGATAAGCCTTCCTCAAAAAGAAAGAGCCAAAGAAGTGATGAAAATATACAAAATGAATTAAAGCCATCACCAGCAAAAAGGTCTCGTAAGGTGGATAATGATGATGATGACTTTGTGCCATTCAGTGCAAAGAAAAAATTAGCTGACACCAAAACTTCAAAGGATTTGAAGAACTGCTCTGCCTCAGTTACGAAAAAATCAGTTGATGCTGATGAAAGTGATGTGGACAACAAAAATGATAAAAGTCTTGGAACTTCTAATAAGGGAGGAGGAAGGGGTTTTGGAAGGGGTGGAGGTGGAAGTGGTGGAAGCGGAAGAGGATCATCATCCACTGTAGGCGGAAGAGGAAGAGGTGGAAGAGGTGGTTTCATGAATTTTGGTGAAAGGAAAGATCCACCACATAAAGGAGAAAAGGTCTTTATACTTGAATATTTAATTCTGATGCAAAATATTGCACTTGGATATACAGTTTCTTTCTTATTTCCATGGTCTAAGGACCCTCTATCCTGCCATTATGTCAGGAAGTTCCTGATGGTGCACCCGATTGCTTATCAGGCTTAACATTTGTTATAAGTGGGACACTTGACAGGTGAATTTCAAGAGTTAAAATATTCATTCTCTATGCTCTTTATTATATTTTAAGCTATTAAAGTAATGGATTTAATTTTTTGTACAATAGCAAATTTTCACTTCTTACTTATTTCTTAAACTAATTTCTCTCATTACTCCCTCACTGTAACGGTTGTTTTCTGGATGTTAAGCAAACTGTTATACTGATGATAGTGGTTGGAAAACACTAATTTTATTTTTGATATATTATAATTTCAGCTTAGAAAGGGAAGAAGCAGAAGATCTGATAAAGCGCCATGGTGGTCGTGTTACAGGATCTATCAGCAAGAAGACGGTTAAATCTATCTCGATCTTGCTTTTGTTCTTTTTCTCGCTGGTTCTTTTCTTATATTTAGTTCTCGCATTCTACAGAATTATCTTTTAGCTGATGAAGACATCGGTGGAAGGAAATCTGAAAAAGCAAAAGAGCTGGGGTATTTAGCTAGTCTATGATTCCTTCGAGTTTTCCATCATTTTTTGTTCTTTCCAGTCTCTATATAATTTTTTTTATTGTTGCAGCACCACTTTCTTAACAGAGGATGAACTGTTTGAAATGATCCTCAAATCAAAGCCTAGAAAAAGTTCTGTTGGAAATGATGCTAAGAGTAAAACTCCTGAAAAGAAAGATAAAGTACAGGAAAAAGATAGCCAAAAAAAACTGGAGTTTAAAGGTGCAATTAATTTACTAAATCTTCGTTTCTTTATTTCATTTATAATAATCTATTTAGTTTGTTTAATGGGGACTCATATATGCATAATGAAAGCTATTGTATTGATTTTTTATGTTTGTGTAAATTGTGGTTTTGCCTTGCAATAAGTTGAGTATTAACCATTTGAGTGATATTCTTGTTAGATTGAATGATTCTATGGGGTTTTCCTAATCCCTTGAAATTTTTATGGCATTGGAAGAACCTTTCAGATGCTACAAAGCATGGGAACAGTTAAAAAATTTAAAGAATCTATGTTCATATTATTCTAGTAGTGTTTGTTTGGATCGCAGGAATTGAAATTGGAGATATGAGTTCAATTCAATTCTTATTTCAATGGGATTGAATTCCAATGTTGTTGGGATAGACAGCATAATTTAGTTTGCGGAAATAAAATTGATCAATTTTGTTGATCGGTTGTCAGCAACAATTCCAAGGATTAAGAAGAAAATATTTTGACGTATGCCAACTTGGGTAGAAGTTAAAAGATATCCAAGTTTACTATGTTTAAGAAGACTGCTAAGGCGGAACCAGAAATTTTACAACTAGTTTTTAAATTTGTTATTTTTGAAAAGGGTTTTAATTGATTTTAAAAGGGTGCGGAAGCCATACATAAATAATTAAAAAGTTGTTGTGCATGCATTTTTTTATAAAAATTGAGGCACAAACAGTACTAAAACTAAATGAATGCAATAGTCTCAAACGTAGAAATATCATAAGTGAAATGAATTAGTACAATGCTTCACCCTACAAGTTGTCCTCGATACAAGAGAAAATGTCTGACGATAACTAATACATGAATAGAAAGGAAAAATCCAACTGTAACTGAAACAAAATACATAGAACCTGCCGAGTAGAGAAGAGACTACCGCGAGGGATGGGGAGTTTTGGCGGCATTTGGAAGCAAAAATCCCTAATTCGGAGAGGGCTTGGAGCGATTTCCACCACCTAAATCCGAGGACACGCACTGGAAAACACAAATTCGGGATTAGCGGGTTATACGATGAACATAGGTTGGATCGTCCAAAAATCCTAGATCGGAGAGCGAAAAATTAGCGTAAAAAAATTAGGGCAAACTAAAAATGAGAGTTAGGCGGGGATCCTTACCCAAGGAGACCAGATCTGGGCTCAGAAATCCACGAAGAGGGGTTTCGAGCGAAACCCTAGGAGTCCCTCACGAAATCCACCGGCCGAAACGAGGAGCTGGGGTTGCCGGAGAAGAAACGATGCCCTTGCCCTCACTGTCCGGAGAAGGAGAAGAGGAAGGGAGAAGGTAGCCGGCCAAAGGAAGAGTCGAAGACGATGGGGAAGCAGGGGAAAGTGCCGTCAGCCCTGGAGGGGGGTTCGCCGGCCACTGGAGGCGGAGGAGGTGGCTGTCGGGCGCTCGGGAGGCGGAAGCGGGGCCGTAGGGGGCGAAGGAGGGGAAGAATCCTGCGGCTGCGGCTTGCGATACGGGAGAGAAGGGGCCGACGGGTTACGGGATGCGAGAATGATGAAATGGGGGAGGGCGGCTCAGGTTTTTAAGGCTTTTTAAGTCTTTGTTTATAATTTATTTATTTATTTATTATTATTATATTTATTATTCTTATTAAGGGTTGTTACAGCAGCGAATATGAGGAGCTCGCAGTGGACAGAAAAAGAGCTAGAAGGAGAAGTGGACCCCACGGGACACAGAGAGAAGGCTATAAGAAGTCTGAGGAGGAGGGTGGAATCACAAAAATGAAGAGGAAGAGGATGCAGAGAAGCAGGCCACAGAAGCAGAGAAGGGGAAGAGCGGACAGAGGTGGGAAGAGAGAACGAAGCCGCGTGGATAGGAGAGGGGAATGCCGCCTGGTTAGAAAAACGAGACCGCGCCAAGCAGAGAAAGGTCGGGCGGTTAGCAGAGATCGAGCCGCAGGGAGTGACCGAGTCCCTCTGATACCATGTAGAAACTAATGGGCCAACCTTATTGATTCTTCTTCATTACTCAAATACAAGGAAGAATACAAATATATAGGAGAAGAGGAAGAAATAATCCTATACAAGAGATGTGAGACTAAAAGAGAAAGGAGATAAATGGACCTATAAATGGGCATTTACATTGTTTTTTTTCTATATTATCTAACAAACCTATTCAAAGTTATGCACCATCATGTTGTGGTTGTGCTGTTTGCTGTATTTTCTACACCAACAAAATTAAACCCTTACCATTTGCATTTCAAAGGACCGAGGTTTGAGATGATTTTGCTTTATTTACGGAAAAGTTAGTAAGAAAATGACACTGCATTTTGTGCTGTTCATTTGGTACAATTATAATTATACTTTAATGGGTGGTAATCGTTCACGTGAACATATTGAAGGCGCACTTTGAGTTATTGCCGTCTTACTAAAATGCACTATGCTTACATAAGTTGCTGATTGGGAGATCAAATCATGGCTCATCATAACCACACATATGGCATGACTATAAAGATGTTGTAAATGGTTGTGTTCTCAAATTAGAAATTTTGACATAGAAGAGGACATTTCAGGATTTGACAAGCGAAACCAGATCTAAAATCATGGCTGAGATCTCGATCAATGAAGCACAATTATCCGATTGCTCTTTAATTCTCAAGATTCAAATATCCTAATTTGAACCTTAGAGCATGGTAGATTTGACAAGATATTTTATTTGGTTTTAGATATTTTTGTTAGTTAGCTATTTTGTTGTTTCTAGCAATTTTTTACCTCCATGTAAATCTATAATGGGCCCCTTATCTCAATAAAAATTAATGCACACATTTGAAAAAATTGTCTTTAAAGAATCTCTCTTGGTATTACATTAAAATTTTGGGAATCTCAACAAGTCTTCCTCCCATCCGTTCCCTAGCCGCTGACTAACTTCCACCATCGTCACCCATCGTTGTTGTAAAACTTTCCTACAAACTTTTGGTGAATTTCCTATGAATTACAATAATGTGCAGCGGTTGAAGGGCGCATGCTCCGACAAAAAGGTTCTCTGACGGCTCGATCTCAACAGAAATGTGCAGATTTTGAGAGAAAGGAGTGGGAGAAGGGTCGCCAGAGTCTGGCGATGCTACTGGTGGCGACAACGGGGAGAGGAGGCTGACAGTTCACGGACTGGAAGGGGCTTTCGAGTAGCTGCCGGGAAGCATAGAGGTTTCTCTGTTTCACGATTTTTCCCAAGTTGCCTCTGAAAAAGGGGGAATTCGGTTTTATAAGTTGATTAAGATTTAGGTTTTAAAAGGTAAGGAAACAAAATATTTGAGTGGGAATAAAAAACATTATGAGGTTTCCTTATTCTTAGAATTTGATATCTCCTTATAACGATGAGCGTGAGCGATATGCACGCCATAATAAATGAGTACATGTGTGTTAAGTGACTAAACGTGCACGAAGAGATGCACTACACAAATAAAATGCGAAAAAGTAAATACAACAAAGATGCGATTTATGTTCGATCAATTATCCCGGGCTTGGATGACCTCGAACCCTCCGAGAATGTAATGCAGCTTGTAACTAGGAATTTCAAATGTCAATCTAAACTTGCCCTGTGATTGTCATGCTGCTGAATAATCAAGATTCAAGACATGAGCAAGCTCCTCCAAAATAGGTCTGAAAGGTAAATAGAAAGTGGGAGACTCTAGGCCGTGGTAGGTAGCCAAACATAGGACGAATTCTTCGCTATAGCTCATGGCTTGTAAGTAATCTCTTTTTCGTGAAAGATATAGTAAACCAATCAAATTCGTTAAATATAATCCTTGAGGTTAAAATCTGTCGTGGAGTTATAATTTGCCGTAGATGCATGCATATTATTTCATTGATCAATAAAATTTCGAGCATCAAAGAAACGGGTGCCATCAAGTGGAAGAGAGTAGAAATCAAATTTAAACAGGCTCAATTAGATAAATATTTCAATGTGGGAAGGAAATGGTAGCAAATAGATCATGTGGAAATTAATAGATCATGTTGCATCATACGCTCTTTTGTTAAACACATGCATGTGATTACTGGACTTAGACCAAATACCCCAATTTTATCATTTAGTTGAGTCTGGCGAGCGCCACAAAATTTAATTTTGACCCTAAGTTTATCTTTTAAAATTTTCCAAAGCAATATTTTAAAACGTGTCCTTATGAGGGGTAAACATTCGAGGGATAATCTATATCCTCCTAATACGAGGACATCTAATTAGATGAACAATATCACGATGAAACACATCGCGTTCACCTATAATTAGATGATAATGCGGTGAAATAAAAGTCCTTTTACCAAATATTAAATCGATATAGTAAAATGTCTGGGGTAAGTGGTCATCAAATGTAACATGGGTGAACTCAGAAACATAAGGTGGTGCATTAACAATCGACACAGATGACATCGAGTAGAGGCCATTTAGGACAAATGTCACATAAGAATCACATTTTCCTTCTTGGAGTGCGGGTCCAAGAAGAAGATGGTGGTCAAAGGAATGAGAGTTCCTTGTGTTATCATGCATGACGTGTACGTTGTATTGCCAAGATCATTCTAATAGGATGTGACAAACATCAATCATATCGACATGACATAATACTATATCCTGATATGTGCTTCCTATATGAAACTCTACGAGACAGCGTGTAACACCCCATCCTAGTTTAACAACAAATCAGCTGTCCGGCCGGGCCCAGCGATAAGCAGTAAACTAAGAAAAAATATTAAAACTGATACATAACAGACATAAATGAAAAGTACTGAAAGTAAACTTACATCGAAAGTAGAAAATATAACTAAGGGTAAATGTGTAGCTCATCAAACTGAATTCACAGAGCCACTAGAAAAGGTAATAAACCAAACAACTGAATATCTGAAATAATACAAAATGTCTGGTATAAAAAAAACTCTTAAACATTAAGATTACATAGTGTCAATGACTAAAATAGTACAATACTGAAAGAAAATAACTGAAAGAAAACCAACTATATGAGTGACTCCACAAACATACTCATCCTAGATGCAACTTCCCACCCGTGTCCCCTGTAAAAACATGCCCAAAAATGGTTCAGGCCAAAGGGAGAGTACTTTTGAATACAAAATATAACTATTCTCCCTAGTCTATGTTGTCAAGGCACGCGCCTAGGCGCTCTTGAGGCGCCGGGCACGCCAGGCGCCTAGGCGCTCTTGAGGAGACGGGCGAAGTACCTCAGGCGCGCCCCAGGATAGGCGCGCCTTGCTTGCAATCTAGGCGCGCCTAGAAAATCTCGGTCTGATTTATATTGCAACGGCCAACAGTTTAGTTTAATTAAAGGGTTTAGGGTTTTATTATTTCTCAAAAGGAATTCGAGGGCTCATTTCCTCTCACGCATGCGCAGTCAAGCTCTCCCCGGCGTCCCCGCACACTTCCGCTCAAAACCCTCTCCTCTTCCGTTCGAAAGCCCGCCGATCGCCGCTTCTCTTGCTCTCAAGGGACCAGCGTTTGAGAACCTCAAAGGTACAAGTCTTCCTGCTCATTTTCTAAGTCTTCCTGTTCGAAACCCTCTCTGTATCATGCAAGTTCAGTACTTTTGAATAAATTTTCTTAATTCGGTGCCGACCTGTGATTGTCCAAGTCTTTGTTGTTTTTAAACTTCTCTAAGAAGACTTGAATAAATTATCTCCAATTTTAATTTGGTATTCTGTTTATGGAAGCCCGTCGTATTACTATTGTTAGAGTTATTATATATGCAATATTTTAATATTATTGTGTTTAGTCCCACACCGCCTATCGGTGTTGGGTGTCATGTTGGAGTTCCTATTTAATGCCCCTATGAAGATGAATATATTTGCACCTTCTATTTCATTTCTCCTTTCTACATGGTATCAGAGCCAAAGATCTGAGACCTAAATTTTTTTTCCCGATCAGCTACTGTTTCCCCACCCTCGCTCCCGTCCCGACCAAAATCCCGCACCCGGCCCGTGCTTCCGCTCCAGCGACCTGCTAGGGCTCACAGGCAGAATCTTTCCCCTCGCTCCCGTCCACGGAATCGTTGTCTGATTCCAGAGACGGGAGCGGGACATTCTCCCGTCGTCTGTCCAGTGGTCCGCTTCCGCCTGTACAACTTCTCTCATCGTTCGCTGCTCCTCTCTTCATCGCTGCTGCTTCCGCTCGCCGACATCGACAGGTGCGGCTCCGTTTCCGCTACCGCTTCCCTTTGCTGCTTCCACCTGCGACTTCGACGACTTCTCAGGCTTCCGTCTGCGACTTCGTCTTCTCCCTACGACTCTATCTCTCAAGCGACGCCTCTGATTCCTGAAACACCGACTTCGCTTCTCCTCTCCACCTGCGACATCGACGACGTCCCCGACTTCTTCGATCGACGCCGGCATCGGGCAAGTCTTGCTGCCCAGATCTCCCCTCTTCCAGATCTCCCTTCAGCACTCTTCGACGACTGTTCCGGATGGCTTCTTGCCGGCTGCTCCTCTGTGCGCTGCGTCTATCTTCTGCGCCCGATCTATGCCTCTTCCAGACCGCTCCATCGACGACACGACTCTTTCGCCTGTTGGCCGTCCTCTGCTGATCCCGTTGGGTTTCTTCTACTCTTAGCTTCCGGTGCTGCTGTAGTTTTTATACTTTGAGTTTATTGTTTCTGTTAGGTTGCTGCGCTTGTCTTTGTCTGCATCTTTTCGATTTCGACCTTATTCCGCGTGATCTGGGTTCATGTACCCGACAACGGTCCCACACATGCACGTGGTCTACATGACGGGGAGTGTACGTCACGGCCTCCAGGCATAGTCTATGCCTTCATGCACATATTCCACGTGAGGGGTAGTGTTTGTGATAACGGCAACTCAGATGCCTCTTTCCCGACTCCTGCCTCAATCACACATGGCCCCCAGGTCGATCTCGTATGTTATTTGTGTCTTCTCGTTGTTTTCTCTGGATTTGGTAGGGTTGGTTTGGTCTTTCGTGGTTGACCTAGTTTCCGCTCCAAGTGTATTCAGCGTGGTCATGGTCGGATTTGTGGACCAACGTCGTGTGGCTCTTGCCCGGTTGAAGTATCCCCGGTGACACGCGGTTGGGCCTTGGTGGCTGTTGTTTTGTCACACGTTGTCAACCTTCTTGTACCTTCCGTTTTATGTTGTGTTCAAGCTGTAGGGTCCCCCTTCAGTTTGAGGGGGAGTGTTAGAGTTATTATATATACAATATTTTAATGTTATTGAGTTTAGTCCCACACCGCCTATCGGTGTTGGGTGTCATGTTGTAGTTCCTATTTAATGCCCCTATGAGGATGAATATATTTGCACCTTCTATTTCATTTCTCCTTTCTACAACTATCTTTATCCTTTCTAGTTTGGCTTTAATCTTAAGGCTAATTGTTCATTAAGATTTATACACATCGCATAAATCTTCTTATTTCCGTTGTTTTTTGAATTCTGTAGACAACCTGACACAGGGCGGATCTATAAACGGCGAAAAAATCGGTGACCCAACCTTACATGCTATGCAAAAGTCCGACGATTAGATCACAATTGAATAATAAATTAAAATCATCCCACACAAATAATTCAAAACATGACAAAATAATTTATTTAAGTGAGACAAGCTTAGACTTTCCTCCGCGTGGAGGGACAAAGCGAGAACGCGCGGCGAATCGGTCCTTCCTGCAGTTAGAGATTAATCCAGACACAAATAACTATAATAAATTGAACATCCAGGAAAACATGTAATAATACAAACCATAACAATGTTTACAACCGAACAAATCAATACAAAACACAATACGAATAGCAGAGCTGCTATAATAATGGTAGATCTTAACGTTTGGGGGCTCAAAGAGGGATTCCGGTGGTTGGTAGACCAGATTGGGTAAGGAGGAGGCTGGTCTGGTGCTTGGGAGGGCTGGATCGGGGCTAATTTGCCCAGATCTGTACAAATCTGACGAGGGGTGGCTGTTTTGAAGTGGTTCCACGTGGTGGGGGATTGTGGCAGCAAGGTTGGAAGGTGGGGGCGGCTAGGGAGGGGCGGTGGGCTGCTAGGATTGAGCGGTAGGGCTGAAAACAGGGGAAGGGTGGCTGCTGGCCGGATTTGGGCTGAGAAAGGCCGTCGGCCTGTTTTTGGAAAGGGCGGAGGAGGGGGCAGGGGAGGCGGCTTGATGTGGAGGGACGGCTGCCCGGGGAGTGGAGGTCGGCTGTTTGAAGGGAGGCTGGCTGGGAGGGGGCTTCAGGAGGGATGCGGCTGATTGGACAACAACTGGACGGAGGTTTTTTGAGGGAGGAGGCTGGCTGGACAGCAAGGTGGAAGGGTGGGGAAGGAGGAAAACGCAAAGATACAAAGCACTTACCCAAGGAGTCGCCACCAAGGGGTTCTACGGAGTCGGCACCGCGGAGGAGATCAGCAGAATGAAGGAAAAAGCTCTCCAAACATTCAGTAATAGGAATGACGTCAGCCCTAAACCTTATATTTATAAGAAATAAAAATTAGGGCACCGGTAATCAACGACTATGATTGGCCGTTGGTCTTGGGGCTAAAACTACATGAAATAAAAACCGAAAAGTACAAAGCTATATATGAAAATGATTCGTAACGCGAATCCGGACGCATCTACGGAGTCGGATCGTCGATCCGGGCACGCCATATATGGTAAGTCGCCAAATCAGCCCCGAATGAACCCAAAGCTCGTGCTCGTGTCTGCTCCGCATCACTACCTGTTTATTGTTTTTCAAAGGATTTCTTCTATAATAGTTTCTATTATAAAAATTCAGTAGACCTTGAGCTATTAGCATTCTTCCTGGAGTTTAATTACTTTACAAGCCTAAGTTTCTATCCTGCACATTCATGTTAATTGTCATCGTACAGGCTGTAGTTACAAGCCATTTAATAGTGGGAGGCTATATTGAAGCATAACACTTGTTGTATACAGTAATACTGCTGAAGATCTTGGGCAATTCAATATAGATTTTGATCTGGACACTTCTTTGGCTAGCTTAGTTTCCTCTCCTTTGGATGGAAAGCTTGAGCATCATTCTTAAGATATTGAGAACCTTTGTGTCAGTTCTCTATTCACATGTTTCTAATAGAAATTGTTATTATGGCTAGCTAGGTTGATGAGACATCTTAGGATTGTTCATAAAAAATAAAGTCCATCAATATCACTGGCCAACTGTTATGATGTAGAAACTGGAAGCCCAGTTCAGTTCACTATTTTACAGTGAGCTGGAGGCCAGTTAAGTGGTTTAAATTTTCTACTTTCCACTAATTCTCTTCATCTCTTGTTAATTATTATATATACTCATTCCTTTTGTATTAAAATGATTTAATAGCTGAAAATGGATGTGAGTGGTTCTGGTTCATACAATGTCCAATCAAGGATTGATCCATGCTGGAAGTACGTGCGCCAGATTTCTGACGCTAATAAAAACGATTTGACTTATTTTTTGTGATAAAGTCACGAAGGACGGAATTTATCATGCGAAACGACATTGTTGGGGGATTTAAAAATGCAAAGGCTTGTTTCAAAAGCCCACCACATGTACGCATTGAAATTCAAGAATACATGGATAAAAAAGTTAGTACAAGCAACACAGGGAACCTAACATTTCCTGATTTTGCAGATATCGATACGTTTGACAGTGATGAAGAAATGGAAGACAATGTGGAGAAGATTCATAAAAAGAAGACTTATCCAAGAGACCTCGAACAAAAGGACCGATAGATGTTTTTTTTACTCCAAAAGTTGACAATATTGAGGCAAAAAAGGAGCTGAACAAAAGATGAAACAAAAACATCTATGAATGAAGCTTGCAAGAAGTAGTTGAGAGGGCGAGCTTGTAAACATATAGCTTAATGGATGTACGATGCAGCTATCCCATTCAATGCTGTAAAACATCCTAGTTTTGCGATGCTGGTGAAGTTCATTGGACAGTTTGGAGTTGGATTGAAGCCACCGAGTTACCACGAGATTCGTGTCCCTTTGCTGAATAATGAAGTCACTGAAGTGAAAAACATGAAGGCATACAAGGATGAGTGAAGGGTATTTGAATGTTCTATTGTGGCTGATGGATGGACAGATCAAAAACAAAGGACACTAATAATTTTTTTAGTGAATTCACCAAAATGAACATTTTTCCTAGAATCCGTCGATACATTTAACTACTCAAAGACAAAAGAAAAAAACGTTTGAATTGCTAGATAGAGTGGTTGAAAGAGTTGAAGAGGTGAATGTGGTGCAGATTGTTACAGACAGTGCCAACTGCCAACCAAAATGTATTTAACAGGTAAATTGTAAGTAAATCAGTAATATTCATTATTAATCTAATCATCTTCAATTTTTTGTGTGTGTATACGACAGTATGATACTTTCATACCTAATAAGTTAACACTCTAACATGTAAATTATTGGAAGCAAAACACCCCAATTTATATTGGACGTCATCTGCTGCACATTGTATTGATCTAATGCTGAAGGATATTGGAAATATGCCCAACATTCGCTGCACACTAAAGAGGGCAATGATCATAAATAACTATATTTATGTTCGGCCTGGACTTGTAAACATGTTAAGGAGATTTACGGGGAAAATGGAGCTTGTTAGGCCCGCTGTGACGAGCTTTGCAACTTGTTTTTTAACAATTCAGCGCATTCACAAGCAGAGAAACAATCTAAGGAAGATGTTCAACTCACCTGAGTGGTCTTCGAACAAGTGGGCAAAGGAAAACAGAGGTAAGCAAGTGCAGAACATTATACTAATGTTCTCTTTTTGGAGAAATATTCTGAATATGTTGAAGATGTTTGGTCCTTTAGTCCACATATTAAGATTGGTGGACGGTGAGAAAAGACCGACCATAAGTTATATTTATGAAGCGATAAATAAAGCTAAAGAGACGATCAATAATTCTTTTAATGAGAAATAAGACAAATATAAGGATGTACTAAAGATTGTGGATAAAAGATGGGAAAACCAACTTCATCGACCTCTTCATGCCGCGGGTCACTATTTAAATTCAGAATTTTTCTACTCAAATCCCAATATTGCAGAAGATGGATAAGTTATGGAGGGCTTATACTAGACTATGCAAATACTGATTGCAAGTCATGTAGAGCAAAATAAAATTATTAACCAATTAACTCTATATAAAAATGCTGAAGGACTATTTTCAATGGAGTTTGCAATTCAGCATAAAAAAATAAAGTCCCCAGGCAAATTAGACAATATTCAAACAAGTTTGTCTTGATTTTTCAATTTTCAAATATTTACTATCTTAACAGCTGAATGATGTCAATCTTATGGTGCTTTAACTCTGAACCTAAGAAGATTTTCGATAAAAGTGCTTAGCCTTACATGCAGTACATCCGATTGTGAGCGAAATCAGAGTATTTTTGAACACCTAAGCTTTTAAAATTTATTATCAATGATAATTTATTTATATTAAAGATAATTTATTAAAAATAACTTATTTATACGGTTATTGTTTATTGCATATACATAACAAAAAAAGAAACAGACTAGCTCAACAACGCTTGAATGATTTAGTATTTGTGAAGTACAATCGAGCGTTGGGATGTTGATATGATGCACAGGATCGCATTGATCCAATTTCGTTGACAGATATTGATGATATCAATGAATGATTGATGAGAAAAATGGAAGAAAATAATGAGGCTGAGGCTGAGGGGGCTGAGCAGGAGAACTTGGTCTTTGATGATGGGTTATTAACTTGGGGCACAGGTGCTATTGATGTTGGAGTTGAAGAAGAAATTTATCACACACGTATATCGAAAGGAGAAAACGTTGTTCCTACAAAGACACTTGAGAAAAAGAGCATATTTAAGATGAAAGCTCTTACTCCATTAGTCATTAGAGAGGCCACTACTCCATTAGTTCTTAGAAATGTTGATGATGTCGATGGAGAGGAGGTTGAATACAACAAAGAAGATTATGACGATAGTAGAGAAGATGATAAAAACATAGTATTTTCAGAGGATGAGTGGCTAAGTGAGTAATAAATTACTTAAATTTCGGAATATTTTAATTCTTTTATTTAAATTATACATTAATAAATATTTTTCTGATTACACAAATAATAATGCTTTTCAGGACTGATTTTCAATTGGCGTCTCTCGATCTTCTGACCAGACCATTTGATGTTGCTATTTGATTGCCACTTCGCTCTTCTGACTTGATTATTTGATGTTGCTTATTTGATTCAAGTTTTACTTATGTTATTGAACTTCGTTGTTACTTGTTAGATTAGATTATGTGGAGCAGTGAAGGTACCTAGAATTTTTATGATGTAAATTGATATAGATGATTTAAAATTATGGCTTGTTAGATTAGATTATGTGGAGCAGTGAAGGTACCTAGAACTTTTATTATGTAGATTGGTATAGATGATTTAAAATTAAGACTGTGGATTGGCCATGAAACAAACATTTAATTTTGAAATGT
This sequence comes from Platanthera guangdongensis, assembly GCA_039583875.1. Taxonomy (NCBI): domain Eukaryota; kingdom Viridiplantae; phylum Streptophyta; class Magnoliopsida; order Asparagales; family Orchidaceae; genus Platanthera; species Platanthera guangdongensis. The sequence continues at coordinate 159,583,320 of CM077165.1, read as the reverse complement.
GAGACTGTTTTATTAATTGTTTAGGGTCGTGTTGCTATTCATTGATCTCATGTTGTGTTTAATTAATTGAGATTGGTATTATCTGTTTTATTAATTGCTTAGGTGCATATATATTTGTTATCCAGGTAATCCATCTTTAATATTGCATAAATATTTGTTAACATACATGTGTTTAACATATTTGCATACATATTTGTTTTTAATATTTGCTAACATATTTGTTATCCTACTTTAATTATGAGAATTAATTCGAATACATGTGCACTTACACACGCACACACACATGCCTCAACATGGCTAAGACGGGTAATATGCCCTAGGCGCGCCTGGGCCTTTCAAGATGTTTTCTTCAATCCATTTTTGAGAGATGGGCAAAAACATGATCTCAGACTCACCCGTGGCACCCCTAGGAGCACTTGGACGCCCAATTCACTCAGTTTTAGCGCACTAGGATGCCCAATTCGTTTGGTTTCAGTAAATTGGGAGCCTGATTCGCTCGGTTTTAGCGAATTGGGCGCCCGGGTCGCTCGGTTTCAGCGAATTGGGCGCCCGAGTCGCTCAATTTACTTTTCCCCATTTTTGCTCCTCACGTGTCTCAGACACGCACCTGCGCTTTGCGCCTCGGTGCGACTTGCGCCTTTGACAACATAGCCCCAGCGGCACTTAAATATGCTGAAAAATTATGAATGCATGCTTTCCAAAAGTAAAGTTTTTATGCTTGAAAAAACTACGTGCTGGTATTTTATGCATGCTTTTCTAAAATAATAATGACAACGTAAAAGTCTGTTCTAGTTTAAAACATGTCAAGTACAAACAAAATATACTCAAGCTCCGAAAATTGGTTGTTTGAGAGTTTCTAAAATTCGGTCTATACTTGAGTTCTAATTAACTTATGTATGTCTTTCCTTAAAATCCTGGATAGAGTAGCTTCTAATGCGCAATTCTAGTTTAACGATCTGAGTCTCTACTAACGAACCCAAGCGTTCTAATGTCTCACAGACATGGCTTCACATCTACTCATCTTTTAAAAGGGAAAAGCATCTCCCAAAAACTGAGACTCATAAGGTTCAATACAACCCATGAGAATGATAGTGCGCCTCTATCGAGCACGAGAGGAGGTCTCAAAAGTGTCTACTTATCATCTTTTATCTAGTGCTATTCTGCTTGTAAACATATCTGCTTATTATAGACAGTTCATCATATTTATTTAATATGCTCGAAATCATATTCGTGAATTTAATATATCATGTTTGTAAATCTATATGAGTGTAAAAGTTCCGTAATATGCACTATTTTCGGCGATCTAACAACTTTAGAAATTTGGAAATTGTTGTTATTCTGCATATACTAACTGGATGATTACCGGATTACAAATTTCTAACCATACTAAAAATTCTGTGCAACTATAATAATTTTACTGTATTATACGAACATTTTAATGCAAATTATCTGATATGTCTAGCCAGAAAGAATAAGAGTTTCTTACAGCGATATTGCGACATTCATACACCAGACGCGACGGCATTAACTTTTAGGTTACTCTGAAAATGTTAGAAGCTTTCTTTTCTGGTTCTCCCTACAACCCTAAAAGGGCAACTAAACTTATAATCACTTATTTTAAACTTATGAAATACTATTTCATAATGAATGAACGAGATTTATCACTTCTCTAACGGTGAAGGGTTAGAGTTTTTCTGAAATAAAGGCACGTCTACGTTTGAAGTCGGCAAATTGACCGTGACTGCAAAAGACATTCACAAAGCCAAATAAGAATATACTGGCTTGAAATTCCAAAGCTATGATTCATAAGGGAGAGAGATCGAGGAAGTTTTACCTCGACAGAAAAAGTGGGATTTCCCAAAGGACACAACTTTGCTACGTTTGACAATTAAGGTTGACTATAGGGTAGAGGGCATCCACAACTGAAAGGAGGAGAGCAATCCACAACATCCATTGAGGCAGGACGTGAAAAAAAAAACAGCGGGGCAACACTTACCTACGTAGGAACGAGAGTTTGGGGATGAAAGTGTAGAGATGGAAGAAACCAAACTTGTATATATGTTCACTTGGTCCAAATACAAAGAATGAGTACAAATATATAGATGAGAGAAAGAGAGAGGAAAGTCCTATACACAATGTGAGACTAAAGAGAGGAGAGAAAAACAATAAATGCTATACAATGGGCCTAGTTTAAGTGGGCTTTTCTAACACTCCCCCGCAAGCTGGAGCGTATAGGTCATATGCACCCAGCTTGGACAAACACTGGTAGAACAGGGTACTTGATAAGGCCTTTGTGAGGATGTCGGCAACTTGATCAGTTCCTGGTATATGCTTCAATTCAAGTTTCTTCAATTGAACCTTCTCACGAACAAAGTGACAGTCAACTTCGATATGTTTTGTGCGCTCATGAAACACCGGATTCTTTGCTATGTGTATGACGGCTTGACTATCACAAAATAGAACAACAGAGGAGGGGAGTTTTACTCGCAGGTCAGTAAGGAGACTTTCAAGCCATGTGAGTTCTGAGACAACCGAGGCCATCGATCGGTATTCTGCTTCTGCAGAGGAACGGGCTACCACAACTTGTTTCTTACTTTTCCATGTAATAAGATGACCACCAAAATAAGTACAGAACCCACTTGTTGACCTCCGATCGTCCAGGGAACCCGCATAATCGGCATCAGAATAGGCAACCAAAGCGGGAGCAGAGTCGGAGGTTTTGTAAACCAGCCCTTGACCCGGAGCTCCCTTAAGGTATCGGAGAATCCGTTCAACCGCCTGGAGATGAGAAGCACGGGGGGCATGCATGAACCGACTGACAACCCCAACTGCAAACGATATATCCGGCCTCGTGACCGTTAGATAGATCAACTTTCCCACGAGACGTCGATAGTATTCCGGGTTCGGAAGCAGCAAATCGTCATCCGAAGCATGAGCGCACAGTTTGTGATTTGCCTCCATCGGGGTACAAGCTGGCTTGCAACCAGACTGACCAGCATCTTTGAGAAGATCGAGACAGTACTTTCGTTGTGAGAGCACCAACCCGTCCGGCCGCCGTGCGATCTCGAGACCAAGGAAGTAGCGAAGTTGCCCCAGGTCTTTAGTCTGAAAAACAGTGCTCAGATGTTGTTTGACCTCTTGAATCCCCTTTGAGTCATCCCCAGTGAGAAGGATGTCATCAACATAAACCAACAGAAGGACAGTGCCAGTGGCCCGGTGTCGGGTAAAAAGGGAGAAATCTGCAGAACTCCGAGTGAACCCCATGTCTCGAACCACCTTGCTAAACTTGTCAAACCACGCACGAGGGGACTGTTTGAGACCATAAATGGATTTTTTGAGAAGACATACCCGAGACTCCCCCGTGGTCTCAAACCCGGGCGGTTGGCGCATGTAGACGGTTGCCTGAAGGTCGCCATTCAAAAAGGCGTTCTTGATATCAAGCTGATGAAGGGGCCAGTGGCGGTGCACCGCGACAGAGAGAAGAACGCGGACAGTGTTGAGCTTGGCCACCGGAGAGAAGGTTTCCTCATAGTCAAGGCCCTCCTGTTGTGTGAAGCTACGGGCCACAAGACGGGCCTTCAGTCGGGCAACAGTGCCATCCGGAGCACGCTTGATGACGAACACCCATTTACACCCAACAGGATGCTGACCGGGAGGTAAGGGAACCAAGACCCAGGTTTGGTTGGCCCAGAGGGCCGTCATTTCTTCGTCCATGGCAGCTCGCCAGCCAGGATGGTGAAGTGCCTCCTGCAAAGAGTTAGGGACCGAAACAGAGGATAATGAGGTGGCAAAGTGACGAAGAGATGAAGAGAGGCGATGGAGAGAGACGTAATTCGCCATCGGATGAGCGGTAGAGGCGGGAGCCGGAGCAGCAGGGAGCGGAGCACCAGAGGTCGAAGCCGACTGCAGAGGGGCAACGGGTGTAGGAGAGCGACGAGAACAGACCCGGATAACCGGTGGTGGTGGACGGACAGGAGGTGGGGAAGGAGGAGAGGAGGAGGAGTGAGGAGCAGGAATGACATGACGAATGACGGGATCTGGACTCGGAGCGACATCCAGAGCAGGGAAGAATGGAATATCTTCACGAAAAGTCACGTCAGCCGAGACGATAACCTTGCGGGTAGCAGGAGAATAACATACATAATCCTTTTGAGTGCGCGAGTAGCCCACAAAGATATGCTTGGCGGCACGAGGATCCAACTTGTCCGTGGAGGGACCAAGGTGGTGAACGTAGCCGGTACACCCAAACACTCGTGGAGGAACGGGAAAAGGCGGAGTAGTGGGAAAGAGGAGGCTGAAGGAAGTAGCATACTGGAGGACGGAAGAAGGGAGGCGGTTGATGAGAAAGCAAGCCGTGGAGAGCGCGTAGTTCCAGTATGGTTTGGGAACCCTCATTTGAAGCATAAGGGAGCGAGCGACATCAAGAAGGTGACGATTCTTGCGCTCGGCGACACCATTCTGTTGGGGAGTGTACGGACACGAGGTTTGGTGAAGAATGCCGAACTCAGAGCAGAGAGTGGCGAAGGTATGACTGGTGTACTCTCGCGCATTGTCAGTACGAATAGTACGAATGAGCGCAGAGAACTGAGTGCGAGTCTCAAGTATGAAAGCCCGGAAGACGCGGGGAAGTTCAGAGCGATCCCGAAGGAGATATAACCACATCGTTCGAGAGTAATCATCAATAAAAGTAAGAAAATACCGATAACCAGAAATACTAGTAAATTTGTACGGACCCCATATATCAGAGTGTACCAAAATAAAAGGAGCGGAGCTCCGAGTACAATGAGAAGGGAACGATGAACGGGGCTGTTTGCCCAAAATACATGTGTCGCAGCGAAAAGCAGGAAGAGAAACATCTGGAAGAGCCTTCCGGAGGACTGGAAGAGGAGCGTGACCCAGACGGCGATGCCAATCCGAAGAGGAGATGGATGCGAGGACAGTAGGAGAGTCGTCAAGAAGATAGAGCCCATTCTGCAGCCGTCCTCTACCAATGATAGTCCGCGTCTGCTGATCCTGTATGAGAAAAGAAGAAGAAGTAAATATCACGGAGTAATTAGAATCAGTAGTAAGGCGACCAACAGACAGTAAATTGAAAGGAGTGCCCGGAACATGTAGAGCCGAGCGCAGAAGGAGAGAAGAAGTGAGGGAAATATCAGCACAACCAGAGACGGGAACCGATGCCCCATTAGCGACAGTAATGTACTTCGGGTGAGGTGAAGACAAGTACTGAGGCGGCCTAACAGAGGTGATATGATGAGTGACACCAGAATCAAGGATCCATCGCGGGCCAGAGGATAGGAAGACGATACCTTCATTGGAGATGGAGGCAGCAGAGGCAACCGAGGCAGGCGGGCGGCTAAGCAGGCCATGAAGATGCTGGAGCTGAAGACGAACCTCGTCGAGATCAGTACGAGGGGAAGCAGAGTTGGTTGTAGCAGCAGAGGCCTGCGGACGAGGAGGTCGCCCATGTTTGCGATAGCACGTGGCTTCAAGATGCCCATCTTTACCGCAGAACGAGCACTTAGGCCGAGACCGGCCACCCCGACCCCGGTCGCGAGAATCAGAGCGGCCGCCACGGGCAGAAAAGGGAAGAGGCAATAAGGGAGCGGGTGCCTGTTGAACAAGGGCCGGAGAAGGAAGTCCGGGCATATCCGGAGGCGGGGAGACTTTGAGAAGCATTGAGCACACATCGGAGAAAGACGGTGTAATTGTAGAGGAAAGGATGTGAGCCCGGACACTGTGAAGATGAGGCGGTACCCGGGCCATCATCATGGCAATACCCACAGCTTCCTCTTGGGTACGTTGAGCAGCAAGATCTAAAGTAGGAGGCTGATGGTGGATCCAAGACTCAACCAGAGACCGAGCCTGAGCAACAAAGGATGTCAGGTCGGTCGCGCCACTGCTATCAAGGGCCTGGAGAGAGTGATGATGTCATACAGATGGTGGAGACTATCCTTGCCAGAGTAGAGGGCGTGGAGCTCGTCCCACATGCCTTTGGCCGTCTCATGGTACATGGCCAGGCGATAAGATTCGCCATCAAGAGAGTTAAGAAGCCAAGTCTGCACGCGGCCATCATTGCGTAACCATTCCTCAGTAGGGTTACCGATAACGGCCCGAGTCAAGTGATGAAGGAAACCCTTTGACTGCAGGACACGGCGAACCGAGTGAGCCCATTTCACAAAGTTTTTCTTGCCAGTTAGAGAAATTGTAGTAATTCGAAGCTCGTCGCGGACTTCCTGGAGAGAAGCCGGGCGGTCAGGAGGAGGAACTGTCGTGCCAACAGAGTCCGCAGAGGTAGTCATGGAGGCGACCTGGAGGAGAGGAAGCGGGCAGAGACAACGGACTGGATGAGGCCGCGGTGAGAACAGACACGCTCAGCAAGGAGCGGACTATTGAAGGCCGCGGCGGACTGGAGTAGGCCGCGGCGGACTGGAGTAGGCCGCGGCGAGTACAGACACGTTCAGCAGGAAGCGGGCTATGGGAGGCCGCGGCGGACTGGATTAGGCTGAGGCGGACTGGAGCAGAACGAGGCAAGAAGAGCACAACAGCTGGTTGAGAAGAGAGGGCAAGCCGGGGGAGCTCGGCAAGTCGCGGGAGCTTGGCAAGTCGCGGCGACTAGAGGCGGACTGCAGCGGGCTGGATCAGTCCGCAAGTCGAAAAAAGGCAGGGGAGCGAGCCCGCGGCGGACAGGGAAAAGAACGTGTCCGCCAGAAGAGAAAGGAGAGCAGCTGCAGGCAGGAGGGAAGCGCGGACAGAAGGAGGCCGCCGAGCTCGCGGCGGATAAAAGAGAGTAAGAAGAGGAGGCGAAAACCGAGCTTGCAGCGGACAGAAGGAGAGCGGAGCTAGGGAGGGAGTTTGCCGAGGTCGCGTCGGACAAGAAGAGGCCGCAGCGGACTATGGGAAGCAGTGGACCCCACAGACCAGAGAGAGAGGGCTATAAATAAGGACCAGAAGAGGAGGGAAGAGGAGTGGCTCCACGGGAGAAGAGGAAGCGGTTTGGACAAAAGCAGGCCGCAGGGGCTATACGACTAGGAGGCGCGGACACACACACTCAGGCCGCCGAAAACCGCAGGCCGCTGGGCGGATAGGAAAGTGAATCCGCAGGAGACCGCAGGCCGCTGGGCGGATAGAAATTGGAATCCGCAGGAGACGGAACCTGGCTCTGATACCATGTAGAGATGGAAGAAACCAAACTTGTATATATGTTCACTTGGTCCTAATACAAAGAATGAGTACAAATATATAGATGAGAGAAAGAGAGAGGAAAGTCCTATACACAATGTGAGACTAAAGAGAGTAGAGAAAAACAATAAATGCTATACAATGGGCCTAGTTTAAGTGGGCTTTTCTAACAGAAAGATCACTGGACTCCTCTGAAAAGCCTCGTCGAAGGCTTCTGGAAGGGCGTGGAGAGTCGATCGAAATCTGGAGTCGATGCAGAAACCCTGAAAATGTTTCCCAGACGCAATAGGTTCTCCAAAATCTGCACCTGGACGATTAGAAATCAGTGCCTAGCAAAATCGTCGGGGCTGCAAGCTATTTCAATGCCGCCAGAAGAGGGGAACGTCGACGATTGTTGGCGGGATTTAGGGCTTCAACTGGAGGTGTGACGCTAGAATCAGGAGAGTAGTCAAGAGGGAGAAGAAAAGGAGCGGCATTTCTAAACACCGAGTGCTGATAGGGATTTAGGTTACACGCGATACATGGGGGGACGCAATTGAAACGATGCGTGGTCTAAGGTGCCGGTTATGATATCCGTTGGGAAGAGAAGATTAAAAAAAAGATTTGTGCCTTTACAATTTCATTTAGGGGAAAATTAAGCATTTCTAAATTATTACACGATTGCCAATCCCTTCTATTATTTGGAGTATATCCATTACACCATCACGCTAAACACGTCGAAAACATTATAGTAGTGACAACTTATATTTATTAACGCGCGCCAAACAATTATAACGTCATACCTCGACATGAAAATTGCTTGATCAATTTAGCTCGCGATCGTGCCCATGCAAATGAGTGTTAACTCGAGATAAGCTATAGAGTTTTTTAAAGGAGTGCGTCTCAAGCCCTAATATGACCACCATACTTTGAGAAATGAAGTTCTTCAAACTACTACTATCATTGACAATGAAACAAAATTGTTCCTGGATGTGCGCAATAGTGTGTAAAATATCGTGCTCCTTATAGTCATCCTCAGTAAACTCGCTAAGGGTGTTGAAGCTATAATGTAGGATGCAAACTAAGTGATCAATATGCTCTCCTACTTCTAATACAACCTGCTCTCCTACTTCTAATACAACCTCAGACTCAGACTCAGGCTCAGGATTAGAGTCGCTAATATAAACTCCATACTCAGTCACATGTCCATTAGTAAAATCAGTAATATCGTCACAGTGGCGTTACAGACACTCAAACTCAGATGATTTGTGCCCCTTCTCCATACCTTTGAAGCACCAAGATACACCATTGTTGGGTTTCGACCCCATTATCTCCTTACCCCGGGAGGAGTTAGTGTGAGGGGTCAGAATCCCAGTAATGATAGGAGGGCGTGAGGTATCTAAGATCCTAACAGTAGGAGAAGTGGCGATACTCAGTGAAGGTCGATCAGTAGACGTCTGGATGTCCACTTCTGTAAGGACTCAACTCTATGTGCTTGACACTGATCCCTAATAAAATATTGTAACCCATTCAGATAATAGGATATAGTCATATCATCTTCCCGGAGATCGAGACGATAATGGAGAATGAGAAACTCATTTGTATGTTCTCCCACGTATAATTTATCTTGTCGAAGGTTGTGAAATCTGCGATACATGATCTACAAATAATTAGGTGGAACACATCTCTTACGCAACTGTGCTTTTCACTCTGAACATGTGCTAATCAGGGCCATGGTTAAATTGAACCTGGAGCGCTATAACTGTCTCCACCAAACTAGAGCCGATCCCTTCAACTTAAGGGTGACATACTCAATTTGCCTAGTTTAGGGCAATTGCATCTAGGTCATGAAACAATCCATCCTATCAGAGTAATCTAAGCAACCCTCGGGCTCTAAGCATTCTTCGAAATCGATGACATTTAATTTGACTCATAAATCCCAATGGGTTTGATCCCTAACATTATGGTTTCCTTGTTCAAATGTCATGGGTTAGGATTTTCTAGATCTGATTACCTAGGGTTGGGGTGATACTCGATTTGGAAATGCCAGTTTTGCCCTAAATGTAGGTGGGCTTCGATTGCATTAACACTTGTCCGTAATTCATTCATTACTTATCCCACGTCTCTCATATTTGTATGAGCACTCGTATTTAACGTTTTGATCGTTTTAACTGGCTTCTTTGTTTTTGTACTCAATTTAGCCACATTTTTTTCTAAATGTCCTACACGATTTTTCATTTCAAAATAATGATAAGGTTTTTAAGTACTTAAAATACATGAATATTTTAATGAGGGCAAAAAATTCAATTATAAAATATATGAAATATTTAAATTTTTTTAAAGAGGATATTCAAATAAAAAACTTGAAATAACTTGTTTTTTATTTTTAAGACCTAATTATTTGACTTTTTTTAAAGATAAAGAACTTAATTGTAAATAAAATTAAAAATTAAATTAAAACTTAAATAAATATTTTTTTAGATTAAAAACTTCTTAAAAGCAATTTTGTAATTAAAGAATAAAAACAATTTTATTATTATTTTAATTTAAAAATGATCGACTAATCCACGTGAGATGTGAATTAAAAGGCTCTGATACTAAACTGATGTAAATCGGAAATCCTAAATTTGTTTTAACAATAATTTTGTGATCTTGATTAAATTAAGAGATGTTTGGTCTACTCGTTAATATGCCTCGTGACTAAACTCTCTCAACGCTTAACAGGTGCCTATAATGATCTCCTAGGTACGCATCCGAACCATCTTAGTCGAGCTTATCGCATCTTCTCAACAATTGGTTTCACTCCTGTCTTATCCCTAATACATTCATTTCTTATTTTATCTTGTCTCGTGTTGTCCACACATCCACCTATGCATTCTCATCTCCGCAACTATCATTTTTTGCTCATGTACACAATTCACTCTACAACGATCAGAATCATAGAGTATTGCTGGTCTAATTGCAGTACAGTAAAACTTGTCTTTAAGTTTTAATGGTACTTTACGATCACATAAGATTCCGGACGCGGTTCTCCACTTCAACCAATCTGCTTGAATTTTATGTATCACATCTCTATCTACGCCTCCATTTTTTTGAACTATCAATCCCAGATATTTAAAGCACTCACTGTGTGAAATAAAAATGCAAAAAAATACAACAAAAATGCGACTTAGATTGCATCATGTACAAGTCCTTTTGAAGTACACTTCAGGACTTCACTCACAGATAGCAGATGAGCTCCCCTATTCCTTGTGTAGGATTTCCATCATGCCAACATGATGGTAATGGATATAGGATGGAAAAATTAATTCAAGAGTGGACATGTTATTTGAACCCTCACTGGGTGGAGCCTCGTCCTCTAGAAACAAGAAAAAGGGCAGAGAAACAGGTCTAAGGACCTATCCTTCCTCCTAGAAATGCCTTGGTAAAGCTTTGTGTGCATTGCCATAGATGAGGTGACAAAGGATTGTTTTTATACTCCACTCAGATCTTTCATCAGCAGTGGAAAGACGGGACTTTGTGAGGAAGGACTAGCATAGGCTTTTCTATGAATGCCACTCTATTAGGCCGTTGATAAGCAAATCCTCTTTACCCTTAAAGAAATTGACTAAGGAATGGTGTTGGAGTTCGCGGACTACACAAAAAAAGTTTTTTTTTTTAATATATATATATATATAGAACTTTAGATAGCGGTTCTTAGAATAACCGCTGTCTAAAGTTCTGACAGAACTTTATATATATATATACATATATATATATATATAATTTCTAAACTTTATATATATATTATATAAAGTTTAGACAACGGTTCTTCTAAGAACCGAAGAACCGCTGTCTAAACTTTATATATATATATATTTATATAAGTATGATGTGCTCCAAATATGCATATTACTTTATAATATATAAGATATATATATATATATATTTATATAAGTGTATATATATTTATATATATATATGTATATACTTATATAAATATATATATATATATATATATATATATATATATATATATATATATATATATATATATATATATATATAATTTTAGACAGCGGTTCTTCTAAGAACCGCTGTCTAAAATTCTGTATAAATATATATATACAGAATTTTAGACAACGCTGTCTAAAGTTCTCTATAAAAATATATATAACGCTCCACTGTTCTAAAATCCGCTGCCCTAGCTCTAGCCATTTCCTTCCCGCTCCAGTGCTCCAGTGCTCCACGCCGCCCCCGTGGCTCCATTTTCAAGGTAGCTCAAAATTCTTTGTTCGAATTTCTTCCTTGGTTCTTGATTCCTTATCGCATTTTCCTGAAATAAATTTTGATGATTATATGCAAGGGCTGAACCTTCCTTATCAGCCAATAGTTTTGTAAAATAATACCTCAAAGATTTCCACATGAAGTTTTATCTGCTCGAATTTCTTCCTTGGTTTTTGATGATTATATTTCCGTGCTAATAGTTTTGTCCTGAACCCCTTGTTTAACTTACCTCATAGATTTTCACATGAAGTTTTATCTGCAAATATGTAAAATAATAGTAATTAATAGAATATAGAATTTGTTTCTCACAAGATTTAGTTGTGACAACCTAAAACTTGTAGGCTTGTAGCTGAGCCTATTGTTATGTGTCATAAGTGAATGTTATAATGCATGTTTGATGTTTCATAAGTTGTTTTTGTTATACAGGTACTCATGAAAAAATTGAAAACTGTTGATTCATTTTTAACAAAAAATCAACAAATGAAGCTGATACATCTTTATCAATAGAACAAGTTAATGTTCAATCTCAAGATACATGTAATGTTGGTTTTTTTTTAGCTGAAAGTGATTCAATCATTTTCGAGCGTGATCCTGGATTACGACGACAAATTTGGGACTATCCTATAAATCAACAAGATGAAATGCGACGAGCTTATATTAAACTTGAGCGTTATCAACACAAACTTCAAGAGTATCCATCCTCAGGTGAACATAAACGAAGATTTCAATATTTGTGGTTCGAGACGTTTCCATGATTGGAGTATTCTCCTGCAAAAGATGCTGCATATTGTGCACCTTGCTATATTTTCAATAAATAAAATAGTGGTCGATATGGAACAAACTCATTCACGACGGAAGAATTTCAGAACTGAAAGAAAGTCAATGGAAAGAATTGTGCATTTTTGACTTATTGCGGGAAGGATCATTGTTCTCCACACAATCTTGCAATAAAAAATTGTGCGGATTTAATTGCTCAAACTCAACATATAGATAAAGTGATGGAAAGACAAACATCCCAACAAATCGCAATGAATCTGTTACGGGTTGGAACTTCAAATGTTGCATTGCGATATTGTGCATTCCAAGGAATTGCATTTCGAGGTCACGATGAAACTCAAGAATCTATTAATCGCGGGAATTTTGTGTAAATAATCAAATTGTTTCGGACTTATAACAAGGAAGTTGATGAAGTTGTGTTAGAAAATGCGTCAGGAAATGCTATGTATATATCGCCTAATATTCAGAAGGATCTTCTTTCGATTATGTCAAGAAAGGTGCAACATGTAATTCGTAAGAAAATTAACGACTCCAAATATTGCATAATAGTTGACGAATATAGAGACGAATCAAAAAGAGAGCAAATGACTATCGTGATTTGATTTATGGATGTTCATGGCTTGGTGCGAGAAAGATTTTTAGATCTTGTTCATGTGACAGATACAAGTGCACTGACCCTTAAGAATGAAATTTCAGCAGTCCTCTCTCGTCATAACTTGAGTATCCAGGATATACGGGGTCAAGGATATGATGGTGCAAGTAACATGCGAGGTGAATGAAAAAGTTTAAAAATTTTATTCCTTAATAAATGCTCTCAAGCTTATTATGTTCACTGTTTTGCACATAAGCTTCTGCTAGTTCTTGTTGCAACATCAAAGGAAGTGAGGGCAGTGCATAATTTTTTTAATGAGCTGATATATATTGTTAATACTGTTGGTGTTTCTTCTAAACGCAATGATCAATTGCGAGCTGCTCAAAATGAGTACTTCGATCACATGATTGCTCTAGATGAAATTGAAACAGGCACGAGAGCCAATCAAATTGGTTCACTAAAATGACATGGTGACACTAGATGGTCGTCATATCTGAACTCTGTTTACAGTGTTATAAATATGTATAATGCTACATGCTCTGTGTTGCTTGATATTAGTGATAATGAAAGAACATCTGCTCAACGAGGGGATGCTGAAGCAACCTTTAGAAAAATGTGAGTATTTGAATTTGTTTTCATTTTGCATTTGATGAAAGAAATTTTGGGAATCAGTGAAGTTTTATGCAAAGCACTGCAATATCAATCTTAAGATATATTGAATGCCATAAATTTAGTTTCAACAACAAAAACTCTCATTCAGAAGTTGCGAGAATCTGTCTGGGAAAAGTTCTTACAAGATGTGGACATATTCTGTGAGAAAAATTAAGTTAAAGTTCCTGACATGAATGCTCAATATAGTGATCGTCGGTTTCGAAGTACGCGTGATATCATTACAGTGAATCATCATTTTCAAGTATATATTTTCAATGCCTCAATAGATTGTGTGTTGCAGGAGCTAAATTCTAGATTCAGTGAAAATTCCATGGAACTCATTCGTCTAAGTGTGACATTAGATCCAAGTGATGAATACAAGTCTTTCAAGATTGATGATATATGTGCCCTTGCAAAAAATTTCTACTCTCAAGATTTCAGTGAACAAAAAATTTATGTGTTAAATACTCAATTTCAGCATTATCAACTCGATGTTCCTTCTCATAATGACTTTAAAAATTTATCTACAATTTCCAAGTTGTATGAGAAATTGGTGGAAACGAAAAAATCGAAGACCTACTATCTTATTGACAAATTGATTCGTCTCATTTTAACTCTTCTGGTCTCAACAACAACCACAGAAAGATCATTCTCTGCTATGAAACTTGTTAAAACGAGACTTCGTAACAAGATGAAAGATGAATATCTTGCAAATTGCATGACTTTATATATTGAGCGAGAAATAACGGAGAAAATTGACAAAGATTGTATCATAGATGAATTCTATGAAGTGAAAAATCGTCGTGCACAATTGAAGTGACATGTACATGATTGTTTGTATCTTTTTTGGCTTATTGAAAGTATATGTTATGTTTTGTCAAAAAATTGTCTATATGTTTTTTACATTAAAAATTTTATTTTAAAATTTATTTGACTTCGTTTGGTGACTGGGCCCTCCCTAGCTAAAATTCCTGGATCCGCCCCTGCATCTATTTATACTCCAAAATCGAAACAGTCGTTACCCGCAGACCAGACCGAAATCGGACTTAAAGAATCAAACCTGAGTTAACAGCATTCGTCGAGATGACACATGTATATACGACGAATCAAAGATCCATTCGTCGAGACAACACGAGAAAACTCGACGAATTCAGACAGATCAATTCGTCTAAGCATCAAGAGAATACTCAGCGAATCCAAGTCCAATTCGTCGAGATGTCAAGAGAATACTCGACGAATCCAAGTCCAATTCGTCGAGATGTCAAGAGACCTCTCGACGAATTCAGACAGATTTCTCGAGTCATCTCGTGTCATTTTGACGAACTACCCTTGAGTCTTCCGACAACTAAACTGGTCATCTATATTCACAATATAGGTCCCGAACTAAAAAACCTTCAAATCCAGAATGTCATAGGCCCGACCTTTCACTTTTATCATATATGAGCAATGCCAATACAAACCTTTTCAACTTCTCCAATACTCTTATGTGCGACCCCATAAGCTCATATTGCGTTGACAGTGAAACTATCTGTTTGACCACTTCTAGATCACAATAGTAGCACTAACCAGGGGGCCCGCTTGGCATCTCCACCAAGCGGCTTCATCAGGTCCGCGGCCCATACACCCCAACTTGCTCTTCGTCATGAAATCACCACCCTGCGGCAGATTGTTGAGGTCGGGGATTGATCCCCCAACCTCCTATCTAGGAGAGCGCTGTTGATGAGAGCGCTGTTGAGAGCCTCTTATCTAGGAGGTTGGGGGATCGATCCCCGACCTCAACAACCTGCCGCATGGTGGTGATTCCATGACGGAGAGCAGGTTGGAGTGTACGGTCAGCGACCCTGATGAAATCGGCTTGGTGGTGATGCCGAGTGGGCCCCTTGGTGATGATGCCGGGGTGACATACAGGTGTGACGCGTGTCCTGCATCATAAAAGTTGCATTACTATCTAGTTATTTCGTCTCAATTTTGAATCACGCAAGGCAACCCATCTAGTCCTTCAATCTCAATTTTTAATCAAGCAAGGCAGCATTAGATACATATTTATTGTTTATATTTACAATATAAAAAATAATTACTATAATAAGTATTGAATATGCTAAGAATGCTATGAATTTAAAATGTCCTACTATTTAAACATCCCTCATTAGCAATAAAATATTTTCAAGGTCGATTATGTGGTAAACAATGCAAAATATAGTAACAAAGTGATTGCAAACCTTACCCTGTATTTTTCATAAAATATGAACGTTTAGAAAAAAACTAAGAGATTGAGAGAGAGCTGAGGATTTCACAAGATAATGGACAGTTATGATAACAATTTTGAAAATTTCGGGCGAAACACGTGAAATTACCTATTTGATGCAGTTTAACAATTGTCATTATCTTGGATCTTAGCCTTTTTACAATGGTACCAACCGCCTATTAACCTTTTTTGATCTTAAAATCAGGACCTATATTCTAAAACCGGTGCGTTGGAATGTGATATTGTTATGACCCCGCATAACGACCGATTCACGGGTCAGCAATACGCGCGATGGCGGAAGGAGACAGCACAAAATAGGGCTGAACCACGACGGCTTGGGGTTGAACCTGATCGGCCCCCACTTGGCCCGGAGGTATAAATACCTCTAGGGCCGGTATGGCGAAGGGAAGCGAAGAATTATGTTCTATTCAGGTATTTCCCTCTCTTTCTCTCAATTCCTAACCCTAATTCTTCTCTCCCTTCTTAAGTCTCCACTATTCCCCTCATTGTCTCTATCATTTGGTATCAGAGGACACGTTCCCCCAACCCAACCACCATTCTATGTATTCCGCGTTAGCAACAACCCGATCGTCGCTTGTACCGCCCGATCGACGACAAATCCCGACGTCCCGACCCAGATCGCTTCTCTCCTGCCGATCGTCGCCTGTTCCGCCCGATCGACGACGAACCCCGATGCACCGATCCAGATCACGCGTGTTCCGCCAATCACGCCTGGTCCTCCGATTGGCAGGTTCCGCCTGTTCCTCTAGGGCCTCCAAAACGCCTCTTCGGGAGTTTCGTGCAATTTCCTGCGGCAGTTTCCGGCGGGCCTTCTGCTTCAGATTGCTGCGACTATCTCCACTATCACCGACGCCGCCCGCGTGCTGCGACCACTCTATGCTGAAACCAACCGCGACCCTCTTCTAAATCCTAGAGTCTACTATGGTGACTCGTTCACAGGAAGAGTCCTTGAGGCTAGCAACCTTAGAAGAGAACTACACCGGGCTCTCAGATGCGGTGACCACCATCAAAGAAAAATTAAGAGCGTCAGAGAAACGTCTGGAAGTGCGACTAGACGCTCGCATGGAGGAAATCAAGAATCTGTTATCCGAAAGTGTCAAGGGCAAAGCAACGGTGATCGACGAAGCAAGCACTCATTAAGGCCCGATCCAATTTTCAGGAGGCCTCGACAGGGGTTGAGAGGACCTGATTAATCAGTGACCTAAAGAGATGGTCTTCCCTCCTCGAGATGGGCTTCTGTCGAACCCTATGGGATTGGGACAAGCCGACAGCAATAGGACAGAAGGCGGTTGGGAGTACAGGCCGCCACCGGCGGGTACAAGGCTTAGATATCAACACAGAGAGTAAGGAGGATACCCTAATTGGCCAACAAAGCATCAATGACCTCTTGGCTTCGGCTAGGAGTATGGAGCACACGAACAACAGAACCTGAGAGCTTATATGCCACCAAAAATGACCTGCATGAATTATCCTATCTTCAAAGGAGGTGACACAATGGAATTGCTGCAAAAAGCGGTGTTATTTTACAACTACCAAGAGATTCCAGAAGAGCAGTGAGTGCGATTGACGTCCTTTCACCTAGAAGATGATGCTTTCCAGTTGACTCAGTGGTTCTTCCGAGGACGTGACTATGTCCCGTGTGCCGATTTCGTTGACGGTTTCACATTCAGATTCGGGCCTCTCGAGTATGAAGATTTCGAGGCTCTCCAAAAATTAACGCAGAAGAGTTCAGTGATGGAGTACCGCACAGAGTTTGAAAGGCTGAAAACAGGGTGCAGTGGGAGGAGAGGATACTCCCAAGTTGTTTTATTTCCGGACTAAAGGAACACATTCGGGACAAGGTACACGCGTACATGCCACACAACTTGAACCACACCATCAGTTTGACCCGAATTCAGGTGGAGCGCCTCAATTGACAGAGAGCAAGGATGGCTAATGGGAGGAACTCGATGAACCCGCCAACGGTCAGACGGGAACAAACTGCGATAGGAAGAGCGACTGTGAAGAAGCTAACATGGCCCGAGATACAAGCAAGACGGGAGAAAGGGCTATGTTTCAACCTCTACGAGAAATATGGCCCCAGACATAAATGTCAGATGATCCAGGTATACATGCTGAGGTAAGAAGAAGAAGACAGGGGAGTTGAAGGCGAGAGAGATTAACCGGAAGAAGACCCGACCTGGCTGAGTTCGGCGTATCTTTCCAGGCTATAATAGGTGCCACCACACCCTTGACTATGCAAATCACCAGGAGGATCTTCCAACAGAAATTGACCATTTTGATTGACAGTGGGAGCACCCACAACTTCATCAACCCCGCCATTGCACAAAGGCTGGGCCTTGAGATCAACTGTGATGCTGCCTTTCAGGTTATGGTAGCCGACAGTAACAAGCTACAGTGTGAAGGAGTCAGCAGAGGGGTGAAACTTTGGGTGCAAGGGTACGTGTGCTGATTTGAGGTTTACTTGTTGGCCATCAAGGGGTCTGGCATGGTCTTGGGAGTCCAATGGTTACAACAGTTAGGGAAGGTCACCCTGGACTGGGACCACATTACGATGGAATTTATCTAGGATGGAAAAGGCTACCGCCTGAACGGACTCAAGACCTCACCCATGAAGGAGGTCACCCTTCTTTGCTTGGAAAGGTTGTGGGACCAAGAAGTCCCCATGACGGTAATCATGGAGCTGGCGCCCCTACGTACTTCTGCACATGAAATGTCAGAGCAGATGCAATCCTTTCTAGTGCAGTTCTCCGACATCTTCCTGGAACCACATTCACTTCCACCATAGAGATTTAGAGACCACCATCCCCACACATTTGAAGGCAGAGATAGAACAAAGCGTTAAGGAGATGCTAACAACGGGAATTATCACACCCATCACCAGTTCTTTTTCTTCACCCATCATTCTGGTGAAGAAGAAGGATGGTTCATGGAGGTTTTGTGTTGACTACCGCGGCCTGAACACAAAGTTGGATCTGCGCTTGGGTTACCGTCAAATCAGAATGAGGGACGAAGATATCTACAAGACAGCTTTCCGCACCCACGACGGCCATGACGAGTTCCTCGTGATGCCCTTCGGGCTCCAACACACCATCTACCTTCCATGCAGTGATGAACGAGATCTTCCGATCCCTCCTCCGTAGGTCCGTATTGATATTTTTTGATGATATTTTGATCTACATCGTCAATTGGTAGGAACACCTCAAAGATGTGGAGCAAGCGTTCGTGATTCTCCGGCAACACCAGCTCTACGCCAAGCTATCCAAATACTCCTTTGGACAAGCAGTGGTTGAATACTTGGGTCATATAGTCTCTAAACAAGGGGTATAGGCCGATCCAAAGAAGATTGAGAGCATGCAAACATTTTTCCCGACCATGCTTGTTCCGTGCCCTTCGCGGCTGACGGGCTACTACCGACGTGTCATGAAAGATTATGAAAAGATAGCACGACCACTCACACAGGTGTTACATAAGGATGCGTTTTGCTGGCAAGAGGAGGCATAAACGACGTTCCAGGTTCTCAAGACAGCGATGACTACCACACCGGTGCTAGCCTTACCCGATTTCACTAAGGAGGTTATCCTGGAGACCGATGCATCAGACATCGAGATAGGGGCCGTCCTCATGCAGGAGGGTCGACCGATAGCTTTCTTCAGCAAGGCTTTGACACCACAGACACTTGGCTTATCTACCCATGAGAAAGAAATGCTAGCCGTTATACATGCCGTGATCCTATGACGACCGTATCTTCTGGGGAGACACTTCAAAGTACGAACTGATCACCAGATCCTGAAACATTTCTTGGAACAACGAGTGTCTTCTCCTCTGCAACAAAAGTGGGTGACAAGGTTGTTGGGCTATGACTACGAGATCGTGTGGCAGTCGCACTGTCCCGCATACCAGAGGAGACGCTTCACCACATCTCCGGGCCGCTGATCAGGGATTTAGATGACATACGAGCAAAGATTATGCTGGACCTAGATTTACATCCAATTGTGGAGTCACTTCAACAAGAGCAGACTACTACTCCAGGATTTCACTTACAGAATGAGCACCTATACTACCACGGCAGGGTGGTCATACCGACTTCATCACCATGGAAGATCACCACGTTGCACGGATTTCATTCATCGCCGATAGGGGGTCATGCAGGCTTTCTCCGCACTCTTCAGCGGGTACGGGCCAATGTGTTCTGGAAGGGCTGACAAAAGGATGTTCAACTATTTGTGCAACAGTGCGAGATATGGCAGCGACAGAAATACGAGACCACATCGCCCGCGGGTCTGCTTACTCCTCTGAAGATTCCACAACAAATTTGGGACACAGTTTCTATGGACTTCATCGATGACCTACCAAGATCTCAGGGGCAGTGTTATCCTGGTTGTAGTGGATAAGCTGTCCAAATACAGTCACTTCTTGGCCTTACACCATCCCTATACGGGGGAGTCAGTTTGTACGGGAGATTTGACTTCACCACATTCCCCGGGCCATCATCTATGACCGGGATTCAGTGTTTGTAAGCAACTTCTGGAGGGAGCTATTCCCGCTACAGGGCCCTCGGTTGTGTTCGAGCACTGTCCACCACCCTCGGATGGACGGACAGACATAGGTGCTTAATCGGGGGATCGAGACGTACTTACGATGTTTTGTGATGAATGCACTCCACACTTGGACCCGTTGGCTCCATTGGGCCGAATACTGGTACAACACCTCCTGCCACACGGTCCACACTGCAAGTAAACTCACTCCGTTTGAAGTTGTGTACGGCCGGCCCGCCTCGACCTTGGGGACATATGAACCAGGAGGCACAACACTACCAGCTGTTGATCTGGAGTTGCGCGATCGGGATCGTACTCTTGCCCTTCTGCGTGAAAACCTCCTCGCCGCTCAAAACAGAATGAAAGTTCAAGCAGATAAACACATGACGAAATGAGAGTTTGCAGTCGGAGATGAGGTCTTCCTCAGTCTTCAACCATACAGACAAATCTCAGTGTCTCGGAGAACGAATTAGAAGTTAGCACTGCGCTATTACGGTCCCTTCAGAATCATCCAGAGAGTGGGACCGGTGGCTTATAAATTGTCTCTGCCAGAAGGATTGCGTATTCACCCGACATTCCATGTATCCTTGTTGAAAAAGAAGATCAAGGACACGATACAGGTGTGCCCTACCCTACCTGAATCAACCCACAGTGGGGAACTTCGACCGCTTCCAGAGGAGGTATTGCTTACCAAATGGAAGAAGCACGACACCGAGTACCGCCAGGCGCCAGGAGATTCTCGTCAAATGGAAGAACTTATCGGTGGTGCACAACACATGAGTTGTTTTGCTCGAGTTCCGAGAACTTTATCCAGACTTTCCTCTTGAGGACAAGTTGGCTGCTAATGAGGGAGGTAATGTTATGACCCCACATAACGATCGATTCACGGGTCAGCAGTACGCGCGGTGGCGGAAGGAGGCAACACAAAATATGGCTGAACCAACCGGTTCAACCCTCCCCAATTAAACCACGGCGGCTTGGGGCTGAGCCTGTGGGTTCAACCCACATGGGGGGGGGGGGCCGTCCCTCTCTTGACCTAGAGGTATAAATACCTCTAGGGCTGGTGTGGCGGAGGGAAGCGAAGAACTATTCAGGTATTTCCCTCTCGTTGTCTCAAATCCTAACCCTAATTATTCTCTCCCTTCTCAAGTCTCTACTATTCCCCTCGTCGTCTCTATCAGATTTGTTTCTTTATAGGATACCTTTAGCAGCTAATTCGTAAAAATGTTTTGACATATGGATCTTTTGCCAGTATATTCTGGTAGTATCTAGTCACTTGGTGAACCCTTTAAAAATACATCATTCTCTACTATTTTTCATATCTTAAGTTGATTTGAATTTCTATCAATAGTATTATGTCTTGTGTTTAAATTTGCAGTATTGTGATAGGTAAATTGAAATTTTTTATCCGTTATGTTAATGCGTTCTTTTTCTTAATTGATTTAGTGTTTTATGGCACTTTTCTCCTAAGCCTCTCTATCTCTCCGCCCCTTCCTCACCACTCCATCCAAACCGACAGAATATTTCTGTTTGCCTTTCAGATACCCAACCTAGCCCCGGGATAAAAAAGTGTACTGCCAAAGATGTTCAGTCAATTGTCTCTCAGAAGAAAAAAGTTAAAACTGGCGATTCTTCAACATGGACTGAGAAATACCGTCCAAAGGTTCCAAATGATATTATTGGGAACCAATCACTTGTAGGTAGCTCAGCTTTCTAATGTTGTTTTTATATATAAATCTTACTCTAAAAACTTAAACTTTACTCCTTCCTACAGGTTAAACAACTTCATGATTGGCTAGTTAATTGGCATGAGGACTTTTTACATTCCATGAAAAAGCCAGGTAAAAAGCTGAATGATAGTTCAGCTAAAAAGGCTGTATTAATTAGTGGGTCACCTGGCATTGGGAAGAGTACTTCTGCAAAGCTGGTTAGCCAAATGCTTGGCTTTAATGTCATTGAGGTGATCTTCCATTCACGAGTGATCTGAATTTTTACTGGCAAATTTCTTGTTAGGATTTGTTTTACTTTGTGAACGATTCTTATATACTTCGTGTGTCTAATCATCTGTACAGGTCAATGCCAGTGATAGTCGTGGGAAGGCTGATTCTAAAATCACCAAAGGGGTTGGTGGAAGTACATCAAATTCCATCAAGGAACTCATTAGAAATGAAGCTTTGAGTATAAACAAGGATTGGTTGTTCTTCCTTATCTACAGTCATTAAAATACTTATTTTTCTTTGTTTTTAACGATGCCTTATAGATTACCAACAATTTTAGGTCGAAATATCCAAAAACGGTGCTAATCATGGATGAGGTTGATGGTATGTCTGCTGGAGATAGGGGTGGAGTGGCTGATCTTATTGCTAGTATAAAAGTGTCTAAGATTCCTATCATTTGCATTTGCAATGATCGTTACAGTCAAAAGCTGAAGAGCCTTGTCAACTACTGCTTGATGCTGAACTTTAGGAAACCTACTAAACAGCAGGTGGTCCCTTCGTTTACTTTATACTAGTTCTTTTAGGTTAGTTTGCACTTTCAGAAATGTTTCATCAGGTCTCATTTCTCTAACCTGTTGTGATGCAAATACTTATTATGCCAACTGAGTATGTGGTACATATTAGTTATGCAATTTATGAATGCTTATTTCAACACATTTTAAAAAAAGTGTTAAATCTTTTTTAGTTGAACAATCATAAATCATGATGGTAGTCTGACCTTGGTGTATATTCTAATTCTTACAGTTTTGTTTAATTTAATTTATATTGACTATATTTGTCTTCTCAATGTGGAAGCCAGCCTATGATACTGATTGAATTAATAGTTGGATTCTTGATTTCCACTCCGTACTGCTTCTATGTTATGATTTATAAACACTTTATATGATCAGTTGGATGCATTCACACTTCAGGAAGGTTCACAGGTAGATCTCTTGATTTTTTTTTCATGCAGATGGCAAAAAGATTGGCTCAAGTAGCTCAAGTGGAAGGTATTCAGGTTAATGAGGTACTATACCCGCTATCATACTGATTCATTTACTTCTATCTTCTATTCCTCACTATATTATTTAATTGCTACGCTTTATAGTGATCTGATTTTTGTAAGTTGTAGGCCCAATCTTGATGGGTATCTTGGTTTATACTTTTTATGTCATTATTTGGCAACTTCATGGGTTATCATATTAGAAATAATTATATATTAATGGAGTTGTAAAATAAACTCTAGAAGACAAACTACCTAAATTTAACTAGAATGAAGATTCAATTTGGATTTCTTAACTTATATACGCATGAAATATGGTGATAGACAAATAGTTGCTGGACACTTCCACTTGGCATTCTTTATTCCAGCCAAATAGCCTATGATACCGTAATTTGGATTTCTCATGATTCCCTTCTTCCCCTCACATCCCAGCTATCGACCCACCATCAGACCTTTATTCCAGCAGGTGGACTCCACTCCAGGGAAGGGGGTAAATTTCCCCATTCCAGAAATTTCTATAACTTTCAACCGACGTAGCTTTCGACTTTGTTATGAATAATAAAAGCAACAACTAATAATAAATTAGAACTCTCACAGCAGCTGATTACTTAAACTTGCAGCTGTATGAAATATGAATAAATAAACTGGCAGCCCATTACATAATCCAAACATGCAGCCCAATGCATAACCCAATTTATTAGACCAGCAAAGCTTTTGCATTTAATTATATAAGTAAAACTTAACTCTTTCTGATGGCGATCGACGACACACACACGCTTATTCCCACAGGAGGCGGTGAGGCGGTGATCGGCGACCCATTTGGGCGATCCGAGTCCGCAGATGTGCCCGGATGGTTGTTCTGAGTCAGATTCATATATTACATTTTTATTTTCATGTTGTACTTAGCCCTGATCGGCCCGAATTTTAATAGCCGTTCGATCAGATGCCCTAATCTGTTTTTCATTTCCCCTTTATAAATATTCTCTTGTGCAGCTTAATGGGGGATCATAGTTGCTTGTTGAGCAACTAGCCGGTCTGCTGTGTGAGGCCGAGCGGCTCTCCCGTGCGCACGTCTGGCGGGCTACCCTCCGTCTTTCCGGTAAGCTTCCAGCCCGTCGGGCCTTCCCCTTCCCATCCTCGTCCAAGTCCAACCGTCCTCCCTCCCTCCTGCAGCCCGTCGTCCCCTCCAGGCCAAGTTCGGCCATCCCTTTCCCCCCGCAGCCCTCCGCCGGCCCCGTGCAGGCCTCCTCCGACAACCCCGCTCTTCTCCGCTCTCACCCAGCCACAAACACCTTCTGGCCAACCTTCTCCTTCCCCGTTCCTCTTCCCCAAGCCCCACAGCCCACATCCGGCCCAAACCTAGACCCACCTCCTTGGATCCCGCCCTCCACTTCCCCCAATAGCCCAAATCCACCCTTTCCTACTACCCGCAACCCTTTGAGGACCCACCGACACATCGGAAGCACCCCCGCCCACGACACTCCATCCCGAAGCCGAGCCGCCGCATGCATGAGCAAATCTAGATATGGATGCTATTTATTTTTCGTGTTGTATGCTTTGGTAATGAACTGTTGTTTTGAGAATTAATTTTCTTAAGGGTTTGTTATAATTATCCAGCGGTTAATTTACAGGACACATTCGACGCGGGCACATTCGA
Source organism: Platanthera guangdongensis (assembly GCA_039583875.1). Lineage (NCBI taxonomy): Eukaryota > Viridiplantae > Streptophyta > Magnoliopsida > Asparagales > Orchidaceae > Platanthera > Platanthera guangdongensis. The sequence goes on along the minus strand of CM077165.1, from coordinate 159,558,433 downwards.
CGCGCTTGAACGATATTTGCGCCTCACTTTGTTGGTTGATTTTAACTGTTCTTTACTCTTCATGGCTTGTTACTCAATTGTGCAAGTGGTTGTTTAGATGTTTTATAAAATTTAATTACTTGCTTAATGATCTTTATTGGGGTTGTTATCTCATGATCGCACGTGCACTACATTTGGATTGCCTTTTCATCTGTTGAGTTAGGGCATTTGTGTTGTCCGTCATTTGTCGACTTGTGCTGCATCACTTTCATTACTAAATATAATTTCATATAAATAAAATAAAATTATGTACGAAATCCAATTCAAGAAATCACTGCCACCTCATCAATTTCATGATTAGGGAGTCTTTATTTTATTTAAATTTTATTTTATATTTATATTTATGCGCGTAATCAGGAATAAGAATTAATGTCATACCTTAGCATGTTTGCCGTGGTATTACAATTTTCTTCTTCTGGATGAAAATTTTAGTCAGATACAACATAAAAAAATGTGGAAACAACTCTCTCATAATATCTTCTTTTTCCTAAAATGCATCATGAAGAACATGACTATCCTACCAACTTTGACAAATTTCTCACGATTGTGGAGCTTCTTAATCTACCAATCTATGATTCAATATGGCTCGGTTGGACTTGATAAATCAACTTTTATATGAATATCTTTAGATGAAATCATCTTCTCAGGATCAGGAATATATTTTCGTAGTGAGGAGATATGAAATACATCATGGAGATTCTTGAGGTCCTCTGATAAAACCAATTTATATATCACTTTGCCAATTTTTTCAATAATCGGTAAGGGTCCTACATATCAGTGACTGACTGTGTTCCCCCAATCTCCAAAGTCGAGCCACATCTTAAAAGGTTTTATTTTTAGACATACTTGATATCCTACATTAAGTTCCACCCTTCAGTGCCTAACATTATAATATTTTTGATGTTTGTCTTGTGCAATCTTCAATCTTTCTCAAACAATTAATATGTCCTCGTGCATTTTATCTACTAGCTTTTGCTTAAATAACTTCTTTCCATCCTTAACCCAGCTTAACAGAGTTCGACATCTACTTCCATATAATGCTTCAAAAAGAGTTATGTGAATACTTGCTTGAATACTGATGTTGTACGAAACTTCTATCAAATACAAGTATTTTTCTCATGATCCCATCAAATCAAGAACCACCTTTCTCAAAGGATCTTTCGACATTTAAATAGTTCGTCCAGATGGTCTTATTTGTTTGAGGGTGGAAGATAATATTGTATAATAATTTCATTCCCAATATTTTATGTACCAACTTCTGTGTCATTCGTGAATCTCCTATCTCTATCAGATACTATTGTTTTTAGAATCCCATGGAGTTTAACAGTCACTTCCAGATATAAATCAACAAGCTTCTCAGTAGGGCCATCCTTCTTCTTGAAAATAAAATGGTTCACTTTTATTAGTCAAATAATAATCACCATGATTCTCTCATTTCCATCTTTTCTCCTAGGTAAACCCATCACAAAACCCATTCCTGTCATACCATTTTTATTTCGGAATCGGCAACGGTTGCATATACCCAACAAACTTTTGATGCCCAGCTTCTACCACTCGGCAGGTATGTCACTTTGCTATATACAACAACAACACTCAAGCCTTTATCCCACTATAGTGGACTCAGCTATATGGTTCCTTTGTTGCCATTGTGACCTATCTTTAGTCATAATATCATTAATGACCAAGTACATCATGTCTTTCTGTATAGTTTCATTCCAAATCTTTATTGGTCTACCCCTCCCCCATTTAACATGCCTAGTGGCTAAACTCTCACAACTCCTAACTGGTTTCTCTAATGGTCTTCTTTGTACTTCTCCAAACTATCTTAGTCGAGCTTCTCGCATCTTCTCTACAATTGGTGTCACTCCCGTCTTATCTTTGATATATTCATTCCTAATTTTACCCAGTCCCGTGTATCTACACATCCACATAAGCATTCTCATCTCCGCAACTCCCATTTTTTGCTTATGTACACAAATCCCTGCTCAACACTTAGAACTATAGAGCATTGCTAGTCTAATTGCAGTACAGTAAAACTTGCCTTTAAGTTCTAATGGTATTTTACGATCACATAAGATCCTTGACGCGCCTCTCCACTTCAACCTATTTGGATTCTATCACATCTTTATCTACATCTCCATCGTTTTGAATTATCGATCCCAGATATTTAAAGCACTTGCTGCTTGAAATATCTTGATCACGTAAATTAATAACAAAGTCATCCGTCCTTCTTGCACTGCTAAATTTAAGTTCCATATACTCTGTCTCTACCCTGCTGAACCTAAAACCCTTTTTTCTAATGTGTCTCCCCAAGATTCAAGTTTCGCGTTTACACCCTCGTGCATCTCATCGACCAAAATAATATCATCAACAAATAATAAACACCAAAGTATTGTTTGTTGGATATGTCCTGTGTTAATCCTCCAGATGTCCTCATTCTTATCACAAAATTTGTATACATTTCTTTGATTATGTCAATGCATGATACATTTACACCTTTCTTTTCTAAGATTCTCCATAAGACCTCTCTTGGAACCCTATCATATGCCTTTTCAAGGTCGATAAACAAAATATACAAATCATGTTTTTTTTTTCGATAGTTGTCAACGAGTCACCTTAAGAGATGTATAGCTTCTATGGTCGATCGCCCTGATATGAATCCCAATTGATTCTCCAAGATACTACTCTATCATCTTACTCTTCTTTTTATTACTTATTATCGTAGTTTCATGGTATGACTCATTAATTTAATTCTTCTGTAATTAACTTAATTTTGTATATCTACTTTGTTCTTGTATAGAGATACCAAGATACTTTCTCTACATTGGTTCTATATTCTGTCTTCAGTTGTTCTTTTGTTAAATTTATTATATTTAATTTGCACGCCCAACACCACTAGTCTGTGTTGCGTTAAACTTTCTCCTTGTATGACTTTGCAATTCTTACAAATCTTTTTATCCATTTTGCGAGTCAATGAGTCATAAAATAAGTAACTAGTGTTTTTTTGGTCTGCTTTTAAACGTAATTAAATGTTGTTCACTCTTCATGAATAACGTTTTTATCACAAGTTGCTCTTGTGTTATGACAAAGTCTAAAATTGTTCTTTTTTCTTCATTTCTTTGTCCACACTCAAATCTATATTTTTCTTTCCTATATGTCCATTTAAGTTTCCTCTTATGAAAAACTTCTCTTTTTGTAGGATTTCTCTTTCTAAATTATCTAAGTTTTTCCAAAATTGCACTTTAATAACTTCACTTAATCTTACTTAAGATGCATAAGCACTGATCGCATTAATAGTTCTTTCCTTTGACCAATTTAAAAGCTATGATTTTGTCATCTTTTCTACTTACTCTAACAACTCTATCCCTGCAAGTGGTATCCACAATAATACCTACTTTGTTATTTTTCCTGTGTACCATAATTTTAAACAAGAACTATCTAAAAATGTAGCTTTCTCACTCACTCACCTAATCTCTTGCAGGCATAGAATATTTATCATTTTTCTAATCATCGTATCCACTACTTTCATTGCTTTTCTCGTTAGCGTACATATATTTTAACTTGCAAACCTAAGTCGGTCACAAATCCTACGACCTCTTTTCCTAGGATATCTAATAAGTGAGAACTCTTGTTTATTTAACACTACACCAAAGTCCTCTTGGAGGTGCATCGGTCCTTGCCAAGACGTCGCATTCAAACCATATGACGAAGAATCTTGCTTACTTAACACTACACTCAATTTCTGGAGTGCAGCGGTGCTTGTCAAGACGTCGCATTTGGAACATACGACGCGTTCCTTACGGTGAATAACCTAGCTTTTGCACAATTTATCAAATAATCTACATTCTAAGGGTGACTAGATTTTATGCTGATGGTCTACCTAACACAATCCTCACCATTTTTCATCTGGGCTTGGGACCGACATAGGTTGGTTTTGGTTTGACACTTTGCTATATATTTAATTAAATTGCTCCACTTTGGGCCACCAAAAACCTTTATACATTTTCATACGAATATGATGAATTGAATAAGATGTATTATGTGATATAATATTTTTAATCTTATATTATCCACATATGGTGCACAAAATTGTCAATTAATCAATAACATACCATCTTTCTCAACAAAAATTGTTGGCTGACCTTTCCTATATCCAATAATTCTAGTAAAAGTGGGCCTTGACTTAAACCCTTCTTAATTCTCTCCTTAGTTAGACACTATAGAAATTTTCCGCTTTTGAAGTTCTCGAGTCAACAACTTCTGTTGTGTGATCATTATAGACATGAAAGCTGGATTCTTTCTACTCAAAACATCAATTACAATATTTTCCTTTCCCAGATGATATTTAATATCCAAGTCATAGTCCTTAATGAATTACAACCATCGTCTTTGTTGTATATTTATCCCTTTCCGGGTGAAAATGTATTTCAAACTCTTATGATCAACAAACACTTCGTATCTAACTCCATATAAATAATGTCACATTTTTTTAACGCAAAGACCACTGTGGCTAACTCTTGATCATGAGTGGGGTAATTTCTTTCAAGTTCTTTTAATTGTTTTGATGCATAAGCTATGACTCTCTCATTATGTATTAAAACACAACTAAACTCTTTAAGAGATGTTTCACTATAAATTTGAAAATGTTCTTTACCATATGACATTAGTAGCTAATGCAGGGGTAGGCTGACGATGACTCGATTAACTATGATGCAACCTAAATGCCGTGCGAATGTGATGTAGGTCCAAACCGTCCGGGTTAAGATCTAACAACAATAATAAACTTAATAAGCTTTAAGCCATTGCACATTTGAAAATAACTTAAATCGATTAGAGTGGTTTATGATTTACCATCAATATGAGATGCAAATTTCAGTCAAGCGTGCACTAAATGGAATCTGCAAATCAAGCAACAAATAATAATATTCAACGCACACAAAAGTTTGAATCCCACAAGAAATAGTCTGACCATTCAACATAAGGAAAAATAAATAACATCCATGCCAAGATTTGCTCATGCATGCGGCAACGTGATTTGAGAGAGATCTGTTAGTTGCAACGACTTTGGATAGGCAAAGGGCTCTAAAAGATGGGTTGCGGATGGGGCAAGGTGCCGGAGGAGGGCTGCAGTAGGCGTGAAAGGAGATTGGGAGGGGGTTACGACATTGGGCAGACAACAGTAGGGCGGGAGGTGTCGTTCGAGGTTGGGAGAAGGAGAGGTGGTGGCGGTAGGGATGGGGGTGTTTGCTGGGGTTGGGGGAAGGAGAGGAGGTCGTGGTCGGGTTGGGAATGTCAAACATGTTTAATCGGAGGAAAGGAGGCAGCGGTAGGGGATTGAAGTGGCCAACCGGTGCAGGAGGGAATGCAAGGAGGCGGCGGTAAGGCTGCAGGAAGTCCGTCGAGAAGGGGGATTGGCGTCAGGAGTCTCGATCAAAGAGAGGTAGCGCTTGGAGTCAACCGAGAGACCGACGGTTGCAATTCACAAACTTCCTATCCCCAAACCAGTGGTAACTGCATGTATAAATAGATGAGGGAAAAATAAATAGTTAAGGCACCCGAATCGGACAGCTAATTACGTTCAGGCCGATCTGGTGCTAAATACAACACAAAATACACAACATAATATATGAAAAAGACTCGGAATGATCATCCGGAAACTCGGATCGCCCAAATGGGTCGCTGTTCACTGCCTCCTGCGGGAATAAATGCGCGTGTGTCGTCGATCGCCATCAGTAGCACAGAGGCAGAGGCGGAGGTTAATTTCTCCTTTAATTCTTCAAAAGCATTCTTACATTCCACATTCTTCTGGGTCCGTTTTGTCAGAGGTAGGACTATTTTTGTAGTCTTTGACAAATTTATGAGAATAACCTCCTAGTCTTAGAAAATTTCCTACTTAACTTATCGTTGTAGGTCTTGGCCGTTTGATAATTGCCTCAGTCTCTGATGGATCTACGAATAAGCCATACTCATTGATCTCGTGTCCCAAAAATGTGACTTCTAGCCATAATTCACACTTTGAAATTTTGCGATTAACTTATTATTCTTCAAAGTTTGCTATATAGTCCTTAAATGTTCTGCATGCTCCATACTCCGGGAATATACTGGAACAAATACAGTCACAAATTTATGAAGAAAAACTTTAAACACCTTATTCATCAAGTCCAAAAACAACTAGAGCATTTGTCAATCCAAAAGGCAATACCACAAATTCAAATTGACCGTATCTTTGATATCCTCGCTAAGACTTACCTCGTCCACTATACCAACGGTACGCTTCCAAGCTTGGTGCCTACTATCTATATAGTCCAGCTTGCGGGGAGTGTAGAAGGATCATGTATAAGGCCCATGCAAAGGCCCATTTTTTTTATGTACAACTTAGTCCCACATCATGATTTGGAGTTCACTCTTCACTCCTTATAAATTTGTGTGCAACCATGTTTACAAATCTTTTGAGTGAAGTAATAAAATTTTGAATTTCACACCCTTTTTCTACAGGCCTCAAGCATTTTGTGTGTGATAATGTTGTTGCTATGTACATAGCTATCGACCCTAAACCTTATGTTTCATGGTCAAACAAAACATGTTGACATTGATTGTCACTTTATTAAAAAGAAAGTGATGGATGAGACTGTTAGTTTTTTATGACATAATGAGTTTGGATTTTTTTTTAAAAACTTACAATATTTAAAATCAGATCGTAAGAACAAGCTGGACAATTTTGATATTGTCTCCCTCCTTGTTTTAGCTTGGGGGGGGGGGGGGGGGGGTGGGCTTAGAGTTGTACAAAAAGCTTAAATTCGAGGAGATTATCTTAACCATCTCTCAAATCCTTAGAGTTTCATTTAGATCTGTTAGACTGTATGTCGAAAAGATAATATTGTTTGTGAGCGACACGGGACGGCGTTTGCTTCGATTGCTCGCAATCCCTTCCACGTTCAGGTATGAAATGTCTACAACGAGAAGGATTTTATCATGGTGATTGTTTACTGAATGTGAGGACGAAGAAATTAATATTGGAGGAACTATGGGGGTAGAAATCTGATTAAAAAATTTCTATGAAGAAGAGTAAGTACTAGTGTAGGAACACAACTAAAATTATGTGAAATGGATTGGAAACACGAGCAAGGCAAGGAGAAACATCTAACATGGTTTTAATAACAAAAACATTTTTTAAAAAAATGCTACTCTAGAAGTTTAACGAATTTGAAGAAAGGTTCCATTAGCTAACCCATGATACTTGACATTCTTGGATCTAATCCATAAAGCAATAAAAAAATGATATAATTTTCTCAAGCAGCTTTTTCTTGCGCAAGCCTTCTTCTTTATAGCATTTTTCTATGATAATATTTAATACTGAAAAATTAATCAACTTTTTTCCCTCTTGCAAAGTTTTTTTTTCTGCATATTCATAGTCATTGTTATACAAGTAATCATTCCCTCTCTATTTTTTGCTGCAATCATCCTTTTTCCCTTTTTCTTCTCCTTTTATGCCTCATACTTTCTTCTCTTATTAGATTGCTCTCGAAGAACTTGCTGAAAGAGTTAATGGAGATATGCGGATGGCATTGAACCAGTTACAATATATGAGTCTCTCACTATCAGTTATCAAGTACGATGATGTTAGGGAACGCCTTCTTAGCAGTGCAAAAGATGAAGATATTTCACCCTTTACAGCTGTTGACAAGTACCCTTCTTCCATTATGTTGTGCTTTCTATCATAATTATAGGTTTTCTTAAATTAACTTTGATATTCTTTATATGGTTGATCGACATCTTATATTTTTTCTTTTGATAATTGTTAATGAACTTTACTATCTAATTTGAGTTCTATATTTTCTGGGGAAAAACCAAACCTGTTATGGTGGTCTCATGCATTACGTACACCATTCTTTGGTATTACATTTAGTTTGACATAGTAGATGAAGTTGATTGCCTTCACTTACTCTTACCTCTCTTTCATGAATGATGACAACCTAGAATGACTTCTCTGAAAAGCTCATTAAATTTTTTCCCCGAATGCACTAACTTCATTCAGCCTATAGAAGGTAGTCGTTTAAAGGAAATATCATTGAATTCTAATGTTGGAAGTTCGTCGAAAAAGAAAGTCATTGTTTTGGTTAATGAAAATGCTAACTTCTCCCTTGTATATTTAATGCATTCATAGTTGCACATGATGGGATGAATACAATGTAAATTTAATTCTACATTCAATTTAAATCAAATGATGTGGCTCTAGATTCAACAAAACAAATTTAGAGTTTACCCTGCACAAGCTAACCCTGCAATGCGTTCAAAAGATTTCTCTTTAAATCAAAAGATTTCTCTTTAATTTAGTGACGCAATGCGTTTAATCATAGCTAACCATGCAACAATCAATATGAACCAAAATAACAAAATCGATGTTCGTGACAAAGCCAACTCTTTAGAAAACTATACAACAAAAACTAGATTTCCCTTAGAAAGATATTAGGTTAATCTAAATTAAACTATAGAAAAGCAAATTGAAAAAAAGGAAGATATCACCAGATGGGGGGGGGATAGTAAGACAACAGTCGGGTGAAAAATCCAGAGGGGGATGGAGAGGATCCTCCTGCAAACATGGTAAAGGTGGAGGCGGCTCGCAAGGAGAACAACACTGTCGAGGAAGATGTGTTATGTCAAAAATTATGGAGAGATGATGGAAGAAGCATCTGAAAAGGAAGTGGAGACAGGGAAGGGGAAGAGGACTTGTTATTAAAGGCGCGCCTAGGGCTCTAGGCTTACCAGACTCAGAGGTTTGCGCCTTTGTGCACCTTATTTGCGCCTTTAGAATATAAAAACATGTTTGAGTTAATTTATGTTGTAAATTTTTGTTCTTCAAAAATTAAGAAAAAATGCAAGAACTCAATACTTTTTTTTGATTTAGTGTTTGTGAAAGATAATTGTGCGTTGAGGCTTACACATGATATAAGTGACAACATTGATTCTATTTTTTAAGAGATATAAACGATAATAATGAATGTTTAATTAGTAGACTAGATGAAAAATTTGTTCGAAAAGCTGAAATGATGTTTAATGCTGATTATTTAAAACAGATGTGGTTGCGCCTTGCCTTCGTCATGTGCGCGCCTGTGGTTTGAGCCTTGTGTCTACGCTCCAAGACCCCTTTGTGCCTTGGTGCGCCTTGTGCCTTTAATAACTTGAGGGAACTCGCAATTCCAAAGGAGGGAGCAGCGGTTGCTTCCGATAGGTTTAAGGTTCCAGCTTTCTCTTTTATTTTTCAGTTATTATTCCTATAAGATATATAAACAGAGGTTTTTGTGCCCTATTCACTTGACCAAAGTCCTTTCATGTAGAATGACACTTCGCACGTGTATGGTCTCACAGATAACTAGAGGTAGTTAGGTGTTTTTTTAATTTCATTTTTGTCAACATAAATTATTTTGTTATGTTTTTTAATATTATTATTAAACAAACTTGTACGCAAATCAAAGAGGGTAAGGAGATTTGGTTAATACTCAAGTTTAGTAGTGTTGGAAAGAAAATATTGTGTTATCGATTGAAAATTGGAGAGACTATATGGCACCGATAAAAAATGAAGGGTTCTTGCGCGAGAGATGAGAAGGAGTGGAGAGAGAAAGAAGAGGAGAAAATAGCCCCTATGGTTCCACCTTTTTCATTAGACTTCAAAGCTAAAGATAATACACACCTCTCGGGCTTATATAATACCCAGTTCAAATACAACATAACAAAATAAAGATATAAGTCGTTGCCCAACCCTTCGCGTCACTTAAGAACCTTCCGCCGATGTGTTACCCGTGGGTCACTCGCGACGTCGTTAATCCCTCCACATCGGTGGAGGTCCTTCTCCATCCCACGCATCCGTCACAATGTCGTTCCCCTGAAAAATTTGCCTTGTCTTGGTAGAAGTCTTTAAACTGAGTGCAAAAAATTGACTTGCCCACCCATGTGGACTCCGAAGGTGGGTGATCATGCCAGAACACAAGACCCGTTGAATCAGAATCTCTACGCAGTGGATCATATTCATGTCTGAAATGCACTGGGGAAGGAAAACTGATGGGGTGACATCGGGAGTGGGCAAGTGAATTCATCAAGCCAAACGACATGGCAAAGAATTCATAATAACCATCATGTGTGTGAAATGTCGTCTTGGGAATGTCCTCCTCCCGCGCTCATATCTGATGATACCCCACGCAGAGGTCTAATTTGGAGAAATGGGATGCTCCACGTAGCTTGTCCAACAACCCCTGAATGATTGAAATTAGATATTTGTTCGGGAAGGTGACCTTGTTGAGTTCCCTACAGTCCACACAAAAACATCAGTTGTCGTTCTTCTTGCAGACAAGCATGTTGCCCACAGGTCTCCCAATATCATCCTTTTGCGTGTGATCGTTTCGATATGGCCGAACTGATACAAAGGACACACCCCCTTGTAGGGAGATGCGGTGATCCGTCGGCCGGGGTGGTGGAAAATGAGTCGTGGAGGCGAACACTCCCGGAAAGAGATCCAAAACGGCCCGAGGAATCGGTGAAGGTGGAACGTCCTGGTTCACGATGTGCCATAAGTACACAACACAATCAACATCGACTACCTTCTGAAAGGAGAGAAGAGATACGGTCTGGCATATGAGGGCATAATCGCCCTTCTGCAGGTAGGGAGTCCCCTCTTGGAGAAACCTTATGTCATGTGATCCCAGTTCACACTGATGTCATCGAGGGTGCGGGGTCATGCGACTCGCAAGATAATGTACACACTGCCCAGTGCAAATGCATAGAAGTCATTCTGGCAGGGGCAATGACCCACGTATGGGAAAGAGTCGAGCAAGGGTTGCCCATGGTTCGACGACCATCATCCTCCAAACAAACGGTGAAGCGAGGGGCGGGGTTCAAAGTCAGCTATAAGCGATCTACTAGGGTTGATAGATGAAGTTGTCGCTCGCCCCACTATCAATCATCACGATCACAGACAACCCCTGGAGTGTTTCTGAGAGCTTCATCGTCTGAGGTCCCAAGATACCACCAGCGACAAACAGTGGGAGGTCCAAGCGATGGAAGGCTGCAGCTTGAGGGTCTGCGTCCGCCATATCCATTTCTAGTGCCTCAAAATACACGAGAATAATTTTGGTCTCATCCTCACCGATGAGGAATCAGAGGTCTGTCAACGAAGAATCGTGAGTCGGGGAGTAAGACTGTTTACAGTGAAAACACATCCCTTCGTGCAATGATCTTGGTACTCCTGATTGGATAACATGGGGTGGGCCAGCGGCCTTGGAGGCCGTTAAGGTGGAACAAGCTGGCCTGGGGGACAATGCGGTCAGTTGTGGAAGTTCTGGCGGTCCGGCGTGTAGAAGTTACCGTGGGAGGCCGACTAATGTTCTCCATCCTAATTTGGAAATCCGGTTCAATCAAGCGGGTGAGGTCCATGGTCTCGATAATTGATGGCGGGTGTGCAGGCAAGCACAAATATGTGGGAGGATCCCATGCATGAAGATGCTGAGGTAGTGGTCTGGCGGAAGTCCCGACACATGCGCGACGAGAACAATGGATTCGTCAATGTAGTCGTTGAGGGATCTTGTCTAGCGGACACCACAAAGGCACTCTGATGCGAGACATGTGGCCACATGCCTGCCACTTGGCGGGCTGGTCATACAGTCACATGAGGCTCAATCCGGAGCTCTAGTTGAGAGTTAATCAGGGTTGCAACCCACACACTCCAACCCTTCTTCGGCTCCACGACAGGGAACACGACGGGTTGTTGAGGCCATGGATGGATCACTCGACCTTCTTAATAAAGCACTTTCACGAAAGTGCTCACCAAGGTGGTCGAGGGTTCAGTCCCTTACCTCAACAACTCGTGTTCCCTGTCGTGGGACCGGCGGGAAGAGGATCAACGTTTAGAAAGGAAACCGCGCGAGTAGTCCAGGAGCAGGTCGGACGGATAACAGTGAAACCACGCGGGATGGAAGGCAATGGTCCGGCAGCAAGCACAGAAGAGGCTGCAACCAAGGAAACAGAGCGGTTAGACGAGGAAGCCGCCTTAATTAGAGAGTTGGGGAAGCCGCGCGGTCTCGGTGGCAAAAACACCAGCGACAAGAGAAGATGCCGCGACCAAAATGCAGAGCCCGCAGCGGGTATAGAAGCCGAAGTGGCTAACCAAGGAACAGGCCGCGTGAGAAGTCCGCACGGTCAGGGTGAGTACACCAGCAGCCAGGGAAGATGCCGCGACCTAGATGCGGAGCTCGCAGCGGTTAAAGAGGCCGCAAACCGGTAGAAGGCCGCATTATTCCGCGCGAGTAGAACAAGAGAGAAACCGCGCGGGTAAGACACAAAAAGAAGCCACACAACGGTTAGAGAGCTCGCAGTGGTTAGTGAGCTTGCAACGGCACAAAAAATAAGCCGCGTGAGAAAGGCAATGCGGCGGGTTAGAGAAGCAAAAGAGAGGCTGCGCGAGAAAAGTAGCAGGGAGAGAAACCGCAAGAAACGCATCGACAATTTTCTCCCAAAAAACAATATCTAGACAGGTGGTACGAATGTGGCCACATGTCCTGCATCACACTCCACTGCGGAGCCTGAGTAGCGAGTTTCATATTGACGAATGTGATTCTTTTGGGGAGCGAACCAAGGCAGAGCCGGCATGGACTGACAAAGCCAACACACCCAATGGAGGGCGGGGCCCTTCATGCTGATCAAATATGTACCGACTTTTTGCGGCTTTGAGATTGCTGAATATAAAAAAATTGCTCCGCTCAGGCAATACATCCCATGGGACAGAACGTTGAAGGACTAGAGGACCAACGGAGAAACGGTGGTCGATGGAGTTGGCCCCTTGTATGAGTCCCGGGGTGCCCTGAGAAGGGACGAGGTGTCCGCATTGGAGGTCGGTTAAGAACCTTTTGCTGACGTGTCTCGTGAGTCGCTCGCAACATCGGTAAACTCGCCACACCAGTGGACGCCCTTCTCCCTCCTCCGCATTCATAATAATACACTTTCAACTCAAACATAAAAAATGTACAAAAATGAGCAAATAAAAAAATGCTGACACAAATTAAATAAAAGTACAAACATAAAGTAAATCTAAGGGCTATTGATGTAGAGAGAAATTCCCGATGTTAGGTTTTTTACTTTATGCTTGCAATTTTATCTTCTTTGTGTTAGACCTTTTTTTATTTCGAGCATTTGTTTCACATATTTTTTTTACATTTTGTTTATGTTAAAGGAGATGTAGTGGTGTTTTCCTTTGATTTGACTAGGTAAGTTTAGATAATTAGATTAGCTAGAGGCAATAATCAATTGATTGGGAGGTTTGCCCAATTTTTGCTTTTAATGGCCACGATCAAATTTGAGCATGACAACCGATGAAGCACCGACACTCTTGGAGGGTCAACGTGTCCGTGTCGGACTCTCCGACACGTGTGTCGACACAGGGACACATGTCGACACGCGTGTCGGAAGACCGACACGCTGCTGTTTACGAGACTCGCGTGTCCCGCTCAATCGGACACTCGAGTCCCGCTGATTTACAAAAAAAACCTAAATTGACTGCTCGCTATGCTTGCTCGCTCGACTCTCTGACCCGAGCCCTAGCTTTCCTCACCCGCAATTCCTCAAGCTCCAGCGCTTCTCGCCGGAGCTTCCCCAGCCTCCAGCTTTACTCGCCGGCAATTCCCCAGGCTCCAGCTCCTCGCCGGCTCTGCCCCGGCCTCCAGCTTTCCTCGCTGGAACTCCCCCAGCCTCCAGCGACTCGCCGACTCTTCCCCAGCCTCCAGATTTCCTCGCCAGCATTCCCCCAGGCTCTAGAGATCCTCTTCAGCTCTACCCCAACCTCCAGGTTTTTATATGCTTTGTTTATTTCTTGTCTATTTATTAGTCTTTTACAATTTCTATAATTATAAAATATGAATTTAACAAATTAACAGACGTGTCGAATATTAGTATTTTAGGAGAATGGACGAGTCGCGTGTCGTGTCGCGTGTTGGTGTCGGTGCAACATAGATGACAAGCATCGCCACATGCCTTCCACCCCAACCTTGGCGGCTTTATCAGGGTCGCAGCCCGTACATCCCAACCTGCTCTCCGCCATGGAGTCACCACCATGCGGCAGATTGTTGAGGCCGGGGCTCGATCTCCAGACCTCCTAGATAAGAGGTCTTCACCAATGCTGGTGAAAGCCTCTTATCTAGGAGGTCTGGGGATCGAGCTCCGGCCTCAACATCCTGCCGCATGGTGGTGACTCCATGACAGAGAACTGGTTGAGGTGTACGGGCCGCGACCCTGATAAAGCCACATGGTGTTGACTCCAGGTGGGCCCCCTGGTGGGACTCCAGAGTGGCAGACAGATGGTGATGCCTGTCCTGCATCACTCACCCTTTTTGATCTGTCTACAAGCTTATTTAAAAATAATATTAAAAAAGTGGACAATATTTTTCTGCTGACAAAAAATGAGATCTGAAAAAAAAGACGCACCTGATTATCTCTAGCCATCCACGTGAGGTCATACTCATATAGTCATATGAGTCGTGAGGTGCATTATTCTACATGAGGAATTTGGTCATGTGAATGCTGCCACAGAAACCTTTTTCGTGACTTAGTGATCCCTTATATATCTTACAGGATCGGTAATTGAAAGAAATAGAGAAAGCTGAAACCCTAAACCTACTAAAAACAACCGCTGGTATTTCCTTTGGAACCTTGAGTTCCTACCTCTTTCACTTCCCTCCTCTCCACGCTCTTCTCAAATTTTCTTCCTCTTTTGTCTCTCAAGAAATTCGGATGTCACCCCACTTCTTCTTCTCCCACAGCGTCATTCTTCTTGCTAGCCATTTATCTGTCTTTACTGCATATTCAGGAGGAATCTCTCCATCACCCTCTAGATTTTCCACTGTCCGCTTTACCTTCCATTCCCTCATTTGGTGAGATCCTTCCCTTTTTTGGTTTGCCTCAGCATAGCTTAATGTAGATTAACATACCTCTTTATTAGGAATATTTACCCGCGGATGTATTTTTTTTACAGAGTTGGTTTTGTTGCGAACATCATTTTATTCTTTTGGTTTATATTAACTGTTGCGAACATCTTGTGCATGTTGCGCTCTAGATTTGCTTTGTTGAATCTTGTGTCAGTTCCTTTAATTTAAATTGCATTTAAAATTATATTTACATTGCATTCGTCATTTTGGATGCAACTATGTGCGCATCGATAACTATGAGTGCATCAATATTTGGCACGTTGCCTAAAAAAGGCCTGTATTTATACCTTTATATATTGAATTATTGATTAGGCTGGGTTAAAAGGATTACCGCATTTCCCTTACAAGTCATTTCAGTGGTCAGTGCATCTCATTGTTCACAATAAAAATTGATTGAAATGTTTGATTGCATATTTTGTTTATGTTTCAGTGTCTCCTTTGGAATATTTCGCACTATCCATGTATGTACCTTTCAAATGTCAGACCTTTGCTTTGGCTGAAAGAGTTCTGATTGATGGGCTTTTATTGTTGGCATACTACTTTATGCATTTCTGTAATATTTTGATGAACTTGCAGGCTGTTTGACTTCAAAGGTGGTAAGTTGCATATGAATGAAAGGATGGATTTGAGCATGAGTGATCCTGATTTGGTACCTCTCATTGTTCAAGTAAGTTTCTTTGGATATTGTTGTATGAAAAAAGTAGAATTAAGATATCTGAACCTCAAACCTTCTTTGACTTGTTGGGTTCTGTTTCAAGCTTTGATTAGCAGATATTTTCCCCAGTCTGGCATTTAATGTTTATAAGAAATATGTAAGAAAGAAATGTTTGATTAAATTTGGACATTTCATTACTTTTTTGAATAACAGGAAAACTATATCAATTATCGACCATCTTTAGCTGGAAAGGATGAGGATGGAGTCAAAAGAATGAGCCTCATTGCTCGGGCTGCTGAGTCAATTGAGGATGGCGACATTATAAATGTACAAATTAGACGATATCAACAGTGGCAAATTTCCCAAGCGGGTTCATTTGCATCAAGTATAATCCCGTATGTTTTGTTGTTGCTGTAATTTCTCAACCTGATTTGATGTTGATTTATTGCTGAAGGATTTTAAGTACTTTTTTTGTGCTCCAGGGCTGCTTTAATGCATGGAAATAGGGAAACATTCGAACCAGTAAGCTTGGTTCTACTGATATCAACTAAACACTGCTGATTCCCATTGTCAAATTAGATAAAAACCCTTTGCATTATGGTTGAAGCTGCATAATCTCTCTTGGTCTAGACAGTTTTTTTTAATTCTTTGGGATTTTGGGTACAGCTTAAAACTTATAACTAGCTGTCTAATATGAATTTGTCTACTTTCCAATGATCTTTTGTTGTTACTTTATGAAATAAAATTTGAATGTTCGAAGTATGCCATGTATTCAAACATTAGTTCCTGTAAAGAGTGACCTCAAATCTTGTATATACTTCTTGAATGAATAATTACAAGTATGAATACATTTATATAGGAAAAGAGGAAGGAGAGAAATCCCAATCCAAGATGTGTGACTAATACAAAGAAAGAGAAAAGAGAGAAAAATGGGCCCCTAGATGGGCCCTTAATTAGGCGTTTCTAACACTCTCCCGCAAGCTGGAGCGTACAAGTCGTAGGAACCAAGCTTGGATAAAAATTGGGAGTATAGCGGTCGGGAGAGAGCTTTAGTCAGGATGTCAACAACTTGGTTTGTAGCAGGAACATGCTCCAAATCTATCTTCTTTGACTGTACCTTTTCCCGGATAAAGTGACAGTCAACTTCAATATGCTTTGTGCGTTCGTGAAAGACTGGATTCTTGGCAGTATGTATTGCTGCTTGACTGTCACAAAATAGGGTCGTCGGTCATGAGAGACGAACACCTAAGTCTCCCAGAAGGCTCTCAAGCCAGGTTAACTCGGAAACAACAGCAGCCATAGCCCGGTACTCGGCTTCAGCAGAAGTGCGAGCAACCACAGTCTGTTTCTTGCTACGCTAAGTTATGAGATGTGTACCGAAGTAGGTACATAAACCAGTTGTGGAACGCCTATCATCAATGGATCCGGCATAGTCAGCGTCAGAGTACGCGACAAGAGATAGAAATGTGGATGACTTGTACACAAGCCCTTGTCCTGGAGCAATCTTGAGATATCGAAGAATGCGCTCGACAGCTTGAAGATGAGATGTCCGGGGAGCATGCATAAAACGACACACGACTACTACGACAAAAGAGATGTCTGCTCGAGTAACCGTAAGTTAGATCAGCTTCCCAACCAAGCGTCTATAGTATTCCAGATTTGTAAGCAGCTTGTCGGAGTCAGAGCTGTGGGTCGAGAGCTTGTGATTGACGTCCATAGGAGTATCCGCAGGTTTGCATCCAGAATAGCTGACATCATGAAGGAGGTCCATACAATACTTCCTTTGGGATAACACAAGACCATCAGGGCGTCGAGCAATCTCAAGCCCAAGAAAATATCGAAGGTTGGCAAGATCTTTGGTCTGAAAGGCGGAGTTTAACTGTTGCTTGATATGTTGTATCCCTGTAATATCGTCGCCAGTAATGAGGATATCGTCAACATAGACAAGTAGGATCACAGTTCCGGTTGACCGGTGTCGGGTGATGAGTGAAAAGTTAGTCGAGCTCCGAATGAAGTCAATATCACAGACAACCTTGCTGAATTTTTCAAACCAAGCACGCGGGAACTGTTTGAGACCATAAATAGATTTCTGAAAATGACAGACCCGAGACTCCCCCGTGGTCTCAAACCCGGGAGGTTGGTGCATATAAACAGTCTCCTGCAGATCGTCGTTGAGGAAGGCGTTCTTAACATCCAGCTGATAAAGAGGCCAATGTCGATGAACATCCAAGGAGAGAAGAACGCGGAGCGTGTTCAATTTTTCCACCGGAGAGAAGGTTTCCTTATAATCAATGCCATGTTGCTGAGTAAAACCCCGGGCCACGAGGCGGGCCTTGAGACGCTCAACGGTGCCATCCGCCGCATGTTTAACAACAAAGACCCACTTGCAGCTAACACAGTGTTGTCCTGCAGGAAGAGGGACCAGATCCCAAGTCCGGTTAGCCCAGAGAGCCCGCATTTCATCGTCCATGGCTGCCCGCCACCCCGAATGTTGAAGCGCCTCCTGCACAGTGTTAGAAATAGAAATAGAGGAAAGAGAGATGGCAAAGGCATAAAGAGGTAGAGTCAGCCGATGGAGAGAAACGTAGTTGGCCAAGGGATGAGCTGTAGAGGCGGGAGCTGGATCTGCCGTTTCCAGAGTGTCGCTGGGAGTTGGGAGCTGGTGCAGGGAACCATCCTTGGAGCGAAGACGAGTGTAGACACGGAGAAGGGACAGAGGAACCCGAGGGGGGGAGGAGAGAGGAGGATGGAGATGGCAGAGAAGAGGGCGTGACAGGTACGGCAGGCCGGGGAAGAGCAGGAGAGGAAGACGAGGTGGAGGAAGGTAAGTGGAAGGGCTGGTCTTCGCAGAACGTGACATCCGCCGAGACGACCAGCTTGCCATCAGAAGGAGAGTAGTAAACATATCTCTTTTGAGTACAGGAGTAACCAACAAACATATATTTGGTCGCCCGATGAGCAAGTTTGTCGGAAGGGGGGCCAAGAAGATGAACATAACAAACACACCCGCAGACCCGCAAGATGAGAGAGGTGGGATTGGTGGAGGGATAGAGAAGTTGGATAGGTGAGACAAAGTCAAGAACAAACGAGGGTAAGCGGTTGATGAGATGACAGGCCGTGGCGACGGCAAAATTTCAATATTCGATCGGAACCTGCATTTGAAACATGAAGAACCAAGCAACATCGAGAAGATGACGATTCTTCCGTTCGGCCACCCCGTTTTGCTGAGGGGTATACGCACACGAAGTTTGATGGATGACGCCAAATTCGGTGCAGAGATTGGAGAAGGTGTGACCAGTATACTCGCGAGCATTATCAGTGCGGATGACTTTGATGAGAGTGACAAACTGCGTACGCATCTCAGTTAAAAAAGCACGAAACACAGAGGTAAGTTCAGTAAGATCATGTAGGAAATATAGCCATGTAATACAGGAGTAATCATCAATAAAGGTGACAAAATAGCAAAATCCAAAGATACTGAGACTTTATAAGGACCTCATACATCAGAATGAACTAAAGATAAAGGAGTACTACTCCTGGTACATGCAGGGAGGAAGGAAGAACGATGTTATTTGCCGTTGATACAAGATTCACAAGAGAACTCACATAAAGGAACATCAGGAAGAACTCGCTTGAGAATCGGAAGGGGAGCATGCCCAAGACGGCGATGCCAATCGACAGTGGAGTCGGCGGAGAGAAGAGTGGGTGGGATATCCAAGATGTAGAGCTCATTCAACAACTGTCCCTTACCAATGATACTCCGGGTACGACGATCCTGCATAAGAAAAGAAGAAGGAGAAAATGTTATGCAACAATCAAGTTCGTGCGTCAGACGAGTAACACAAAGTAAATTGAAAGGAGTGGAACAACGACGCCAGAGACCGGTAGGGTGTCACCATTGGCCACAGTGATATACGAAGGATGAGCCGTCTTGAGATACTGGGGAGGCTTCTGGGAGGTAATATGGTGAGTAACGCTGGAATCGACAATCCAGCGGGGGCTATGAGAGAGACATGTTATACCTTCCGCAGAGAAAGACGCTACCGAGCCGGAGGATCGGCCGAGGACGTCTTGTAGCTGTTGGAGTTGGGTGCAGAGATCATCTATATGTTGGCGGGTAGTGGACGCCGGTTCCTGGGCAGAAGCCCCAGTTGGAGCAGGAGCAACAGAGGAAGTAGCAGCAAGGTGGGGAGGTAAACCATGCTTGCGGTAACAGGTAGCCTCGAGATGACCATCCCGGCCACAATATGTGCATTTCATAGAAGAACGACCACCATGTCCTCGTCCGCGAGACGGAGGTCGGCCTCCTCG
Organism: Platanthera guangdongensis; assembly: GCA_039583875.1. NCBI lineage: Eukaryota > Viridiplantae > Streptophyta > Magnoliopsida > Asparagales > Orchidaceae > Platanthera > Platanthera guangdongensis. Next base: position 159,538,465 of record CM077165.1, on the reverse strand, counting down.
GGTGGAAGATCCACGAGCAAGAGGAGGGGTCGGAAGGAGTGGGTGTTGAAGAAGAGCCGGTGCAAATCCGGGAGGAGCCTCAGTAGGAGACGTAACCTTAAGCTGCATTGAGCAGACATCAGACAGTGAAGGAGTCGTTGTGGAAGAGAGGATCTGGGCCCGAACACTATGTAGGTGGGGAGGAACACGAGACATCATCATCGCGATGGTGACAGCCTCTTTCTGGGCTCATTGAGTAGCTAGATCAGTAGTTGGAGGCTGATGTTGAATCCAAGCCTCGGCCAGGGTCTTGGCATGGGCAACGAAAGAGATCATATCGTCGCGAGCACCGGGAGCAAGGCTCTGAAGGTCGGAGAGAATATCATATAAGTGCTGAAGACTGTTGTGCCCAGAGTAAAAGGAGTGGAGCTCCTCCCACATGGTCCTGGCCGTGTCATGGTACATGACCATCCTGTAAGGCTCAGTGTCCATAGAGTTGAGGAGCCAGAACTGGACCCGACCATCATCGCGAAGCCAGTCATCGGAGGGAGCATCAGGGTAGCTCGGGTCAAGTGGTGAAAAAGACCCTTTGTGTGCAGAACACGACGAGCAGAGTGAACCCATTCGACGAAATTCCGTTTCCCGGTAAGAGAAATGTTAGTAATCCGTAGCTCATCACGAAGTTCGGGAGCCGCAGCAGGCGCACGAGCAGGAGGAGAGGCAGCATCAGAATTTTTGGAAGCCACGCGGCTATCAAAAAGAGACCGGACGGCTAGCAAAGGAAGTCGGGCGATAAGCTGAGAGAGGCCGGGCAGCTAGAGAAGGAGGCCGGGCGGCTAAGCAGAGAGAGAAGCCGGGCGCCTAGAGAAGGAAGCCGGACAGTAAGTAGAGAGAGAGGCCGGGCGGCTAGAGGATGAGGCCGGGCGGCTAAGCAGAGAAGGCCAGGCGGTTAGAGAAGGAGGTCGGGCTGCTAAGAAGAGGAGGTCGAGCGGCTAGAGAAGAGAAGGCCAGACGGTTAGAGAAGGAAGCCAGTCGGGCGGCTAGCAAAAGAAGCCCGGGCCAAAATGAATCCTACCACTCAGGCTGGGAGGACAGCCCTACACTCAGATCCAAAATGGATCCTACACTCAGGCTTTATAACACAAGCTTACCCACTCAGATTCCTCACTGAATCCTACCACTCGGCCTTTATAAATCAGGCCTACAAACTCAGACTCTACACATAATCTTTCAGAAAGAATGAAAGGTGTTTGTTTTGAATTGACACCAGAGTAAGTACTTTGTGTCCACTTCTTCCTGGACTGAGCAGATATCAGTTCAAGGTTTTGTTGATGAAGACTATGGAGTTGATAGTTGAATCTTCTTCAATCAGCAACCTTTTCTTGCAGAGCTTGTATGATCTGCCTCTATTTCTTCATTCTCAGAAATCACTTTTGTACCTACTGTCGCAGATGATGATTGCAGCAGATAACACTTTTAGCTTTCAGGTTGACTGAACTGAACTGGTCCTTCTAGCTCGGCAGCAATGGCAAGGAAGAAGACGATGCTCAGCCGCAATTGCGTATTCAGAAAATCCTAATTGCTTGTTGTCGACTCAGCCAAACTTTCCATTTTATTGCTCGCCGATCAACAGCTCTTTGCACTGTACGGTCCAGTCCTAATTGTCGATTTACAACCTTCCACTTGCAGAAGATGGCAAAAGCTGGCCACCGGCGCCATCAATGATTTACTCCATCTTTCCCGCAACGATTTTGAATTGCGTTGACTTTGTTGACTTTTGCTGACTCATACTGACGTCAGTCATCTGTGGACTTAGCTAAAATCAGACATTAGCATAAGCGTTGAGTGAGTAAGCATCACTCAACGCCAAAACAATTAAAGACAGATTTTCTGTTATGAGGCGTTGAGTGAGCAACCTTCACTCAACGCCAAAATACTTAGAAAATATTTCTGTCACCAGACGTTGAGTGAACAACATTCACTTAACGCCAAAACACTTAGAATAATGTTTCAGTCATTAGGCGTTGAGTGAGCAACCTTCACTCAACGTCAAAACACTTAGAAAGTTATTCTGACTCTAGGTGTTGAGAGCGTTGAGTCAACTCAACGCTTTCTGCCTTAGCCAACTTTTTTGCTTCTTAGGCGTTGAGTGAGCCTTCATCACTCAACGCCAAAGTACTTAGGCAGTTTTTTGCCACTCGGCGTTGAGTGAGTAAGCTTCACTCAACGCCAAACTACTTAACAGATTTTCTTCTGTTATCTTGCGTTAAGTGAGTAAGCCACACTTCACGCCTTTGGACTTAGCTAATTTTATGTGTCTGAAAACACTGACTCTGGCTGGATGAGCATCAGTCAACGCTTTTTATCAAGTGGCGTTGAGTGAATGAGCTTCACTCAACGCCTGTGAACTTAGTTAAATATTTACACAGAATTTCTGTGACTTTGACTGACTGAGCAATACTCAACGATTTTGATGCTGTAACGTTGAGTGAGTGGACTTCACTCAACGCCTGTGGACATAACCACTTGTCAGCCAATTTTTCTTAAGACTTCGACGATCTCAGTCTGTCTCACATCTTTTTGTTGTATGACGTTGAGTGAGTAGACTACATTCAATACCTGTGGCCTTAGCCACTTTTCTGTCCAGCCAATTGTTAGGCTTAGACTAACCTAGCTATATTAAACGATTTTTCTTTCCTGACGCTGAGTGAATAGACTTCACTCAACGCCTGTGAACTTAGCTGCTTTTCAGATCTTCACTGTGTCGAGACAGTTGAGTTGTCTAGACACAACAGTCTGCTGGGTGTCGACATCTTTAAGTCTGCACTCAGTTCTTCATTGTGTCGAGACAGTTGTATTGTCTCTACACTACTGCCCTGAGCTGTGTCGACACTTCTGTCTGAATTGTCTCGACACTTCTCCTACAGAGGTGTCGACATCTTTGTCTCGACACTTTTGTCCTTAGTCATTTATTCAGGTTTTCACCCTGCACCTGGCGTTGTGTGAGCTTGCTTCACTCAACGCATGTGGACTTAGACAAATTCCTGTCTGTCCACCAGCTTGCTTGGTATCTACCTGCATGCATAAACTCAAACACACATCAAATACAACTTGTGCGTGTGTCATTGACTTGTTTGACTTCTTACAAATCTGGGTCATGTGTATCAATGAACCCAACAATCTCCCCATATTCGAAAGAAGTCAAAACCCTTATTCAAATTGTTCACATTACTTAGTCAATGACACACAATATATGCAGTAATAAAATGTATTATTCTAACAGAGCAGATCTGGGAAAATTACCACATATTCTGCCTGCTCCCCCTGTTTTGCTGCAAGTTATGTGAGACCACTTGAATGCTGCATTGGAGTATTTTTTTCTCCCCCTGAATCTGATACCACTTGATCAGAGCAGCATTTCTTTCTCCCCCTGGATTTGACACCACTTGATCAAGCTCTGATGCCACACTTGATCAATCTTTGAAGCCCTTTGATATCACTTGAATCTTCTGATGCCACTTGAATTTCTTCTTTCTCTCCCCCCTTTTGACTTCTGAAGAATAGTCAGGAAGAGCTGGCTTGTGTTGATGTACTTCTCCCCCTATCCGATTGCAGTTGATACCCTTGGTACAGCTGTTAGCTGCCTCTTTATTGTCTTCAGCTGGTTGTTCTTCATCCTCAACTTGTGAGTCTTGAGCTCCCTCTGGACATCACACATCTTTTCCCTTGTCTTGGACTGCTGGAGCATCTTCCTTGATGGTAAGTTTGTCCATCACCTGCTCTATGCCTGCGGAACTAGAAGAAGAGGTAGGCAACTCACAGTTAATCATGTTGGATTCATCAAAAACAACATGAACTGACTCTTCTATAACTTGACTTATCAAGTTGTAGATCATATATGCATTATTGTTGTTGTTGTACCCAACAAAGATCCTTTTATGTGACTTGACAACAAACTTGGTCACAGAGGACTTGCTACCAAAAATCTTGAAGTAGGACAAGTTTGATTTTCTGCCTTTCAAGATCTCATAGGGAGTCTTGTGGCTTTTGGTGATAGAAACTCTGTTAAGGACATGACATGCAGTGTTAACTGCCTCAGCCCAAAAATATTCTGGGAGAGATGTGTCACTTAACAAGGTTCTACTAGCCTCTATGAGGGTTCTTTTTTTCCTCTCAACAATTTCATTTTGTTGGGGTGTTCTAGGAGTGGAGAATTCCTGGTGAATCCCTTGCTCCTAATAGAAACTTTTCATGCTAGCAGACTGAAATTCAGTCTCATGGTCACTTCTGATTTTGACCACAGTACTGTCTAGTTCATTCTGTATTTGCTTGACAAAGGTCTTGAAGACTTCAAGGGTTTCATCTTTCTCTTAAGGATGAACACCCAAGCAAACCTAGAAAAGTCATCAACAACCACAAGGGTGTAAACTTTCCTACCTACACTTTGAACTGACATAAGACCAAATAAGTTTATATGCTGGAGGTATAAGCACCTCACTGAGTCTTTGTCCCCAATGCTCTTAAAGGATGTCTTAGTCTGTTTGCCCTTTTGGCATGCAGAGCAGATACCCTCTTTAGTGCATTTCAACTTGGAGTCATTTCTGACTAACTTTTCACTAAAGAGTTTGCCTATGGTTTTGTAGTTCAAATGAGCCTGTCTCTTGTGTCATTGAACACAATATGCGGCTTTCTCATCTGCAACTAGGCATATGGGAGAGTGCTTACTTTCACAATCAAAATTAAGACAATAGATATTTCCTCTTTTTGTGCCTGTCAAGATGACCCATTGGTCACTTGACCTCCTAATTTGACACTCATACTTGAGGAAAGAAATGTCATAGCTAAGATCACATAGTTGGTTTATGCTTATGAGGTTGTGTTGCAATCCTTTCACATAAGCTACTTGTGTGATAGTGATTATGTCATTTGATATCTTACCATACCTTTTGATCACTCCCTTTTTTAAACCATCAAAGATGACTTTGAGTCCATTCTTTACTGGAGTGTACTCCTTCAGCATGATCCTTGTTCCAGTCATGTGTATGGAACAACCACTGTCCAAGTATCATTTAGGGGAATGACCACTTGGACTAACCTGCAAGACATAAATAAGTTAACCTTAGGACCCCAATTCTTATTGGGTCCTAGGTGCATGTTAGTCTGATAATAAACATGCCTACCTGCAGCTCTTCCGACAGGTAAGCTCTCTCTTGCTCTTGACACACTTGTATTGTACCAGCAATATATAGCATTGTGACCCACTTTGCCACAGAACCAACACTCATAGATATTGTACCTTCTTTTAAGAGTTGGTCTAGTGGCTGTGTTGACAACAACTCTTGGTCTTGAATGTGCAGCATCACTCCTGTTCTTTTGTTTTCCAGCCCCAGTCTGACTAGTCGTGGGTCTGGAAGTAGAAGTGCTTGGGATATCTTGAGCCCTACCAGCAGCTGCTTTCTTTTCAGAGAGCATACTACTGATGGCCTCAGAGATTCCCAAGTCTGGTCTACTGACTGACTTGCCCTTAGTCTTAGAGTGGGTTGAAATGTTCTGCGAATAGTCTGCAGCTTTACCCTTGAGTGAAGGGGTTGATGCACCAAACACAAATGATCCAGCTTTACCCTTGAAGGCACTTGCACCCTTGCTATATTTTCCACCTTGGCAGTGAACATCTTTGTTCACTCCAGAAGATCTACCATTCTTACAGTGACCATAGATACTTTCTTGATCATACGTGTTAGAAGGTAGTAGAACTCTCCTGAAAGGAATAGGAGGCCTGCATGCTAGTGGCTGCACTGGAGCCTTGCCCTTCCTTTTGGGATTGGCAACTCTAGTGCTTCCTTTGAAACCCAACCCATTCTTACCCTTTTGAGAATAGAATGCGTCTATCAAGGGAATCACTGAACTGAGCTTTGAACAGCTAGTCACTATTCTCTTCTCTTTCTCCAGGAGCACTTCCAGGTCCCTTATTATATTTTCCTGGTACTCTTTGGTACTTATCTGAATGAAAGAAATAGTTTCCAGCTCATTGATCTCTTTCAATTTCTGATCAAGCGTGAAGCTGAATCAACATGCTGGGAAGCAGCAGCTGAAGAGAGGCAATTTCCTTAGCTTGCTTCTTAGCCATCAGCTTGCTTTCCTTGAAAGCACTCAGAATGATACCATATTTGTCAACTACAGAATTGACATCTTGCTCTGATTCAAACTCATCTTCATCACAGGATTTAGATGCCTCTGAATCAGGACTGGTCTCATAGCCAGTTTTAGTGGAGTGGCTGGACTGAGAATGTACCTTTGATTGACCAGGCTGTTCCTGGTTGGATTCTTCATCTGACTGTGAGAGAGGGGCCCTGACTGTGATAGAGGGGCCCTGACTTCAGTCCTGGCAGCAGGATGATTAACATCAGCTTCTCCAGCAATGACAGCCAACTTCTTAATGAAGTCTGCTTCTTCTGCTTCTACTTCAACAGAGTACAGCCCAATGTAGGCTTCCTCATCCTCTTCTCTTTCTGACTCTGAAGAGGAAGAGTCAGTGCAGCTCTTTTTCTTCTTAGCAATGAAGTATTTATTCTTCTTGCCTTTTTGCTTGTGGTCCTTCTCACCAGATTCCTTTCTTTTGACCGGGCAGTCGACTATTACATGTCCTGACTTGCTGCAACAATAGTAAACCACTTTAGATGAAACATGTTTGTTAGGTTTAGAACCATACCTGTCCTCCTTATATGATTTCTTCCTTCCCTTATAGCAGTCTTCTTTGCGATGAGGGGAGGGTCTGCTTTTCCAGTGTTTCTTCTTCATAAACTTCTGGAACTGCCTGGAGAATGCAGCAAAGTCTTCATCAGACATGTGGCTGTCTGATGTGCTGGTCTCTGATTTTTCTAAGTCAGAATCAGCATCCCTCCTTGGCGGAGATGGTGTCTTCCTTCTGCTCCTTGTGGCTTTAGATTTGAAGGCCACCGATTTTTCTTTAGCCTGGGACTTGCTGACTTTCTCCTCCTCTTTCCTGGCTGTTAGCTGCATTTCGTAGGACATCTTGCCAAACAGAGTTGTTGGTGGAGTGTCAGCTAGCATAGCCACTTCTCTGATTGCACAGATCTTAGTATCCCATTTTTTGGTTATAGATCTAAGAAACTTGTCATTCAGTTCATAAGTGTTGAAGTCTCTTTCATATGTCAGCTCATTGACAATTCTGAAGAACCTTTCATAGCATTCAGTTATGTTATCAGACTTGCCTTGCCTAAATGCCTCATACTCTTGATTGAGCATGAACTTCTTGTCATCTCTCACTTCCTTTGTTCCCTACATGTAGACCATTAGGGTGTCTCACATCTCCTTTGCAGTCTTGCAGTAAACCAGATTCTGGAAAGTGGAGTCATCTATGACACTCACAATTATATTATGTGTCTTCTTGTCCATAGTGGCCAGAATAACCTCATCTTTTGTCATCTCAGAGTAGGTCTTGGGTGTCTGGACATTAGCATCCAGAACTGACACTTTCATAGGGATGAAAGATCCTTCCTTGACAGTGATGAAGATCCTAGGGTCGGCTGCCTTCATAAACAACCTAACCCTCTTCTTCCAGATGCCAAAACCTTCCTTCTTGCAGATAAGAAGCTTCATGACACCAAACTCCTTATAGTTCACTCCTGAACCCATAAGGACAGATTTTCTTGCTGACCTTGGTGATCTACTCAGACTGTTAAGTCTACTTTTAGCAACCTACCTCTAATACCACTTGAAAGTCTTGTTTTTAAGGTCAGTTAAACACCTAGAGGGGGGGGGGTGAATAGGTTTTTAGGTTTTACTTCAAGTCTTTTTAACTTTTACCCAATAGTTGTACTTTGTGATTATGTTATATTTAGCTTTCAAGATAAATCACAGACGACATAACTGTTTATAGTAGTTCTCCGATCTTGGGTACGTCCACTGTCCCTGTGTGCCTTTCTAACAGTGTGTTAGATCAGGCTCTTCCCCCAAAACTCGGCTCCTTATGAGGTTACAACTCGATCCCGCAGAACCACTCAGTCTCCTCCAAGACTTACTCCTCAGGAACAAGGCCCTACAACTCAGTGGCTAAACAACCACCTACCTCAGGCCAACAGCCCTACCACTCAGGCTGGGAGGACAACCCTACATTCAGATCCAAAATGGATCCTACACTCAGCTTTTATAACACAGACTTACCCACTCAGATTTCTCACTGAATCCTACCACTCGACCTTTATAAATCAGGCTTACAAACTCAGACTCTACACAGAATCTTACAGAAAGAATGAAAGGTGTTTGTTTTGAATTGACACCAGAGTAAGTACTCTGTGTCCACTTCTTCTTGGACTGAGCAGATATCGGTCCAAGCTTTTGCTGATGAAGACTTTGTAGTTGACAGTTGAATCTTCTTCAATCAGCAACCTTTTCTTGCAGAGCTTGTATGATCTACCTTATTTCTTCCTTCTCAGAAATCACTTTTGTACCTGCTGTCGCAGATGATGATTGCAGCAGCTAACACTTTTAGCTTTCAGGTTGACGGAACTGAACTGGTCCTTCTGGCTCGGCAGCAATGACGAGGAAGAAGACGATGCTCAGTCGCAATTGCATATTCAGAAAACCCTAATTGCTTGTTGTCGACTCAGCCAAACTTTACCTTGTATTGCTCATCAATCAATAGCTCTTTGCGCTGTACGGTCCAGCCTTAATTGTCGATTTACAACCTTCCACTTGCAGAAGACGACAAAAGCTGGCCACCGGCGCCATCAATGACTTACTCCATCTTTCCCGCAACGATTTTGAATTGCGTTGATTTTGTTGACTTTTGGTGACTCATGCTGACGTCAGCCATTTGTGGACTTATCCAAAATCAAACATTAGTATATGCGTTGAGTGAGTAAGCATCATTCAACGCCAAAATACTTAAGACAGATTTTCTGTTATCAGGCGTTGAGTGAGCAACCTTCACTCAACGTCAAAATACTTAGAAAATATTTTTGTCACCAGACGTTGAGTGAGCAACTTTCACTCAACACCAAAACACTTAGAATCATATTTTATTCATTAGGCGTGGAGTGAACAACTTTCACTCAACGCCAAAACACTTAGAAAGTTATTCTGACTCTAGGCGTTGAGAGCGTTGAGTCCACTCAACGATTTCTGCCTTAGCCAACTTTCTTATTTCTTAGGCGTTGAGTGGGCCTTCATCACTCAACGCCAAAGTACTTAAACAGTTTTCTGCCACTGGTCGTTAAGTGAGTAAGTTTCACTCAACGCCAAAGTACTTAACAGATTTTCTTCTATTATCTGGCGTTGAGTGAGTAAGCTACACTCAACGTATTTGGACTTGGCCAATTTTCTGTGTCTGAAAACACCGACTCTGGCTGGATGAGCATCAGTCAATGCCTTTTATCACATGCCTTTGAGTGAGTGAGCTTCACTCAACGCATATGGACTTAGTCAAATATTTACACAGAATTTTTGTCCCTTTGACTGACTGAACAATACTCAACGATTTTGATGCTATGACGTTGAGTGAGTGAACTTCACTCAACGCCTGTGGACATAACCACTTTTCAGCCAGTTTCTCTTAAGGCTTTGACTGTCTCAGCCTGTCTCACAGTTTTTTGTTGTATGACGTTGAGTGAGTAGACTACACTCAACGCCTGTGGCCTTAGCCACTTTTCTGTCAAGCCAGTTGTTAGGCTTAGACTAACCTAGTTATATTCAACGATTTTGCTTACCTAGCATTAAGTGAATGTACTTCACTCAACGCTTGTGGACTTAGCTGTTTTCAGATCTTCACTGTGTCGAGACAGTTGAGTTGTCTCGACACAACAGTCTGCTGGGTGTCGACATCTTTAAATCTGCACTCAGTTCTTTATTGTGTTGAGACAGTTGTATTGTCTCGACACTACTGTCATGAGCTGTCTCGACACTTCTGTCTGAATTGTCTCGACACTTCTCCTACAGAGGTGTCGACATCTTTTTCTCGACACTTTTGTCTCAATACTTTTGTCCTTAGTCATTTCTTCAGGTTTTCACCCTGCACCTGGCGTTGAGTGAGCTTGTTTCACTCAACGCCTGTGTACTTGGGCAAATTCCTGCATGTCCACCAACTTGCTTGGTATCTACCTGCGTGCATAAACCCAAACACACATCAAATACAACTTGTGTGTGTGTCATTTACCTGTTTGACTTCTTACAAATCTTGGTCATGTGGATCAATGGACCCAACATGTGACAACTTTGGCGGAAGAGCATCAATCAAAATATTAAGTTTGTGGAGGAGCGTTGCTATGGCGTCCTGATGGACGCGTTCCGAAGGTGTGCATCCATGGAACTCATTATTTCTTGTAGCTTCGATTGGATGGCGGCGGCACTCGCAACAGTCAACTTTGTGTTCCCCATAGTAATAAGATGACTTAATTAATTCAATTAAGAATTAATAAGTGATGAAATTATTAATAACTAATTAATCAGGAAAATGATTAATCAATTAAAAATATTTTCATTAATGTATAATAGTATGGGATTTGAGATGTGTTGCACTGCTGCATGCACATGGCTCAAGAAATAATTAGATAAAGCTGCTGCTAGGGAGGGAAGGTGTTTAAAATAAAGCTGCGGCTAGGGGGTAATTAAAATAGAAATAAAGTAGTCGGAGAAAAGGAATAGAGGAGTGGGTTGCTGTACGTGGTGCTTTAAAAAAATAAAAGTAAAATTGTTATTGTGGGGGAGGGTGCTCGAGGCAGTAAAATGACGCATCGGGTGAGGGCGACAGGTGACTTGATAGGAGGATGAGAAAGATGGTAGTCGTTGGTCACGGAGGATCCCGTGGGTTGATTACCGTCGATGGCGTGGAAGACACTGGAAAAAACGGCGATAGATGGATGGAGCGGCGTCGTTTTTGAAGAAACAGAGAAGCCACACAGCGGAAGAGGAACAACAACTACGTCTTCGATGAAGTAGAAATGACGATGTGGGCTGGGACTTCGTCTTCGAGAAGTTGCGGCTTGCGGCTTGTTGGTGCGGAAGAAGGACAACGACTGAATGTATCGTTCGTGGTGTCGTGGAAGGTTGGTTGTCTTCGAGAAGCTGCGGATGAATGTAGCAGATGTTGGCCTTGGTGTGCTTGAAGGAAGAAGTGGATGTGCAATGGCTATTTGAGTTGTAGTCGAGGATCAACAGAGGATTGATGAAGGGTTGGCTTTGGAGAGGAAGTGTCGTCGGCAGAAGAGGAGGAAGGGTGCCTCTGATACCGAGTTGTTACAGGCCTATTTCCGTAATAGCGGTAACTTGTCAGAGTAGTGGTCGGAGTCGGTGATGATGTGGGGGAGGATACAATGGAGCCTTAATCGCGACTGCCTAAGCGAGGTTGCTCGTTAGAGGAGAGAGCCACAAAGATCTCACAAGGAGACAAGAACTAGACTTTTCATTCATTGATAACTTCATACAAGATCAAGGGTCTATATATACTAGGACCCAGGGGCATAAGTGTAAATACGCAAGGGACATTAATAAAATACGTGATGACTACGATTGGACTCATACGACACTATTAACATACTTGACTCGACATAATACATATAATAATAGAGCCATAACAACTGTTCAATTAGAAAATTTCATGGGACGCCAGTTTTACCCAAACCGACCTTTCGTAGTTAATTATAGAAGATTTAGTGGTCAGATTGAAAAAACTCGTGTAGACTAAGCGAAGATTCTTAGAAAATTGTCTCGTTCAAACTTTTATTTTCCCATTATGTTGGCCACAACTGATTGCTATCCCCCTTCGACCATACTGGCCAGCTATTTGGTGGGTTAGAGGCGGGTGCGGGGACTTTAGCACTTGCAAAGTTCATGATATGCGGGATACAAGTGAGGTAATCTTATTGTTATTATTAATAAGTATAGATACTTCTAGAGTGCCCCTCCCTAACTTTATAAAATAGGACTTCACTCATCATTTTCATTTAAACTAACCTATGTAAAAAAGGGCAACTCGGTGCACAAAGCCTCCCTGCGCAGCGAGGGGCCGGAGAAGGGCCCCTCCACAAGGATGAAATGTAGGCAAAACTTAACCTCCATTTTTGCAAGAGGCCGTTTCCAAGACTAAAACCCATGACCTTAAGGTCACACCACAACACCTCAACCGGTGTGGCAAATCTCCCCTTCTAAACTAACCTAGGTAGCTCCAAAATACCAGTCAATGGATTTTGACAAAAGATGGCTGACAATCTGAACTGGTTTAGGAACCGAGTATAAATTTATATGGTCTTTGGGTACCTTGACAAGTTTTGAATTCACGTAAAACTCAAGATTCTTGGAAAATGTGTTTGCTGGGAACTTTTGCAATTGAGCATGCAACTTGGCCTCAGACATGGATATTTTTTTTGGTGACGGAGCTTGCAGCTTGGCCTTAAACTTGATGAAATTCTCGACGCGATGAATCTTGTAGCTCGACTCTAGACTTGGTGGTATTCCTGATGGGATGGAACCTACATCTGGCCATGAGCTTTGTTGAATTTTCTGTTGTAGCTTGGACCAATACTTGAGGAAATTTCCTGCTGTGACAGCTTGCAACTAGGGCAAGACTTGACAGAATCGCTGAACGCCATGAAGCTTGCAACCCGACCTTTAAGTTGGCAAAATATTTTGACGAAATAGAGCTTACAACTCGAAAAGAAGTCTCTCGATATGATGATTTTTTTGGCTCGTCAACGAACTTGACCACCTTCAACATAATTCCTTGCCTAAGATGATAACCAATAGAAGACAAAGAAAGATGTTCCAGCTTCGGAAGATCTCATGCTAGATAAGACTGAAATTGCAGATGTCTCTCAAGCTGCACAGTGCTTCGACCATACAAGGATGTCTAACTGATGAAAATTTGCTCTAGTACTATAATTGAAAAAGCATAATGGATATTTTAGCATTTCGTTTGACCCCTTGTTTTTTTACTATTTAAGTTTTTCACTTAAAATGTTATTGCCAACTCTCACTTAAAATGTTATACCTGGTTGACTTTGAGTTGGATGATTTGCTCCACTCACTCGTGGGGATGTTAAGCAGGCAATAACATTTTTTTTAATTGGCGCATGAGCTGAGTTAAAATCTTAGTTCTACCACTAATTGGAGAGTATGATTAATTGTACTAAAGAAGCTTGATTGTGTTAACAACTAAAAGACATCCTCTTTTCTTAACAAAAATTGAACAGCTTCACAGATCACTATGTTCTGATTTCCATTTTGCTTCACTTTACAGGGAGAACGAAACTTCAACAGGTTTGGTGGGTGGCTGGGAAAGAATTCAACAATGGGAAAGAATTTGAGGCTTTTGGAAGATGTCCACATTCACATCCTTGCTTCTCAATCTTCTTGGTTAGACAGGTAAAATGCTTCTTTAATTCAATTCTTCACACACACACACACACACACACACACACACACACACACACACACACACACTAAAAACCCGATGCTAAGGTTCGGTGTGTGTGTGTGTCTAGCCATTCGATTAGAGAAAATCAAGATAGATTGGACTACAAATAGTGTTTTCTCAAAAATCCCCTCCTTCAGCTCTTACAAAAAACCCGATGCCCCCCATTCCTCCTCCACGCTAGTAATGTTCGGTGTGCTCCTTACCCGATGCATCCCCATCCCACCGCCGCCACCTCCATGGCCCACGGTTTTCCTCAGAAGATACGGATCGCCACTGGAAGCCTCCGATTTGAACAGTCGGTGGATGCTTGGGAGTTTGCGGCGTCTCTAGAGACCTTCGTCGGAAGACTCTTCCTCCTCCGGCCATACCATCCCTCTAAACCCCTGCAACAAACTCCTGCAACGAGCCCCCACGCCCTGATAGGCCGACATCTTCCTCCCCATAGCGAAACTTGTCGACTCCATCCTCTTCGCCGAACCCCATCCTCCCCTCTGCTCTTTGCATCTTCACCGGAGAACATGGCCGGCAGGGTCCTAAAAATCTAGGGTTCTCGATCCAGAACTCCCATCCCCATTCAAATTTCCTATTGTCTCTCCGCTCCAGAACTCCCTTCGCCGCTCCAGAACTCCCATCGCCTCTCCAAATCTCACATCGCCTCTTCAAATTTCACATCGCCGCTCCATATCTCACATCGTCGCTTCAGATCTCACGTCGCAACTCCTCCTTCGCCCTATCCCTCCCCTCATTACAGGTAACTCCCTCAATCTGATTGCTGCACTCATTACATTCAGCATTCTATCATTATACCTCAGTCCCTCTTCATGTTGATATGGGATTTGACATATATTATGCAGATTATGAACATCTACTTAGTAGGTAATAATATAAGACGTAGTGTACTTTTTCATCGCCATTTTTAGGTTGATTATTGAAACATATAGCGCTCTATAATCATCTTCAAACAATGGATAGTCTTAATGGAGTTTTTTAGCATTCTGTATGTTAAACTTTGAATTGTTAAACATCTATGGTTCTTGCTAATTCCATGGTCTCATTTCAATTAAATCTGCTATTCTCTAAAATTTTCTTTTCATCTTCAAAGGCACTGCTATGTGAGCTGCACTATTGAAGTTTGTACCCAACTCATGTTCCAATTTAAGCAGACAAACATCCACCTCTTTTCAAAATACTTCTCCTTACACCACACTTTAGCATTGCATTTAATGCCCAACATATCTATTTATTCCACCTCATCTAACATTACCATTTCAAACTCAGCATATCTACATCTTCAACCTCCCCAAATGACTAAATTTTCTAACCTAAAGTTCGCTCTACATGCCTTCGGGAGATCACCGTTCAAGCAAAAAACATATTATACTACAGAAGCCTGTCAGGGGTGGGAGAATCCCAATTCTGCCGGTCGGGTACTGTTGCACGGGACATGGAAGCCCGTCACTAGGGGTCGGGTATCGTTGCACGGGGCACGGGGGGCCCCCCGTGCACTGTCGCGTAGGGCACGGGGGTCAGGTACTGTCGCGCGGGGCACGAGGGCCGGAGGCCCGTGCCTGTCACTCGCACACACACACGAGCGTCTTCGCACGGGCTTTGCCCGTGCACGATGCTCTCGGGCGGGCTTCGCCAGCATCCCGACAGGATCCGCCCGCACGAAGTCGTGCTCGCCGTTTGCACGCCACTGTTGCGACATATTCCATTTGTTGCTACTCTCACTTTTGTCGCGATAATGGGGTGCGAGCGGCGAGCAAGGCTTCATGGGGCGGAGCACGCCAGGATGCATACTGAGCCCGCCCGAGAGCATCGAGCACGGGTGAAGCCCGTGCAAAGATGCTCGTGTGTGTGTAGGGTTAATTACCTTGACCACCCCTGCTAGTTTGCATAATTACAGGTACCTCCACTCTATGTTTTAATATTACAAATACCTCCCCTCCAAGATTGCCCCATTTACAATCTCACCCTTCCGTCCAAAATTTTCACCCAGTTTATTGAAATGTCGTATATACCCTTACTCTAAATCTGCTCTAAAGGTCTCATTTCAGCCATGTCACATTTTTTGATCCCGCTTTGCCCTATTTCGGTGAGCTGCGCACCATGTGAGAACGGCGCAGGTGGTCTTCTTCAGTCGGAGACTTGCTCGATCTACTTTGATCTTCTTCGTCCTCTTTGACTGTGACCCCCCTACACTTTCATGTCATTACAAATGGTAAAATAGGAATATAATATATTTTATGTGCTGCATAACATATTTTTCATACATTTTTTTAACAGAAAGGGGAGATTTTAAACTTGTCAAACTTGGAAGGAGGTTTTTGTCATATTAAAACATAGAGGAGACGTACCTATAATTATGCAAAATCGCAGGGGAGGTCCCGGTAATTAAACTATTTATACGCGGCCCACGTATATTGCTTATATACACGGGGGAGGCCTTTGCGCTTGACAACTGGGCGGACGCGATTGCGGGATCGCCGACTGCCCTGGGCTCGTTGGCGTGGATGTCGACGGGCCCAGGGCGGCCGTGGCCGGCGAGTTCGCAGCCGCCGGTCGCCCCACTGTAAAAAAAAATTTGTAACAGCGGGGTGGCCGACGGCTGCGGCTCACCGGCCACTGACCGCCCTGGGCTCATCGGCATGGACGCCGACGACCTCACGGTGGCCAGCGAGCCCGCAGCTGCCGGCCGCCCTGCTGTAAAATCGTCGCCGCGGTTTCCTGTAGCTGTTGGATTAAATCCAACGGCTACAGGAAAATTCGCGTATAAAGTTGATTTTTAAAAAATTAATTAGTATTAGTTTTATTATATTAGCCTTACAAAAATAAAAAATTTAAGAACACAGAACTGCAGCTGTAAACCGTAATAATGAAAACGCAGAACTGCCGTTGTAAACCCTAATAACGAAATGTATTAAAATTTTTTATTAGTATTAGTTTATTATATTAGCCTTACAAAAATAAAAAAAATTTTAAAAACTAAAAATTTAAGAACGCAGAACTGTCGCTGTAAACCCTAATAACGAAAACGCAAAACGGCCGGCCGGGTAGGCCACCGGTAGTGGAGCCACCGCCGGGCTGCCTAGACCCTACAGCGGGGTCACTGGACTCCGGCGAACCTGCCGGGGGTAGTCCGACGGCATACTGGCAGCGTCCGGCGGGCAGTGTCCCTCACCGTGAGGGACGCTGCCCGCCAGCGCGCCGCTGGACTACCCCCAACGGGTTCTCCTGTGTCCGGCAACCCCGCAGGTGGGGTTCGGGCAGCATGACGGCAGCCCCACCGCCGGCGGTGGAGGTAAATTTGGAGAAGGCGGGTGCGGAACAACACATATCGTGAGGGACGCTGCCCGTCGGAGTGTCGTCGGTACGCCGCCAGACTACCCCCAGCGGGTTCACCGGGGTCCGACGACCTCGCCCGTGGGGTCCGGGCAACTTGGCGGCGGCTCCACCGCCGGCAGCAGAGGTAATTTTGGAGAAGGCGTGTGCAGAACAGCACCTATCAGCTTTTCTTCAGCAGCCAACAAAGTTTTTTTTTTTCAAAAAACGGCTATTTGCAATATATCCGTATCTTCCTAATCCAACGACCAGAATTCATTTTATGGTTGAAATTTTGATTCAAGATCTGTCAAAAAGTTTTTCTTTATATAATATAGATATAATAAAACATTTTAGGTATAAAACTTGGGGACGACGCTTCCTTGCCGTCGTAGTATTGACATTGGCGGCCACGTTCGTTGTGGCGTCGCCTACTCCTTTGTCGCTCTCCGACTGGTTCATCAGCCCTTCTGCCTTGGGCGTTGGCTCCTTATTCACCACCTCAGCAGTATCTTCTTCCTCCTTTGTTTCTTCTCCATCGGTTCCGAATTCTCCTCCGCTTCTTTCCGAACCCCCATCCATCTCCTGAACACTTTCCAAAGGAGGAATCCTCAACCACTCCACCTCTCTCCCCTACGCCACTTGCTCCGCCTCCCTCACATTCTCCGACACCAGTGACAGAGTTTTCATGTAACGGTGAATCAAAGGCGCCGCCTTCGAGGTCAAAGATATAATTACTAATTGAATTTATTTATCTTCCCTCCGACTTGCAATCTAGCATCAATTGCTGAGATCTTAATTTCTCCTTTTGCATGGCACAAAGATATCTGAGATATTTCTCTACTTTTGTTGTTAAAAAAATAAAGATTTAAACAGCCGAAAAAAAATATCCATGTTCGTATCACATATATAGGCAGCACGCTTGCTCCGGTATGGAAGGAGGCAGCTGCTTATGATCGGAATCCAAGGAGATGGCAAAGCGGGCATGGACGGAGCAGCAGCATGGGCTGTATCTGAGTTGGCTGGAGCAGAGATTTGTGGAGGATCTGGTCGGCCGGAGACGGCAGCGGAGAGGTCGTGAACCCAATTATGAGGAGGCCGGTGCCGCCGACAGGTTTGGATGGACGACTCGTTAGCGCCACCGAGCACGGTTGTACAGGGAAATGCTGATTGCTACAGTGCTGTAACCGACGTGAGGACAGGCCCTGTAGCAATGCAACGTTCCCTTATATATATAACTCTTTGGGTTCCCTGCTTTTACTTCAACCATTAAGTTCAATGCGATATTGGTATTTTCTTTCTTTACCGGAAATTGAAGACTAATACATGCTAATCTTTATTTTGATTATCTTATTATTATGCAGGCTCTAGTTTGTCATGTGGTTCTTTCAAAAAATCAATATACCATGATTCTGATTTGTATGCGAATACCTTAAGAAAATTCTCTCTTTAATATCTTGGCACTAGAGACTGTGTTACGAATCTGAAAATTGTGTGTTTGAGAAGTAGAAAGAACAAACACAAGATTGCATTAACTAAGGACAAACATACAAATATGATCCGAAGTTAAGCTCCAACCAACTCTCGTATGTTGGGTCCTTCAAAGAACCTTCTCTCAAATGACGGTGGATGGAGTAATTAGGACGATGTAGGCAAGACGACACTAAAATTGTGGTGGGTGGAGTTGTGTATATAATTAGTGGGTGGTGACCAAAATTGTGGGCAGCTAGGGGGGGCGAGGGAATGGGGCTAAAAGGCAAGGCTAAGGAAATGTGGGGATCAAAATAAATTTTGTCAACTAGTGAGAGAAATTGTAGTAGTCTCGGTGGGAAGAGGGAGAGTGGGATGTGTGTGGAGCCATGTAATTAAATATTCCTTGCTAGCAGCCAAAAGACTTGCAGGGAAACGTCTGGGGTGGGGCTCAAGGGGATGTTCTGGGGTGGGAAAGATGTGCATATTGAGGTGATTGAAAGGAAATGTCGGTCGAGGAGACGGAGAGAATGCGTGCGCGGCTCGGATGTGGAGATCGACAGTCCGATGTGCCGACAAAAACCTAAAGGGAGGTGACGATGCACTGGAGGACTCATCATCTTTGTCATCGTGAGGTTGTTGTCGACAAGGGACACCCAAATCGTAGCGAGCTGATACTACCGGACCCCCGGTGCTGGATGATGAGAGGCGGGCTTCGATCTTCGTCGCTGTGAGACCGCCTAGTGGAAGCGAAAAGCAGAGACGAGCGGGGACTGTTCAGGGTTAGTGTTGCGTGAATCTCCTTGGGTGCAAATTGAAGAACAAATGCATAGATGGAGGCATTCGTCTGAGGCGCAAATAACAAAGGGAACGAGAGAGGCTTATGACCCCTTTTGTTCTGCGTCGAAGGCGGAGCGGGGAGTGTCTGGACGACGGGGGTTTGGCGTGCAGTTCTGAGCCTATCGGCGAAAAGGTATCCTCTTGGTGGTCGTCGACGAGGGACAGCTGACGGAGTGCGAGTGTGGATTCATCATTTATGTTGGCTTCCAAGGACTGGTATTGGGCAAGGCGGGAGCTAGTAACCCAAAGCTCATCGACAAGGAGGGTACACAGAGCCTGAAGGTCGTGGATGATGTTGTGGTCGAGCGTGGTGCTAGTTCCCGGCAGTTGCATGGGCAGCTGACGGAGAGCAGCAGGCCGAACTATTGTTACGAATATGAAAATTGTGTGATCTAAAAGTAGAAAGGACAAACACAAGATTGCATTAACTGAGAACAAGCATACAAAATATTATCCGGAGACAAGCTCCGACCAACTTTCGGAGGTTGGGTCCTTCAAAAAGCCTTCTCAAATGAGAGCCCAAAAGACCTAGAACATTCAAGATAAAAATAACCCACATATCCCTCCCCCTTATATAGATGAGGAAGAACACATAAGAAAGTACGCCTAATATTATTTAATATAGTTAATTTGATCAATATCAATTAATAGAAATTAATCATCATTAATCAATTAACTAATAATAAATAGTTAATAATAACTATTTAATTAATAATTTTATTAATTAATTAATATTAAATAATTAGTAATAATATATTCCGTCGTGAATGTATCAATGCCGCTTGCGTCGGTGGTCCCAATGATTGGGGTTTGCTTGGGCTAATGCGTGTAACAAAACGCATGGCGTAGGACGAATCTATTGATATAGTTGATACTCTAATTCTATATGAATGCATGCAAGCATGTAATAAATGCACTTGAATCTACGGCTAACTTAACGCTCATTTAATGCACGTGAATTAATAGACACTTATTTTCTCCTTGCAATTAATTAAAAAATAAAATTTGCAACTAGCACAATTAATTGTATTTGATCACAATAATGTAAATTAAGTCAATATATAATAGTTGCAATTAACTGAATTGCCCCAAAATTATGTGCCAGACAGAATAAAATTTATGCACTTCTTGAAATTAAATGAGTCAAGATAATGAGAGCAGTATGGTTAGAATAAACAAGTACTTCTGACCAATGCAAGTGTTAGAAGTGTTAGAAGAAGCTATGTAAATAGGCTCATTACTTTGGCCCATAGTGTATCCCGTTGCTCTCTTAGATTAATCTCACATCTTAGATTGGGATCTCTCTTCTCTCTCTCTTCCTATGTATATATATATGTGTGTGTGTGTGTGTGTGTGTGTGTGTGCGCATTCCCTCTTGTTGTAAAGTAAGTTTTTGGCATTAATAAAAATTTTCACGGTTTTTTTTCTACATGGTATCAGAGCCAACGATCCCTCCAGACGGCTAGTTCTTTTCTAACCGCCTCTTCTTCGTGTGTCTTCTCTTTGGGAGGTTAGACATTGTCTAACTGCATCCTCTGTTTCCTCTCTCTCGGGGACCTACTGTCCTCTTTCAGCGTCTTTCTTCCCTTTATATAATCTTCTTCGTTGGGTCCCACCATCCTCCTAACCGTTGTGGCTACTTCTCTTTCCGCTGTGGCTAGTTATCTTCTTCCCGCTGCTGCTAGTTCTCTTCTTCCCGCTACTCGCTCGGCTAGTGTTCTTGCCTGGCCTTTCTCGCTGCTCGTGCATGCTAGTCACTTGTGTCTTCCCGCCTTCCTGTTGATACTTCAGGTCGCCTAGCTGCTTTCCTGTTTCTGGTGCTTGTCGCGTGTTTGTTGCTCTCTTGTTCTTCCTGCAGGACTGCTTCACGCGGTTTCCTTGATTCGCGGCCTCCTGCCCTCGCGCAAGTAGCCGTTTTTCTTTTCTAGTCGCTTGGCTGCGGTTTGACCTTGTCGCCGACCCTGTGGTTCTTGATTGCGTGTTCGCTGTGGTCTTTATTCCCACTTGTTGCTTGTCTTTTGTCGCTTGCCACGCGTTGCTTGCCGCTTGCAGCTTCTCCTTGCGAATTCTTGTTGTCGCTTGCCACATGCCGCTTGCTGCTACTGTCTGCGGCTTGTTTTTTGACCAGATCACTGTGTGGATTATTCTCGCAGTGCGACTAGCTGTTCTGTCTTGTCGCATCCTCGCAGTTCGCCATTTGTCGGTTCTTCTTTCCACTTGCTCCCTGTCTAACCGACCCCTGGTCTTGTTGTTATCATGGATTCGACTGTTGCTTCCTCACATCCTGGACGTGCTGATGCTGCTCCCCTTTGAGTTTCGTGATGAGCTTCGGATCACTATCATCTCTCTTCGTGGAAAACAAAACTTTGTTGAATGGGTTCACTCCGTTCCCCATGTTCTGCAGACTAAATGCCTTCTTTATCACCTGACATAGACCCCTCCCACTGCACCTACTGAGGAGTGGATACGCGATCATGGTCGTGTCCAATCCTGAATTCTCATATCTCTGGGCATTGAGCCGTATCGGATGTCCATGTATCATGAGACGGCCCATGCCATGTGGGAGGATCTTCACTCCTTCTATTTTGGGAAGGACAGTCTTCAGCATCTGTTCGATATAATCAGTGATCTTCAATCCCTTGACCCTGGAGTTACTGGTGACTTTATCTTCTTTATTGCTCGGGCCAAAACTCTTGTTAAGACATGGATACAACATCAACCTCCCATCACAGATATGGTTGCACAACGGACACAGAAGGAAGCGGTTGGAATTGCCATGATGATGACCCGTGTTCCTCCTTATCTTCATAGTGTTCGAGCTCAAATTCTGTCTTCTACCGTTACTTTGTCCCTCTCAGACGTTTGCTCGATGCTTCTGAAAGTGACTCCTCTCCCGAATGCTCTTACACATCTAACTCCGGCTCTCCTCAAGCAGCCAGTACCTACTCTTGCTCCCTCTGCTCGTGGTGCGCTTGCTCGTGGAGGTCGTCATTCTCGGGGACAGGGTCGTCGTGGTCGTACGCTCTTTAAATGCTCTCACTGTGGCCGGGATGGTCACCTTGAGGCCACTTGTTATCGCAAGCATGAATTGCCTCATCTTACTACATTTGTTATTACAACTTCTCCCTCCTCCACCAGTGATGACATCGTTGCTCTGCGTGCTCAACTCCAACAGTTACAATGGGTGGTTAGTCGCTCCTTTGGTTCTGTGGCATCGATCTCCAACAAAGGTATATTTTGTCCCTCACAAAGCTCTCACTCTCGGGTGCCACACATCACATCTCTACGCAGCAACCACCTCAATACTTGGGTCCTGTTTACCCCAAGTGTATTATAGTGGCCAATGGTGACACCACCCCGGTTTCTGGCACTTCTCACATGCCTCTTACTCCAACCATCTCTCTATCCTTGGTTCTTCATGTTCCGGGATCCCCCTTTAACCTTCTCTCTGTTAGCCGTTTGACTCAAGATCTTGATTTTTCTATAACCTTCTCACGCTCCTCCTTTGTTGTGCAGGATCGACAAATACAAACTATACTTGGTAGAGGGCGGTTGTCCAATGGGTTGTATCTTCTTGATGTTCTATCTACTGCTCTCTCCACTCTCTCGACGATTGATTGACATCGTCGTCTTGGACATGCTTCTCTCCATATTCTCAAGAAAGCTCTTTCAGATGTATCTTTTCATGAGTTTACTTGTGAATCTTGTATCTTTGACAAACAACATCGTATATTTTTTCCTTCTTCTTGTACTTGGAGCGATACTCCTTTTTCGTTAGTACATTCTGATATTTGGGGATCCTATAAGATTCCCGGTATATTTGGTCATCGGTATTTTCTCATATTTATTGATGATTACTCACGCGTAACTTGGTTATATTTACTTCATGATCGTGTTGAGCTCCCGTCTATCTTCTGTTCCTTTATTGTGGAGACTCGTACTCAATTTTTTACTTGCTTCAAAGTTATTCGAACTGATAATGTGCATGAGTATACTAATCGAACCATCTCAAATCTGTGCACTGAGGTTGGAATTATCCATCAGACTTCGCGTGTCTATACTCCCCAACAAAACGGCGTGGTCGAGCGGAAAAATCGGCATCTTCTTGATGTTGCTAGATCTCTTATGTTTCAAATGCAGGTACCACCACTATAATGGAACTTTGTCGTTTCTACTGTCTGTCATCTTATCAATCGCATGTCGTCGTCCATTCTCAACTTTGTGGCTCCATTCACTCTCCTTTTCCCTTCAACACCTCTGTTATCTCTCTCGCCATGTGTGTTTGGATGAACGTGTTATGTCCATAACCTCGGTCCACCCACTGATAAGTTTGCTCCACGTGCTACCAAATTCATGTTTGTTGGTTACTCTCGCACCCAGAAGGAGTATGTTTGCTACTCTCCTACAGACGGTAAAATGGTTGTTTCCACTGATGCCACCTTTCGGGAAGACCAACTGTTCCACACAATTCCTATAGATCCTCTTATACCTCTTCTACCTCGGCCCGCGGTTCCAGTTACGTCTTCCCTTCCACCTCTCCTTCTGACACCTACACCCACGCCCGTCCAATCCAAACCGTCTCTCCTTCAAGTTTACACTCGTCGCCCTTCCAAATTTGATGTCCTTCAACAGCCTCCTTCTACCGGTGTGCTCTCGTGGCCCGTCGATCTAGCATCCACATCCATGGCTCATCCTATGACAAATTACGTCTCCTTACATCGCCTCTCTCTATCTCTTCTTTAATTTGCACTCTCTCTCCTCCATTTCTATTCCTAACTCTTTACAGGAGGCTCTTCAGCATCCGGAGTGGCGCGCAGTCATGGATGAAGAAATGTCTGCTCTTTGGGCCATTCACACTTGAAATCTTGTCCCTCTCCCTCCTGGACAGAGTTGCGTTAGTTGCAAGTGGGTTTTTGTGATCAAACATGCAGCGGATGACACTGCTGACCGTCTCAAGGCACAGCTTGTGGCTCGGGGGGTTCATTCAACAACAAAGACTTGATTATAATGAGACTTTCTCCCTAGTTGCCAAGTTAAAATCTATTCGGGTTCTGATCGGCATTTCACCGCAAGTGGCCGCTGCATCAGCTTGATATCAAAAATATTTTTCTGAATGATGACCTTCTTAAAACCGTATACATGCATCAACCGCCCGGGTTTGAGACCACCGGGGAGTCTCGTGTATGTTTGCTCAGAAAATCAATCTATGGTCTCAAACAGTCTCCTCGGGCGTGGTTTGAAAATTTTATTAAGGTTGTCCGTGAGGTTGGCTTCAAGAGAAGCTCGGCAGACGTCTCACTGTTTACTCATCACCAATCGACCGGGACAGTCATTTTCCTGTTCTATGTGGATGATATTTTGATTACCGGTGATGACTCAGTGGGGATATAACAAATTAAGCAACACTTAAACTCTGTTTTTCAAACTAAGGATCTAAGAATTCTTCGGTACTTTTTTGGGCTTGAGGTAGCAAGGCGACCTTACTGCGTTGTCCTATCACAACGGAAGTTATGCCTTGATCTTCTTCAAGATGCTGGCCTCTCAGGGTGCAAACCTGCGAAAACTCTGATGGATGTCAATCACAAGTTGTGTGCTTATGGATCTGATTTTTATTCATTGCTCTTGAATCCAGAGTACTATCGGCGTTTTGTGGAAAAACTGATATATCTGACTGTTACGAGACCTGATATCTTATTTTTTGTTGGAGTAAGTCGTTTTATGCATGCTCCACGGATCTCTCATCTCAAGGAAGTCGAACGCATCCTCATGTATTTGAAGATTGTTCCTGAACAAGAGTTAGTGTATAAGTCATCCTCCTCTCTATCTCTGATCGCATATTCAGATGCTGACTATGCAGGCTCTCTGGATGATCGACACTCTACTACTGGTTTCTGTACCTACTTTGGAGGTAATCTTATCACATGGCGGAGCAAGAAGCAATCTGTTGTTGCACGTTCATCTGCTGAAGCTGAGTATCGTACTATGACAGTTGTTATGTCAGAACTTACCTGGCTTGAGAGTCTTCTTGATGATTTGGGAGTTAAACTATTCTTACCGACAACTCTGTTCTGTGATAGTCATGCGGCCATACATATTGCCAAGAATCCAGTGTTCCATGAGCGAACTAAACACATTGAAGTTGACTGTCACTTCGTTCGGGAAATCGTTCAGCCGAAGAAATTGAAATTGGAACATGTACCTGCATCTGGGCAAGTTGCTGACATTCTCACCAAAGCACTACCACGACCACTATATCATCAGTTTCTATCCAAGTTTGGTGCCTACGACTTGTACGCTCCAGCTTGCGGGGGAGCGTTAGAAGTGTTAGAAGACGCCATGTAAATAGGCCCATTACTTCGGCCCATAGTGTAGCTCATTGCTCTCTTAGATTAATCCCACATCTTATTTTGTCCCATAGTGGATCTCTCTTCTCTCTCTCTTCCTATATATATGTATTCCTTCTTGTTGTAAAGTAAGTTTTTGGTATTAATAAAATTTTTCACGATTTTTCTATAACAAGGAAATGAAATCTAAAATAAAAATTCATTAAGCATTCAAGTGTGAAATAGGGGTGTTATAGGTGGATTTGGGTGGGAGTAGGAGCGGTGCGTGATATCAAATGAGTGGGTAGGTAGGAGAAGTGCTATGACTTAGGGATTTAGGAATTTGGAGGAATTTCAAGGGTTTGAATATTTTCACGAATGTGGGAGGGCTTGGGGAAAAAGTCGCTGCTACCAGGTGAGGAAGTAGAGATTAGGGAGGAGAGCATGGGAAAGGTTTTTGGTTGGGTAGCCATATTTCCCCTACTGTTCAGCTGGTGAATCATGCAGTGAATGTGAATCATATAACAAAGGTGAGACATGCAATACGTGTGAATGATCATACAATAGGGGCGAGTCATATAAATTTATAACTGGGTAAGTCATGTAATAAGTATGCATGGTCAACAATAGACATGACAAGCTCCCTACACTGAGACACTGCGGTGCTATATGGGGATCCCAAAAGTGGTACGTGGTCAGGAGGCTCTGTTGTTGGGGATTGAAAATTTCATCGCAAGCGTGATGATTATTCAAATAATCACCTAAGATATCGACAATCAAACATGATAGTATAGTTTGTCAAATGTCTCCCGAAGTACTTCTAATGATAAAGGCATAAGGAGCACTCTCAATCTCGATTGACAATCAACCATTGGTACGCACCTAATGAGTTGTTGCTTATCAGGTGTCTCTTTAGGTCATTGTAGAAATACTGATCAGGTGTGGCAAACCCCCTTATACTCACATGACGCATTAACACTAACATAAGAGTCCATGACTTTGCCATGTATCTCTCAGGGTATGACTCGTCATGTGACTCATTAGCGGTCTATAGAAAAATTCGTCACAAATGCGACGATCGCCCAAAATAATGTATGAGACGTCAATATTAAGATTCCGATCTGGGATGTGTTGAATACCTCCACGAAGGGAAAACTCTTTGGGTTGCTCACGGAGAGGAGTCTAAAAAAATTTGTTGTGAGTGCGGCGAGTACCAGAATTGGTTCCTTATTTTTCGAGAGTGCCCTCAAGTGTCAGAAAGGTAATCACTAGACACTACACATTAATTTCAAGATTCTGTAGGATGGACCAAGTTAGGATATAATTTGAAGTGACTTTGCGAATGCTATAATCGCAAACAAGTAGCTCACCTGAATCTCATCCGCATCAGGTGATGATGGATCATCACAAGGCTTATCGGTATGGTCATCAAAGAACTCAGCAATAGTGAAATTATCCTTCATATGAGTATCATCAATGACAGTAATGCCCTCAAAGGTATGTGAGGTAGCCACTACCAAGCCAATAATATGTTCTCAACTCTCACTTGGGACATGACAAGCACTACAACGCAAGGAGATTCTAAAGAACATGTGCTAAAAAGTGGACATGTGATCAATATAATTACTTGTTCTGTGCACGAGGGTAGGGGAAAGACACCACTACATGGCCACTCGATCGCTCGTGCTTACTCTCCATTGGTGGACTACATGGCCTCCAACATATAATATCGAACTTTGTGTTTATGTGCTTTAAGTCATTTCTAATGTGATGAAAATGTGTCTACACAATCAAACAAAGGTAACATAATATTTTTGGAAGTTGTTTTTTGACATCTGTGTTAATGACATTCTCGGGATGATGACCTCAATGAGGCTTATGATAAACATCGAGTCTTGTCATGGATTATCTTGATCCCTAATTGCGTAAGGTTGTGGATGAGGATGCTCATTATTACAGTATGACACCCTCTTAGGAGAAGCTCTCTTAGGTTTAACGTCAGGAGACTTTGGATCCTCAATAGAGTAGAGGAATAATGATGATATTCCTTATAATAGTTTGGGAGTCTCTTGATAAGCCTCTTGGGGTTGAGCATTAAGCTCCCTTAGAGAATTCAAGTGGAATGATATTAATAGAATGTTTTGAGGGTCTACGAATTATGTCATGCAATGCATTCCGACAGTTAATTGCAATTAGTGCTTACAAATTATAAAGTTTAACGGCAAACAACTACACTTGAGAGGGAGACGGTTGGATAATTTAGCAGGTTTCCCGTTAGAGTTAAGTGCAGCTTTATTTCTACGGAATGGTGCATGCAACTTTATTTCTACTATAAGGAGGTTATATTATTGTTACTTTTTTTAATGCATTTTAAAGTAGTTTGTTGCCAGTTTCAATTTACTATTTCAGTTTTTCTATTATTCGTGATAGCTTGTTCTCTAAATTGATTGTTCAGTTTTAATGAAGACTTTTAATTCTTCTTCACAGAAGTTAAAGTTACTAATCTGCATCTGAATCAATTATCATAATCTGATAATTAAAACTTTCTCAGTTCAAAGCTAAACATGACTTTTGTAGAAACTTAGAGCCAAATCTAGTATATACTTTGCCATAACCAAAATACAAGAGAGAGTACAAATATATAGGAGAAGAGAAGGAGAAAGAATCCTATACAAGAGATGTCGGACTAATAAAAGAAAGAATAAGCGGGCCTATAGATGTGCCTTATACATGGGTTTTTACATCGTTTTCTCTCATATTCTCTAATACTCTCCCGCAAGCTGGAGCGTACAAGTCGCAGACACCATGCTTGGACATGAACTGATGGTACAATTTCCGAGGTAATGACTTGGTAAGAGTATCAGCAACTTGCCCAGGAGCAGGAACATGCTCAAGTTTTAGCATCTTTGATTGGACCTTTTCTCGAACAAAGTGACAATCAACTTCAATATGTTTGGTCCGCTCATGGAACACAGGATTTTTCGCAATATGGATTGCAACCTGACTGTCACAGAACAAAGTTGAAGGTGAGGATAATTTAACTCCCAAATCCATAAGAAGACTTTCAAGCCAGGTTAATTCTGATACAACAGCCGTCATCGCACGACACTCAGCCTCAGCAGACGAGAGAGCAACCATCGACTGCTTCTTACTCCGCCATGTGATAAGATTTCTTCCAAAGTAAGTACAAAACCAGTTGTAGATCGTCGATCGTCTTGCGAGCCCGCATAATCCGCATCAGAGTAAGCAATAAGAGAAAACTCTGAAGATGGTTTATACACAAGTCCTTGTTCTGCAGAAGTCTTCTGATATCTGAGGATGCGTTCCACTGCCTGAAGATGAGAAATCTGTGGAGTGTGCATAAAGCGGCTGACCACTCCAACCGCAAATGAGATATCTGGTCTTGTAACTATTAGGTATATCAGTTTTCTCACAAGACGGCAATAGTATTTCAGATTTGGAAGTAGAGAGTCAGACTCAGATCCCTTAGCACATAACTTGTGGTTGACTTCCAACGGGCAATGTTTTAAATGTCGGATGTCGGGTACATATCAGATTGAGTTTTTAAATATCGGATGTCGGATGTCGGATGTCGGATGTCGGAGACATGTCGGAGACATTTGAAAATGTCGGATTTCAAAATTATTAGTATTTGTATCTAACATAATATATTATTATTTGTTTTATAAGTTCTTTTTTATTATTTATATTGGCAAACAATGATAAATGACATGTTTTTAACACCTTTTTTATTTGCAGGTGAGTTCGACTATCAAGTAAATATTTCAAGCAGATTGAGTAAAACAATAAATATTCAAGTACAATAAATAAAACAATACTCTGAATCTCATGGAAAAATGAAGAATATTGTACCATATTTTTATAAATGAACCCCTGAGTATGCTGAAGATGATCCAAAAGCCTTCCAGGAGTACCATATTTTTCTGACCTTGCACCAAAGGTGGTTAATGATGGAAATGCAAAATATTGCGGACTTTTTTTATATAAGAATTCAAATTTAAATATTGTTCCACTAAGGCAAGTTTAATGAAAAGGGATATACACAAACATATAGCATAGATTATCAAGAGAGATTTCTGTAGCAAAATTAAACATGTTAAACTCCCGTGATTAGTGATTTCTTTGAAGAACTGGAGCCCACCAACCACTCTGTCACTTTTTCATCTTCAAAGTTTTTTGCAGCTAGTGGATCTTTTTTAGCATCCATTGACCTTGTTTTTAGAGTTGCATTGAATTTTACGAAGACAAGATCATTCAATTTTTTATCATCCAGTCTATTTCTCTTTTTTGTATGAATCTGTAATTTATAAAGTCAATCAATTCAATTAATATAAAATTTGAGATAATCAATATATAAAAATTTAATTACAACTTATAAATAAATAATAACTTACCAACTCAAATGTACTCCAATTTCTTTCACAACCTGAAGAGCTAGTAGTCAATCCGAGAATACGTACTGGCATGTCTCTCAAATCAGGTGTGTCATTCCCATTAAACTTCCACCAATTTACTAATTATATTTAAACAAAAAATAGTAATAAAAAAATTAGCAACATGAAATTATAAAAAAACTATTCAGTAAAACAAGTGAATAATTTAAGAAATTTAAAATTATTTATACCAAGATCAAGAGAACTATTGAGACTTTGTCTCTTTGCAATATCTCTTCCAAAAGATCCCCTCTTATTTCGATAGAGACATATTTGGTCAGCAATACGATCTTGGAGAGCCACATCTCTCCCATACATCTTAGACATACAATCAATTACCGCATCCATGTATTTACCGTCTTTCTCCATTTCTTCCCAATTTGCAAAATAAAAGTATGGATTAAGGTAATGACCAACAATATGAAGGGGAGTGCTCAACTTACTATCAATACTTCTTTCAATTAACTTCCATATGAGAAGATACCGAGATTCATTATGATTTAGAGCTATCTCAATTTCTTCTTTAGCCTTTAGCATATCTCCGTATATCCACCCCATAGAAGGCGTATCTCCATCAGCTCTTCTCAACACCTTCACTAAATGAGCAAATATACTAACAACAATTTTCATATCTTTCCAAAATTTCACATTATATACAATTGCACCGACCTGTAATTTTAAATAAAGCAAAATTGATCATAACCGTTTAAGAACTAAGAAGTAAGAAGTAACACAAGTTAATCATAATTTAATTATAAAACAAAGTTTTGTATTTTACCATTTTTCCAGGTGGTGTGCTAGCTAACTTTGAGTTTTCCCATTTTTGCGATGAGAACATGTTCCTTAGCTCTTTCTTCTTATCTAAAATGTTTTGCAAAGACAGAAATGCAGTAGCAAATCTAGTCACTCCTGGCCGAATAAGTTCATGGGAATTTAAATCCTTTGTAAATTGCCTCAGCAAATCAAGAGAAATGGTATGTCCATATATAAATACTGTCAAAATACGATCAAGGGTGGTGGCATTTTTGATTTGCCTTATTTTTGCAATATCTCCAAGTAATAAATTAATTGTGTGGGCTGCACAGGACGTCCGAAATATGGCAGGTCTTTTCATAGATAGCATCTTTGCCGCTAACATATTATTAGATGCATTGTCCGTGACAACTTGCACTACATTGTCTTCTCCCGGTCCAGACTCAGATCTGATAGCCTCGTCAACAAAATCAAAAATGAATTTTTCATCATGAACGTCAGATGAGACATTCCTTGACATCCAAAATGCTACTCCTGCTTCACAGTGAACCATAATATTCATAATACTTCTTCCCTTTCTGTCACTACATGCATCTTTCATAATGCTACAACCACTCAACCTACAAGTAGCGGTGAATGTGCTTAATGATTCTTTTGTTCGCTCAACCTCTTTCTTGAGATGTTTTTGACTCAACTCATATGGTGTAGGGCCTTTCAACCATTGCCCACACAACCCAATAGCTTGTAACATGTGATCAAAGGAAAGAAGCGTCACAGAATTAAAGGAAACAACGGCCTCGTATATCCATCTAGCGATATATGTGTTTGTATCCTCCCTTATTTTCTTCTTCCACCTATCTCCTCCTAATGCCAACTTCCCACTTTTACTTGTTTGTCCAACACTATCCGCAGGTATTTGGAAATGTATATCCAAAGGTCCTTTTGTCTTCATTTTAGAAAACAAACTCCTATGTGATTGAGAGTTGTCTTCTGAATCCATTGTACCTCCAACTACTACTTCATCACGGTCTGCCTCCAATCTGGCGATTTTGGCTTCTTTCAGTACTAGTTGTGACTTTAAAGTAGCATTAGCTTGAATTTTCACCTCTGCTGGTACTTTTGGGCATGGTTTAACATTGCCTCGTATCCCAGCTAGATGCGCCTTCAACCGACTCACCTCTCCACTTAGTACTTGACTGCAATACCGACATCGAACCCTATTTGTGTCCTTCGCATCAACCTTCTCACCGTGAGACCAAAAAGGATCTCTACCTAGCTTAGTACTTGATTCCTTTGTTGAAGCTTCAGACGACATCACGAGTTCTACTTTTAATAGCAAGGCTTGGTTGATCTGTAATTAGAGACATACACTGATACACATGAAAAAAGTATAAGAAAGCTCAAAAAGAGCTATAATATATTTGCACTTCATGACTTCATAATTAGGAGTTAAGCGGACAATGGCAGGAGAAAGGATAGTACTATGTAATAATTTATTTTTTGGGAATAATAATTTTTTTATATTTTAAATTCTCACAGAATCTTTGTAGACTTGTAGTACACACTAGAATGGACATCTATAAGCACTTCATGTTTCAGAAGAAACCCATATATACAACTATACAAGTGACAATCATCATGAAAGATTATTTCATGTTTCAGAAGAATTTTTCTTCCTATCCAAATTAATATAAAGGGTTTAGATGTTAGTATACTTTAAAACCCAAGCAATTTCATGCTTAGAAACTTCGATGATCAGCATAATCAAATTAAATTTTGAATTCTCATCCATAATTCAATAAGTCATTAAAATTATTGAAGAAAAAAGAGAGATTGCAAAACTAGATTAAGTATAAGAAAACCAACACGGTAATATCACCAAATACATAGCTTCTAAACAATCATTAATGTAGTAACAATTTGATATGGGCCATATGGCTGACCTAAATTCAAGAATCGTGCAACTTAGAACATGTAAGTGTAACAGTTACAACACTAAGATACTCATCTAACTATTGTAAGCACCCAGTCAACAATAATGCTCATAAAACAGTAAAACAAGAACAAAGCAATTATCTAGGCTCCAAACAAGCAAGACTATAAGACAATGGCAGGAGAAAGAGGAAGGGAAGAAGAAGACATTTAAGAGTTAAGAGAGAATCAAGAACTGGGTGCTTACGGCCGACGGAGGAGGAGGGAGGAGCAAGAAGTGGCTTCGACAGAGGAGGGAGGAGCAGGAAGTGGCTTCGTTCACCGCCGATGGAGGAGGGAGGAGCAGCAGGAAGTGGCCGTTGACAGAGGAGGGAGGAGTGAACTTCGTTCTCAGCTCATGGCCACACTGCACAAGAACTCGAGCGAAAATTTAGGGCAAAATATCAGCGAATGAAAAACTCAATAAGAAACCAAAAAAGAAGCTTACTGCCGACGGAGGAGTAGGAAATGGCTTTGTTCACTGCTCACCGTCGACGGAGGAGGAGGAGGAGGGGGGGAGCCGGAAGTGGCTTCGTTCACTGCTCACCGCCGATAGAGGAGGAAGGAGCAGGGATTCGATCGCTGCTCACCGCCGACGGAGGAGGGAGGAGCAGGAAGTGGTCGGCGACAGAGGTGGAGGGAGGGGCGACTTTCGTTCTCTCCTCAGCGCCGGATCGACGATTTTTAGGGCACGAGGCACGACTCAGTTTTATAGGAAATAAAAAAACGAAATAATAAAATGTTGGCCGACATTTTATTACTCGGATTCGGCCGAAATTTCGGGTTTTGACCGAAATTTCGGCCGAATTTAATAAAAACGAAAAATTTTGCTTAAACTGAAAAAGCATATCGGTTTTACTTGAAATCAGACATGTCGGACGACATGTCGGACATATCGGCCGACATTTAAAACACTGCCAACGGGGTATCCGCATGTTTGTACCCTGAGAGGCCAACATCTTGCAGAAGGTCAATGTAATACTTGTGCTGGGATAAGACAAGGCCATCAGGTTGTCGTGCAACCTCTAGTCCAAGAAAATACCGAAGGTTTCCCAGATTTTTGATTTGAAATACAGAATTTAATATTTGATTAACATGTTGTATCCCAGCGAAGTCATCACCCGTGATCAAAATATCGTCCACATAAACTAGTAGTATTACAGTCCCAGTTGATTGGTGACGAGTGAAAAGAGAGAAATCTGCGGAGCTTCGTTTGAAACCAACCTCATGAACTGTCTTGCTGAATTTTTCAAACCACGCCCGAGGAGACTGTTTGAGACCATAGATAGATTTTCGAAGCAAACATACACGAGACTCTCCCGTGGTCTCAAACCCAGACGGTTGATGCATGTAAACAGTCTCAAGAATATCGCCATTCAAAAATGCATTTTCCACGTCCAGCTGATGGAGGGGCCACTGGCGATGAACAACTAAGGAGAGCAGAACCCGAACCGAATTTAATTTTGCGACAGAGGAGAAGGTTTCATCATAAGCGTTGAAGACCTTCCTTCCCGGAGTAGAGAGAATGAAGGTCCGTCCACATAGCGTGGGTCTTCTTGTGATACATGGTTATTCGATACGGCTTAGTGTCCAGAGAATTGAGAAGCCAAGATTGGACGCGCCCATCATCTCGGATCCACTCATCAGTAGGTTCAGTGGGAGGAGGCCTTGCCAGGTGATGAAGGAGATCTTTAGTTTGCAGCACACATCGAACTGTGTGAACCTATGAAGCACAGATGCTTCAACTGAAGGCAGTGTACCCGTACCGGATACGTATCCGGTACCAGTTCGTACCCGATACTTAAGAGATATGCCTATGTGAACCCTTGGACTTAGCACATCATTTTGCATATTATGATAGGAGTCTGTTTTTCTAGAATAAATAAAAGTTGGCTCTATGTTAGGAAGCGTCGATATGCCCAATTAAGTTGTGTATCTGTACTAAGTATGTTTTTGGTACTGGTACGTTTCTGTTACAAGTACGTGTACTGCTACGCCCGTGCTCGATGCTCTAGGGCGGCCTACGACCGCATCCAGGCGGACAACTTGCAGACGCCTCGACACGGGCTTCGCCCGTGTTCGATGCGTCTGCATCAATGCGGG
Organism: Platanthera guangdongensis; assembly: GCA_039583875.1. Lineage (NCBI taxonomy): Eukaryota > Viridiplantae > Streptophyta > Magnoliopsida > Asparagales > Orchidaceae > Platanthera > Platanthera guangdongensis. Next base: position 159,503,822 of record CM077165.1, on the reverse strand, counting down.
TTATGTCTGCAACATATACATATGAGGACTCGAAATGATCGTAAAAAATATACATTAATATTACAATATTTATATTGTAAAAAAATTATTATTTGACGTAAAAATATTATTTTTGCTCTCTCTTTCTCTTCCTATCCCTCCCTCTCTTTCTAGCTCTCTATCCCTCACACTCTCCTCTCCTCTCTCTTTAATAATAATAATATATATATATAAAAGAAATCCCGCCACCCTCTCTCCCTCTCTCTACTCTCTCTCTCCCTCCTCTCTCTCCCCCCTCTCTCTCCACCAACTCTCTCCCCCCATCTCATGCTCTCTCTCATGATCCAATAGCTCTTGTTTGATCTATGGTGTGCCTCCAAATACCTATATTGCTTTATATAATAAGATATCCCTCCCTCTCTCTCTCTAGCTCTCTCTCCCTCACACTCTCCTCTCCTCTTTTTAATAATATATATATATATATATAAAAGAAATCCCGCCACCCTCTCTCTCTCTACTCTCTCCCTCCTCTCTCTCTCTCAACTCTCTCCCCCATCTCATGCTCTCTCTCATGATCCAATGGCTCTTGTTTGATCTATGGTGTGCCTCCAAATACCTATATTGCTTTATATAATAAGATATATATATAATATTTGTTATAATGTATTATACCGCACACGTATCCTAGTTTTTTCAATTTTGGCGTACCGCCGTACCGGATACATATCGTACCCGGTACCCGTACTTGTACCGGTGCTTCCTAGGTGTGAACCCATTCAACAAAATTTGGTTGCCACGTAATTCATCACGGAGTTCCAATGGAGCAACACGAGGATGTCCGGGAAGAGTAGTTGAATTGGAAGCAGTAGGCGAGTTGGAAGCCATGCATACAACGCCAAGAAACTAGCCGAGCGGTTAGAAGACCAGGTCACTGCGGCTAAAAAGGCATGTGGTAGAGAGGCCGCAACAAAGAGATCGTGCGGCGAGCAGAGCACCAGGCCGCGGCGAATAGAGACCGTCGCGACGATCTAGAAGAAGTCTCCAAGGAGAACACCAGGCCAGCTGTTAGGACGGGACCGCGGCAAGAAGGATAAGGTAAGAGAGGCCACGGCTAAGAGAGCGCGCGGCGGACAAAACATCGGGCCGCTGCGAACAGAAGAAGCGGATAGAAGCAACGGTTAAGGCGAGATTACAGCGAATAGAAGAAATTCCCAAGAGCCAGCGGAGGCGAGACCGCGGCGAGAAGGAGAGGCTGAGCGACCAAACAAAGTAGCCAGAAGCAGCGGACAGAGGCAGCAACTAGAAACAACGACAAGAAGTGGCGACTAGAAGCAGCGACCAGAAGCAGCGGCAAGGAGCAACGACAAGAGGCAGCGAATAGACAACCCGCAGCGGCTAGAGGCTGAACGACCAAACAAAGCATCCAGAAGCAGCGGACAGAGGCAGCTACTAGAAGCAGCGACAAGGAGCAATGACAAGAGGCAACGAATAGACAACCCGCAACGGCTAGGCAATCTGCAACGACAAGGTAACCCGCAGCAGCAAAAAGAGCGAACAGCGGGAAGCGTGGTCCCACCGGTCAGAGAGAAGAGGGCTATAAAAGTAGAGAGAGGGAGGGGAAGAGAGGTGGAAGCCACGGAGAGAGGAGTAGGGGCTGTCAGAAAAGAGGAGGCTGCGGAACAGCAGCGGGAAGAAGGGAAGAAGCCACACGGATAGCTGCGGTTACAAAATGGGTATCCGCCCGGGATCGGATAGCTTCTGATAGCACGTAGAAACTTAGAGCCAAACCTTGTATATATTTTGTCATAACCAAAATACAAGAGAAAATACAAATATATAAGAGAAGAGAAGGAGAAAGAATCATATACAAGAGATGTGATACTAATAGAAGAAAGAATAAGCAGGCCTATAGATGAGCCTTATGCATGGGCCTTTACATCGTTTTTCCTCATATTCTCTTACAATTTCTAAGGAACTAAATAATGATGTAAACCCAGAAAGTAGGTTTCCTCACTCTATTTTTTGAAATTGTAAAAATGAGAGATTGAAATAATATAGTAGCAATAATTGCAGTCAAATTAGATTTATTTACAGAGAATCTCCAAGGAGCTGAAGGAAATTGTTCTTTATTTGTGAAATTGGCAGCATTTGTAGAGGATGTTGTTAATGAAAGGTAGATTCAGGTGAGCACTAGTGAGAAACCTCTTTAGGTGAATGGCCATTTCATCCAGCAAGTAAAGAGCATAAGGTGGAGTTGCTCATGGCGGGATCTCAATCTTGAATTGATGAGTTTTTTATACTACCCATGAATCTTCATTTGAAGGTGATAGCTGAAGTCAAATATCAAAGATGATGGAAGAAGATATTGCCTATAGAGAGATCTATATTGATAATGGTTTATATCACTTCAATGCTATGGGGACATTTCTTTCATGTCTTGGATTCTTTGCAGTATCAGCAAAGGAGATTGGGATTGGCTTTCAATTTAAAGATGATTTTCTATCATGGCTTGGGCTCTTGCAATACCAGCAAGTGTGCCTGGAATTTGCCTTCAAATCAAAGATTTTGGAAGCAGACCGTGCAGATAGATTAGAATGAGGTCTTTGCTAATACTCCTCAATATCGGATTGGACTCAAGTACCAGAAAATGAGTTTGGAAACTGCCTTCATCCTTCAGTCTTGTCTAGGAAGGTGGCACTGAAATGGTCACAGCTGGAGGCCAAAACCGATCTTGAACTATGCTCATCGCCTCTTTATGCCATTTGGCATTCCTCCGGTGGCATTTGCTGGTCTCCACAATGGCTTGCCACCGCATAGCCAAACAAAGTCTTTTTGCTTAGTGCTTACATTTCAGATTTGTGAAAGTTCAAGGATTTAGCATTTGTTAACAAATCAAGACTGTGTATAGCCCATTAAGGCCCATGATGATGATGATGATTTTTTTCGTGGGAGATGGGGGCATTTTGTTTTGTTCAGACCTAATTTGTTCAGAACACATGTTTTTTGTGCTGTTTGAAGTAAATTATTTGCTCTTTAATAACGTTTTTGTTTTGTTAGGTGGATTTCAGGAATGATTTTTATCAACTGTTCTTATGCATTTGTGCTATATGAGTATATTTTCCCATTATTTTCCCAAGTCTCTTGTTTGAAAATTGACATTCTTGTTTCCTTAGGCAAACTCTACTGGTTGACTACTTGTCTCTTCTTCTAAAACAACTGACAGATCCACTTCGAGTAATGGACAAGGTCTGTGCTTCTTTACAGCTATGTTCTCTTTATTCGAGGAACTATTCATAACATGTATCCTAATAAAAAATTTTCTATCAGGATGCCGCAGTTCGAAAGGTTGTCGAATTCATGAATGCTTATTCGCTAAGCCAGGAAGACTTTGAGACGATTTTAGAGCTATGCAAGTTTAAGGTCTTTTTTTTCTTCAATTTATAACCTTTTTGAGGAGTAGTAAGGTTTCTGTCGCTTAAGGGATAAATAGATCTTTTGGCCCCCATCCATGTACATGAGTGGTCACCTCTTTTGGTGAGAAAAAGTACTGCTGATGAAATGTCTGAAAGCACTTGAAATGATTGTTTAATATATTTTTTAATATTCCGATTCTTATCATTAACTTTGGTTTCATATCGACTTCCATAAGACTGAATAAAATAGTCCTCCATAATTTTGCATTGTCTTGGTTTATAATTAACCGTTGCTCTCTTATAACAGGGTCAGCCAAATCCAATGGATGGTATTCAACCTGCAGTTAAAGCAGCCTTGACAAGGGCCTACAAGCAAGGAAACAGCTCTCGTGTTGTGAGAACTGCTGACTTGATTAACCTTCCAGGCATGAAGAAGTCTCTGAAGAAGAGGATTGCAGCAATTTTGGAGCCAGTGGAGAACACTATTGCAGAGGAAAATGGCGACACTTGGTTGGGAGATGATGAAGATTCTGATTCTGAAGGAGCTGGTGAGTAATTTACACTTGCTACTTTACTCATTGAGTACTTTTAAATATAGTAGCGGCCATGCACGGTGCCCCTCCATGCGCAGTATGGGTGACAATATCTTACTGTCGCTCGAGTGACGACGGAGTATTATTCAAGTCACACACTGTGCATGGGGTCCCTGTATTAAAATATATATATGTAGTCCAGTAGATCAAGGATATTAAAATTGAAATGCTTGGTTTTATTTGATGGTCCTATTTTAGGATCATGACCACCCCGTGCTTTTATTTTTAATATAGTATAGATTTTTAAGGTCTAAAAACTTTTGACACTTATAACTAGATGTTTATCTTCTATGCTTTGACCCCTTCCCAATAAATATATCTAGCTTAGTGATGCTTTACTTGTTTATAAACTTTTTTTGCTACCTGCAATATATGATTTCAACTCTTCAAGAAGATGTGGGTGAAGCTTTTCTTGGTACTGTTGTGAAGAATGCTAGTTGATAGTGGTTTACTAACATAAGTCTTAGGTCACCTGGGTGGTGAAGTTTATGTCACATTTAACAATTGATTCTCTAAAAATAAGGGCAGCCCGGTGTACAAAGTATCCCCCTGCAGTGAAAGTCCGGTAAAAGGTCCCATCACAAGGGTGAAATTAAATGTACGCAAACTTTACCCTGCATTTTTGCAAGAGATTGCTTCCAGGCCTCGAACCTGTGATCTCAAGGTCACACGACAACACCTTAACCGGTGTGCCAAGGTTCTCCTTTTTGACATTTGGTTCTCTAACCAATAAAATTCTTTCATGAAGATAATTTCTTGGGTTTTTTGTCGGCACCTCCCTTGAGACTGCGCCTAATTACAAGGACCTCCCATCAACTTCTTGAAATTACTAAAACGCCCACTATGAGTTTACATTGTGAATCTTTAGGACAATAAATTTTCTCTCATTAGGGGTGCACCCATAATGTATGTCAACTGATTCGGGATGTCTAATAGCATTGCAAACTCAGGGGAGAGGTTTTCATGAAGACCTTTGGGGGGTTTCCAGTAATTAACAAAAAGGGCGAATGTATGATACCCCTAATTTTCCTTCTGTTTTCTCATCAAGGTTGGGATCGACCTCAATATATGATTTCAACTCTTCAAGAAGTCGTGTTATGTCATTGCGAATTTGGAGGGTACCCAAACGTCCACGCTTGGCCGTTTGCGTGCTATTCCAGGCCGTGCCTCCTTTTCTCTTAATTGCGCGTTGGGACGACGGCGCGCATGCCCGTAAACCTCAAAATCGAATGATATTTACTTCAATTTGTTACACAATATCAATCTGCATTTCTACTCTAACATGGCTCAACTACAAGGCGATGCGGATGCCCAAATTGGCAAGGTGAAGCCGCAGTTAAATCTGCGAACTGATAGCCGTAAAGGTCTGCTTCCTATCACTCTGCTTCCGCCTTCCTTTTATAGAGCTATTGATGCCCTGATTTCTGAACCATATCTCATCACACTGGTGATTAGGAATTCAAGTTCATCTTGATCTGAAGAATGAAGAAGGCGGTTCGAGCGGTCGGAAGGCATCTGCTCCCAAAGCAAGGGGTTCTGGATCCTCGGATAAAGGCGCCCGCGGTGCTTCCGCCAGCGGCAAGAGGAAGAGGTGACTCAAGTTAGGCTCCGAAATTTGCCTTTTTGTACATGTAAGGTTCCCCCTGCTCCCATCTTACATTTTGCTCTGCTCATCTTGTGTTGTATTCTGTGTTTCTACTAATCTGAGATTCTGTTTCTACCTCTGCTGATTTGAGTAGAAAATGATTTTGGCATTGAAATGAGTGAATGTATGAATTAAGTATTATTATCTTTTTTGTATTATCATGAGAAGTCTAATCCCAATTACTATATAAGGGCAGCCCAGCGCACAAAGGTATCCCTGCGCAATGAGGGTCCGGAGAGAGGTCCTATCACATGGGTGAAATGTAGGCAAACATTATCATGCATTTTTTTTTTTTGCAAGAGGCTGCGTGTAGGACTCAAACCAATGACCTCAAGATCACACGGTAACATCTCAACCGGTGCTCCAAGGCTCCCCCTTCGAATCTCAATTACTACATGACCATATAAAATACTTATATTTTAATATATATATATATATTTATTAAGTAGAACTGCTAAATATAAGAAGAATGCTTCTCTCCTAAGCCATCTGAGAATTTTTTTTCCTTTTAGTTACATTTTTGGAATTGTAGGGGAGATTTGGAGCCGGTTGGGTTGGGTTTTCTCAGCTGCTTCTCGGGAACGGGAGAAGGCCTTTGCCGTTCCATGTGGAAATGCACGAGAGACACCTTGATATTTAGGAGAACTGTGCCCTTAAAGGCGTGCTGTGTTTCTAAAATGCCCATTTTGAACCCATGTCGTGGATATGAGTTTTTATTAAATTTATTACATTAATCATCCCGTAGTTGATGGATTTCAGTGTAGATTTTTGTGCATGTGAGTTTTCACGACAATGATGTTTTTGGTTTTCACAACAATGACGTTTTTGTTCAAATTTATCGGACCACAAAAATGACGCTCCCAACGAATCCTTTGGCAATCATGATGCTTAGATGACAATTGCCCGAAGGCAAAAAAAAATTTAATGATCATTTGACGTTTCCTTTTTTCGTTCTTACATGAAATATGTATCTGTTTATTTATACGTAATAATAAAGCTATTTCAATAATAAAAATATATCAACAGATCATTCATACACGCTCGGATCAATTTGGGTTTCATTTGATTAGGTTGTGGCGGGGCAAACCTGCGGGAGGAATTGGAGTATTCGAATTGGACGGCACTGAACGGAGCAAATGTCTTCGGAGGCTATTTGATTTTCCGATGTCTGGTGAAATTTGCTCTAAATGCCCGACAATAACGCTGAATGAAATGAAGATCGAGTCCAAAGAAAATACTTTATGCAGATTTTTACCATAATATTTACTTTATTGTTTTCTGACTTCAGATATTTTGTTTTAGTAACGCAATGGTCATGAACCTTCGTTCAAGAACACCCGACCACACAATCAGTTGTCATGCTAAACAGTTATATATTAAATTTATATATTAATTTTAATTTAATCTACCTATTACAAAAAATGCAGCGTAATGTATTTTTGTGGTGAGTGTGAGACCCTTTTCAGGAAAAAAAATTTTCTGCACTACACGCTCCCAGAGAAAGCACGGGTAGCGCAGGAGCCGAGAGGAGGCATGGGTGACGCAGGAACCGTCCGATGTGTTTTTAAAAATGAATTCTATTTGTTTTCTTTTGATTTTTTTATTACTATAAATCACAAATGTTATATTTAAGGCTGAACGGTTTGAATCTCACCTGCTCGTAGAGGAGGGAACGGTACCCATACAGAACAATCACTGCACAGGATATTTTCTTTTAAAACTATTTTGTAATGCTAAAATTAGCCCCCTTTAAAAGTACTATTTACCGCATAAATAAAATGTTACTACGACATACCTTTTTAAGTACCCACTAAAGTGAAAATATAAGAAAATACAAGTCTTCTCAGGCTCTGTTTGGCACCGTGGTGGTGGTCATGAACATGGGTGTTAAACATGGGTGTTAAATTATCATTTATTAATGTCTATCTAAGAAACTTCATCTACTTTTATGTTTAAATAAATGATATTTGTTAGATGATTTAACCCATGTGTTTATGACCATCACCACCGTGCCAAACGGACCCTAAAACTCCGAAAAAAAATTATGATGTGAAATGATTGTAGTTCCCGCAAAGCTGGAATAATTTTGAGGACGTGAATTGTCTGATTAGATGGATTCACTAATCCCATCCTGCTTCAATAGAAATAATAACGAGAAAAGGAGTTTTCATAAATGGAGAAAACATTGACATGCAAGAAACTGGGAGTATTAGCTCTTCTCGGGCGTAAAATAAAATAAAATCAAAACATTTTATTAACAAATTCTAGAAACTTTGAAAGAGAAAAGGGGAACGTAAGCAGTTCCTTCCGAAGCCTGCAGTAGCTCTTCTCGCCATTTTCTCCATAATATGAAAACAGACCTGTGCAGATCGAGGCAGATGAAACTCTGTTTAAAGCAGACTTTAAGAAACAAAAATGTGCAACAAAAATACATTAAAACTACTAAATGAAAGACGAGATGGATTTTACGTAAAGACTTGTCTTTTCTGCCAACAAAAGTACGTAAAAAATAAGCAGCACGTTGGACGAAATTAGTTCAGGGTTTCGGCGAAGTTGGATTTGGTCAGTTCCCTCCCAAAATCAGAAGTTTAGGATGCATTAAGATGGTAAATGACAGGATTTTAGGGTACTGAAACTGTGTTTGAGGCGAACTTTAAGAAAGAAAAATGTGCGAAAAAAACATAAAATGAAATAAATCGAAACTACTAAATGAAAGACGATATGGATTTTAAGTAAAGACTTGCCTTTTGTGCCAACAAAAGAATGTAAAAAATAAGCAGTGCTTTGGCGAAATCAGTTCGGGGCTTCGGTGACATTGGATTTGGTCAGTTGCCTCCCAAAATCATAAGTTTTGGATCCATTGGGATGGTAAATGACGGGTTTTTAGGGTACTGAACATTAATTTGCCTGCAGAAAGACTGTTACACGGAGGAGGTAGCCTGAGGGTTCTTTGAGAATGGAGACACGAAGGGGCAAATGGATGGGGATTTTACTAAGTTATTGGGTTTGCAGCTGAACTTCTCCATCACTTCTCACCCACACAAACTGATGGAGACACGAAGGGGCAAATGGCTTATTAGAGTGTTATTTGCAGCGCTTTCACTTATAACATAAGAGAACAATCAGAATCATCTCATGAAGAAGTGGGGAACAAATTTGAACAAAATTGTTGGTTTGCAGTTTGAACTTCTCGGTGAATTGCCACCCACAAGCTGACGGAGAGACGAAAGGGTAAATTACTTATTGGAGTGTTATTTGAGGCACTTTGCGAGTGCAAACCAGTGTCGCGCAAAATTTTTGGATGTGACACAATTCTCTTATGACTTGCACCTGATTTTAAAATATGAACTTAAATTTGGAATATTGTAAATAAAAGAAATGGATGAAAGAATCTAGAATATGGTAGAATGATATGAACCCGAGAGGAATCCAGCAAGAAGGGCCGGCGGAGGTGAAGAAGAGGAAGGAGGTAACGAGAAGAAAACCTAGGGGGCACAACCCTAAATTTCATAAATCCAAGCATAATAAAAAAAAGGACAGCCTGACCCCTTTATAGGGGTGCGGGGTGCAGATAACGAACACAGCGCGAAAATAAAGCGTTAACACAAATTAAAATAACATAACAAATGAAATAAACTATTCAAGTCGGCAGCGCGTCATTGGTCTCTCCTCGAGAAGGACCCGTCCTTGTCTCCCTCCTTGTGTGGACTCGCCACGGTGTCTCGTCGGCGTGTGTGCGTGTCTCATCGGCATGCGCAACTGTAACATAGAACACTCATGGAGAGTCTAAAAGGTTATGAGGCATTCTCATATGAAATATTTTGGAATACTCTTTGATTATTCATGAGTTATGTAAAAAATAACATAAATCCTTCCATGTTTTGGGGGCCTATACAAAGGGGACACACCCTATTTTGTAGGACATCCACGTACGAGCAAGCATTTGATTTTTGTTACTCTCTTTTGATTTTGTTCTCCATATCCCTTTCACTACTCTTCTCCACCATAAATATTTTGGGAGTAACGCCTAGTCATAAAGTGGCAAGAGGAGCTAAGACAGATATGACTTGATCGAGAGGGTGGGTCTATGACATAATGCACACCTTTTAATATATGAGCATGATTTTGGAATATTATAAATAAAAGAAATGCAGGAAAGAATTTAGAGTATGGCAAAACAATCATGAGGAGTCTAAAAGGTTAAGGGGTATTCTCATGGGGAATAATCTAGAATAGTCTTGATTATTCATGATTATTCATGAACTATGTAAAGGATGGAGGAATCTAAAAAGTAGAATATAAATCATTCTATGTTATGGAGGGAAAGTCATTTTGGGGCCTATATGAGAGAGAGGTCTCTCGCTCTCTTGTGATTCTGTATTCTCTTTTCCGTTCACTACTCTTCTCCACCATAATTTTTTTTGGAGTAACGCCTAGTTGCAAAGTGTGGTAAGAAGAGATAAGACTGCATACGACTTGATCAACGGGGCAGGTCTATCCCAGTGTCGCTGCCCCCACGCCCTCCCTAGTCTCCATCGACGCCTCCTCCGACGAGTCTAGGCGGCGACGACTCTTCCTCCTTCGTCCAACCACGGGTCCGACTGTTATTACGCTAAGGATCTACTTCTTAGATGGTTTACCTCTTCCATTCCATTACCTCGACTCCGTCCAGCCCACCTCCTCCGAACAGCCCCCAGTTCACCTTCCCTTTCACTGCCAAACCATTCCTTCATTTTGAGTCACTGATGACAATCGATTGTGCTCGAGCATCACCGACCCGAGCCTTCCTCCCTTGTTCCAAGTCCCTGGCTATTCTAGAAACCACCAAAGTCCTTTTTGACACGGTTTGGGCTTCGTCGTTTCGCGCATATTGTCGTGGTATGGCCCTTATCTCATGTCTCGATTACTATTAGTATAATTTTATGCTTAATTTATGTGATCTTAAAATTCAGAGCTTGCTTGCCAAAATTAACATTATTCTTGTTCAATATTTGTTGTTCTTTCAATGAAATGTTCGTGGAAATATTAATTGTAAAAGTTGAATGCAAACAAACATTAGACATTCATGCACGTTTGTGAACCCTTGGTCGGCTTTACATGTTATTATCCGTGAAAGACTAGCTCGCTTCGCATAATTTTAATTAGATCTCAAATTTACTAATTAAAAAAAGATAATTCCATGATTTTAGAATACATCCTAAAGGGAAGTCGTTTTGGTACCTATAAAGGGGAGAGGTCCCCTTATTTGTAGAACATCAAAATTTGAGCAAGTATTCAACTTCTCTCACTCTTTAGTACCTATAAAAGGAGCTTAGGCAGCACACAACTTGATCTAGGGGGGCATGTTTGTGACATAATGCACACCTTCCTTTAATATATGAACATGAATTTGGAATATTGTAAATAAAAGAAATATATGAAAGATTCTGGAATATGGTAGAGCAATCATGGAGAGTCTAAAAAGTTGTGGGGTATTCTCACGTGAAATATTCTAAAATAGTATTGATTAGTCATGAATTATGTAAAGCGTGGGAGAACCTAAAAAGTAGACTATAAATCCTTTCATGTTTTGGAGGGAGTTGTTTTGGGGCTTGATACAAGGGGAGGTCACCTCTTCCGTAGAACCTCCAAGTATGAGCAAGCTCACTTACTCTTCTGTGATTTTGTACGCACTTTCCCTTACAATACTCTTCTCCATCGTAGTTTTTTTTGAGAGTGATGAATGGTGGCAAAGTGTGGAAAGAGTTAAGGTCGCACATGATTTGACCAAGGGAGCAGGCCTGTGGCATAATGCGCGCTTTCTTTTAATATATGAGCTTGAAGTTGGAAGACTGCAAATAAAATAAATGCATGGAAGAATTTAGAGTATGGTAGAAATCATGGGGAGTCTAAGGCTCTATTTGTTTGGGCGTTTTGCAACTTCGTTTTGGGCAAACGCCGCCGGAAGGAGGGTAAACAAATGAACCTCCGGCGGCATTTGCACCGTTTCCACCCGCCCGCCTTGAGAAACGCCCCCAAAAAGCTCCGTTTGGAGCAGCCACCTCCCCCCTCCGGTTCGAACTCTCTGTTTCCACCCGCCGGATCGACCCGCCACCACTAAAACAAATGAAGCCTAAAAGCTTATTGTACAACCCCGTATTCGCTGAGTGGGACCCCCCGACGAAGTCAAGGTTCCTCAGGATCAAGCTGGTCAAAGTTGGCGAGTGAGGTAGCCAGGTAGGTAGACCCACACTCGCCCAGAGAGAGTGAAGGTCTTCCGCCAAGTCGGGCGGAAGGGCTTTCGCCCAGGCCAAACAAGAGGACGGTATTGATAGGCGGAAAGGTTCTCGCCAGGAAGCGGTTGGCGTACTCGCCCTTTGGAGAGTCATGGCTACAAAAGCTCGGCAAACCCTAGCATTCGGCGATTCAGGCGAGTGATGCCTCCCTGAGACACTCGCCCGGTGGGGTCCGGGGGTGAAATTACCTGGATGCTCTTAGGGGTCTGCGTATAGCCGTTCAAAACAGCGGAGTTACGTTGTTGGCAGACCAATTTGGGCTACGTATAGCATTTTCAGGACAGCGGAGTTACGCTGTTTGCAGACCAGCTTCAGAAATCTATAAATAGACCGCGTGGGCACCTTTGGAGAGAACAGTTCATTCTTTGACTTCCTCCTCTTTGGGTTATTTTGGTTCAGCTTTGTAAGCTCTCCAAGGTGCCCAGCTCAGTTTTTTGGCTTGGGAGGGGAATCGCACTTGAGATCTTTCGGGTGTGTTGTGGGACCTCCACGTTGTAGCCAAGGGTTGGTTGTTAGTTCTTAGTGACTGGTCAAGAGGACAAATTTGGGAGAAGTAGGTGTAAGCTGCACTCTTAGGTCCGAACTCTCGTTGAGACCAAGTTTTGGCTTCAACATTTATGGGGTATTCTCATGTGGAATATTCTAGAATAGTCTTGATTATTCATGAATTAAGCAAATGGAAGAAGAATATAAACCCTTGCATGTTTTGGAGGGAAGGCCTCTTTGGATCCTATAAAAGGGGGAGGTACCCTTGTTTGTAAAACATACAGGTTTGAGCAAGTATTCAAGCTCTCTTACTCTTGTGATTTCCTTTCACAACTCTTCTCCACCATATATTTTTTGGGGAGTTACACCTAATTGCAAAGTGTGGCAAAAGGAGCTAAGGTCACACGAATTGATTGAAGGGATGAGTCTGTGACATATGAACACTTTATTTTAATATATAATCTTGAATTATAGAATATTGTAAATAAAAGAAATGCAGAAGAATCGAGAGTATACATAGTAGAACAATCATGGGGAGTCTAAAAGGTTATAGGGTATTCTCATGTGGAATCTTATGAAATAATGTTGATTGTTCATGATTATGCAAAGGATAGAAGAATCTAAAAAGTAGAATATAAATCCTTTCAGGTTTTAGAGGGAAAGTCTTTTTGAGGCCTATAGAAGAGGGAGGCCCCTCAGTTGCAAAAAATTCAAGTTTGAATGAGGGGGTGGATTTGTGCAATAGTGCACACCTCTTTTAATATATGAACTTGAAATTGTGAAAAAGAAACTTAAATTGAGAATCACCCTAGAATCACCATTTTAATCTTTCTTTAGAGCAAAGACCTATTTTGGTTTTAAATTTTCATGAGTTTTAGTAGTTGGGTTTATCTGGTTTCAATTTTGAGAGGTAGTCTAATCTGATGAAGAAACGATAAATTATGAAAATTAGTAAGTTCCATTGTCATAATTTTAAATAAGGTACTCAATCAAATTACATGTCTATCTTCAGCTAAAGAAAGCAGAAACTGATGGGAACTAGGGGGAAGACCGGCTGAGAGAGGGGGGAGGGGTGCTGACGGTAGAGGGAGAGAGAGAGGGGGGAGAGAAGAGAGAGACTAGGGTTAGAGAAGAGAATTCAAAATAACATTCATCCAGGGTAATTCCCAAACAACGCATAACAGTTCCCTTTATACTAGTGAGGGGTGCGAATAGCGACACAAGTTGTCCATGAAATTCAAATACAAAAAACCAAAATTAAGAAATTATAAAAAATAACTAGTAAGCCGCGATCCCCTCCGCTGGCTCGTTCGGGGCATGCATCGCCCGCGCTCGGCTAGTGTAGATTCACCAAGACCTCTCTGGGTCGTCCTCGTCGGTCCAAACCGCTCCCGATGCGCCCGGTTCTTCCTTGTCGGTCCACGCCGCATCCGCCGCGAATATCTGTAACAATGTCATCGTCTGGAAAATGTTGCGTCCCACAGGCAGTAGTCGGCGTGGTGGCGATAGCAGTGATCCTGGAACAGCCTCGTGGCTTCGGACACCAGACGGTAAGTCCCAACAACCGGGCCCTCCTACGGGTCAGAGTCCCTCTGAAGGTGGTAGCGGTGAGCAAGTAGCTTGGCTGGGTAGTTCGGCGTCAGCTGCCGTCTTTCTTCCGGACCAAAGTCAGTTGGAATGGTGGCACGCCTGTTAGAGGATGTGAGAGGGCAAAGTCAACGTCGAGGCGACACGGTTGTCCCTCGTGTAGGAATTGCGTGGACATAGTCTCCAAATTGGCGCATACCTCGTCGAGCGTGCGGAGCCAAGCAACTCCCAGCACGGCGTCGAGGCCGCCTAAGCCAAATGTGTAGAAGTCCACGGTCCGGAATAGATCCATAGAGAGAGAGACGACAGTGCAACACCCCTGAGTCAGGCGGTGGCGCCCATCGGCCAAGCGGACCACAACATCCGAAGAGGGAACCAAGGGAAGACGGAGCTGCTACACCAGGTGCTCAGAGATGAGGTTATGGCTTGCACCGCTGTCCACCATGATGATGATCGGGCGATCCCGCAGTGTGCCCGAGAGCTGCATGGTCTCCGGCCGGAGATCCTGTCTGACGAGGCGCCGGACAACTCCAACCAGAGGAATGTAGCTGCGGTGGAGTCGAGAGGTGTGTCCTCCGATGAGAGCTCCAGAGCCTCAAAGTCGGCCAAGGTAACCTTCGGGTCGATGTCGCCGATAATGGCACGAAACTCCTTGACCGCGCATACGTGGGTGGGAGAATAGGGCTGACGGCAGCGGAAACACAACGCCAACAACTCGCAGTTGCAGAATCGTTGGGGAAGGTCCGGTCGGCCTGGTTGAGCGGCTGGAGGAGATCGTGGGGCTTGTGTCTCTGGAGTAGCGGTCCGCCACAGATGGCCCCCCAGCGGAGGTCCGGACATCCACGAGGCGGGCCATGTAGAGGGCATCGGAGACCATCCGAGGGTGGTGAGTGCGGAGCCGGGAGCGGATGTGGGGCAAGAGGCCCTGCATGAAGAAGTCGAGATAATGATACGGTAGTAAGCTCAAAACATGGGTGATGAGGGCCACAAACTCATCGATGTAATCATCCAATGCACTGGTTTAGCGGACCCCACACAGCCGTTCGATGGCAGATCCAGAATAGCGGCTGTCATAACTTAAAATCAGAATCTTCAGTTTCGGGCTACATCACCTTGTGAATTGAATTTTTCATACAGCGTAGAGTACAACATATCCATCCAGAAATTGCATTCAGTACTGCAAAGAGTCATCAAACATTACCCACACGGACACACATGCGAATTCCCCAACCGTCCAATCCTTTAACAGTTTTGGACGTGACTCAAATGTGTGCACGTGTCATACTATCTCAACAACAGTTTCTACTTGAGGAAATATTGACTAATTAATCACTTACAGTGGCATATTTATCCTCTGCAATCTAAGCTATTATTACAAGTGTGGTAGTTTGTTACCAAGAGGGTCTGATGTGGATTTTTTAACTAAGGGCATTCAACCCTAAGAACTTTTTGCATAATGAGCATGCCAGAAACATCAACAAAAGTAAAGAAAATAAGATGGAGCCTGCAAACCCCATTTCTAGTCTCCATTTACCATTGTATTTAAGTGAAGTCGCAGGGGTGGAAGGAAATTTGAGAGAACGGGTGTACACAGCCTTTCAAGAGTAGTGAAAGAGGCTGCCTCCCGACAGATCAAATAGAACAGGCCAAGCAATAAGATAGAGGAAGCAAAAGTAAACTCAATCCAAACAAATGTTCTTAATTGAGCAGGCCAAGTAATACGATAGAGGAAGCAAAAGTAAGCTCAATCCAAATTCCAAACAAATGTTCTTAATTGAGCAATGACATAATGATGTCGCTTGATGTTCCTCCTTTGCTGAAAAGATAAGTCCTTCCATCAAATAATCCAACCATCCAAACGATGAATGTTTGGCGTCTTTATAGAGCCTATATAAGGATATTTCGAGAGAAAATCAGCTCTCTCGCCCACCTAATTTGAATATATAAACTTTCTATATATATATTCTGTGATTCTAACATAAAATAATGCTCTAACAAATCATAAGACCGGACCACTTAAATCCAGATGTGACCTGGATTTGTGTATTTTTTTACCTAGTTATTTACCCTCTTAATCTTGGAATACATAGTGGGATTTCTCATTTATTTCAATGAAATTCAAATATGTAATCAGCGAGCTTCACACCTGAACACCCAACCACCGTGGAGAACACGATTAATTGAATGATGGCTGGTGTGTCCGCATTAAAGCGGTGATTTATTGTGACAAGCAAAACAAAATAAAAAATTGCAGTTGATAGAGATAGCTTCATCAATTCAAGGTTTGGTGATCCATGTAAAATGGCATCATAATCATTGAAATTGAAATTTAAGTTAATCATAGTTTTCATCAATAACAGAATAACTAGTTTAAGCATCCAAGCTTACGTAATAACGTAATTACAAATAAGAGGAGGCTGGTTAAAAAAACAATATATGCCAGTAACTTAATTATGAGATCAACAATAATTCAATAATAGAAAATGACCAATGAATTATTCACTATATTCCATGTTAAAAGTTTTATTTTTCAAGATAATGAGATTTCCTTTGGGAAATAAAATATGAAAGAGAACCATTTTTGAAATAAAAAGTGGAAATAAAAACCTCAAGTATAAGTTGTGTGTAAATGCCGCATACCTTCAATGAGCAAAGCCAAAACACATCCTAATTTTAATTAGAAGTGGCTGCTTGTGAATTAGGTGCAGAACTAGCCGAAGCAAGAGCGCTAGGCCGGGCTAACGGCTTTCCACGGCCTGGTCCCAAACCAGGCTAAAGCCCGGGCTTAGCCCGGGCTGGGCACCAGGCCGGGCTAACGGCTAAAAACTGGGCATGGTTAGGGCCTTAAAGCCTGGGCCTGGATCGGGCCTGCCCGGGCCCGGGCCTTTCAGGCTTTTTCCAGGCCGGGCCTAGGCCGGCCCGACAGGCCCGGTTTTTATGCCCACCTCTAGGCGGAGGGTAGCGAGCGGAGATCTGGAAGAGAAGCAGACGTTGGCGGTAGAGGCGGAATGGGAGATTGCATGGACGGGAATCGGCGGGGGTTGGTTGGGTCGGCAACAGCAGGAATACCGGCGCAGAACAGTGGAGCAGTGATGGACGGCGGCGAAGCAGAGGACAGGAGTGGCGGGATCCAGCGTCGCAATTTTGTGCGGATCTGCGCGGTTCACGGGTGACACGGGGGCGCGGACGGGAATCGGCGGGGGTTGGTTGGATCGGCAGCAGCAGGAATACCGGCGGCCTTCGGCGGGCGGGACGGCGAGGTCGGACCAAAATGATGGGAACTAGGGGGAAGACCAGCTGAGGGGGGTGCCGACGGTAGAGGGAGAGAGAGAGAGAAAGGAGAGATTAGGGCTAGAGGAGAGAATTCAAAATAACATTCATTCAGGGTAATTCCCAAACAAAGCATAACACTCCCCCTTATACTAGTGAGGGGTGTGAATAGCGACACAAGTTGTCCACGAAATTAAAATACAAAAAGCCGAAATTAAGAAATTATAAAATATAACTACTAAGTTGTTATCCCTTCCGTGGGCTTGTTCGGGGCATGCGTCGCCCGCGCTCAACACGTGTAGACTCACCAAGGCGTCTCTGGGTCGTCCTCGTCGGTCCAAACCGCTCCCAATGCGCCTGGTTCTTCTTCGTCGGTCTGCGCCGCGTCCGCCACGAATATCCATAACAAAAATACTGCAAGACTTTTGTACTCCTAGCATTATCTAGTTTGAAACAAAGGAAAACTACGAACAATTTAGTTTTCTATTCCAAATGATTAAAAACAAAATCCTCCCAGTTCATTGCAGTGGATGCATGATCGAGTCTAAGACACCTTTCCCTAACACACAACTTGGCCTTGTGATGAATCTTGAGTCGCCACTTTATTGTACTTTTTTTCCCGCATTTTTATTTGTGTAGCGCATGTCTTCGCGCACATTTATTTTGTATCATACATGGACATGTTTATTTTGTATCGCGTACATCGATCGCGCTCGTTGTTATGTCTTATTTGAGTGATCATCCAGAAAAACCCTGAATAAAAGATTTGCTAGATTAGGTAACATGTTAGTTAAGGCAAGCTCGACGAAAACTCTATACTAAGAAGGATATTTAAAATATAAAAAAATTAATATTATCAAATATTTAAGTGGTCATCCCCTTTAGGAGTATTTTAAATATAAGAAACACCAAACGAAGGAGCTTAAAATCCTGAATTTGTTTCCTTCCCTCTGCCGCCAATTAAATTTCAAATTCCTTTAACTAAACAAACCATACCTCTTATAAATAAACGGTACCCCGACTCTTTACACAGCAGCTTGGACAAACTCGAGATCAGGGAAATCCTTTTGTATTCAAAAATTCAACCACACCCTTCCCTCTTGGTGAAATCGATGTTCGCATTTTACCCCACCGAAGCAGCCTTTTCCTCCAGCCGACATCGATTCTCACGCCGCCGACGACGACGACTGAGCCCTCCACCACCTCCCATGACTCCCTTGAGACTAGTGAATTCTCCCCGACAATCCCCATCGCAAGTGACTCTTCCAGCTCCGCCAGAACCAGGCGGCGACCTCCAAGGTCACTGTTCACATCCGCAACACTTCCAACTCCGTTCTTTGCCCCCTCAACCTCCGTACGACCACCTCAACCCAGATCCATTGCTCTGTGACCCAGCCACCAACGGCCCGACGTATACAAGCCAGAGCAATCGTCATTCCTCTATTTTGAAGTGTGCTTGCCCTAATTTTTATTGTTATATATTTGTCATTAATTTGAAATCTTAATGCCGATCTTTGCTTATATGCTTGTGGATGAATTAATCCATCTTGTTAATTACGTAAGATTACTAGGCCCTTGTGCGCATCTTATGTGGCTTTGGTTTAATTGCCTCATTTTGTTGCCTGTCGAGTCGAGCTTCATTACTAAATTTATAATGATCTCAAATTGATTACTTAAAATCAGAATCTTCAGTTTCGGGCTACATCACCTTGTGAATTGAATTTTCCATACAGCGTAGAGTACAACATATCCATCCAGAAATTGCATTCAGCACTGCAAAGAGTCATCAAACATTACCCACACGGACACAAATGCAAATTCCCCAACCGTCCAATCCGATAACAGTTTTGGACGTGACTCAAATGTGTGCACGTGTCATACTATCCCAACAACAGTTTCTACTTGAAGAAATATTGACTAATTAATCACTTCCAATGGCATATTTATCCTCTGCAATCTAAGCTATTATTACAAGTTTGGTAGTTTGTTACCAAGAGGGTCTGATGTGGATTTTTTAACTAAGGGCATTCAACCCTAAGAACTTTTCGCATAATGAGCATGCCAGAAACATCAACAAAAGTAAAGAAAAGAAGATGGAGCCTGCAAACCCCATCTCTAGTCTCCATTTACCATTGTATTTAAGTGAAGTGGCAGGGGTGGAAGGAAATTCGAGAGAACGGGTGTACACAGCCTTTCAAGAGTAGTGAAAGAGGCTGCCTCCCGACAGATCAAATAGAACAGGCCAAGGAATAAGATAGAGGAAGCAAAAGTAAGCTCAATCCAAAAAATGTTCTTAATTGAGCGGCCAAGTAATAAGATAGAGGAAGCAAAAGTAAGCTCAATCCAAATTCCAAACAAATGTTCTTAATTGAGCAATGACATAATGATGTCGCTTGATGTTCCTCCTTTGCTGAAAAGATAAGTCCTTCCATCAAATAATCCAACCATCCAAACGATGAATGTTTGGCGTCTTTATAGAGCCTATATAAGGATATTTCGAGAGAAAATCAGCTCTCTCGCCCACCTAATTTGAATATATAAACTTTCTATATATATATTCTGTGATTCTAACATAAAATAATGCTCTAACAAATCATAAGACCGGACCACTTAAATCCAGATGTGACCTGGATTTGTGTATTTTTTTACCTAGTTATTTACCCTCTTAATCTTGGAATACATAGTGGGATTTCTCATTTATTTCAATGAAATTCAAATATGTAATCAGCGAGCTTCACACCTGAACACCCAACCACCGTGGAGAACACGATTAATTGAATGATGGCTGGTGTCCGCATTAAAGCGGTGATTTATTGTGACAAGCAAAACAAAATAAAAAATTGCAGTTGATAGAGATAGCTTCATCAATTCAAGGTTTGGTGATCCATGTAAAATGGCATCATAATCATTGAAATTGAAATTTAAGTTAATCATAGTTTTCATCAATAACAGAATAACTAGTTTAAGCATCCAAGCTTACGTAATAACGTAATTACAAATAAGAGGAGGCTGGTTAAAAAAACAATATATGCCAGTAACTTAATTATGAGATCAACAATAATTCAATAATAGAAAATGACCAATGAATTATTCACTATATTCCATGTTAAAAGTTTTATTTTTCAAGATAATGAGATTTCCTTTGGGAAATAAAATATGAAAGAGAACCATTTTTGAAATAAAAAGTGGAAATAAAAACCTCAAGTATAAGTTGTGTGTAAATGCCACATACCTTCAATGAGCAAAGCCAAAACACATCCTAATTTTAATTAGAAGTGGCTGCTTGTGAATTAGGTGCAGAACTAGCCGAAGCAAGAGCGCTAGGCCGGGCTTACGGCTTTCCACGGCCTGGTCCCAAACCAGGCTAAAGCCCGGGCTTAGCCCGGGCTGGGCACCAGGCCGGGCTAACGGCTAAAAACTGGGCATGGTTAGGGCCTTAAAGCCTGGGCCTGGATCGGGCCTGCCCGGGCCCGGGCCTTTCAGGCTTTTTCCAGGCCGGGCCTAGGCCGGCCCGGCAGGCCCGGTTTTTATGCCCACCTCTAGGCGGAGGGTAGCGAGCGGAGATCTGGAAGAGAAGCGGACGTTGGCGGTAGAGGCGGAATGGGAGATTGCATGGACGGGAATCGGCGGGGGTTGGTTGGGTCGGCAACAGCAGGAATACCGGCGCAGAACAGTGGAGCAGTGATGGACGGCGGCGAAGCAGAGGAAAGGAGTGGCGGGATCCAGCGTCGCAATTTTGTGCGGATCTGCGCGGTTCGCGGGTGACACGGGGGCGCGGACGGGAATCGGCGGGGGTTGGTTGGATCGGCAGCAGCAGGAATACCGGCGGCCTTCGGCGGGCGGGACGGCGAGGTCGGACCAAAATGATGGGAACTAGGGGGAAGACCAGCTGAGGGGGGTGCCGACGGTAGAGGGAGAGAGAGAGAGAGAGGAGAGATTAGGGTTAGAGGAGAGAATTCAAAATAACATTCATTCAGGGTAATTCCCAAACAAAGCATAACACTCCCCCTTATACTAGTGAGGGGTGCGAATAGCGACACAAGTTGTCCACGAAATTAAAATACAAAAAGCCGAAATTAAGAAATTATAAAATATAACTACTAAGTTGTTATCCCTTCCGTGGGCTTGTTCGGGGCATGCGTCGCCCGCGCTCAACACGTGTAGACTCACCAAGGCGTCTCTGGGTCGTCCTCGTCGGTCCAAACCGCTCCCAATGCGCCTGGTTCTTCTTCGTCGGTCTGCGCCGCGTCCGCCACGAATATCCATAACAAAAATACTGCAAGACTTTTGTACTCCTAGCATTATCTAGTTTGAAACAAAGGAAAACTATGAACAATTTAGTTTTCTATTCCAAATGATTAAAAACAAAATCCTCCCAGTTCATTGCAGTGGATGCATGATCGAGTCTAAGACACCTTTCCCTAACACACAACTTGGCCTTGTGATGAATCTTGAGTCGCCACTTTATTGTACTTTTATTTCCCGCATTTTTATTTGTGTAGCGCATGTCTTCGCGCACATTTATTTTGTATCATACATGGACATGTTTATTTTGTATCGCGTACATCGATCGCGCTCGTTGTTATGTCTTATTTGAGTGATCATCCAGAAAAACCCTGAATAAAAGATTTGCTAGATTAGGTAACATGTTAGTTAAGGCAAGCTCGACGAAAACTCTATACTAAGAAGGATATTTAAAATATAAAAAAATTAATATTATCAAATATTTAAGTGGTCATCCCCTTTAGGAGTATTTTAAATATAAGAAACACCAAACGAAGGAGCTTAAAATCCTGAATTTGTTTCCTTCCCTCTGCCGCCAATTAAATTTCAAATTCCTTTAACTAAACAAACCATACCTCTTATAAATAAACGGTACCCCGACTCTTTACACAGCAGCTTGGACAAACTCGAGATCAGGGAAATCCTTTTGTATTCAAAAATTCAACCACACCCTTCCCTCTTGGTGAAATCGATGTTCGCATTTTACCCCACCGAAGCAGCCTTTTCCTCCAGCCGACATCGATTCTCACGCCACCGACGACGACGACTGAGCCCTCCGCCACCTCCCATGACTCCCTTGAGACTAGTGAATTCTCCCCGACAATCCCCATCGCAAGTGACTCTTCCAGCTCCGCCAGAACCAGGCGGCGACCTCCAAGGTCACTGTTCACATCCGCAACACTTCCAACTCCGTTCTTTGCCCCCTCAACCTCCGTACGAACACCTCAACCCAGATCCATTGCTCTGTGACCCAGCCACCAACGGCCCGACGTATACAAGCCAGAGCAATCGTCATTCCTCTATTTTGAAGTGTGCTTGCCCTAATTTTTATTGTTATATATTTGTCATTAATTTGAAATCTTAATGCCGATCTTTGCTTATATGCTTGTGGATGAATTAATCCATCTTGTTAATTACGTAAGATTACTAGGCCCTTGTGCGCATCTTATGTGGCTTTGGTTTAATTGCCTCATTTTGTTGCCTGTCGAGTCGAGCTTCATTACTAAATTTATAATGATCTCAAATTGATTACTTAAAATCAGAATCTTCAGTTTCGGGCTACATCACCTTGTGAATTGAATTTTCCATACAGCGTAGAGTACAACATATCCATCCAGAAATTGCATTCAGCACTGCAAAGAGTCATCAAACATTACCCACACGGACACAAATGCAAATTCCCCAACCGTCCAATCCGATAACAGTTTTGGACGTGACTCAAATGTGTGCACGTGTCATACTATCTCAACAACAGTTTCTACTTGAAGAAATATTGACTAATTAATCACTTCCAATGGCATATTTATCCTCTGCAATCTAAGCTATTATTACAAGTTTGGTAGTTTGTTACCAAGAGGGTCTGATGTGGATTTTTTAACTAAGGGCATTCAACCCTAAGAACTTTTCGCATAATGAGCATGCCAGAAACATCAACAAAAGTAAAGAAAAGAAGATGGAGCCTGCAAACCCCATCTCTAGTCTCCATTTACCATTGTATTTAAGTGAAGTGGCAGGGGTGGAAGGAAATTCGAGAGAACGGGTGTACACAGCCTTTCAAGAGTAGTGAAAGAGGCTGCCTCCCGACAGATCAAATAGAACAGGCCAAGGAATAAGATAGAGGAAGCAAAAGTAAGCTCAATCCAAAAAAATGTTCTTAATTGAGCGGCCAAGTAATAAGATAGAGGAAGCAAAAGTAAGCTCAATCCAAATTCCAAACAAATGTTCTTAATTGAGCAATGACATAATGATGTCGCTTGATGTTCCTCCTTTGCTGAAAAGATAAGTCCTTCCATCAAATAATCCAACCATCCAAACGATGAATGTTTGGCGTCTTTATAGAGCCTATATAAGGATATTTCGAGAGAAAATCAGCTCTCTCGCCCACCTAATTTGAATATATAAACTTTCTATATATATATTCTGTGATTCTAACATAAAATAATGCTCTAACAAATCATAAGACCGGACCACTTAAATCCAGATGTGACCTGGATTTGTGTATTTTTTTACCTAGTTATTTACCCTCTTAATCTTGGAATACATAGTGGGATTTCTCATTTATTTCAATGAAATTCAAATATGTAATCAGCGAGCTTCACACCTGAACACCCAACCACCGTGGAGAACACGATTAATTGAATGATGGCTGGTGTGTCCGCATTAAAGCGGTGATTTATTGTGACAAGCAAAACAAAATAAAAAATCACAGTTGATAGAGATAGCTTCATCAATTCAAGGTTTGGTGATCCATGTAAAATGGCACCATAATCATTAAAATTGAAATTTAAGTTAATCATAGTTTTCATCAATAACAGAATAACTAGTTTAAGCATACAAGCTTACGTAATAACGTAATTACAAATAAGAGGAGGCTGGTTAAAAAACAATATATGCCAGTAACTTAATTATGAGATCAACAATAATTCAATAATAGAAAATGACCAATGAATTCTTCACTATATTCCATGTTAAAAGTTTTATTTTTCAAGATAATGAGCTTTCTTTTGGGAAATAAAATATGAAAGAGAACCATTTTTGAAATAAAAAGTGGAAATAAAAACCTCAAGTATAAGTTGTGTGTAAATGCAGCATACCTTCAATGAGCAAAGGCAAAACACATCCTAATTTTAATTAGAAGTGGCTGCTTGTGAATTAGGTGCAGAACTAGCCGAAGCAAGAGCGCTCCTACGATCCTCCGCAACCCTCTCAAGTACATTGGAACCATCACCATTCCTTCTATTTTCTCTAGTATCTAAGCGCTCCATCATACGAGAGACACTGGCAATTCCAGCACTAACTTCCCTCTTGACTTCAGAACCAATATCCGCCATAGAAGTGTTCCGAGAAAATAATCTCTCCTTCCATCCACGAGTACTTTTCGTAATAGTCTCTTTGTACCTAATTTGTACATGAGAGTAAATTAATTATTAATGATTCGCGCCAATCTTTAAATATAAGCTAGAGGTTTAGTCTACCTCGTTGAGACAGTACTAAGTCGAGATTTCAGAGATTCAGAGAAAGATTGGAAATCTGATGGTCCTGCTCTATCTTGGCCAACTGGCGTTGATTGGCCAGGAGAAACACTGCAGGGGAATATTAACTGTTAAAATCAAAACATCATAAAAAACTTGAAAAAAACATAAAAATCCTCTTTATGGCTCCATCATTACCGTCTGTTAAAAAAAGGAGACCTATTGACAATATTAGAGCCCGATGAAATATCAGTAACCTGCTGTGCTTGAGACACATTTAGAGGTGGAACTTCCTCTACAGTACGACGAAGAGCTGGTTCATCTTCTTCTCTTTGAGGAGAAGAGGCAGAAACAGAACTCATTGGTGGTGCATTTGGATTTGTGGATAAGTACAGAAGCTGACCGCGCATATGATCGGCTGACATAAGACGCTCTCTTCTGGCCATATGTTGAGCTCTACTCATGGAAGCAGCGGCAGCCAAGTGTTGGATTATGCTCTCTTCAAGTTCATTCTCTGGCGTACCAACTGGCAACTGCGGCAGGTTCAGGAAGAAAAAATGGATAAAATACTTTTTAAGGAAATCAAGAGGATGTGTCAAATGCTGCAACTCACATTCTGCAACTCAAAATCTCCAAGTGCAGGGTGATGAAAAAAAGTGGAACTTCGAGTTTGATTAAGCCTTATGACCCTTTCCTTCTCTATAGCTTCAAGAAGTTCTTGGCTGCCAAATTGGTATTACAAAAATGAATTAAGCCTTCTGAAAGAACAATCCAGACTCAAGAATACAAAAAAAGATGACGATGTTTAAAAGAAACCTGGCAGGATCCTTCAAGATGATTGACTGCCAACACATAGGGCATTTAGAGTTCCTTTGGCACCTAAATCCATGATGACAAACAACTAAAAACATGATCTTCTGCTCAAAACTCCATCAAATTAGCAAGGTAGTGTACCAATCTTCCTTCACACCAGACAGACTTAAAGGGAGACAACTTTAGAAACATAAACCATGGTAACACTTTAGATTCATTTACATCCTAGCTGATGCTTAATGCAGTTCCTAACCCAAGAGCTAGCAAAACTACAAGGCAGGATAGGGGTGTTCTGCTGGAGAAATTACAAAAAATCATGTCATTTTAAGGAAAAGAAACTAACAACTAAGCAAACCAGTTTTAAAAGTCAATAATTACACCAATTGAAGCTTCATATTAAAAAAAACTTATAAATGAATTATAATATAAATAAAAAAATGTCCTGCATTAGAAGGTTGTTGAAGTGGTCATCATAGACAAGCTTAAACATGCCGATGATTCGAACCTGCAACCTCGAGGCATTACATTACATCTTGTAAAAGACAGATTTTTTTTAATGCAAGATTGAATTTATGGCATCTCAATTTATGTCATTTTTTCTGAAATTTGGGTCAATAAAGAATCTAAAAGTAGTATGAAGCAAAACATATCTGCTCAGGAGATCCTCGGAGAGATCTAAGTAATCAATATTTGCTCAAACTCCCAATTATTTCAATTCACAGTAGCCAAAATTTCAGGATTGAATTTTGACAATCCTTCAATTGAAACAAAAAAGTACTAGAAAGAAATGTTAATACTCACCACTCTAGAATGCATTGAAGATGGAATTCATGTTTGCAGCTTGTCGCCTGAAACATCAACAAGAACAAAATTGGCCGGTAAAGTCTCACACACACAAAAAACATGAACTGAAATGAATCTAAAAACAAACAGTTGAGGGGTTGCTATCGCAGAAAGATTCAAGGCATATGCTGCATGCATCGTCGCATGGATCCTGTGCTCCTCCTTCCACAAAAGCCGCAGCAGATGAAAGACGGCCCTCCATTTTTGAAGCCGCATCCATACTAACAACAATTAAAGCAGATCGAACACAATCAATTACCCTAAACTCCGTTTAATATTAAACAAATCGAGAGCGGCGCTTAAGCGTGCAATCAAATGAAAAGATAATCAAGAAGCAATCAAATGCATAAATTCTACATTCCGAAAGTCCCGCGCAAGCTCGGGAGAAAATAGACCATGAATCGATACTGCGTCAACGATCTTTGAGGATCGCCGAATGAAGTGAATCGCACCTGCAGAGCTTCGATTCAGAGGAGTGAAGGGCGGGGAATCAAGAAACCCTAATGCAGAAGATGAGCGGGGAAACGGCAACAGCGTCGGGGATTAAAGGAGAGGGATAATGGCTGATCACTTGTCCACCGGCCACCGTCATCCGTATACATTCGGCGTTCCTACTTTTCAGATCGCGACCGCTTTACTTTTTCAACCCCATAGACTGTTATATTTACATTTAAGACCATTGAAATTGATTTTTATTATGATTTCCATTTTCGGCAAAGAAACGGTGAATAATTCACAAATGAATTATATTAACTATTTTACCAAGATTAGTGAATAATACGAGAATATAAGCAATATTTATAAATAAATGCAGGCCAAATTAAAAACCCATAAAATCTGTGAATCCCTTCAGTATTTGACCTGCATATAATCATTTTCAAATACACAGCCTGCATATAGTCAAAGTAGGACTGCATATAATTATTACTTATTTATCTTTATACTATAAGCAAACTCCCTAAGAGTCATGGTGTAACATTTGTTTTCCCAAAATACCTCTCAGTCATGGTTAGGCCTGCCCAAAAGGCCCGATCGGGCCGGCCCGGACCGGGCCTGATCGGGCCCGGGCTTTTGCAAACCGGGCCGAGCCCGGGCCCTTTCTTTATCGGGCTCGGGCCGGGCCCGGGCTTTGACCCCGGGAAGGGGCCCGAGCCGGCCCCCCGGGCCAGGCCGGGCCGGGCCGGGCCGGGCCCAGGCCGGGCCCTCTTAAGAAAAAAAAATACTTAAAAAAATTAAAAAAATGAAATAAAAATTAGAATAAAAAATTTTATTAATATTGAAATTTTAAAAAACAAAATTACACTTTTAAAAAAAAATAGAAAAAAAAATTTATTATTTTAAATGATAATAAAAAAATTACATTTTTATAAATTCAGATTGTCCATCTCCTCTTCAATTTTCTCGGAGCTCTCCTTCAACGCTGAAATGTGTTGCTTCCTATTCGTAGCATCCAAATAATCCTTGTAGTAGATGCATAGTTCGAGTGATTCTTCATTTAGTCGGCTCCTCCGCGTGTTCAAAATCCTGCCACTAAGAGAAAAAGCGGACTCCGAAGCTACTATACTAGCTTGAATTGTTAGTAAATCACGGGCCATATAGGCCAAAATAGGATAGGTATTAGCTTTACTTTTCCACCACTTTAAGATATCGAAGTTTTTGATCTCTTCCGTAGTCATAAAATCACGAAATTGTGTTTTCGTATACAGTCCTAATTCGTTTAAACTACTCGATGTGCGTGCTTTTTTTCTGGAAGCTAATTCTAAAATTTTATTTGTAAAAGAATCTTTTGTCCTAGGTTGTGTTATTTCTTCTCGTGGTCGTGAGTCATATAAGTTGTCGTAATAATTAAAACATTCGGTAAAAATAGAATTAAATTTAGTAGTACTAACGTCGTCAACGTCATCGAAACTTATATTTATGTCTAAGTTAACGTTAATTTCATCTATTAAATTTTCTACGCCGTCTACAGCGAATAACGGGTTTAAAGCGGTGGCGCATGAAAATGCAGGAGGCATTTCTCTATAATATTTTAAAAATTTTTCTTCTATTACTTCAATTAAATGAAGCCATCCGGAGTGTTGCTTAAAATAGTTAAGTTTTTGTGCGATATTTACAAAATTTTCAATTACTAACGAGCTAGTGGGATAATAAACACCAGATAAAAAAACAGTCGCCCTATAAAAACATTTTAATAAATCTATGTAATGAAATAGTACGTCCCAATCGTTATCAGTTAAATTATGATTATTTGTCATAGTGTAATATTCCATAAGAAGTGTTTTTTGTTGAAACGCTCTTTTTAACATTTTATATGTGGAGTTCCATCTTACAGACATATCAAATTGAGGTTTCAAATATTTTTGACCTTGTGCGATCACAAATTTTCGAAAATCTTGACTTCGCTGTTTGGTACAATAAATAAATCTAAACATAGTACGAATTTTCTCAACATATGGTTCCATAGCTTCTAAACTATCCTGTACCACTAAGTTTAAAACGTGACACACACATCGAGTGTGAAAAAACGCACCGTTGAGCATTGGTTTTAATTCACGTTTTAACCACTCTACTGCGGTGTTGTTATTACTAGCGTTATCAAAAGAAATACTCATTATTTTATCCTTTATTTTAAATTCACGCAGACATTTAATAATTACCGAATATATAGCCTTACCCGTGTGCGGAAATTCAAAACCTTCAAAACATATTACGCGCTTATTTAAATCCCATGAAACGGGATCGATCCAATGAGCCGTTATACAAATATAAGATAACCCTACCCTAACGCTACTACTCCAAACGTCGCTCGTTAAACTCACACGTCCCTCGAAAGTTTCAAAAATTTTTATTAAATCTTGTTTTGCGTCAAAATATAATTTAAGTGTGTCGCGTCTAATAGTGGATCTACTTACCTGTTGATATTTGGGCTGAAGCCCTTCGTGTATATACTCCGTCGTCTCATCGTTGTCGTAGTGACTGAATGGCAACCCACGTCTGATGACGTTTTTCACCTGTAGGTCTCGCTGTCTTGCTTGATCGTACGTCCAAATTTGTCCTGATGCTGATATTTGTCCCTGACTGGACTCGGGAGCTTGCTTTGCAAAACAGGACTTAGCGTGTCTCGCTAGTGTTGAGTTGCCGGTAAAAGTTAGCAACTTTGAGCACAACTTGCACCGCGCCTTGAATTCGTCGCCGACTTTAACCTTGTCGAAATGCTCCCAGACGGGCGCCCTCCGATTATGCTCCACCACTTCGGCCGTGCTTTGAGTCGACGACGCCGGCGTTGAGGACGACGATGCCATGCAGCGAGAGAGAGTAAGAGAGTAAGAGAGGGAGAGAATAAGTGAGAGAGAGAGTGGAAGAGAGAGAGAGTGAGTGAGTGGAATAGAGAGAGAGAGAGAGAGAGAGAGTGGAAGAGAGAGAGAGGGGGGATCGGGTAGGGGGGGATTTTATAAAAAAAAAAATATTTTTTTTTTAATAAAATATGGCCTAGGGCCTAGGCTTTTGCCTAGGCCCTAGGCCAAAACACTGCAGCCAGCAGGGCTGCTGCAGCCCTGCTGGCTGCAGTTCCAACGGCTCTAAGAGCCGTTGGATTTCCAACGGCTCTTAGAGCCGTTGGCAGCAGGTCCGGGCCGGCGTGCGGGCCCGGTCCGGGCTTCGCCTGGGCCCGGGTCCGGGCCCAGGCCGGCCCGATTTTCGGGCTTTGCCCGGCCCGGCCCGGGCCGGGCATCGGGCCGGGCTAGCCCCCAAAACCAGGGCCCTGTAAGGGCCCTGAGCCCGGTCTCGGCCCGGGCCGGGCCGAAAAAGGCTTTCGCCGGGCCGGGCTCGGGCCGGCCCACTGGGCCCGGGCCTTTTGTGCAGGCCTAGTCATGGTGTAACTTTTTAATGTCAAAATACCCTTCATTTTTTTTATTCATCTACTCATTTGTATGTTTTTTTTGTCATTTGATCATAAATTTTCTTATTCTCCTACTCATTTGCATAGTTTTTTTTTATTCCCCTACCCGCCTCCCCGCCAATGTCGTCGTCCTCGCCAATGTCGCCGCCCCGCCCCGGCCCAATGTCGCCGCCCCCGCACCCGCCCAATGTCGCCGCCTCTGACCATTGTCGCCGCTCCCGACCATTGTCGCCGCTCCCGTCCAATGTCGCCGCCCCCGACCAATGTCGCCGCCCCCGACAAATGTCTCCGCCCCAGACCAATGTCGCCGCCCCGCACGGGGTCTCCCGTGCACGACTGCTTGTATTATATTTAAAGATTATTCTGCTCGTCCAGTCTATCATTTGAAGTGAATTCAGAGAATAATCTAAACCTCAGTTTAAATTTAAATCCAGGAATTTTGGGACAATTCTGAATCTAAATCTCTTAGTATTTCTCTTTTTTTGGAACCCGGAAAATCATGGTTCACAGGAGGTTCGGACTAAGAGTAATCAAAGACTATTTATCTAGCTGCTGGGAGGACAAATTTAGACTAAGGGGAGATGAGAGAGAGACATGAGCTTTTTAGGTTGCCCATAAATAGGACAAGGGGCTACAATGTGGAGGTCTCATCGCCTACCCGAAAGTATATATGAACTTTCCCTCCAAAACAAAGCTGAGCGAGGCATAAAAGAGATGAGCTCTAAAGTTAATGGGAACCTTTATGAGGGGGTTCAACCACCTTCAGTCTTATGCTCTCGATCATATTTATAGGCAATTCAGGAGGTGGTCTTCAAAGCTCGTCCATGCTGAGCTAGATTTTCTGAGCTAGATTTTCTGAGCTCGCCCTTATGTTCTCCTTAAGAATTTCTAATCTTGATGAATTATGAGTTATACATTCTTTTTTTGAAAATAATAAAAAAAACTAATTTGAAACATAAACGAAAGTTAAGGTACTGATTTGAATGAAATGAAATTTGAAGGAATAAATTGAATTTATGCCTAAATATAAAGTATTGATTTGATTATTTTGCCAAAATTAAATATATATAAATTATTTGTACCGTATACTTTTAAATTGTATGAATGAGAGCTCGGTCAAAGCCGGCTGATTCCGATTGAATTTGACTACTTTTGCGCAATCAATTTAAGTTTATTTTTCACAATCATGATATTATTGTTTTTATTAGTTGTTGCGGTCTAATTCGAAGTTCTTTAACTGGTCTAAATGTGACTGACTTAGCTCGGGAATGATCGAGCGTGCAATCAGTTATATAGTAAGAAATAAGTGCACAAGACGATTTTTACGTGAAATAACCTCTCAACCGGGTAAAAAATCACGTGAACGGATCTGTGCCGATCAAACTTCACTATCAGCTCAGGTTACAACTTGTTCGCAGAATCGAGGGTGACAAGCCGCTTGACATTCATCCGTCCACTGGAACCCAGTGCTACGTGCTCTTCTAAAAATCTTAAAAAGGGGACATATTTGTCGTCGGTCCGCGCTAAAAATCGTGAGAGTGTGCTTATTTCTTACTTTGTGATTGATTACACGCTCGACCGCTCCCAGGCAGAGACAGTCACATCCAGACCAATTTAAGAGTGCCCAATTTGACCGCAACATTAATATATATATTATTTAATTATTTGCGCTAAAAGGCCCAAACAATTCTATATTACATACAGAACCTCCAAATAAATGTCTTGGTTTTGTTAAAAATTGAAAGTAAATTAATAAATGTTTAGGTTTATTAAGCATTAATAATTTGGGCTTTAAATTAAAAATAATAATAATAAGATGTTATTCTTTTTTGTTTGAGCTTTTACTCCACTCCGTTTGGGCAGCGGAGTCGTTTAACTAAACTCAATTAATTTGGAAAAGAAATTAAAATTTAGGCTCAGTTTGGCACTGTGATGACGGTCATGAATATGAGGGTTAAATTGTCATTTGTTAACGCATACCTAAGAAATTTCATCCACTTTTATGTTTAAACGGATGAAATTTGTTAAGTGATCATTAACGAATGATGGTTTAACTCATACGTTTACGACCGCCGCAGTTGTGCCAAACGGAGCCTTAATCCTCAATCCCAAATATTAAATATAAATCTTATATTTGTTTGAATGATTATAAGTCCTGCTAAAAGAGATGAATCTTTCTAAAGGATTCAAAGAGCTTGACCAAAACTCTTTGAATGGAGATACATAAAGCTAAATGTGATAAATAGAAGAGTGAAGAAATTACAAGATTCACCCGAACACATAGGGTAAACAGAGGGGCATGGTCAGGCTTGCAGATGTGCGAAGACGAAGTCAGGCGAGCAGACGAGCGGTGGGGACGGGCGAGGAAGCGTGTTAAGGCGGTGTCAAAGGCGAGCAGATAGGGTAAACAGGTGTCGGGCAAAGATAGGTGAGAAAAAATATGCCTCTTCTAAATTTTAAGAGTAATTTTATGTGCAAATTCATTTTGACTGCGTGCAAATCACGGTTATGTGAAAGCAGAAAAATTTTAGTTATATTTATTAAATATTAATTTGCATTTAACAAAATTAATTTGCACTTATTTAAAATTAATCTGTACTTAACACCATCGGTGCACAAAAAAATCGGTCCTAACCGGTCCAGTTGGGACCGGACCAGTTAGGACCGGCTAGGAACCGGTCCGGGTGAGGACCGGTTTGGTCCCGGACTGGTCCTGGGGGTCCCTAGAGATCCCCCTTTTTCCACCAAAGACAGGTCCCGGACTGAGACCCGTAAAAGACCGGTCCCGGACTGGTAAAAGAACGGTAAAAGTCCTTAATTATGGGTCTGTTTGACAACCCAGCGCCGCTCCGTTCCGGTGTAAATGGCACGGCGAAGTACTGTTTGGCGCGCTCCGGCTGAGAACGTCCGGAGTGAAAGGTGTCGGCCCGATGTTTTGCCTCTGGTGGGAGGAGCGTCAGTCGACCGTTTTCATCAACCTAGATGAGATTAGAGTCAAAACTTGATTCTAGACAACATTTATATAAAATCAAATAAAAAGAGGACTGCAATCGATTCAGAATAGCAGAGTACCAATAAAAAAATCGGTTCAGGACCTGTTAGGACTGGTCTGCCGGTCCCAACCAGTCCTCCTCAAGAAGAGAAAAACTGGTCCTGAACCAGTCCATTCGCACCGCAGTCTTTTTGTGGAGGACTGCTTAACACCACTTAGTTTTTAGAATGGTCGTTTATATTGCCAGCCCGTATATATATCGATATTGGCAGCCCAATTATAATGACAGACAAGTAAATCGATATTGGCAGCTCAATGGCTAATAACAGCCCATTTTTTTTTATAAAACAGCTAATATTTGTAGATTAACAAAACAAAATATAAAATAAACTTCATACTTTTTTTCAACAACATATCGATCAAAATACAAAGCAAGAGTTCATTGTTTTTTTAAACATAAAATAGTCAAAATTCACGTATTTGTGATGATCAAACTGACACGTCCCAATATAAGTTGCACCTGCATAATCCAATTAAAAAAATATTGCAAAATATATTTTATTAAAAAGAGCTTTCAAATTTATCAAATGCTAAAAAACTTACAATGTCTTGCACTTGTGATATAAATGTAATTTGAACGGTCTCCAAAAGTGTGTAATCTATACATGTGATATAAATGTTTTATTACAAACAAATGTATTGTCAACAAATTATAAGAAAAAAAAGATAACTATGCATACCATTCTAATTTTGCAGACGCGTAATGTACGGTATGTCTCATTGTTCTGCAACCACCATATGGAATCTTGCCCAAATAGGGAATACCGGCGGTAGTGGACATTCTTCTATCTGGAGAAAGAGATCAACAAATTTTCGGCTTAGTCATTGGAGCCTTTGAACAAACACATGGAGTGCACTAAAACTAGGAGAATATAAGCCAAAAATAGGTCGCCATCGCCAGAAAATCAAACAATAAAGGACAAAAAAATCTTCATTCTCACCTCCATAGCAAATGTCATAGCAAAATTCATGGCGGAACCTAAACCCTAATACCCCGGAAGAGAGAATAAGAACGGACTCTAAAATAGTGCAAAAGACTTTGGGAGAGAAGATCCGACATTTCAGAGTAGCTCGCCGACATCCATCGTGCTCCTCCGGCGGTTTTTTCCGGTCAACGTCGGCGCTTTGCGGGGGCGGAAGAAGGGGCGACGGGTGTATCGGGCGGGATTGCGGGAAAGACGGGGGCTGCTATTAGAGAGAGGATAAAGTTATAATATTAGGTTTTGTTTTAAAATTTGAGCCTGTCAATATCGATATACGAGCTGTCAATATAAACGCCCTCTAGAATTGATGAGTCAATTTTACGTTTAACAATTGCCAAACTTTATTAATAAATTTTATTATTAATTAAATAGTTAAACAATTATTAATGAGATTTGACGGGATGCGAACATTCCGTCAAGCAAAACTGAAGTCTGATGATATGATTGGCCATTAACAAAGGAAAAAAACAAATTATTAGGGCATTGTTATATATAGACCGTGTTTGGAGCTAAAATTTAGCATTTTTTTGAATACTGCCATATGCGATAAACACTACTCCCCCGAAGTGTTTGGCGACGACCAATACTAATAAATCGTCGCGAGCACTCAAGTGGCATTCTTCAAGGCCGGCGAACCTCACATGTCCGGTGATGGATCCGAAAATAGGA
Source organism: Platanthera guangdongensis (assembly GCA_039583875.1). Lineage (NCBI taxonomy): Eukaryota > Viridiplantae > Streptophyta > Magnoliopsida > Asparagales > Orchidaceae > Platanthera > Platanthera guangdongensis. The sequence continues at coordinate 159,468,841 of CM077165.1, read as the reverse complement.
TTCAAATGATTGCGATCTGAATCTTTCCTTTCAAAATGAGGTATTTAAAACTCTAACCCTCGATTTTTTTCCTCCCGCTGCTTATACATAATTTGTCGGCGAACATTTGTTTCCTTCTTTAAGATCGATTTAGAGCCTGTGTTGGGTCGGGTTTGTACTCAAATCTTTGTTTAAAGACTGGAAATCATGCATAATTTATGGTCATATATTTTTTTTCATTATTTATACCGGTTGAATAAAACGAAAGAATAGCTCTATGTAAACAATCTATTTATTCATTTTTTGTATTAGGGAGTTTTTGCCTTGTGCTGATTGCCAGGTTGATTGGACTCATAGAAGATTGCTGCATTTGCTGTCTTGTACTGCACTCGATTGCAGGTTCGCTTTACTTGGCGAAAACGAATGACAATTTTTTGGAGAAATTAGAACTTTTATGTCTTGAATTATCTCTTTTTTGTAATGTTTCGTTTTACAGTCATAATAGTAGTTGATTGTTTATAAGATTAAGATTGGTCTGTATATAACAATTTGGTGTACATATAGCCGGTTTTGAATTAATGTGGTTTGTATATAACAATGATTTGTAATAGCCAAAACAGTTTATATATAACAATGTCCAATTATTAAGCGCCATTAAATTTTGTGAATATTTTAATTACGATGAGTGGTCGTGATTATTTTAATTATTACGTCACATTACAGACTTACAGTGGCCTCTAAATAATCATTTAAAATTCTTTTTCTTAATTATTTATTACAAATTTGACCTATAAATAAATATTCAGAATGAACATTTGAGTTATATATTGGTAGGCATGTTTCATATATTTGATTAAGATAATTCTATACATATCTAAAATATACTTAAAAATCACAAAAAGTGAGCCATACACACAATAAAATAACCTGGCTCTTACTTTATTGTGTGTTTTAGGTGTGCGAAAAAGACCAAATAATTTATTTTATTGTGTGTGAGGTCCACTTTTTGTGTTTTTAGGTATATTTTAGATGTGTGTAGTTCCGTCCATTTGATTATACTGGAAGACTTATAACAGCTATGGGTAGATCAAGGCTTTGTTTGTTTTCGCGGAAGGAGACGGGACGGGAGGAGACAACTCGGCCGATCAAAACGGAGGCGGGAGGCGGCGAATCGAAAAGGAAGGTTTCAGCCATTTTTCATGATGCGGCGGGTCTATACGCGACAAACGCCGCCATGCGGCATTTGGTTACCCGCCGTGCGGCGGAATTTACCGCAAACAGCGGGTCCAAATGCCGCTCCAAACAAAACCTAAGGCTTTGCTTATTCACAAATCTCTATAATTTTTTATTTTGATCTATAATTAGTCTTGATATGCCCTTAACAAAGACCTATATTAAATCCATTCAAGAATTGATAAATATAACATTCTTATTGATGCGGTTTTCCCAAAACACTGTCTTAGTCAAATTAGTAGGACTTTGACCAAAAGACATGAGTAGTATTACCGGATCAAGCGAGCTGCGCATATAAGTGGTGCACGCTCAAGGGGAGCAAAAATCACCCCGAAAGAAGGGGCGGAACCAATCACGAACACTCAAGCACAACGCACCTGCGCGGCGCGCGCATGCCCGTGCTCCCTGCGCGCGTGCTCCAGCACACAACGTGCAAGCGCGCGTGCAGGTTCAAGCGCTCCCTGCGCGTGCACGCTCCCGCCACCTTGGCCACCTCCGCCGCTAGATAACCTGTCGGGCCGCACGAGGGGCGTTTTCGTCATTTCGCTAAAATTTGTGATCCAGACGATCGAAATGGAGCGACGTCATTCGTCAACACAAATTCCGTCCCGACGCAATTACCAACATATCCCTCCAAGAAACTATAAATATGTTTTCATGTCTTCATTTGAAGTCAAACAACTCTATAAGCAACAGAGAGCTCTGAGATTTTCCAACGAGAACGTTCCAAATTTGCCCTCAGAGGACAAGAAAATCATGAAAAAGGCTTAATGGAATAATCCAATCCTACATATGAGGATCAACTAGATAGCACATCTCCACATCCTCCTGATACATAATAGGAACAAAGATGGACAGAGAGATCAAGTGATGGGCAAGAGTGGATGGGATCAACAAGTTTTAGTTTACTTTGTAGTAGCACAATAGACAAGTGAAAATATGAAGGCTTAATATTAGGAAGATGCTCAATCGATTATGATATTATAGATGGTGAATTTGTAACATTGACTGTAAACTTGAATTGAAATAGAATTAAGGTTAGGGGACTCTAACGGAAGAAGAATATTAGGATAATTCTATACACAGCTAAAGTATACCTAAAAAAACATAAAAATGAGGCGCATACACAATAAAATAATTTATTTTACACACAAAAAAATCAAAAAGTGTGGAAAAGTTCAAATAATTTTATTTTATTGTGCGTGGGGCTCACTTTTTGTGGTTTTTAAGTGTATTTTAGGTGTGTGTGGTTCCGTCCAAAATATTATAGTGACTCAATTGAGGATGAAGAAGAGAAAGTATTGGTGCTCACATGAAAGGTAACCGCAAGTAACATGAACAAGCAATGAATCGGGGTATCATAATACCATTATCTATTTTGAGCGCAAGAGTAGCTTGGAAAGATGCACTAAATGATACGTCGAGTAACTCTATGCTATGGGCTGAAGGAATGAATGAAATAGGTGCTTCAAGAGCATGCTAGTGAGGACGCACCATAAAGAATAGGGCGGCAAATCGGGTCCGAGGGTGGTGCAGTGCAGCGAATGCACTGCACCGAAAAGTGCGATCCGACGGTTGCGCTGAGATGTGAGTGGCTGAGATGCGTGCACATCTCAGCGCACTCATCTTAAAGCATGCACAAATTGCGGCGCAAAGCTGAACTCGGGCGAGATCTCAGCGCAACCATTCAATACACTGTACTTTACGGTGCAGTGCATTCGCTGCAGTGCACCACCCCCGGACCCGGGGCAAATCCTATTACAAAAAATACAGTAATGAGTACAGCTTCCGCCTAAAACTGAATAAGAACAACAATTCACAACAAAAAATAATTTAGTAATGTCAAGATTTTGTTGACGATGATGCTCAATAATCTCATTCTGCTGATGAGCACGAGGACAAGTAAAATCCAACGTCCTCTGAGGTACAAGAAAATCATGAAATTGTTACTTTGTATCTTAATTAACAGAGTACTGAGCATAGGCCGTGGTCACTATTTATACATGCATTTCTTGTGGACTTCAAAAATATCTATCACCAAAACTCTCTCTCACTCCTTGTACTTTAGAAACTCACGTCTCAGAAGTCTGGAGATGATGGGGGTGCCTATGCACGGGTAGTCACATATTTGTTGGTGCGCCGTCGCGCGGTAACTGGACTTCGCAGTACTCCGTCTCCTGTGAATGGTTATTTAAATAACTGTTAGTCACATAACTACGTGAAAATACATCTCCCTGAATCCATATCCTGGGGACGAGTCTACGCACCCAACAATAAGTAAATAGCCGAAGCAAAACAAAGTTAGCAACAACATTTCTATATAGTGTATTTTCATTTTATATGTTAGGAGTAAATTTCTAAAGGAGTGCAGCATAATATAACTAGGAAGGTATTAGCAAAAACATTGGTTATATATTAAGCGTTTTACGAACCATCACACAATTAATAGGTACTCACAACCTGTAATCACACCGCAAGTGTTCAAAACCCATCAAAACACCGCAAGTGTTCAAACCCGCGCACACCGCAAGTATTCTAACCCGCGCACACCGCTGTTGAGTTTTCCGGATCTTGGAATGAGCGAGGTTATATCAACTAGAAGTTAGGTCACAGTCAGAGACACATGCAGCAAACAAGAGTCTTTATTGATAACAACAGTCTTATTACAAAGCGAAACATACATGACGAGACATAATTCGCCAAAACAACCAAAGGAAAAGCAGAACAATTACAAGGCAAACCAAACCGCGCGGACTTATCAAGTAGTCGCCGGATCTACTACTACACTACGGAGTCCGCACAGACTGCCAGGTTGCCAGACCGCAAACCAAGCCGCGTGGACTGCCCGTTATTCCAATGTTGAGCTCTAGCCGCCGATCTGCAAGCCGCCTAACCGCGAGGTCGCCTAGCCGCCAGACTGCACAAGCTGTTGATGCTGAACTGAACAGGTTGCCTGAAAAAGAAGACTTATTGAACCGGGAAACTAGTTGCCAAAGAGAAGACCGCCTGGTCGCTATCTGCGACCTGTTGTTTACCGCCTGTCACTAACCGCAGAGTCCGCACTGTCCCTGACCACAGTCAGAACCAAGTCCTGGCTTTCCAGCGCCATCCGCGCAACATGCACAGCACAAACAGGTCAACTCCTTCAACCCGTGTAGATACAAAAAGCCAGTCTGCAACAACTATCTGTGAGTTCACTTACTGTTCATTCATGTATATAATTGATGTGATGGAAGGTCCTATTTATAGGCACGATGAGGAGTGTGGTCACTGCCCTAGCTGATAGGATCACCGCCTCATCCCGCAGCAAGAGCAAGTGTATCCGTAAGCCACAGATACTCATCCAGCCTGCCGCGACCTGTGCAAGATAGCCAGGCAGCCTAAGCTTTACCAAGGCCGGACATCAACCCACTCCGCCTTCTCGCCAAAGGCCAAGCCAGGACACCGCCACCAACCGAACTCTACAGCAACACCTTGTCCGCCTATCCGCGGACACAGGTCCGGTCCTCACCCCAAGTTTAAACCAAGGCACATCAGCTAAGCGGCCAAACTTTGCGGACACAACATCAGTCTGCACTCTTTGCGAACGCAACTCTAGTCTACATTCCCCAAGCTTGTAACCAAGGCACACGACACTACTGCCGAGCTCGGCGGACTGAGAAGCAGTCCACGCTTAATTGTGTGATCTCCTCGGACTGAGCCAAACCTAGACTTAGTTTAGAACCACCCAAGTCCACACCACTGGCCACAAGGGCTAGTCCGCGCTTACTAGCGGACACTGGATCCAGTCTGCCCGCCCCGGCAAACTCCAACACATGTCCACACTAACTGGCGACCTCCGCGGCTTCCTCTTGCCGCGCCACCAGAGCAATACCAAGGCATCTATCATGTCGGTCTGCCGAGCCCTGGTCCGTCCATACCTTGCCGAACTTCGCGGATAGAGAAGTTATTGTTAAATTTTCTCAACGTGGTCAGCAAGATAGCCCAAACACCAAATTAATATCTTCGGAACTACCCAGTTCGCACGCTGAACCTGCGGAAAAACCCAAGGACTAGAGGTTGCACCCAACAAAACAATGGAAGCACAAGAAGGTCTTATTATGCATTCACTTCTTTACAATCCGAGGCATACATAGCGAGACATGATTTCGCTAGTATTACAGCTGTAAACAGAAAGAACCAAAAAACAAGCCGGGCGGACAGCACTCCAGTCCGCCGAGACCACGAGGTCGTCGAGACCGCCGAGACCGCTGAGCCTGCCCAAGCTATGCTGCAATCCGCCGAATACCACGGAGTCCGCCGAGACCGCGAGGCCGCGCGGACAGACCGTTATTCGCCTCCTGCTGAACCCGAACTGAGGAACTCCCTTACCCGCCTGAAACCGGCGGACAGGTTATTGAAGCTAGCAAAGATGAAACAGAACTGACAAGCCGCAGAGCGACCTCCTGCTGAGTCCGCAGAGACCGCACACTTCCAAGCACTGACCGAAGTCACAGCCAAACTCCTGGCTCCTTGAAGTTATCCGCGCGACCTGCACACAGCAAACCGTCAGCCTGAAACAATCCGCGCAGACTGGAAAACACAGACCGCAGCACTCGCCCAACCCAATTTACTGTTCACTCACGTTACTCAGGTTACTGTAGATGTGCCAGGGGGGTCCTATTTATAGGCCAGGTAAGGAGTGTGGTCACCGCCCAAGAGATAGCGACACCGCCCCAGTCCGCGCGAACACAAACGACCGTCCGCTCAGTCCGCGAGGACTTAGCCAGTCACCAAGGGAAACTGCCAGGAGCAAGGCAACCATTGACGAACCCTCTCCAGTCCGCCCAAGCTAAGCGGACAAGGCACCAGCCCGCAAAGCTCCAACTGCTTCAGGACAGCACCCTCTTCAATGGCAGTCCGCACCAACCCGAGGCAGTCCGCAAGACTCACACCTCAATCCGCCACAAGTCCACGACCAAAGGCAAACAACAACAGTCCGCCCGGTCACAGCGAACTTGGCGGATACGGCGGACACCATGAACTTGACACAATGTGTGACCAAGTCCAAAACCATCAAGGGCCAGTGCGAGCATGGCGGACACAAAGTCCCGTCCGCCAAACACCCTAGCGCAGACCGCAACCAGTCCGCGAGCTCCTCGCACTTGACCAACACAGCAGCTTCCTCCCGGACTCCAACACCAGTCCGTCAACCGGTCTCCACAGCAAGACCTGTTGTAACACCTGAGCTCGACAAGGCCTCAGCCAAGCTCAAGGCCCAGTCCGCAACAGCCCAAACCGCGGACACACCAGTCCTGCAAGGCTTCCCGCGAACTCGAACCAACCCGCCAACAGCGCAAGCTTGCACCCGCGGCCACTGAGCAAAGCACCAGTCCACAAGCCTCTCTATCCTGCAGATACCAGGCCGCACCAAACCGCGGACTCCATGCAACAACCCGCTCAGAACACAGCCGGCTTCCACCAGACTTCTCACCAGGCCGCAAACCTCAGTCCGCCCAGTCCGCCCAGTCCGCCAAAGCTGTCCGCCACAGGCCGCGCGGCCTGTCCCGTCACCCACTTCCACTTCACAAATTTCAACACTCCCCCTTGAAGTGAGAAGTGGTGACCAAGCCCAGCAAGCTGCGCAAGCGTTCAAAGGGACCCTTCGACAGCGGCTTCGTGAAGATGTCAGCAAGATTCTCTTCACTCCGAACATGCCCGACCAGCAGAGACCCCTCCAACACCTTCTCCCTGATGAAGTGGTGATCAATCTCTATATGCTTGGTCCTGGCGTGACACACTGGATTGTTTACCAGTTTGAGAGCACTCTCATTGTCACCCCGGAGTAAAGTAGGCCCTTGCACTTCTTCATGGACATCCTCTATAAGCCTCCTCAACCAAACGGCTTCCCGAGCAGCCAAGGCCGAAGCCTTATACTCCGCCTCCGTGGTTGAAACCGACACCGAGTCCTGCTTCTTGCTACACCACGAGATGCTAGCTGAACCGCAAGTGAACACATAACCTGAAGTAGACCTTCGATCATCCGAATCACCGCCATAGTCAGCATCCGTGTACCCGAGCAACGCAAACTCCGCATCCCTTCCATAGAGGAGTCCCATTTCAGAAGTCACCTTGACATACTTCAGAATTCCCTTCGCCGCCACTAGATGAGATTGCCTTGGTTCAGCCATATACCGACTTACTCGGCCAACAACATAAGCTATATCCGGCCTTGTAATCGTCAGATAGATCAAGCTCCCAACAAGAGCCCTGAACACCAAGGGATCAATAAGAACCCTTCCCTCATCTCGTCGAAGCTTTAGCCCAGATTCCAGTGGAGTAGAGCACTTCTTCCCTTCGCCCATGCCAAACCGCTTCACAATACGATCAGCATACCCTTTCTGGCTAATGAGAATCCCGCACTCCTTCCTCTCCACTTCCAGACCAAGAAAGTGATGCAACTCTCCCAAGTCTTTCATCTCGAAGCGTATAGCAAGCTCTGCCCTGAGCCTTGCTACTTCCTCCTCCGAGTTCCCTGTGATGATCATATCATCCACATACAACAGGACTAAGACTCTTAGCTCTCCCTTCTTCTTGACGAACAAGCTTGAATCCGAGTTGGAAGCCAGGTATCCACAGAACTGCAGGTACTCTGCAATCTTCCCATACCACGCTCGAGGAGCTTGCTTCAACCCATAGAGAGCCTTCCTGAGTTTGCAGACATAGTCCGGATGCTTTTCAGAGACAAAACCAAGCGGCTGATCCATGAAAATGTCCTTGTCAGTCTCTCCGTAAAGAAAAGCATTCTTCACATCAAGTTGCCACAACCTCCATCCCTTGCTAGCAGCCAAGGCGATCACCACTCTTACAGATGTCATCTTCGCAACTGGACTGAATGTCTCCTCATAGTCTTCTCCATACTGCTGTGAGAATCCTCTAGCGACCAGGCGAGCCTTGAACCGATCAATGCTCCCATCAGCCTTCTTCTTCAACTTATACACCCACTTGCAAGTAACCGGAGTAACACCATCAACCTTGGGCACAAGGTCCCAGGTTTCATTCTTCTTCAGAGCATCAATCTCTTCCTTCATGGCATCATCCCACTCCTTCACTCCAGTGGCCTCGTTGAAGTTTGCAGGCTCTCGCTCATCCAGAGGACCTGCAAAGAAGCAGGAGACAAAGCTCACTGCATTCCCATCACAGTACCGAGCCGGTGGCTTAACCACCCTCTTCGATCTCCGAAGACACGGCTCCTTGCTCACGGCTTCCGTTGCTTCTTCAGGCTCCACTCCTACCTGGGGCAAGCATTGAGCAGTGCTCCCCCTGCTTCCTGAGCCAGAAGGCTCAGCCTCGGAGTTCGAAGCAACAGGAGCTGCTGGTGAAACAGCAAGCTCCTCTTCCAAGCCTTCAGCAGCCTCCACCGGTGCTTCCTCAACCTTGCTACTTCCGGTTAGCTCCACTGAGCCACCTCCATATGACGTCAGCTCGTCAAAGACAACGTCTCTTGACACCACGAACTTCTTCGTCACAGGGTCCATGCACTTCCATCCCTTCTTCCGCTCATCATAGCCAACAAAGACAGGTTTCCTTGCCTTCGCATCCAGCTTTGTCCGTGAAGCATCCGGGACATGCACGTAGCAAGTTGAACCGAACACCCGAAGGTGTCCAACACTCGGCTTCTCCTTCAGCAAAAACTCAATAGGAGTCTTCATGTTGATAGGGCTGAGTGGCATCCGGTTGATAACATAAGCAGCACAAGACATTCCCTCCGCCCAAAAGGACCTCGGGATATCTTTCGCATGCAACCAGCATTTGCAGGTTTCCGTCAAGATGATGGATCTTCCGCTCCGCTACCCCATTTTGTTGTGGAGTGTGAGCACAAGTAAGCTCTCGTTGGATCCCGTGCTTCCTGCAGAAGTTAGAAAACTCGGAAGAGACAAACTCCCCCCCCGTTATCAGTTCTAAACTTCTTAATCCGCAAGCCAAGCCGGCCTTCTACCAACTCCTTGAACTCCACGAACAAATGGAAGGTTTCCGACTTTTCCTTTAAGAAGTACACCCAAGTATACCTTGAGTAGTCATCAACCAAGACAAGAATGAATTTGCTTCCACCAAGGCTGGCAGTAACAGTCGGTCCCATCAGGTCGCCATGAATACACTCCAATGGTTTCTTGCTCCTTGTTTGAGATTTATCAAACGGAAGGCGATGTGCCTTACCGTATTGACAGCCCGCACAAACATGCCCATCACCAAAGGAGGACAACATCGGCAACCCCTTCACCAGACTTCTACTCGCCATTGCCTTTAGCTTGTCCATGCCAACATGCCCCAGCCTCTCATGCCAGATAGCCGCACTATCATTGGCTCTCATCCTATCAACATAGGCACTGGTGGAAAGAACAAACAAGTTCTTCACCCTCCTCCCAACATGAGCAACATCAGCCTTCACCGCTGATACGTTGCGAAGGAACCTCACGTCTGTTGGCCCAAACAGAACGTGATACCCAGCGTCCACCGCGTTGGTCACCGAGAAGAGGTTCTTCTTCATGCCCGACACGTGATACACACTCCTTAACGTGAGTGGCCCCTGATCACTACCCAAAGACACGACCCCCTCCTTCTCTACTGCATAAACAGTATTATCAGCAGTGATAATAGCTTCATTACCTGAGTAAGCCTGCATGGAGGTGAACTTCGACTTGTCTCCGGTGAGGTGATGACCACACCCGGAGTCGACGATCCACTCGCTGTTGAAGTCCTCAGCAGATAAGGCCCGGACACAAGTGCCCGTCATGAAAGCTCCTCCCCATTCTGCTTCTTCACTTCGCGAGCAAGCTTCCTCCTTTCCCGCAGCATGCCCAGGCTGCAGTTTGACCTTGCAGTCCCGCTTGAAGTGCCCACGCTGATGACACCGGTAGCACTTCAGATTCTTCTTCCAGTCCTTAGGAGCATTGCTCCTCTCCGGCGGATATGAAGTTGAAGTCTCCTTCTCAACAGCGGCCTGCACCTTCTTCTTCTTCTTCCCTTCCCATCCCTTCTTCTTGCCTGAGAAGAGAGCCTCACTGCCTTCCTGATTCAGATTCACTCCAGCCATCTGCCTTGCTAAGCTCTCCTGCGAGGCAAGCAGATTCTCCAGCTCCAGCAGAGACGGCTGAGTAGCCCACCCTTGAACAGATGTAACAAAGGCCACATACTCCTTCCGCAAGCCGCGAAAAATGTGCCTTTTCATCTTTGCCTCAGAGATAGGCTCATCAGGATCCAGTGCCGACAGCTCAGCACACAAGCTCTTCATCTTTAAGAAGTACTTGGAGATGGAAAGGTCTCCCTGAGTTGCCCTGGCCAACTCATTCTCTAGGAACTGAAGCCGCGCCACATTCTTCCTATTGAACAACTCATCAATGGTTGTCCAAATATCAGCAGCCGACTCACATCCAATGATGTGATCAAACAGTTCCGGAGAGACAGCTCTCTTCAGAACGAACTCTGCCTTAGCATTAGTTCTTCTCCAGAGCCTCACCTGGTCAGCAGTACCGAAAGCAGCAGTAACTTCCTGTCTGTCGTCTCCACCGATAACTTCCCACAGCTCCTCGCCTAGAAGATAACTCTTCATGCATGACTTCCACTTTTTATAGTTAGTCGGCGTTAAGAGTTCAATGCCCAGACCTCTTGCTAAGCTTCCTTCCATTGCAAACACCTGTTGGTACCCTTCAGCAGCTCCGAGCAACAACACAGGTTGATCACCACTCAATCACTGAGTAACAACACTGGCTGACTTCTGCTCACGCAACTGAACCTCCGCAACCTCAGAAACCTCGCTCTGATACCATGTTAAATTTTCTCAACGTGGTCAGCAAGATAGCCCAAACACCAAATTAATATCTTCGGAACTACCCAGTTCGCACGCTGAACCTGCGGAAAAACCCAAGGACTAGAGGTTGCACCCAACAAAACAATGGAAGCACAAGAAGGTCTTATTATGCATTCACTTCTTTACAATCCGAGGCATACATAGCGAGACATGATTTCGCTAGTATTACAGCTGTAAACAGAAAGAACCAAAAAACAAGCCGGGCGGACAGCACTCCAGTCCGCCGAGACCGCGAGGTCGCCGAGACCGCCGAGACCGCTGAGCCTGCCCAAGCTATGCTGCAATCCGCCGAATACCACGGAGTCCGCCGAGACCGCGAGGCCGCGCGGACAGACCGTTATTCGCCTCCTGCTGAACCCGAACTGAGGAACTCCCCTTACCCGCCTGAAACCGGCGGACAGGTTATTGAAGCTGGCAAAGATGAAACAGAACTGACAAGCCGCAGAGCGACCTCCTGCTGAGTCCGCAGAGACCGCACACTTCCAAGCACTGACCGAAGTCACAGCCAAACTCCTGGCTCCTTGAAGTTATCCGCGCGACCTGCACACAGCAAACCGACAGCCTGAAACAATCCGCGCGGACTGGAAAACACAGACCGCAGCACTCGCCCAACCCAATTTACTGTTCACTCACGTTACTCAGGTTACTGTAGATGTGCCAGGGGGGTCCTATTTATAGGCCAGGTAAGGAGTGTGGTCACCGCCCAAGAGATAGCGACACCGCCCCAGTCCGCGCGAACACAAACGACCGTCCGCTCAGTCCGCGAGGACTTAGCCAGTCACCAAGGGAAACCGCCAGGAGCAAGGCAACCATTGACGAACCCTCTCCAGTCCGCCCAAGCTAAGCGGACAAGGCACCAGCCCGCAAAGCTCCAACTGCTTCAGGACAGCACCCTCTTCAATGGCAGTCCGCACCAACCCGAGGCAGTCCGCAAGACTCACACCTCAATCCGCCACAAGTCCACGACCAAAGGCAAACAACAACAGTCCGCCCGGTCACTGCGGAACTTGGCGGATACGGCGGACACCATGAACTTGGCACAATGTGTGACCAAGTCCAAAACCATCAAGGGCCAGTGCGAGCATGGCGGACACAAAGTCCCGTCCGCCAAACACCCTAGCGCAGACCGCAACCAGTCCGCGAGCTCCTCGCACTTGTCCAACACAGCAGCTTCCTCCCGGACTCCAACACCAGTCCGCCAACCGGTCTCCACAGCAAGACCTGCTGTAACACCTGAGCTCGACAAGGCCTCAGCCAAGCTCAAGGCCCAGTCCGCAACAGCCCAAACCGCGGACACACCAGTCCGCAAGGCTTCCCGCGAACTCGAACCAACCCGCCAACAGCGCAAGCTTGCACCCGCGGCCACTGAGCAAAGCACCAGTCCGCAAGCCTCTCTATCCGCAGATACCAGGCCGCACCAAACCGCGGACTCCATGCAACAACCCGCTCAGAACACAGCCGGCTTCCACCAGACTTCTCACCAGGCCGCAAACCTCAGTCCGCCCAGTCCGCCCAGTCCGCCAAAGCTGTCCGCCACAGGCCGCGCGGCCTGTCCCGTCACCCACTTCCACTTCACAAATTTCAACAGTTATCCACCGGTAACCTTTTGGGACAAGCTGCCTTCGGAGCATAAGCCGGTCTGGCTGGCCGCCTGCCTCTGTTCGCATAGTCCGCGAGAACAGACCGCCCAGGCCGCCAAAAAATAAGCCGTCTGCAACAGCACTGCCGACCTGGCTATCCTCCAATCCTGTCTGTATAGTCTGCGCAGATAAGTCGCCCAGGTCGCCCAGGTTGCCAAATCACCCACTTTCACTTCACCATTTTCAACACTCACCTTTGAAGTGAGAAGTGATGAGTAACTCCAGCAGCTCTCGTAACCTTGCACCTGGTCCCTCTGATAACACCATCGAGAAGATATCTGAGACATAGTCCTCGCCCTGCCTATCCTGGACCATAAGGGATCCCTCCAGAATCTCCCAAAAGGAGTCATACTTCCCTCTGCCTTCTTCTTCAGCTTCAACCTCCACTTGTACATCACATGAGTATCACCAATGACCATGAGCTCAAGATCCCAAGCCCGATCTCCTCTGAGGGTAGCCACCTCCTCAACCTTGGCATCAACCACCTCTTTGACTCCAGTGGTGTCATCACATGTAGAAGGTACTCGCTCGACCTAAGGGCCTGCAAGGAAACATGATACCAAGCTCACTGTGTTTCCTCCGCTATATTGAGCCAGTGGGTTGGTGATCCTCTTCAACCTCCGAAGACCCTGATCACGGCTAACCACCTCCGCTGCTCCTTCTGAACCAGCTCCATTCCCGGGCAAAATCGGAACAATGCTCTCCTTGCTTCATGAACAAGAAGCCACCACACTGGAACCAGAAGCACATAAAGCAACGCTCCCCCTGCTACCTGAACCAGAAGCCTCCGCTTTTGAACAAGAACTATCTGGAACATCGCTTCCCTTGCTACCTGAACAAGAAGCACCTGGAGCAACGCTCCCCCTGCTTCATGAACCAGAAACAATTGTCTTCGAGCCAGAAGCACTTGGGGCATCGCTCCCCCTGCTACCTGACCCAAACACCTTTGTATTCGAGCCAGAAGCACCTAGAGTATCGCTTCCCCTACTTCCTGACCCAGATGCCTCTGCCTCAGAGCTAGAACAACCTGGAGCTCTTAGTGACACAAGCAGCTCCATCTGAACCTTAGCAGCAGCCTCCTTCAGCCCACCATCTGCCCTGCTCTCCTCCAGCTCCACGCATGAGCTACCCCAATACGACATCAGCTCATCGAAGACAACGTCTCTCGACACGATGAACTCTTCATCGCAGGATCCATACACTTCCATCTTCTCTTCTGCTCATCATACCCAACAAAGACTAGCTTCGTCTTGAGAGCAACCGGAGCGTGTACGTGGCAGGTAGAACCAAACACCTGTAGGTGCTTCACATTGGGCATCACCCCGAACATCAGCTCATACAGAGTTTTTGCATTGATCGAACTAAGAGGCATCTGATTGATGACATGTGCTGCACTGGTCATCCCTTCTGCCCAGAAGGCCTTAGGAATGCCCTTGCACTGAAGCCAACACTTGCAGGTCTCCGTCAACAGACGGATCATCCGATCTGTATCAACACCTTGTTGTGAAGTATGTCCACGAGAGAGCTCTCTTCGGATCCAATGCTTCCTACAAAAGTTTGAGAACACAGTTGAGCCGAACTCACCTACATTGCTCGTCCTCAACTTCTTGTTCCATAGGCCAAGCTGACCCTCCACAAGATTCTTGAACTCACAAACAAGCGAAACATGTTCGACTTATCCTTTATATAGTATACCCAAGTATACCTTGGATAGTCATCAACCAAAATCAGCATGTACCTGTGGCCTCCAAGACTGACGGTGACGGTCGGTCCCACCAGATCACAATGGACAACCTCCAATGGTGTTTTGCATCTAGACCGCGCCTTATCAACCGTAAAGCGATAAACTTTATAGTGCTGACATCTCACACATGCTTGACCGTCACCGTAGGTGACAATCTAGGCAAGCCTCTCACGAGTCTCCTTACCCTCATTGCTTTTAGCTTGTCCATCCCCACATGCCCCAGTCTTTTATGCCAGATAGCTGCACTATCACTGGTCTTCATCTGATCAGCATCAGAACTTATTGATGACCCAACCAAGTTCTTATCCTTAATCCCAGCATGTGCAATGTTCACCGAGTGCAAGACAACCTTACACTCCTTCTTGAGGTGATCAGGCTGCTTGCATCTATAGCACCTTGGTCCTTCCTTCCTCTTCCCATCACGCCTAGGAGAAACACACCTCTCTTGCTGATTTGAAGTAGAAGGACCAACTTCAACAGCCACATTCATCTCCTCCTTGAACAACCCAACAAGGGAAGTCCAAACCTCCGCAGCTGACCGACATCCGCTGATGTGGTCCAAGAGCTCCGATGAGATCACCTGCTTGAGAATAGACTCCGCTCTCACATTTGTCTCCTCCAAGCTCTCATCGCTTCAGCATTGCCAGCCATAACCTCTGGTCTTTCTGCTTCACATACCACCTCCCAAAGGTCATCGACAAGAAGATAGCACTCCAAACAAGACTTCCACTTCTTAAATTTAGTCTGTGTTAGGAGATAGCACTCATAAAAACGATTCGTCTATCGCGCTTCCTCCGCGAAGGTAGACCCTGCATAGCGCCCCAGTCGGGTAAACTCATGCAAGTACGTATCAATATCAGTCTCACCCTGTACCAGACGTTGAAATTCATTTTTCATCGCAATCTGCTGCGATATTGGCAAATACTTGGCTAGAAACAATCTAGAGAATTCTTCTATTGATATCTCCTCTAATCCTCTACCTGCTAAGTGATGCACTTCCACGTCTTCCCACCAAAGTCTCGCATTTCCCTCCAGCAGAAAAGTGGCTAAGGTCACTTTCTGCTCCTCTGCAGTCCTGATTGCGGTCAAGATCCTCTTCACTCTTGCAAGCCAATCTTCCGACTGCGTTGGGGAAATCGCCCAACCAAACGTAGGTGGATAAAACTTCATAAACCTTTTCAACTGCTCATCCGTTGCTTGCTCATCCACCACAGCTTCAGCATGTTCCTGGCTTGCACCAGCCCGTACTGGCACCCCTGTAGGCCTTGCCTGCCCAGTCGGCTGTGCTTGTAACACTGCGAGCACCGTCTCATTCACCAAACGTATGGTCTCTGCCAAGGGAGGTGTAGGCACTTCAACCGGTGCTGCACTGTCGTCCGAACGCTAGGGCTCAGACTGCCCAGCACCACTCCTCGCCACCTATCAATGTACAAAATACCATTAATCATTCCTTTCATAACGGTAATTATACATGTTGAAGTATTAGACCGAGACGGCTTAGCGGTCTGATCCAGCGGTTTGCAGACCGGGCGGTCTATCGGTCTACCTCTCCGGCCTGTTTCATCCTGCTGAAGTTGCCGAGCGGTTATCCTGTCTATCTAACCGCGCGGCCTATGCGGTCTCCATTATTCTAGCCGCTCAGTATTGTAAATGTTTAGTCCCACATTGTTTGTATACTCTCTTTCTCTTCCCCTCCATTCTATATAAGGGAGGTCATACCTTTGTAAATGATATCTTTTTTGGATAATAAAATTTCAATTATTCAAAAGTTTATTCGCTTGTTCTCTACTTTCGCCTCTTTTCGCTACTTTCTAACATGGTATCAGAGGACACGGTCATTTCCTCCTGATTCTGTGCGCTCTATGTTGCTCGCGGCTTGTTTTCCGCGTTCTGCGACTTGATTCGCGACTTGCCTTCTCTTTTGTCCGCGCGGCTTGTTTCTATCCGCGCGGCTTGTTTCTGTCCGCTGCCTTGGTCGCGCGACTTGCTTCTTCTTGGTTCTCTTCTCCTACTGCTCTTTGTCGCAGCGACCTGTTTCCTTGTCGCCGCGCTCCTTGGTCTTTCCTGCCGCTCCGACTTCCGAGTCGTTGCGGTCTGTCCCTGTCCGCGAGTGTTGTCCCTCTACTCGCGGTTCGCTGCTGTGATCTGCCTGACCGTGCGGGTTGTTCCTTTCTCACCCGCATCTTGGTCGCGGTCACCAGCTCTTCTCCTCTTTTCTGTTCGCTCGGCCTTTTCAGTCCGCGCGACCTCTTCCCCGCTGTGCCTTGACCGCCTTCTAGCCGCTGCTGTGATCTGCCTGACCGTGCGGGTTGTACCTTTCTTACCCGCATCTTGGTCGCGGTCACCTGCTCTTCTCCTCTCTTCTATTCGCTCGGCCTTTTTCAGTCCGTGCGACCTCTTCCCGCTGTGCCTTTGCCTCTTTCTAGCCGCCACTATTCGCGCGGCTTTCTTCTGTTTTCTAACCGCTACTGTTCGCGCGGCTTCTTCTGCTTGCCGGGTTCTATGACTATCTCCGGTCTCACCACTACTCCTGCAGCTCCTTCTCCTCCTCCTCCTTCGGGCAACCTTGGCACCCTTTCCAAGCTTGTTGGCTCCAACTATCCCGATTGGAGCGTTTCTTTCACCTTTCTCCTTCGTTCTCAGCGCAAGCGTCATCACCTCACCGATGACCCTCCTCCTCGCACCTCTCCTGAGTTTGATGACTGGGATGCGAGTGATGCTCTTGTTCGCACCTGGCTGGCCAACAGCCTTTCTGATGAGTGCCTTCCCGTCATTCGCCATGATGAGACGGTCAAGGCCATCTGGCTTCACCTCGCTGCTCTCTATTCGAAGGGCGGCCAGACGTCCCGCATTTATACTCTCTATGCGGACCTCTTCGCACGCCCTTCCATGTCACCGGCTGCGGCCTATCAGCAGGTTCAGGCTCTTGGTGCTGAAATCCTCCAGAATCGCCCCTTCTCCGCGGACTTGGCCGACCAGCACAAACACTTCCAGGAACTCCTGGTTGTTTGTTATCTTCTTCGTCTTCCCGACTCTTATGATATGATCCGCCAGCAGATCTTGGGTGAGGCGGAATCTCCTACTTTGGATGCCACGCGGCTCGCATTGCCGCCGTTACTTCGCTCCTCCAGCGGCCTCTGTTGGCCTCCCCCCCTTCCCAGGACTCCTTTGCTCACCAAGCTCAGCGGGGGGGCCCAGTGGCCGTGGCTCCTCTGGCGGCCGGAGTTCCTCCCGGTTCCTCTGCTCTCACTGTGGTCGTACTGGCCATACTGTTGACCGCTGCTGGCAGAAACATCCTCATCTTCGCCCTTCCGGTGATGCTCCTTCGGCCTCCGCCTCTTCTAGGCCGTATGCATCTGTGGCCACGACGTCAGGTAGTGCCCACGTCGTTACCCAAGGTAAATGGCTGATTGACTCCGGTGCCACCAATCATATGACGGGCAACCCTCATTGCTTCTCCCGTCTTGAGACCCATGACCGCTTACCCCCAGTTCGTGTGGCGGATGGTTCCCCGTCCCCGGTTCATGGGACGGGCATGGTTCAACTCACTCCATCGCTTTGCTTGGAGGATACCCTCTATGTCCCGAAGTTCCCATGCAATTTGTTATCAGTTACTACTTTATGCCGGCAACTTCAGTGCTCCGTTTTATTCACTCCCACTACTTGTTCTTTTCAGGACCCGAGGACCCAGCGGACGATTGCTACTGGGACTGAGAGCGGCGGCCTCTACTTACTCGACGATGTTTCCGCTCTTTCTGCCTACTCCTCCTCCACCGATCTCCTTCAGTGGCATCTTCGTCTTGGACATCCTCCTCCTCGCTTATTCGTCAGCTTCTGCCCCACTTATCTCCTACCGGTTCTCCGCTCAACTGTGATGCATGTCAGCTTGGCAAACATCATCGCTCCTCCTTCCCTCTGAAGCAAGGCCGTGGCTCCTCTCGCATGTTTGATCTTATTCATTCTGATGTATGGGGTCCTGCTCCTACCCTTACAGTTGGTCGGGGCAGTTCCTATTTTGTTACTTTTATCGATGATTTTACTCGATGTACCTGGGTGTATCTATTAAAAGATCGCTCTGAACTATTTTTTGTTTGGCAATCATTTTACTTTATGATTAAGACTCAATTTGCTATTTCCATTAAAGTCTTACGTTCTGATAATGCAAAGGAGTATCTAAATCATGAGTTCTCCACGTTCTTTCACAAACACGGCCTCCTTCATCAAACATCTTGTGTTTACACCTCCCAACAGAATGGGGTGGCGGAGCGTAAAAACCGTCACCTGCTTGATGTTGCGCGTACTCTCATGACGCAGATGCACGTCCCTCGCTCCTACTGGGGCTACGCCGTGCTCCTCACTTGCTATCTCATTAATTGCCTTCCCTCCACGGTCCTCCACGGCCAGACTCCCTTCTCCCTTCTCTACCCCCACCAGGAACCTTTTCCTCTTCCTCTCCGTGTCTTTGGCTGTACGGCCTTTGTTCACACTCCCTCCGCCACCCGCGACAAGCTTTCCCCCCGTTCCACCAAGTGTGTCTTTTTGGGGTACTCTACCACTCAAAAAGGCTATTGCTGCTTTGACCCCCTTCTCCGCAAGCAGTTTGTTTCTGCCGATGTAACTTTTTTCGAAAATGCTTCCTATTTCTCTCCTTCCTCTTCTCTTCCTCTCTCTTCTCTTCTCTTCCTTCTGATATCTCCGTTCCTTCCACACCTCTCCACGTTTTCCCACCTTCGTCTCCTCCTCCACCCACTCCTTCCCAGTCCGTCTCCCCACCCACCCCTCCACCCTCCTCTCCGCTGCCGTCTCTCTCTAGTCCCGGGCCAGCCTTCTCCGCCACGGACGCTCCGGTCGCTGACGCTCCCATCGCCGACGCTCCCGTTGACCTGGATGTTCCCATTGCCCTTCGCAAAGGGGTGCGGGCGTGTACTCAACACCCGCTCACGGCTGTTGTTTCTTATGATCAGCTTTCTCCTTCTCGCAGGTGTTTTGCCTTGGCTATCTCTGCTACTTCTACTCCCCGTACCTACCAGGAGGCTCTCGCTCTCCCTCATTGGAAGTCTGACATGGATGAGGAGATGGCTACTCTTACAGAACGGGGTACCTGGACCCTGGTTCCTCCTCCCGTGGGCACTGATGTGGTTGGCTGTCGCTGGGTATTCGTTGTGAAGTTTCGCCCCGACGGCACTGTGGATCGCTACAAAGCCCGGCTGGTGGCCAAGGGCTTTACTCAGACTTATGGCGTTGATTACTTTGATACCTTCTCTCCGGTTGCTCGCCTCAGCACCATCCGGGTTCTCTTTTCTGTGGCTGTTAACCGGGCTTGGGCTATTTCCCAGCTTGATGTGAAGAATGCCTTTCTCTATGGCGATCTTCAGGAGGACGTTTATATGGAGCAACCTCCTGGGTATGTTGCTCAGGGGGAGACACGTGTCTGTCATTTGAAGAAGGCCATTTATGGCCTAAAGCAGAGCCCTCGGGCATGGTTCGAAAAGTTCAGTGGTATTGTGGCTACCATCGGCTTTCAAAGGAGTTCAGCCGATCACTCCTTATTCATTCGCAAAACGGCCTCGGGACTGGTGGTTTTGGCCGTATATGTGGATGATATTCTCCTTACTGGCGATGACCGAGATGGGGTGGACTTGACGAAGAAGCACCTCCGTCAGCACTTGGTCACGAAGGATATGGGCTCCCCAAAATACTTTTTGGGGATAGAAATCTCTCGGAAACTTGACTCCTTGGTTCTCTCTCAACGGAAGTATGCCCTTGATCTTCTTCGAGAAGCAGGCTTGACAGGTGCCAAACCAGCACGTTTTCCCATGGCTGTTGGAGAAGACAAAACGTGGACGGATGATTCGCCTCTTCTATCTGATGTCACACGGTACAGACGTTTGGTAGGCAAACTCATCTATCTCACGGTGACTAGACCCGACATCGCCTACGCTGTAGGCAAGGTCAGTCAGTTTATGCAAGCTCCCAGGGAGTGTCATCTTCAGTCCGCCCTGAAGATTTTAGAGTATATCAAAGCAGCACCGGGCAGAGGGTTACTCTTTCAGAAGAATGGCCATCTGAGGGTTGAGGCCTACTCAGATTCAAGTTATGCGGATGACAAAGGCGATCGTAAATCCACGTCAGGTTTTTGTACCTTTGTTGGAGGTAATCTCGTGAGTTGGAAGAGCAAGAAACAGTCTGTTGTTTCTAGATCCAGTGCCGAAGCAGAATACCGGAGCATGGCGTCAATCACGTTTGAGTTAAAGTGGTTGCGCGCTCTCATGCTTGACCTGGGCGAGGTATATGACTGTCCTCTCCCTATGTTCTGTGACAACAAAGCCGCTATACACATATCCAGAAATCCGGTCTTCCATGAGAGAACGAAGCATATAGAGGTTGACTGTCACTTCATTCGGGAAGAGATTTTGAAGAAACAGATTTGTACTCCTTTTGTCACCTCTGACAAGGAGTTGGCAGATATCTTCACCAAGCCGGTTTCTACTTCCTTCTTCCGCATCTGTGACAAGCTGGGCATGATTGATATCTATGCTCCAGCTTGAGGGGAGTGTTGAAGTATTAGACCGAGCGGCTTAGCGGTCTGATCCAGCGGTTTGCAGACCGGGCGGTCTATCAGTCTACCTCTGCGGCCTGTTTCATCCTGCTGAAGTTGCCGAGCGGTTATCCTGTCTATCTAACCGTGCGGCCTATGCGGTCTCCATTATTCTAGCCGCTCAGTATTGTAAATGTTTAGTCCCACATTGTTTGTATACTCTCTTTCTCTTCCCCTCCATTCTATATAAGGGAGGTCATACCTTTGTAAATGATATCTTTTTTGGATAATAAAATTTCAATTATTCAAAAGTTTATTCGCTTGTTCTCTACTTTTCGCCTCTTTTCGCTACTTTCTAACGAATACATGGTAACGCTCCTCACGAAACATTCCTAGTGGACATTCTTGAGTTCAATTATGTTCTCCCCCCATAAATCTCAAACCTGGCTTTGATACCACTTTGTAACGCTCCCATTCGTCACATGGAATATAACAGTGGGTCTGGCCGGGGATCCACGCCATATTTCACAGACAAGCGACGGAATTACGTGTGGAAATCAAAATCATTCTACTCGTAGCCTAACACAAAGCATTCTAGCGTAGCATTTTAGTTAGATGAACTCAACACAACAAATGTCCACTAAATATATAAACTCCACATTTATATATATATAAACCAGGAATGTTTACAACACACACACTCACGGCCTTAAGGCCTTACAGGTTACTCTTTAAAAATTTTATAGCTTCATACATCAGCACGCAGGCCGGCTGTACACGAAATCCAAACATTCTTTGCACGGCCTTCAAGGGCCTTCACAACAAGCCTTTATTTCGCTCGATTCAACCCAACCAGCACCTGCAAACAATCATCCACCCCAAGAGTGGTAAACAAAGCAACGGTCAGCATTAGCTGACCAATTATAACGACCCTACCCCTTACCCGGGGCAGTGGTTCCTTCCCTGTATGCATTGTCATCATAATAGCTATCAATCTATCAACCTACCAAAAACAACCATGTCACAAACGCCGGTCTCCACCCGACGCTCCGTGCACTCAGATTGTAACAGGCCAATTTTCTGAAAATTGGCTTTTTGGGTGACACGGCCTGGGACACGGGCGTGTCCTAGGGCGTGTCAGTTGACACGGCCTGCGACACGGGCGTGTCGCAGGGCGTGTCGAGGTTGTGTCGACGATCGGCCTTGGTGTCGACGATTTTCGCTCGACATCGTCGAGAGGGGGCACACGGCCCAGGACACGGCCGTGTCGAATGCCGTGTCGTATGCTCGACGAGTGTTACGCGACGATCGTCGAGTATCGAGTTTCCAGTGAGGACACTGCCTGTGATACGGGCGTGTCACAGGGCGTGTCAGTGGGCGTCGAACTCAGCTCGGCATCTTGAGCCGGGGCGTGTTTGCGGGACACGGGTGTGTCCTGGTGCACACGACCAGGAACACGGGCGTGTGCCAAGCCGTGTGCCAGGCCGTGTGAAGTCTCGGGTTGGTTTGGGATTATTTTCGTTGAGGCACACGGCCTCAGACACGGGCGTGTCTGAGGGCGTGTCGGGTACACGGCACGTGACACGGGCGTGTCACACGGTCGTGTACTGGCTGGATTGAGTCGGTTTTCTGTCGCTTAGAGGGACACGGCCTGTGACACGGGCGTGTCACAGGGCGTGTCGGGCCGTGTTCAGGGTTTTCTGGCCAGATCTGAGCCGTTTGTTTCCCTCTTCCTGGATCCAAGGGCTGGGCTTTGTCCAGGTGTCTAGGAGGCCGAGAATTAGAAGATAAATTCTCTTATCTTCTTCTTCTTCTTCATCCTTATTCCAAGAGAGAGAGGAGAAAGGCCTAAGGGAGAGAGAAGGGAGGAGTCTACCAGCTGCTGTAGGAGCTGCGGAGTGCAGAGCGAAGATCCGAGAGCAGATTCGTGAAGGCAGAGCCGAGGCGGTGATTTCCATCCGGCTACTTTATGGCGCCGAAGCGATCTTCAAGGGTAACGATCTCCTTCTTGGACATCGAAGTCCTTTCTCTATACATGTGCTTGGAATCCTCCACCAAGAGATGGATCGCGGAAGTGATTCCTTTGTTGTGTCTGCATTTAGAGACGGAAATATAGAGTACGGCGTAGGCATGCTGTGTGAAGCCCATCTGGATCGGTAGTCTGGATTGGTGATGTTCATGGGTAAACCGGAGAAGACTCCGTGGCTTTGATGATGTGCAAAACGGATTTCTGTTGTGATGAATGGATGGATGTGATGATTGTGAGGAGGCTTTGGTGAAACTCCTGGCTATGAGATGATCAATTGGTAGCACGCCTGGTTAGTGCGAGATACGTCCGGTTTGTTACATCACTAGGGTGGGTTGATCCAGTTAAGGTAGGATCGATGGGTGGCAATGCTTGGGGAGCCGAGTTAAACCCGGCTTGCTGCACCACATGGGTGGGTCGATCGGACTAGGGGGGGATCGATGGGTAGACAATGCCTGGGGAGCTTAGATAAACCCGGCTTGCTACACCACATAGTGTGGGTCGGTCTGCTCTGTTTGTGATGCTGTGAGGATGGACCTCTGAGTGGCTTGGGCGGGATGTCGCCAGCCTGCGAGCTGGTGGACTAGGGCCGGTCAACCAACAAGTTAACACCTCGAGAGACAGCGGTGTACGACGGTGGATTCCGGTACGCCAAGAAGGTGCCCTGAGTGCACGGAGCGTTGGTGGACTCCAGCGTTTGTGATGTGATGTGTTTGTTAGTGGAATAAAGAGAACGATCTATCTATGATGTGATTTGGTGATGTTTGCTGATGCTTGATGAGAAAGGAAGCACTGTATACAGGGAAGGAACCACTACCCCGGGTAGGGGGTAGGGTCGTTATAATGGGTCAGCCAAATGCTGACCGTTACTTTGTTTTCTGTGTTGGTTTGGATGATGACTTGCAGGTGCTGCGGTTTGGAAAGAATAAGTGGATTGGCTAGCCTGGTGTTCTTAGTCCTTGAAGGCTATGTGAAGAATCAGGGTTGGATTTCATGTGTGGCCGGCATGCGTGCCGATGTACAAAATTATTGTTGTGTAAAGAGAAACTTGTAGGCCATAAGGCCGGTGTGTGTGAGTTGTATACATTCCTGGTGTTGTTATATATAAATGTGGTATTTATATATTGGTGGACATTCTGGTTTGAGTTCATGTTAACAAGAAAAATGTTGCGCTAGAATGGAATGAGTTAAGGATACGCATCAATTTTGATTTCCACACGTGATTCCTTCGCTTTGTCTGTGAGATATGACGTGGGGCCCCGGCCGGACCCACCGTTATATGTCATGTGACAGGTGAGAGCGTTACAAAGTGTTATCAGAGGGAGGTTGAGATTGTTTGGGAGGAGAGAACATAATTGAACTCATAAATATCCACTAGGAATGTATGTCATGCACATGATGTGCGTGAGTGTGTTGTCAATGTAACAGTACCGTTATGAATTGGAAGAATTTAATGGTGTTCTGTACATTGATAGGTGGCGAGGGATGGAGCTGGGCCGTCTGAGCCCCAGCGGTCGGATGAAAGTGCAGCACCCGTGGAAGCGCCGATGCCTCCCTCGGCAGAGGTCATACGGGTGGTAGCGGAGACAGTGCTTGCAGTGTTACAAGCACAACCAACTGGACAGACAAGACCTGGTGGAAGGCAAGAGCATGCTGCCGAGGTGGTGGAAGTGCAAGCAAGTGACGACTTCTTGTCACGTTTTATGCACTTTCATCCACCTACGTTTGGTGGAGCGCTTTCACCAACGCAGACAGAAGATTGATTGGCAAGAGTCAAAAGGATCCTAACCGCAATTAGGACGGTCGAAGAACAGAAAGTGATGTTGGCCACTTTTCTGTTAGAAGGCGATGCACGATTATGGTGGGATGAAATTGAAGTGCACCACTTGGCAGGTCGAGGTTTAACGGAGATTTCAATGGAGGAATTCTCCCATATATTTTTAGCCAAGTATGTGCCAGTGTCGCAGAGGATTGTGATGGAGAATGAGTTTCTCCGTTTGGTGCAGGGTGAGCGAGACATTGATACCTACCTGCATGAGTTTACAAGATTGGGGAGATATGCGGGATCTACCTTTGCGGAGGAAGCGCGAAAGACAAATCGGTTTTATGGAGGATTGCGGGATGAACTGAGGTTGGCACTTCCGAGTTCGGTGAGCCAAGGCTTTCAGGCGTTGGTCGATACAACTCGTGCCTTGGAGAAGGATATGAAGCGAGTACAAGAGAATAAGAGACTGACAAGGGAAAAGTCAGAGTTTTAAATGTCGCAATTGGATCAATCGGAGTTTCGACGACGAGAGAAGAAAAGATTTAGGCCGGTGGACGTAGCTCCGTCGACTGTTTCTTCGGGGGCGACGTATGGGCCAGGACGTGTGGATACACGTATATGCTATAAATGTGGGCAGCAAGGACACATAGCAAAATTCTGTTGGAATGTCCCTCCAGGGAGTGAGAAAAAGACAGGTGCGTCATATGAAGAAAAAGGGAAAGCAGTGGCTGAATCATCTGCACCCCGGACGCAACCTCGCTTTCATGCGATGGAAGTGCAAGAGCCGCAAAGCTCAGTTGGTGAAATTCAGCCTCGAGCGTTTCATTTATCTTTAAATCGTGAATTTCAAAATCGGGAGGCTGAGCGGAAGTGAACTGCGATGTGAATCATGTCGATGCTCTAACTGTTGTGTATGTAAACTATGTTTTGATATCAGGTGTGATGCATATAGCTGATGTGCATCACTTTTGACTGAATCGGGAATCGGAACTTGGTGAATCATCCATCGTGATGTATGTAAATGTTGTTTCTATATAGTTGTAGATCTCTATAATAGCTTGGTGCACTTGTGATTGTGAGGAGATAAATCAATCATGTTGTTTTGTTTTGAGGTTTTATGTGGCTGAATGTGCACAAGTGGAAGTTATGGATGTTTGTTGTGTTGTCTGTTTGTTAGTGTGTGCGGAGGCTTGAGGTGTACGATTTGTGATGTTGTGACGGATTGGCTGCTTGGCGTCAAATTTCGAGGACGAAATTATTTGAAGGAGGGGAGGATTGTAACAGGCCAATTTTCTGAAAATAGGCTTTTTGGGTGACACGGCCTGGGACACGGGCGTGTCCTAGGGCGTGTCAGTTGACACGGCCTGCGACACGGGCGTGTCGCAGGGCGTGTCGAGGTTGTGTCGACGATCGGCCTTGGTGTCGACGATATTCGCTCGACATCGTCGAGAGGGGGCACACGGCCCAGGACACGGCCGTGTCGAATGCCGTGTTGTATGCTCGACGAGTGTTACACGACGATCGTCGAGTATCGAGTTTCCAGTGAGGACACGGCCTGTGACACGGGCGTGTCACAGGGCGTGTCAGTGGGCGTCGAACTCAGCTCGGCATCTTGAGCCGGGGCGTGTTTGCGGGACACGGGTGTGTCCTGGTGCACACGGCCAGGAACACGGGCGTGTGCCAAGCCGTGTGCCAGGCCGTGTGAAGTCTCGGGTTGGTTTGAGATTATTTTTGTTGAGGCACACGGCCTCAGACACGGGCGTGTCTGAGGGCGTGTCGGGTACACGGCACGTGACACGGGCGTGTCACACGGCCGTGTACTGGCTGGATTGAGTCGGTTGTCTGCCGCTTAGAGGGACACGGCCTGTGACACGGGCGTGTCACAGGGCGTGTCGGGCCGTGTTCAGGGTTTTCTGGCCAGATCTGAGACGTTTGTTTCCCTCTTCCTGGATCCAAGGGCTGGGCTTTGTCCAGGTGTCTAGGAGGCCGAGAATTAGAAGATAAATTCTCTTATCTTCTTCTTCATCATCCTTATTCCAAGAGAGAGAGGAGAAAGGCCTAAGGGAGAGAGAAGGGAGGAGTCTACCAGCTGCTGTAGGAGCTGCGGAGTGCGGAGCGAAGATCCGAGAGCGGAT
Organism: Platanthera guangdongensis; assembly: GCA_039583875.1. Classification (NCBI taxonomy): domain Eukaryota; kingdom Viridiplantae; phylum Streptophyta; class Magnoliopsida; order Asparagales; family Orchidaceae; genus Platanthera; species Platanthera guangdongensis. The sequence goes on along the minus strand of CM077165.1, from coordinate 159,441,934 downwards.
TCGTAAAGGCAGAGCTGAGGCGGTGATTTCCATCCGGCTACTTCATGGCGCCGAAGCGATCTTCAAGGGTAACGATCTCCTTCTTGGACATCGAAGTCCTTTCTCTATACATGTGCTTGGAATCCTCCACCAAGAGATGGATCGCGGAAGTGATTCCTTTATTGTGTCTGCATTTAGAGCCGGAAATATAGAGTACGGCGTAGGCATGCTGTGTGAAGCCCATCTGGACCGGTAGTCTGGATTGGTGATGTTCATGGGTAAACCGGAGAAGACTCAGTGGCTTTGATGATGTGCAAAACGGATTTCTGTTGTGATGAATGGATGGATGTGATGATTGTGAGGAGGCTTTGGTGAAACTCCTGGCTATGAGATGATCAATTGGTAGCATGCCTGGTTAGTGCGAGATACGCCCGGTTTGTTACACCACTAGGGTGGGTTGATCCAGTTAAGGTAGGATCGATGGGTGGCAATGCTTGGGGAGCCGAGTTAAACCCGGCTTGCTGCACCACATGGGTGGGTCGATCGGACTAGGGGGGATCGATGGGTAGACAATGCCTGGGGAGCTTAGATAAACCCGGCTTGCTACACCACATACTGTGGGTCGGTCTGCTCTGTTTGTGATGCTGTGAGGATGGACCTCTGAGTGGCTTGGGCGGGATGTCGCCAGCCTGCGAGCTGGTGGACTAGGGCCGGTCAACCAACAAGTTAACACCTCGAGAGACAGCGGTGTACGACGGTGGATTCCGGTACGCCAAGAAGGTGCCCTGAGTGCACGGAGCGTTGGTGGACTCCAGCGTTTGTGATGTGCTGTGTTTGTTAGTGGAATAAAGAGAACGATCTATCTATGATGTGATTTGGTGATGTTTGCTGATGCTTGATGAGAAAGGAAGCACTGTATACAGGGAAGGAACCACTACCCCGGGTAGGGGGTAGGGTCGTTATAATGGGTCAACCAAATGCTGACCGTTACTTTGTTTTCTGTGTTGGTTTGGATGATGACTTGCAGGTGCTGCGGTTTGGAAAGAATAAGTGGATTGGCTAGCCTGGTGTTCTTAGTCCTTGAAGGCTATGCGAAGAATCAGGGTTGGATTTCATGTGTGGCCGGCCTGCGTGCCGATGTACGAAATTGTTGTTGTGTAAAGAGAAACCTGTAGGCCATAAGGCCGGTGTGTGTGAGTTGTATACATTCCTGGTGTTGTTATATATAAATGTGGTATTTATATATTGGTGGACATTCTGGTTTGAGTTCATGTTAACAAGAAAAATGCTGCGCTAGAATGGAATGAGTTAAGGATACACATCGATTTTGATTTCCACACGTGATTCCTTCGCTTTGTCTGTGAGATATGGTGTGGGGCCCCGACCGGACCCACCGTTATATGTCATATGACAGGTGGGGGCGTTACACAGGGCACCTTATTAGTGTACCAGATATACTCGTCATCCATCGTCGATCCAGAGGTTTTTAACTTGTTGGTTGGCCGGTCCTAGTCCACCAATCCCGCAGGCTGGTGACATTTCATCCATCCCACTCAGAGATACTAACCTCGCAGCAAACATGAGCAGATCGACCCACCCTAGTAGTGTAGCAAGCCGGATTTATCTGTGCTCCCCAGGTATTACTACCAATCGACCTCCCATCCTAACACAGATCGACCCACCCTAGTGGTGTAGCAAGCCGGATTTAACTCGGCTCCCCAGGCATTGCCACCAATCGACCCCCAACTAATCCAGATCAACCCACCCTAGTGGTGTAGCAAGCCGGGTTTATCTCGCGCTCCTCAGGCGTTGCTACCAATTGACCTCTCACAACAATCAGGAGCTTTCACAAAGCATCCAAGATCAACATCAAAGCATCCATACATCCATACATCCATACAATAGAGGCTACACACATATATTTTACACAACATCAAATCCACGGAGTCTTTTCCGGTTTACCCATAACCATCACCAATCCGGGCTAACCGTCCTGATGGGCTTCACACAGCATGCCTATGCAGTACTACACACTTTCGGCTCTAGATGCAGACTCAACCAAGGAATCACTTACGACATCCACCTCTTGGTGGAGGATTCCATGCATATGCATAAAGAAAGGACTTCGATGTCCAAGAAGGAGATCGTTACCCTTGAAGATCGCTTTGGAGCCATGAACTAGCCGGATGGAAATCACCGCCTCGGCTTTGCCTTCACGAATCCAAACTCAGATCTTGGCTCCGCACTCCGCAGCTCCTCCAGCAGCTGGCTTTCTCCTTCCTCCTTTCCTTCCCTTGCCCTCTCTCTCTCTCTCTCGCTTTCTCTCTCTCTCTCTCTCTTTGAGAAGAAGAAGAAGGAATGAAATGAATGAATGATTCCTCATTTCTCGGCCTTTTATCCACAGGGAAGGGGCCTGGACCCTTGGATCCGGGATAGGGAAAGCGAACGGCCCTGATTTGCCCAGAAAAAGGCTGAACACGGCCTGACACGCCCTGTGACATGCCCGTGTCACAGGCCGTGTCCCTTAAGCGGCACACAACCGACTCAAATCCAACCAGTACACGGCCGTGTGACACGCCTGTGTCACACCCTACGCACCTGTGTCATGCCCGACACGCCCGTGTCTAGCAGCCGTGTACTTCACACAACACAACATCACCTCACCCGAGCTGGACACGGCCATGGGATACGCCCGTGTCCCAGGCTGTGTCCTCCAGGACACACCCGTGTCCTCAGGCACATGCATCCTTGGCTGAAACCCGCAAAGGACACGCCCTGTGACACGCACGTGTCACAAGCCGTGTACTCCCTTTGCTTGTCGCTCGACGATTGTCGAGCGCAGTTCGTCGACCCAAGCACGGCACGCCCTGGGACACGCCCGTGTCCCAGACCGTGTCACCCAACATAACATCTAGGCGTCATCTTCGTCGAACACGACACCGCTTTCAACCAATATGCTAGACACGCTCCCTATCCAAAATGTCATAGTCTCCTGATCCCAAGTGAAGTTGGAAGGAGGAGAAAGAAGGAAGCATCAAAAGAGAGTGATACAGATCGAAGCCTCTATTGTTCTCAGCCATCATCAAGTAAGGATATTCCCGAATCCCGATCATGAATATTTCATGGTCCCACATATTGAGGTATATTGATATAAATATAACAGGTATTAACGAGTTTGGTTTGGATCCGTTAGACATCTAATAACCCGTCGTCGGGGATTTATGACTACACCTATAAATATTCCTGTTGGGGGCAACATGATGGTCGTTCCAAACTTTACGGTCACACGGGATGTTTCGAGCTCAGTAACACAATAGAGGGTAAGGGCAGTAAAGTGCAGCTGTGCAGGGGTACATTTTACGGTAAAGTGAGGGTATCACACGGTCCACGTGAATACCTGCACATTTCTCAAAGTGGATACATCTCAAAGCATTTTGAAATGTGTATGCCGGCCCATCCATGCCAACCGTTGAATGTCTACACTTTACAATAAAATATGTCTCCCGCACTTGACCAACCCCTTATCTGTCCAACAGAATACACCCCACAAACCCTAATGAATGAAGAATCTTCTAGAATCTGAAGGGACAGACAAATATAAGGGAATAAAATTGAAACAGTGGAGACAAAACATACACCTCACAAGGTGACCTCTACACATTTTTATATACGAGCATCTTCGCACGGGCTACGCCCGTGCTCGATGCTCTTAGGCGGCCTTCGGCCGCATCAGGCGGGCTTCGCCCGCCTTCGCACGCCCGTGCTCGATGCTCTCGGGCGGCCTTCGGCCACATCAGACGGGCTTCGACCGCCTGCGCACGGGCTTCGCCCGTGCTTGATGCTTCGGGCGGCCCTCGACCGCATAGAAGCGATCCCCACTTCCACGCAATTCAGCGGCTCAGCGTTGCCACCGGCACCCGCGGCTCCACGCCTACGAATGATTGTTTGCATACGCGCCGCGGGGCGGCGAGTGGCGATTGTGGCACTGAGCCGGTGAAATACGGGGACGCGAGTGACGGTTGCGGCGCCGATTCGAATTGGGATTTGGTAGAACAGGTGAACAGTAATTAGTTCCAAAACATATGCACACATAATGCGAAATTTAGCAAAAGGCACCCAAAGTTCTGAAAATACCAATTTCATTCATTTTATTCGATGAAGATTATAACTTAAGTAACCACGGCTAAGTAATTAGAATTTATCCAATTTGTAGGTAATTAGAATTTATAATATATAAGTAAAGAAGAGATTTTCTCTGAATAGAGTGGCCGCGATGGTCAATTCAGCGTCCATCATCTCCGCCATTAAACTTTCAGATCTCCAACAATAGAAATCGAATAGAAATTGGAGGGTGGGAGGGGGAGAGAGAGAGGGAGCGACGGCGGCCGACGACAATTTAAGCTTTTTTTTGCTGAAAGAAACATCACGCCGGGACTGACATTCCTGTTGTAGCAAACAAAAAATAATTTAAAAAAAACACTATTTTTTGACGGTTATTTGATTAATATTATATTACATTAAATTTAGCTCATATAATTTCATATTAATATTTGATTAATAACACTGTTCATCAACAATTTAATCAAGCATTAACACTATTCCGCTTTACTTCCCCGGCTCTGTACCGCCGCCGCTGAGGCTGCGTATTTGTGGCGCCTCTTTCGCCGCCGCCTCCCTAGCGCTAACAAAGCCCACCTCCACCGCCACCTCCCTTCATGGCTTCCACAACACTATAGCCGCCGCCGCTGACGCCACTGTCGCGACCCCCGCCACCGTCACCGCTTCCCAGCAAAACACACCTCCACTGCCATCTTCTTTCATGGCATACACAGCTCTGTCACATCGACAGATGCCTGGGCTTGGAAGACGTCGCCGAAAGCATTGGGGGAGGCGGCCTCAGGAGCATCCTCGTTCATGGTGGCCTCGGGCACAACCACATTCTTGACGGCCTCGGTCGTAACTCTGTCCTTCCGGACCGCATCCGACCTAACTCCGTCGGCGTCGCCGGCATCCGGCGTCCCCATCAGCGGGGTCCGCTGAGGACGCCGCCTGCTCCGCCGCTGGCCATGGCCACCACCGCGAGTATTCTTGACGGCCTCGGTCGTAACTCTGTCCTTCCGGACCGCATCCGGCCTAACTCCGTCGGCGTCGCCGGCATCCGGCGTCCCCATCAGCGGGGTCCGCTGAGGACGCCGCCTGCTCCGCCGCTGGCCATGGCCACCACCGCGAGTATTTTTTTTTAAAAAAAAGTCAGGCTGCAGCCGGAAAGGCAGGAAAGGCTCTTTTCCTTCGTCGCCAGTTCCCGGTGGCTCTCTTCTCCCCTGGCTCTCTCTTCCCCGCTCTCTCTCTCTCAGTTTATAATATCGATTAAAGCAGCGGATGATCAAGGGGGATGTAATATGCCCATTATTTATTATTATTAATTAAGAAACTGAAGGCGGTGGGGTGGGCATTACCGTATTCAAGATTTGAAGGTACAACTATTTATAAATTATATGTTTGCATGTGGCAGCTGTCATCTTTGCAGAATTTTTGTGTTTGCAGAATTTTTGTTTTTTGTTAACATGTCACATGCGGTGGCAGTGTCACAGGCGGTGACAGTGTACCGGCGGGAGCAGTGTACAGGCGGGGCCCAAACCGGCAGTTCAAAAGTTACGGACGCAGCCATTCCCTTAATCTATTAGTATAGATATAACATAATATTTTTAGAAGTTTTCAAACTTTATGTAGTTACGTAAATTTAAATTTAATGTTCATATATATTGGATTAAGATGAGGCAATTTTTTAATGAAATAAATAATGTCTGTGGAAACACAGTGAAAAACAAAATATCATAGTGGAAGGATGGAGCTAGAGAGCATCCGGATCATAGAGACCACTTCACAAATATCAAATTGGCCAGCCTGGTCGTTTGGTGTGATACAAGCGAATCTCGCGGGGTTAACCAGTCTGATTCTATACGACCAACCCATTGCCGGCCGAGCTAGCTCGGGCGTCCAACCCGAGTCATCTAGCTCGGGCCGCCTATTAATGCTCAAAAAACAAAAGCCAGCCTAAAGAGCAAGGACCACCAACGGCCCTCCCGTGATTAGGGTTGTTCGCAAACCAAATAAATAAAGATGATCATTACCATCTGATTAGAGTCTATTTGATCATCATTTGAAGTGAATTCGAATTCGAATCCAAGTTTAAATTCAGGATTTCAGGACGAATCTGAATCTCTGCATTCTATAAGAAATTTAAGTTTGATTGAAAAGTTTTTCGATTCGGTTCGTGAACACCCCTACCCGTGATACTCCTATATGTATTGTTGTGTCGCAAATAATTGGTCTGCTCCTAGCCTAACTTTAAATAACTATTTTGAAGACCTTTCAATTTGTCATCCTCCCAAATAATCGATTATATTTGATGTATCGGTTTGCATGAATATTATTGCTTATTTAAGGGTGTTGATATTAGCACCGTATTTTTGGCAATCCGCATGAAAAAAGTATTTTTTTTAGATTTTTAAAATTCATATTAGCACCGCACTTACTTAGGCATACCACACTGCCGAATCTTTTATCGTATAGATGTACTACCATCCCTCGGCTTTCGCAGACGTCGACGACGCAAAACTCGTCGCATACACCTCCGAAATCTCCACCGCCGGCTACGTCCGCGAATCGGTGCTTCACCGCCAGAGGCCCGGAATTACCTGACTTTTATATCTCCCTCGGAATTAAATTTTGCTAGTAAAAGATTCTGGAAGTAAGGATGATGAGTTTGATCTTTCTGTTTCTTAAAGAAATGGAGAAAAGAAGAGCATGACGCTGATGATCCTTTAATAGTTTTAAGTATTATGAAGAATGACAGAGTGCTTGCGGATAACAAACTTTCTAAAAGAATATTTGCCAATAGAAAAATGCTTCTGTGAGAATTTTCGTTAAGAGATAACTCCAATCAGCAACAATATATATGAACTCAATGGACTGCAAAATATATCAAGGAACAAGCAACAACACATACACCAACGCAGAACAACCTTGCGAGGTACTGTACATTAACAAAAAATAACAAGGTAGTTTAACCAAGACACTAAAACTGATTGACAGCAGCGAACAGAATCAGACCGGTAGAGACCTCTACAACACCTAGATCGCAGCAGTTAGGGCAGTTCGACAGCGGCTTCCAGGAGTAGCAGCTACCTGTTCAACTCGCTAACGAATACAGAACAAGCTCGCCAACGACAACTCCACCAGTTCGCCTGCAACCGACTTCAACTCGCCGACAACCGACTTCAACTCGCCAGCGATCAATCATACTAGCCCGCCAGTGGCAGCTCCAACATACCAGCTCGCCAATAGAGAACTTCAGCCCGCCAGAGACATGTTCAACAACCCGCCAGCGATTAAACCCATAGCTCTCCAACAACTAACCTAGTCCACTCACACAACAACACACTACAGCAGCTCGCCTGCGACAAGACTCCACCAGCCTGCCTACGATTAACTTCAGTCCGCCCACACTCCCTTGCAATCTGCAACACCTAACGAGTATAGACAGTCTGCACGAAGCACACAAACCACCTTGCCCCCTTATTCACTAGGTATATAGAAGAGGGGAAACACTCTATTTATATGGAAGAAAACCAGAACAACAAATGCCAGAAAGAGCACCAGCCTCGCAGCGGATCTGCCTAGAACACATACCAGCAACACAGGACCAGGAACAGACTGCCCGACTTACACAACAGACCGTCCGGTCTCACTTCAAAAACTCAACACTTCCCCTTGAAGTGAGCCCCGGGGACAACACTAAGAAGAGATCGAAGTCGCTCAAATGGTCCTTTGTACAGAGCCTTTGTAAGGATATTTGCAATATTGTCTTGACTCTGTACATGCTCCACAACAAGGGATCCACCCAACACTTTCTCTCGAATAAAGTGGTGTTCAATCTCAATATGTTTTGTTCGCACGTGACAAACATGGTTGGTGACAAGTTTCTGCGCACTCTCGGTATCGCTGCGAATCAAGGTTGGTCCCTTCACCTTTTCATCAACATCCTCCACCAGCCTCCGTAGCCAGATGCACTCCTGTGCAGCAAGAGCTGACGCCATGTACTCTGCCTCAGTGGTAGATACAGAGATTGAGTCTTGTTTCTTGCTATACCAGGAGATGACGGTACCTTCGCACATAAACACATACTCGAATGTCGACTTCCGATCATCAGTATCTCCAGCATAGTCAGCATCCGTGTAGACATGTAGAGTGAAGCTCGACTTCCTCCCGTACAATAATCCCATGTCCAAAGTAGTCTTCACATACTTCATAATTCCTTTGGCCGCCTCGAGATGAGGCATTTATGGCTCCTACATATATCGACTAACTCGACCAACAACAAAAGCAATGTCAAGTCGAGTGATAGTCAAGTAAATCAGGCTTCCCATCAAAGCTTGAAAAATCTTTGGGTCATAAAGAGTCCTGCCCTCATCCTTTCGAAGTTTAAGCCCAACCTCAAGCGGAACAAAGACATTCTTTCCTTCCTTCATGCCGAAGCGCTCTACAATTCTTTCAGCATAAGCCCTATAGGATACAAGTATACCTCTCTCCCTCTTCTCAACCTCCAATCCAAGAAAATGATGTAGCTCACCTAAATCCTCCATCTCGAACCGGATTGTTAGCTCAGCTTTAAGCATTTCCACCTCCCCGTCATCATTCCCGGTTATGATCATGTCATTGGTGTACAAGAGAACTAGAACATGTAGACCATCTTCCTTCTTAACGAACATGTTGGAGTCAGAGACAGATGAGTTGTACCCACAGAACTAAAGGTACTCGACAATCTTCCCATACCAGACTCTCAGTGCCTGTTTTAGTCCGTATAGAGCCTCCCTTAGTTTGCACACATGATGTGGTAGGGACTTGGACACACATCCTGGTGGCTATTCCATGAAAATGTCCTTGTCGATCTCTCCATACAGGAAGACATTTTTCACATCAAGCTGCCACAACTTCCATTTCTGACATGCTGCTAAGGCAATGACCATCCTAACAGATGTCATTTTCGCCACAGGACTGAATGTCTCTTCATAGTCTTTGTCGTACTTCTGTGAGAAATCTCGAGCAACCAGCCTTGCCTTTTATCGCTCCACTTCTCCATCAGCCTTCCTCTTGACCTTGTGCATCCATTTGCAGGTGACAGGCTTCATTCATTCAACCAAGGGAACTAGGTCCCACGTCTCATTCTTCTATAAAGCTGTCATCTCTTCTCTCATAGCTTCATCCCACTCTTTTATGCATACTGCGTCCTCAAAACAAGCAGGTTCCTTTTTGTCGAGAGGTCCTACAAGAAAACAAGAGACAAGGCTCACAAAATTTCCTTCCTTGTATCAAGCGGATGGGATAATGGTTCGCTTTGATTTTCTTAACCCCTGTCTACTTCCGGCCGTGTCTCCAGGCTCCTCAACTCTAGTCCCTTGCTCATCAAATCTTGAGGTAATGCTCCCCCCGGCCCTAGAGGCTGAACCTCTACCTGAGTCAGACGAAGAACACAGTGGAGCACTTGGAGACATCACGAGTTCCACCTCAGGGTCCTCAACAACCCTTTCTTCGTTACTTCTTTCTTCATCTGGTAAACTCGCAAAAGATACTCCCTGATAGGAAATCAGTTCGTCAAACACCACATCACGAGAGACAATAGTCTTGTGGGTGTGCACATCCATGCACTTCCACCCCTTCTTCTGTTTGTCATAACCAACAAACACGCACTTGCGTGCTTTGAGTTCTAGCTTGGTTCGCAGCTGATCCGGAATGTGAATAAAGCAAATCGCACCAAACACTTTAAAGTGGGCCACACTTTGGTTTTTCTCTAAACATTAACTCATGTGGGGACACTATTCGATTTGGGCTTAGAGGAAGCTTGTTGATCACATATGCAGCGCATGTCATTCCTTCCGCCCATTATGCCTTATAAATTTCTTTCGCGCACATCCAGTTATTGCAAGTCTCTGACAGATGATGACTTTTTCTCTCGATAACACCATTCTGCTGAGGAGTATAGGCACAAGTAGGCTCATTTCAGACGTCTGATCTCCTGCAAAATGACATAAAGGCGTCAGAGTTAAACTCCCCGCCATGGTCAGTCCTTAGCTTCTTCACTCGTAGCCCAAGCTTCCCTTCCACGAGTTCCTTCCACTCCTGGAATTTCACAAAGGTTTCTGACTTCTCTTTCATGAAGTATACCCAGGTGTATCTAGTGTAGTCATCTACTATCACCAACATGTATTTATTTCCTCCGTAGGAAGAAGTGTTGCACGACCCCATAACATCAGTATGAATGCACTCCAACGGAGCTCTGCACCCTGATTCTAAACTGTCAAATGGAAGTCGATGCGACTTTCCAAATTGACACCCTTCACATACGTGTCCATTTCCACAAGAAGAAAGACTTGGCGAGCCATTTACTAACTTCTTGGTTGCCATGATCTTCAACCTGTCCATCCCCGCATGGCCTAGCCTCGCATGCCAGATAACCGTGTCATCATTCCCCTTTAGCTTATCTACATAAGAATTAGCAAATAGAATTATTGGAACCCCACCCGTTTTAGGGTTGATTTGAGCTAGGTTCACTATTAGGATTGCATAGATTGACCCACAATTTATAGTCTAGGGTCATAGGTCTTTATTGGATCTTAGGGTAGGTCAACAAGTCAGTTTGATTGGACCAATCCCTTAGAAGACTTAGAAAACTGAAGATTTCAGAACAAGATAGATTTTTCTATGTTGAAGAAGTCGTTCAACGAAATCTGAATGGAGTTCGATGATCTTCATTCTCAGTTCGACGATCTCAAAGTTTCTTCTCTGAAGTTGAGATCGACGAAAGCTTAACTGAGTTCGACAAACTCTGATCTCCTATCAGTTGTTGAGTTCGACGAACAACTATCTCAGTTCGACGAACTTGGAGCCCAGAATGGACAACATTAACTCAATTCAAAGTTCTTGGGGCTCAGCTCGACGAAAGAGAGGATTGAGTTCGACGATCTTGGATCTCTGATCGACGAAATCTGTCAGTTCATTATTTTCTATTCTCTGCAGTTTATTTCCAGATTGACCATGGTTTATATAATATATTATTGTCTATATTGCTCTGAGTAATTAATTGCATATATTCTTATGAATATAACCGTTCATTTACAACATTAATTACTAGATTTCACAGAGTCAATATTCGGCTTAATAACTGGGATAGTTAAGGAATCAATTTATTGCCCTTCTAGTTATTTGTCTGAGTTCCAAGATTTCAGCAGTTAATTACGTAGTAGAATTCAAATTCAGAGATATAATTTCTACAGGAAATATAAAAGGAGTTTTAAAAAGGAGTGAATTACAGAGAAAAGAATTGACTAAGGGTCAGAGGCAGACAGAGAACAAACATATTCAGTCTGCATACTCATATAGTCTTCATCAATCTGTAACTCTTCACCAAGCTTTCAAGAGACATCAAAACGCAATCAGTCTAAAAGCTTCTGGAGTTCATCAAAGAAGACCTACACCCTGCAAAACTTCCAACAAATTCCTGAATAATAATCATCTCAGGGGGAGATTTGACAATATCAAGCCATCAACTAAAGTCTTCTCAGTTGTTTGAGAAAGAGAAGACAATATCACATTTTCACCCCACTGTACACAGTCTTTTAACTCCTTTTAAAAGTTAACCACCTAGTTCTTAAGTCTCCTTAACAAAAGACTTAGCTTGGTTTTGGGCACCTGATCAAAATCCTAAAGGGTTGTGAGATCTCCCTTCAAATAGATCTTGTGGTAACAGGGCACATGAGCAAAAACCTGTTGGTGACAGGGCACCTGATCAAAAACCTGTAGTGGATTCCTACCAGGGTAGTAGAAGAGTGGATGTACCCAAGTTTAGGGGAACCACTATAAATTTCTTGTGTCGTCTGGTTGCTTGTTGTTTTCTTATTGATGTATGTTGTGTGTTGTGTTAGTTAGCTTTTTTTCCTGCACTTTTTTAAGATATATATATCACTATTTTTAATTTCACTATAAAAACCTATTAAGTTTTTTAAAATACTTTATTCACCCCCCTCTAGAGTTAAATAGATCTATCCCATCAAGTGGTAAAGCTTTTACCATCCTTCAATTGGTATCAGAGGATAAGGCTGCTTTGGTTTCACAGTCTTACATCTGAACCAAAATCCTTTGATAAATCTTTTTCTTTCTAGCCTCTTGTTTATAGCATGACACAGAATAAGGAATATTCTAGCACGAGACCTCCTGTGTGCAACTTGAATAAATTTGCACTCTGGAATGCAAGAATCAACCTCTATATGAGTTCTATTGATGAGGACATTTTCAACTCTATTTTGACAGGCCCCCCTCAACCTACAGCTACTACTACAACTACCAATACACATGAAGTTCCACCACATGAGTGTACTGATGTACAAAAGAATGCCAAGATGGCTGATGCTAAAGCAATGAATATTCTGGCACAGACAATATAAGATGACATCTTTCAGAAGGTGGCTAAGTGCACCTCTACAAAGGTCATTTGAGACTCACTAAACCAAATAGTTGCTGGCTCATTAGATGAAAGAAAAGACAGGAGATCCCTCCTCATATCACAGTATGAGAATTTCAAGAAGGAGGAATCATAGACTGTTGCTGAGATGTATAACAGACTCAGTATTCATAAATGAATTGAGAACCCTGGACAAGGACATCTCATTAACTGAGATAAATGACAAAATTCTAATGTGCTTCCCCAGCACTTGGGATGTCAATTAAGGAGGCCAGAAGTCTAAATGAGATTTTACAGAATCTCTCCTTGGCAAGCTCAAGTCTTATGAGCAGTTGATCAAGACAAGGGAGGCTGTTGAACAGAAGGCTTCCACATCTTCAAGGAAGGAGCACAACATTGCTTTCAAAGCAATAGAAGAATCAGAAGCTCTTCCAGCTAATGAAGAACTACTGAGCTTGTTGGCTAAAAGATTCTATAAAATGGCCAAGAAAGACTTTAGAAGAAGGTCATCCAAGAATGATGACAAGCCAAGATATGACAAGACTCCTACAAAGGAGATTGTTTGTTTTGGATGCAGAAAACCTGAGCACATTCTAACTGAATGTCCAAAGGCACAGAAGAAAGACAGAAGAAAAGAAAAGGAGAATAAAAGACAATCAGGAAAGCATTATAACAAACACTCCTCCAGCAAACACAAGAAAAAGGAGAAAGACTTTATTACTAAGACCTGAAGTGACACAGATGAAGAATCCTCATCTTACAGCTCTAATAAAGATGAAGAGGAGGCAAATGCAAGGAAAGTTTGCCTTATGGCTATTAATGCCTCCAGCAGCAAATCTGATGCTGAGGAACAAGCTGAAGAATCAGAAGAGGAATCTGAATCTGAAGAAGATCAAGTAATCTCTTCATTTGATTTCAATTCAGAAGATTTTAAATTGAATTTAAATCCTTGTACAATGATTTAATCAAGTCAGAGAAGGAAATAAAAATTCTTAGAGATAGACAGTTTGAATTTGATAACTTATTTGTTGAAAATATCAAACTGAAAAATAATTTAGACTTAGCTAATGAACAAATTATTTCACTTAAAACTGAATTATATGAGGCAAAACAACTTGAGAAATCTCTCAATGGGAGAAGCCTTAAGCTGATGGACATCACAAATACAGTCAATGTCAGATTAAATGGCAAGCTGGGCGTAGGTGCTTCATCAAGCTTACCCCCCATATTAAAGAAAAATATTCTTTCAACACCAATTAGATTTATCTCTGAAAAATACAAAAAGAAAATGAGAGAGACTACTCAACCAAATGTCTCTCAGAAATCTATAAATAAGAAGAAAAGAATAAGAATCTGAATAAAAACTATGTTCAACAAATTTCGTCGAACTCAGATCGACGAAATGTGTATAGTTCGTCGAACCCAGATCGATGATCTATGAACGCAAATTATAACTATAATAATTCGTCTTACTGCGATCGACGAACTGTATATTGTTCTTCGAGCAACGATCGACGAACTTGAGGCATATAAAATGACTATGTTCATTCTCTGAGCACAGTTTGACGAACTAATTCCTATTCGTCGAATGCAGATCGACGAACTTATAATAATTCGTCGAACCTAGTCAAGTTTAATAAAAACTATAATTCTGTTAGAAACTTCAATCAATTCAGATCATCTATTAATCCTTTTACTCAATGGAAAATACCACCTAGAAGATATCATGCCTTAGGATATAAAAATCAACCATAATTTTCTGTTATTTTTAGTTTCTCTTATCAAAAGAAATAAGGACCCAAGGTAACCTGGGTCAAGAACACCTAATTCCTTTCTATGCAGGTGAAGGACTATCTAGTCTTTAATCAACAATGATATCTGGACAGTGGATGCTCAAGTCATATGACTGGCTGTAAGGACAATCTAACAAACTATAAGTCCAAGCTAGGTCCAAAGGTGATCTTTGGTGACTCCAACTGTGGTCAAACTATGGCTGTATAGATGTTAAAGTTGGAGCAGTCACCTTCAGGAAAGTTGCCTATGTGAGTGGCTTATAGCATAACCTAATATCCATAAGTTAATTATGTGATGAAGGTTATCGGGTATCATTTAACTCATCTTCTTGTATTATTTTTTGTAAAGAAAACAAACATGTTTTAACTGGACTTTGGCATAGAGATTATGACATGTAAATCTTAAAAATATTGTTAAGTTATCCAGGGACAACCTTGTTAGAGGATTGCCTTCTGGCCCCTACAAGAAGGAAGACCTCTGTAGGGCTTGTCCGTTAGACAAGCCAACTAAAAATAGCTTTAAATCTGTAAATAAAAGTGACTCACATAGGATATTGTACCTATACATCTGGACCTTTTTGGCCCTATTGCTGTATAAAGCCTTGGAGTGAAATCTTATACTATGGTGATTGTAGATGACTTCTCAAGATTCACTTGGGTATTCTTTCTGAGATCTAAGCCAGATAACTTCAAGATTCTTACAGATTTTCTCAATAACACACAAATTGAGTACTCTACTCCAGTTACATTGATTAGAAGTGATCATGGTACTGAGTTTGAGTCTCTTCTTATGTAAGAGTTATGTGAGAAGGAAGGTATCAGGTACTGCTTCTCAGCTCCTAGAACTCCTCAACAAAATGAGATTGTTGAAAGGAAAAATAGAACCCTAATTGAATCTGCAGGGCAATTACTTGCAGATGCTTACATGCCCCTATCTTTTTGGACAAAGGCTATGAGTACAACAAACTATGTACTGAACAGAAGTCTGATACACAAGCTTAAGAATAAGACTCTTTATATGTTACTTAAAAGGAATAAACCTAAAATCACATATTTTAAAGTATTTGGATGCTTATGTTATATTCACAATAATGACAAGAAATACACTAGAAAGTTTGAAGCAAAAGCTGCATAGAGAATTTTTCTAGGATATTTCCAAGTCAGCAAAGTTTATAGGGTGTTTAACAAATCCACTTTAAAAATTAAGGAATCTGTTCATGTTACATTTGATGAGTCTAACATATTTTATAAGGATAAAGAAGTTTCTATTAATAACATTTTACAGGTACCTCACTTGTGTGAGAAATTGGATGATCTAAACCTCACCCAAGAGGTTCCATCACATCCTTCTCCACAAGTTGAAGAAGAAAGTGAAGAAGAAAGTTTGGAAGTGGCTGAACTTCCTTCAACAGCTAATATAATTTCACAAGAGGAATTAATTCCAAGAGCTGTTGCTCAACCAACTCCTCCCACTGATCTTGTCATACTTAGAAATCACCCTATATATCAAGTGATTGGAGACATTTCAGTTGGTGTGCAAACAAGGCATAAACTCAACAATGATGTGATGCATGCTTGTTTCATTTCTCAACTTGAGCCCCACTCCATCAAAGATGCAGAGCAAGATCCCCACTGGATCATTGCAATGCAAGAGGAGCACAATCAGTTTGAGAGATGCAGAGTTTGAGATTTGGTTCCTAGATCCAAATACTATCCAGTCATTGGAACTAAATGGGTCTTCAGAAACAAACTGGATGCTGAATGAAATATTATAAGGAACAAAGCAAGGCTAGTAGCTCAAGGCTATTCACAGGAGGAAGGAATAGACTATGATCAGACTTTTGCTCCCGTGGCAAAGCTTGAGGCTATAAGGATTTTCTTAGCCTTTGCAGCCTATAAAGATTCAAAGTCTACCAAATGAATGTAAAGAGTGCTTTCCTAAATGAAGAATTAAAAGAGGAAGTATATGTGGAGAAACCACCAGGTTTTATCTCTCCAACTCATCTTTCTTATGTCTTTAGATTGCATAAAGCTCTCTATGGTTTACAACAAGCTCTAAGAGTTTGGTATGAGACTTTAGCCAGCTTTTTTTAGAGCATAAGTTTTCTAGGGGCATAGTAGATTGGACTCTTTTTATTAGGCTTCATAAAAATAAAATTTTGTTAGTTCAAATATATGTAGATGATATTATTTTTGGCTCTACTGATCCCAAACTATGCAAAAACATTTCTGATCTAATGCATTCAAAGTTTGAGATGAGTAGCATGAGTGAACTTTCATACTTCCTTAGTCTCCAAGTGAAGCAATCACCTGATGGTATCTTCATCTCTCAATCCAAGTATGTTAAAGAGCTTATTAAAAGGTTTGGGATGTATGATGCCTCAGCAATGAAAACACCTATATTTGTTAATGCTGTGATTGATTCTGATGAACATGACAAGCATGTTGATCAGAAAACTTATAGGGCTATTGTTGGGTCCTTATTATATCTTATAGTAAGTAGGCCTGACATAATGTTTGTCACATGTATTTGTGCTAGGTTCTAAGTGAACCCTAAAGAATCTCACTATATTTTATTTAAAAAGATTTTGAGATATATAAAGGGTTGTCCAAATCTAGGACGCCTATATCCATCATAGTCAAAATTTGATTTAACTGGATTTTCTGATGCTGACTATGCTGGATGTAGGGTGGACATGAAGAGCACATCAGGAACTTACCAGTTTCTTGGTGATAGGCTTGTGTTCTGGTTTTGTAAGAAGCAAACCTCTGTGTCCGCATCAACTGCTTTAGCTGAATATATAGCTGCAGGCGCTGCTGTTCACAGATTTTGTGGATATAAAATCAATTGCTGGATTGTGCTCTCAACTTAAATAATTCAATTATGTATTGTGACAGTACAAGTGCAATATCTATTGCACAAAATCCAGTGCATCATAGTAGGACCAAGCATATAGAAATTAGACATCATTTCATTAGAGACTGTGTAGATAAAAAGAAAATCAATCTTGTCTTTATCTCTACTGATTTACAAAGAGCAGACATCTTCACCAACCCATTGAATGAGAAGAAATATTTGTTCTTCTTAAATCAGCTAGGTATGATAAATGGGGAAGATTCAACTTAATTTTTGTCTATGGTCGACGATTTGACACAGCTCGTCAGACGGAGATCGACGATCTATGAACTCTTCGTGAAGAGTTCGTCGAATGGAGATCGACGAACACTTCTTAGTGAAACAGATTTCGTCGAATGGAGATCGATGATCCCTGCTTCAGTGAGTACCTCATCGAACGGAGATCGACGATTTATTCTCGTTCTTCAGACTGTGATCGACAAACTCATTTATTAATAAAATATTTCGTTGAACTCAGATCGAAGATTTTTCTTTTTTCGTTGGACTGAGATCATCTTTTCATATTCTAAAAACCTTATTACTAGGTTTTTGACGAAACCTATCCCGCGCTTTCAGTTCCCTTTGCACTTGATCGTTGTTTCTTTCTTTGCAGGAAAACCTCCATGGCGATACCGGCGACCGTTCTCTCCGCAATGAAATTTGATGCAAGCTTTGACATTGATTTGGAATCATTCAGTCACACAGATCAAGTCTTCCAGGATATACTAAAATTGTTTGAGGAGCCGCACTTACAGAAGTTCATGACAACACAAATAAAGCTTCCAGTGCTCAAGATCAAGTAATAGGTTTATTCGTCTTCGTCTCCTGATGCCCAAACCCTCATCGGCACCATTGTAGGACAATAGGTCTCTCTCACCCCTGCAATTTTGTCTGAAATTTTTGGTTTTATTAATGAAGAAGATGATATAGAGATGAACAATGATGAATTTTCCAATATGCTGACTGCGATGAGACACTCCGCTGGAAACCCAAGCAAGCTATTGAAGGACTTATCTGATGAATATAAGTTTCTTGCTGATATTGTTGGTAAAGTCTTGCTGGACAAGCATACTGCACATGACTATATCATAAGGCATCAGTTTCTTGTGATGAGTGCGTTCATGAATAAAAAATAAGTCAACTGGAGTATTTTGTTGTTTGATTTGATAAAGAAGAAGAATACTAAAAGAGAAGTTAGTTTTGGATGGGTACTAGGGATTTTCCTCCAGGAAAAGTGCCCTCAGCTGCTGGTCTCCCAGACCAGTTTTATTAATGCTTCAAAGAGGTTAACATCAGCCCTCTTTGGTAAATGTGAGAGGACCATTATCAAGCCTTCTAGGGCCTCCTCTTCCTCCAGGATCTCTGAGGACACAAGGACTGAAACAGTCACTCCCCAACCTGTTGTAGAGGCTCCAGTCCCTCCTCCTCAAACTCATGTATCTGACATTCCATATACCTCCTCACAACCTACTTTCAATCTACTATCTCCTCCTCATCCATCTCCACATACCTCTCCAGTTCAGGAACCCACCTCCACACCCACTACCACAGTTCCTACTTCTACCACTGAAATTCCTTCAATTGGTATTCCATTCGTAACATTTGTTTCCACCCAGATATTACCCTCTTTCACTCTTATCCCAACACCTACACCATCTCCATATCCAACCCACACTCTACCACCATCTCCACATCATGATGACATTCCAATTGACATCCCTCCAGTCATTACCACACCTATCTTACCACCATCTATACCTCCAACTCCCTTTACTATCTTTAACATATGCACTTCTTGTGGTAACACAACCACCTCTTTTCCATCGCCATTGTACCTCTAATTTCTTCCATCAATGCTCTCTGTTCTCAACTTGCTACCTCTACTGGCTCCTCCTCATTCAGGAGCCTGGCCTCAGGAATTCCTGATACCAGGCAGGGGGAGATGTTCTATGATGAGGTCCCCTCTCCAGCAGCAATAACAACAGTTTGTGAAGGAGCAACAACAGTAGTATATATGGATACAACAGTTACAGAGCATGTAAATACTGATACAGAGTTGTCAGCTTTTCTTGAGACAGATTTTCCAGAGTTTGATATGTAAATACTGCCTCAGGCTGCACCATTCTTTTTCCTAGCCCCTTTTGTGGACTTCGCTAATTTGTTAAAAGATTTTGATATTCTTTATCATTATCTTCCTATTCCTGAGCAAATTCTTTCTAAGGCTATAGTATTTTATACTACCCCTATCAGCTCAGAGATTATAGATCAAATTAGATGCAGTTTTGCAGAACCTTCAGTTTCCCCTTTAGGACTAGAGGATAAGCAAAAGGCTTTCTCTCCTCCAACTCTTGGTTGGGCAGAATCTCCTCTTCCAAATTTGGATCATCTTTTTGAGGAAGATATGATTACAGAGGTAGAGGTTCTTCCAATGCCAGAAGCTAAAGTTCAAGTTTCAAAGGAAGTTCCAGTTCAGAGTGTATCTCTCAGAGAGACCTCTCTACAGATCAACTGAAGATGATTAATGCTTTGTATGACAATCCTGTAAGTGAATCCAGTGAAGATGAATCAGATGATTCATATGATTCAGAGGATACTAAGTCTAAGAAGAGGAAGTTTCAGAAAAAAAGGCTGTTTCTCAGGCAACAACAGGGCAACCACCTAATCCCAAGAATGACATTCCATATTATATCTTGCATAATATTCCTCTAACTCCAACTACTCCCCACTGGATGAAGCTTTCAAAGAATCAGATGAAAGCACAAAAGAATAAGAAGAAGTTTGGATCTGCTCCCACTAAGAAATTCAAAAAGGATCCACCTCCTCCTCCTCCACCAGCTGCAGGTGCTTCAGGCAATCTAGCCTCAAGATCCACATCTTCTCAGCACTCAAGGCAATCTTCTTATCAGAAATATGACAAATCTGCCAAGAGTGACTACAGAAGCAGCCACAACAGCAGTAGATGACAACACTCTTCTAAATCTGAATATAAGAAAATACCTTACTCTCCACCAGTTCCTTTTGTTGATCCAGAATAGAAAAAAAACATTTATAAAATGGCTAGATTTCAAGAGCTGGTTGGACTTTCTCAGATAAATAAAGCTAAAAAAGAAGACAAAGATGCTTCTTAATATACTACAATGTCTTCTTACAGAAGAGAAGAATTAAAAAGATATGACAAAACTAAACACTTTTTCAATGTTGATGCTTATATGAGCTTACATCTATAGGCAGTTGTTCCAAGAGCAACTTCAGACAATATCATTGGAGCAGCTGATATGACTATGTCTAAAAGAGAAGTAGCAAATCCCAACAGGGAAATCATTTTCAGGCAACCATTAGAGAAAGACAAGTCTAAGAAATCTAAATAGTTTTTGATTAACTTATTTTCCCTCTGAACTATTTGTTTTGGTTAATTTGTCACAAAACACTTGATGTATATATATCTGCTAGACTTTTACTTTCTGCCAGATATTTGTTATTATGCTTTGTGATTGTATTTTATTGTTTTAATGCATTGTACATAGTGACCTCACCCAAATAGGGGGAGATTGTTGGAGCCCCGCCTTTTTTAGGGTTGATTTGGGCTAGGTTCACTATTAGGATTGCATAGATTGACCCACAATGTGTAGTCTAGGGTCATATGTCTTTATTGGATCTTAGAGTAGGTCAACAAGTCAGTTTGATTGGACCAATCCCTCAGAAGACTTAGAAGACTGAAGATTTCAGAACAAGACAGATTTTTCTATGTTGAAGAAGTCGTTCGACGCAATCTGAATGGAGTTCGACGATCTTCGTTATCAGTTCGTCAATCTCAAAGTTTCTTCTCTGAAGTTGAGATTGACGAAATCTTAACTGAGTTCGACAAACTCTGATCTCCTATCAGTTGTTGAGTTCGACGAACAATTATCTCAGTTCGACGAACTTGGAGCCCAAAATGAACAACATTAACTCAGTTCAAAGTTCTTGGGGCTCAGCTCGATGAAAGAGAGGATTGAGTTTGACGATCTCGGATCTCTGGCCGACGAAATCTGTCAGTTCATCATTTTCTATTCTCTGTAGTTTATTTCTAGATTGACCAAGGTTTATATAATATATTATTGTCTATATTGCTCTGAGTAATTAATTGTATATATTCTTATGAATATAGTCGTTCATTGGCAGCATTAATTACTGGATTTCACAGAGTCAATATTCGGCTTAATAACTGGGACAGTTAAGGAATCAATTTATTGCCTTTTAGACGTTTGTCCGAGTTCCAAGATTTCAGTAGTTAATCATGGAGTAGAATTCAAATTCAGAGATAGAATTTTTGCAGGAAATATAAAAAGGAGTTTTTAAAAGGAGTGAATTACAGAGAAAAGAATTGACTAAGGGTCATAGGCAGACAGAGAACAAATATATTCAGTCTGTATACTCATATAGTCTTCATCAATCTGCAATTCTTCACCAAGCTTTCAAGAGACATCAAAACACAATCAGTATAAAAGCTTTTGGAGTTCATCAAAGAAGACATATACCCTGCAAAGCTTCCAGCAAATTCCTGAACAATAATCATCTCATAGGGAGCTTTGACAACATCAAGCCATCCACTAAAGTCTTCTCAGCTGTTTGAGAAAGAGAAGACAATATCACATTTTTCACCCCACTGTACACAGGATTTTAACTCCCTTCAAAAGTTAACCACCTGGTTCTTAAGTCTCCTTAACAAAAGACTTAGCTTGGTTTTTGGGCACCTGATCAAAATCCTAAAGGGTTGTGAGATCTCCCTTCAAATAGATCTTGTGGTGACAGGGCACCTGAGAAAAAACCTATTGATGACAGGGCATCTGATCAAAAACCTGTAGTGGATTCCTAATAGGGTGGTAGAAGAGTGGATGTACCCAAGTTTAGGGGAACCACTATAAATTTCTTTTGTTGTCTGGTTGCTTGTTATTTTCTTGTTGTTGTGTGTTGTGTGCTGTATTAGTTAGTTTTTCTTTCCTGCACTTTCTCAAGATATATATATATATCACTATTTTTAATTCCGCTATAAAAACCTATTAAGTTTTTTAAAATACTCTATTCACCCCCTCTAGAGTTAAATAGATCTATCCCCTCAAGTGGTAAAGCTTTTACCATCCTTCAAGAACAAACATGTCCTTCACTCGCCTACCTATTTGAGTGACATCTCCATCGATTTCGGACAGATTTTTCACAAACTTCACCTTCTTCGGTCCAAACACAACATGATACCCGACATCCACCACATTTGTTACAGAAAACAAATTCTTCCTCATTGCAGGAACATGATATACACTCTTCAAGGTGAGAGGTCTCTCATCGTTACGTAGCGATACTACCCCTTCTTTTTCCACGAGATGAACTGTATCATCAGCCGTGATGATACTATCGTTTCCTTCATACACTTTGAGGGCTGCGAAATTAGTCACATCGCCAGTGAGATGATGACCACAACCAGAGTCGACAATCCAATCATCTTGGAAGTTGATCGAGGCAATAACATCAATAGACGTTGTCGTCATCTCTGCAAGAAAGCAATTCCCCCACTGTTGTCCTCCTTTCGATCCTCCGTCTCCATGTCCTTCACGTCTTGGATGTTCCTCCTTCTTAGCAACATGTTCGGCTTTAAAGTTTGATTGACAAAATTTTGCAATGTGTTCGTACTTGCGACAGACAAAGCACAACAGCCGATTTTGTTCGTCAA
Source organism: Platanthera guangdongensis (assembly GCA_039583875.1). Lineage (NCBI taxonomy): Eukaryota > Viridiplantae > Streptophyta > Magnoliopsida > Asparagales > Orchidaceae > Platanthera > Platanthera guangdongensis. The sequence continues at coordinate 159,419,045 of CM077165.1, read as the reverse complement.
CCCGAGGAAGAAAGTTTCTCTTGTCTCCTTGGGATGATGATGACGGTCCATCTCCAACATTTTTCTTTTGCTTCTCCTAGGACTTATTCTTCCCAGAGAACAACACTTCACCTTCTCCTTCCATGATGATAACTCCTGTAATCTGCTTTGCCAGGCTTTCTTGGGATGAGAGAAGATTCTCCAGCTCCAGCAAAGATGGTTGAATAGCCACCCCTGAACAGATGTGATGAAGGCCATGTTGAAGTATTAGACCGGGCGGCCTTGCGGTCTTGTCTAGCGGTTTGTTGACCGAGCGGTCTGGCGGTCTCCTCTGGTGCTTAGAGACCGGGCGGTCTGTCGGACTCTCAGTACGGCCTGTTCTTATCCTGCTGGAGGTGCCGTGCAGTTAACCCATCTGACTAACCGCGCGGCCTGTGCGGTCTCCTTTATTTCTAGCCGCTCTTCCTGTAAATGTTTAGTCTCACATTATTTGTTTATACTCTCTCATATCTCCTCCATTCTATATAAGGGAGGTCATACCTTTGTAAATGATATCTTTTTTGGATAATAAAATTTCAATTATTTAAAAGTCTAGCCGTTTGTTCTTTCTTATTCGCTACTTTCTACATGGTATCAAAGCGCACGGTCGTTTCCTCCTGATTGTGTGCGCTCTCTGATTCTCGCGGCTTGTTTTCCGCTTTCCGCGACCTGTCTGCGGCTTGCCTTCTTTTTTGTCCGCTGCACTGTTCGCGCGGCTTGCTTCTCCTTGGTTCTCTTCTCCTACTGCTATTCATCGCCGCAGCCTGTTTTGTTGTCACCGCGCTCCTGGTTCTTTCTTGCCTCTTCGACTTCCTAGTCGTTGCGGCCTGTTTCTGTTCGCCCGGCCTGCGACTTGTTGTGGTTGCTGCTTCTTGCCTCCTCTTCTCTTCTGTTCGCTCGGCCTTTTCAGTCCGCGCGACCTCTTCCCCGCTGTGCCTTTGACTGCTTTCTAGCCGCTTGTGTTCGCGCGGCTTCTTCCTTTTCTATCCGCTGCGGTTTCTTGCAGTGTTCTATGACTACTTTCGGTCTCACCACTACTCCTGCAGCTCCTTCTCCACCTCCTCCTTCGGGAAACCTTGGCACCCTTTGTAAGTTTGTGGGCTCCAACTATCCCGATTGGAGCGTTTCTTTCACTTTTCTCCTTCGTTCTCAACGCAAGCATCATCACCTCACCGATGACCCTCCTCCTCGTACCTCTCCTGAGTTTGATGACTGGGATGCGAGTGATGCTCTTGTCCGCACTTGGCTGGCCAATAGCCTTTCTGATGAGTGCCTTCCCGTCATTCGCCATGATGAGACGGTCAAGGCCGCCTGGCTTCACCTTGCTGCTCTCTATTCGAAGGGGGGCCAGACGTCCCGCATTTATACTCTCTATGCGGACCTCTTCGCCCGCCCTTCTATGTCTCCTGCTGCGGCTTATCAGCAGGTTCAGGCTCTTGGTGCTGAAATCCTCCAGAATCGTCCCTTCTCCGCGGACTTGGCCGAACAGCACAAACACTTCCAGGAACTCCTGGTTGTTTGTTATCTTCTTCGTCTTCCCGATTCTTATGATATGATCCGCCAGCAGATCTTGGGTGAGGCAGAATCTCCTACTTTGGATACCACTGCGGCTCGCATTGCCGCTGTTACTTCACTTCTCCAGCGGCCTCTGTTGGCCTCCCCCCCTTCCCAGGACTCCTTTGCTCACCAGGCTCAGAGGGGGGACCTAGTGGCCGCGGCCACTCCGGCGGACGGGGTTCATCCCGGTTCCTCTGCTCTCACTGTGGTCGTACCGGCCATTCTGTTGACCGCTGCTGGCAGAAACATCCTCATCTTCGCCCTTCCGGTGATGCTCCTTCTTCGGCCTCCGCCTCTTCTCGGCCGTCTGCCTCTGTGGTCACGACGTCAGGTAGTGCCCACGTCGTTACCCAAGGTAAATGGCTGATTGACTCAGGTGCTACAAATCATATGACGGGCAACCCTCATTGCTTCTCCCGTCTTGAGACACATGACCGCTTACCCCCGGTTCGTGTGGCGGATGGTTCACCGTCCCCGGTTCATGGGACGGGCATGGTTCAACTCACCCCATCGCTTTGCTTGGAGGACACCCTCTATGTCCCGAAGTTCCCGTGCAATTTGTTATCAGTTACTACTTTATGCCGGCAACTTCAGTGCTCCGTCTTATTCACTCCCACTACTTGTTCTTTTCAGGACCCGAGGACCCAGCGGACGATTGCTACTGGACTGAGAGCGGCAGCCTCTACTTCCTCGACGATGTTTCCGCTCTGTCCGCCTACTCCTCCTCCACAAATCTTCTTCAATGGAACCTTCGCCTTGGACATCCTCCTCCTCGGATTCTTCGCCAAGTTCTGCCCCACTTACCTCCTACCAGTTCTCCGCTCAACTGTGATGCGTATCAGCTTGGCAAACATCATCGCTCCTCCTTCTCACCGAAGCAAGGCCGTGGCTCCTCTCGCCCGTTTGATCTTATTCATTCTGATGTATGGGGTCCTGCTCCTACCCTCAATGTTGGTCGGGGCAGTTCCTATTTTGTCACTTTTATAGATGATTTTTTCTCGCTGTACTTGTGTATATCTATTAAAAGATCGCTCTGAACTCTTTTCTGTTTGACAATCATTTTATTTTATGATTCAGACTCAATTTGCTCTTTTTATTAAAGTTTTATGTTTTGATAATGCCAAGGAATATCTGAGTCATGAGTTCTCCTCTTTGTTTCACCAACATGGCCTGCTTCATCAAACGACTTGTGTTTACACCTCCCAGCAGAATGGGGTGGCGGAGCGTAAAAATCATCACCTGCTTGATGTTGCTCGTACTCTCATGACGCAGATGCACGTCCCTCGCTCCTACTGGGGCTACGCTGTGCTCCTCGCCTGCTACCTCATCAACCGTCTTCCCTCCACAGTTCTCCACGGCCAGACCCCCTTCTCCATTCTCTACCCCCACAAGGCACCTTTTCCTCTCCCCCTCCGTGTCTTTGGTTGTACGGCCTTTGTTCACGCTCCCTCCGCTACCCGCGACAAGCTTTCCCCCCGTTCCACCAAGTGTGTCTTTTTGGGGTATGTTAGAAAGTAGCGAAAAGAAGCAAAAAGTAGAGAACAAGCGGATAAGCTTTTGAATAATTGAAACTTTATTATCCAAAAAAAGATAACTATTACAAAGGTATGCCCTCCCTTATATAAAATGAAGGAGAGATGAGACAATACAAATAAGAGATGTGGGACTAAAAATTTACAAGCTAAGCGGACTGTACAAAGTAAACCGCACAAGCCGCGCGGTTAGACAGAAGGACTAACCGCACGGCTACAACAAGAGAAGCAGAGAGGTCGCATGTGAAGATCGCTAGACTGCCCGGTTTACAAGCCGGCGAGTCAAACCGCCAGACCGCGCGGTCTTCAACCCGCCAAGACAGACCGCCCGGTCACCAACTTCAACACTCCCCCTCAAGCTGGAGCATATATATCAATCATGCCTAGCTTGTCGCAAACATGCAGAAACGAGGCGGAAAATGACTTGGTGAAGATGTCAGCCAGCTCTTTATCAGACGTGACAAACGGAGTGCAAATTTGTTCTTTTAAAATCTCTTCACGAATGAAATGGCAGTCAACCTCAATGTGCTTTGTTCTTTCATGGAATACCGGATTTTTGGAGATGTATATGACGGCCTTGTTATCACAGAACATAGGTAGAGGATGGTTGTACACCTCTCCTAAATCTAGCATGAGAGACCGCAACCATTTCAACTCACAAGTGGTTGACGCCATACTGCGATACTCAGCTTCTGCACTGGACCTGGAGACAACAGACTACTTCTTGCTCTTCCAGCTCACCAGATTGCCCCCAACAAAGGTGCAAAAATCTGAGGTTGACTTGCGATCCCCTTTGTCATCCGCATAACTTGCATCTGAGTAGGCTTCAATCCTCAGATGACCATTCTTCTGAAAAAGTAATCCTTTCCCAGGTGCTGCTTTGACATACTCCAAGATCCGCAAGGCGGACTGTAGATGACACTCCCTAGGCGCTTGCATGAATTGACTCACCTTGCCCACAGCATAGGAAATGTCGGGTCTGGTCACTGTGAGATATATGAGCTTACCAACCAGACGCCTGTACCGCGAACTATCTGAAAGAGGAGGCGAATCATCTGTCCAGGTTTTGTCCTCCCCAGTAGCCATGGGGCATCGGGCAGGTTTAGCTCCAGTTAATCCTGCCTCTTTTAAAAGATCAAGGGCATACTTACGCTGAGAGAGAACTAAGGAGTCGGGCTTCCGAGAGAGTTCGATCCCCAGAAAGTACTTTGGAGAGCCCATATCTTTAGTGATCAGATGTTGGCGAAGATGTCGCTTTGTCAGGGCTACCCCTTCCTGGTCATCGCCAGTGAGAAGAATATCATCGACGTACACAGCAAGAACAACCAGCCCAGAAGGAGTTTTGCGAATAAAGAGAGAGTGATCAGCAGAGCTTCGCATAAAACCAACAGCCGCCACAATGCCGCTGAACTTGTCAAACCAAGCTCGAGGACTCTGTTTGAGGCCATAAATTGCCTTCTGTAGCCGGCATACTCGTGTCTCCCCCTGAGCAACATACCCAGGAGGTTGCTCCATGTAAACGGCCTCATGAAGATCACCATAAAGGAAGGCATTCTTGACGTCCAGCTGAGAAATCGGCCAATCCCGATTGACGACCACAGAGAGAAGAACCCGGATAGTACTGAGACGAGCCATCGGGGAGAAGGTGTCAAAGTAATCAACCCCATACGTCTGAGTAAAGCCCTTAGCAACAAGGCGAGCCTTATACCGATCCACAGTGCCGTCTGGGCTAAATTTGACCACAAAGACCCAGCGACAGCCAACAACATCAGTACCGAAGGGAAGAGGAACGAGAGTCCAGGTACCCCGCTTAGTGAGGGTCGTCATTTCCTCATCCATGGCCATCTTCCAGTGAGGAATAGCAAGGGCCTCCTGATAGGAGAGGGGTGTGGCAGTGGCAGAGATAGCCAGTGCAAATGCCCTGCGAGAAGGGGTAAGACGATCATAGGAAACAACAGCAGCAAGGGGGTGTAGGGTACACGTCCGCACCCCTTTGCGAAGAGCTATAGGAAGATCCAGGTCAGCCGGGCCCGCGGCATCCGGAGCATCCGTGGTAGAGAAAGCTGGCCCGGGAGAAGAGAGCGACGGCAGCGGAGATGAGGGAGAGGGTGGTGGAGAAGGGAGAGAGAGAGGTGGAGGAAGAGGAGGGGGTGGAGACGGTGTAGTAGGAGGCGAGGGAACGAAGGGAACGGCAGGAGAATCAGAAGCTGAGAGAAGAGGAGAGGAGTCATCCGAGAAGTAGGAGGTATTCTCGAAGAAGGTGACGTCAGCAGAGACGAACTGCTTACGAAGGACGAGATCAAAGCAACAGTAGCCTTTCTGAGTGGTGGAGTACCCAGAAAGACACATTTGGTGGATCGAGGGGAGAGCTTATCACGGGTGGCAGAAGGGGTATGCACAAATGCAGTGCATCCAAAGATTTGGAGAGGAAGAGGAAACGGCTCCTTGCCCGGATACAAAATGGAGAACGGGGTTTGGCCGTGGAGAACCGTGGAGGGAATGCGATTGATGAGGTAGCAGGCAAGGAGAACAACATAGCCCCAATAGGAGCGAGGAACATGCATCTGGGTCATCAAGGTGCGAGCGACATCGAGGAGGTGACGGTTTTTGCGTTCGGCCACACCATTTTGTTGTGAAGTATAGACACAACTAGTTTGATGAAGAATCCTATTTTGCATGCAGAATGTAGAGAAGTCACGACTGAGATATTCTTGGGCATTATCAGATCGAAAAACTTGGATAGAAACACCAAACTGAGTTTTGATCATGAGATAGAAGGATGTCCATACATAGAATAATTCGGAGCGATCTTTTAATAGATACACCCACGTACAGCGAGAGAAATCATCAATGAACGTGACAAAATAGGAACTACCCCGACCAATGGTAAGTGTAGGAGAAGGACCCCAGATATCGGAGTGGATTAGATCAAACGGATGGGTAGAGCTACGAACGTGCTTTGGAGGGAAGGAAGAGCGGTGATGCTTGCCAAGCTGACAGGCCTCACAGTTGAGCGGAGGACTTTGAGGAGTAAGGTGGGGCAGAAGTTGACGAAGAAGACGGGGAGGAGCATGGCCAAGGCGGAGATGCCATTGGAGAAGATCTGTGGAGGTGGAGGAGAAGGTGGAAAAAGCAGAAATGTTGTCCAGGAAGTATAAGCCGCCACTCTCAGTCCCAGTAGCAATCGTCCGTTGGGAGTCCGGATCCTGAAAAGAGCAAGAAGTAGAAGTAAATGTGACGGAACACTGTAATTGCTTGCAAAGAGAGGTAACAGATAATAAGTTGCACGGGAACTGGAGCACGTATAGAGTATCCGCCAAGTGAAGAGACGGAGTGACATGAACTATCCCTGTTCCATGGACTGGTGATGAAGAGCCGTCAGCGAGAATAACCGGGGGCAAGCGAGCATGTTTTTCTAGGAGAGAGAAACACGGGAGATGGCCGGTCATATGATTCGTAGCACTAGTGTTGATCAGCCATTTGCCCTGAGTAACAACGTGTGCACAACCAGAAGACGTGACAACCGAGGCGAACGGCTTGGAGGAGGATATGAAAGCCATGAAGAGAGGAAGAAGAAACTGCACCGGTCTCGGTGTCAGCACACCAGCGGCAAGAAGGGCCACGACCAAGGTGCAGAGCACAAGCCGCGCGACTGAATCAGGAGGTCGCGACGACTAACAAGAAGGAGCGGCTAAAGGAAGAAAGGTAGAGAGGCCGCTCAAACAAGGGAGAATCCGCGTGAACAGAGAGAAAGGCGCGGGGAGAGGAAAAGAGAGCAACCCGCGTGAAACCGCAGCGGGTTAAAGGAAAGAAGCCGCGCGAACACGAGCGGCTAGGAAGCAGAACAAGGCACAACGGGGAAGAGGTCGCGCGGACTGAAAAGGCCGAGCGAACAGAAGAGAGGAGAAGAACAGGTGACCGCGACCAAGATGCAGGTGAGATAGGAACAACCCGCACGGTCAGGCAGATCACAGCAGCAAACCGCGAGTATAGAGACAAGCGGAAAAGGGGAAAGCAGAAGCGGACAGGGAGAAGAAGTCCGCAGCGGGTAGAGACAAGGCCGCAACGACTAGGAAGTCGGAGAGGCAAGAAAGAACAAGGAGCGCGGCGACAAGGAAACAGGTCGCTGCGACGAAGAGCAGTAGGAGAAGAGAACCAAGAAGAAGCAAGTCGTGCGAACAGGGCAGCGGACAGAAACAAGCCGCGCGGATAGAAACAAGCCGCGCGGACAGAAGAGAAGGCAAGTCGCGAATCAAGTCGCAGAACGCGGAAAACAAGCCGCGAACAACAGAGAGCGCACAGAATCAGGAGGAAATGATCGTGCCCTCTGATACCATGTTAGAAAGTAGCGAAAATAAGCGAAAAGTAGAGAACAAGCGGATAAGCTTTTGAATAATTGAAACTTTATTATCCAAAAAAAGATAACTATTACAAAGGTATGCCCTCCCTTATATAGAATGGAGGAGAGATGAGAGAATACAAATAAGAGATGTGAGACTAAAAATTTACAAGCTAAGCGGACTGTACAAAGTAAACCGCACAAGCCGCGCGGTTAGACAGAAGGACTAACCGCACGGCTACAACAAGAGAAGCAGAGAGGTCGCCTGTGAAGATCGCTAGACCGCCCGGTTTACAAGCCGGCGAGTCAAACCGACAGACCGCGCGGTCTTCAACCCGCCAAGACAGACCGCCCGGTCACCAACTTCAACAGGGTACTCTACCACTCAAAAAGGCTATTGCTGCTTTGACCCCCTTCTCCGCAAGCAGTTTGTCTCCGCGGATGTGACTCTTTTCGAGAATGCTTCCTATTTCTCTCCTACCTCTCATCTTCCTTCTGATATCTCCGTTCCTTCCACGCCTCTCGACGTGTTCCCACCTCCGTCTCTTCCTCCACCGACTCCTTCCCAATCCATCTCCCCACCCACCCCTCCACCCTCCTCTCTACCGCCGTCTCTCTCTAGTCCCGGGTCAGCCTTCTCTGCCATGGACGCTCCGGTCGCTGACGCTCCCGTCGACCTGGATCTTCCCATTGCTCTTCGCAAAGGGGTGCGGGCGTGTACTCAACACCCGCTTGCGGCAGTTGTTTCCTATGATCGGCTTTCTCCTTCTCGCAGGTGTTTTGCCTTGACTATCTCTGCTACTTCTACTCCCCGCACCTACCAGGAGGCTCTTGCTCTCCCTCATTGGAAGTCTGTCATGGATGAGGAGATGACTACTCTTACTGAATGGGGTACCTGGACCCTTGTTCCTCCTCCCGTGGGCACTGATGTGGTTGGCTGTCACTGGGTTTTCGTTGTGAAATTTCGCCCCGACGGCACTGTGGATCGCTACAAGGCCCGGCTGGTGGCCAAGGGCTTCACTCAGACTTACGACATTGATTACTTTGATACCTTTTCTCCGGTTGCTCGCCTCAGCAACATCCGGGTTCTCCTTTCTGTGGCTGTTAACCGGGATTGGGCTATTTTCCAGCTTGATGTGAAGAATGCCTTTCTCTATGGCGATCTTCAGGAGGACGTCTACATGGAGCAACCTCCTGGGTATGTTGCTCAGGGGGAGACACGCGTATGTCATTTGAAGAAGGCCATTTATGGCCTAAAGCAGAGCCCTCGGGCATGGTTCGACAAATTCAGTGGTATTGTGGCTACTATCGGCTTTAGAAGGAGTTCGACCGATCACTCCTTATTCATTCGCAAAACAGCCTCGGGACTGGTGGTTTTGACAGTATATATGGATGATATTCTTCTTACTGGTGATGACCGAGATGGGGTGGACTTGACGAAGAAGCACCTCCGTCAGCACTTGGTCACGAAGGATATGGGCTCCCCGAAATACTTTTTGGGGATAGAAATCTCTCAGAAACCTGACTCGTTGGTTCTCTCCCAATGGAAGTATGCCCTTGATCTTCTACAAGAAGCAAGATTGACAGGTGCCAAACCGGCTCAGTTTCCCATGGCTATTGGAGAAGACAAAACGTGGACGGATGACTCGCCTCTTCTATCTGATGTCACAAAGTACAGACGTTTGGTGGGCAAACTCATCTATCTCACGGTGACTAGACCCGACATCGCCTATGTTGTAGGCAAGGTCAGTCAGTTTATGCAAGCTCCCAGGGAGTGCCATCTTCAGTCTGCCCTGAAGATTTTAGAGTATATCAAAGCAGCACTAGGCAAAGGGTTACTCTTTCAGAAGAATGGTCATCTGAGGGTTGAGGCCTACTCAGATTCAAGTTACGCGGATGACAAAGACGATCGTAAGTCCACATCAGGTTTTTGTACCTTTGTTGGAGGTAATCTTGTGAGTTGGAAGAGCAAGAAACAATCCGTTGTCTCCAGATCCAGTGCAGAAGCAAAATACCGGAGTATGGCGTCAACCACGTGTGAGTTAAAATGGTTGTGGGCTCTCATGCTTGACCTGGGCGAGGTATATGACTATCCTCTCCCTATGTTCTATGACAACAAGGACGCTATATACATATCCAGGAATCCGGTCTTCCATGAGAGAACAAAGCACATAGAGGTGGACGGTCACTTCATTCGGGAAGAGATTTTGAAGAAGCAGATTTGTACTCCATTTGTCACCTCCGACAAGGAATTGACAGATATCTTCACCAAGCCGGTCTCTACTTCCTTCTTCCACATTTGTGACAAGCTGGGCATGATTGATATCTATGCTCCAGCTTGAGGGGGAGTGTTGAAGTATTAGACCGGGCGGCCTTGCGGTCTTGTCTGGCGGTTTGTTGACCGAGCGGTCTGGCGGTCTCCTCTGGTGCTTAGAGACCGGGCGGTCTGTCAGACTCTCAGTGCGGCCTGTTCTTATCCTGCTGGAGGTGCCGTGCGGTTAACCCATCTGACTAACCGCGCGGCATGTGCGGTCTCCTTTATTTCTAGCCGCTCTTCCTGTAAATGTTTAGTCCCACATTGTTTGTTTATACTCTCTCATATCTCCTCTATTCTATATAAGGGAGGTCATACCTTTGTAAATGATATCTTTTTTGGATAATAAAATTTCAATTATTCAAAAGTCTACCCGTTTGTTCTTTCTTATTCGCTACTTTCTACAGGCCACATATTCTTTTTTAAGTCCTCGAATAATGTGCCTTTTTTTAGCTTGCACTCGGAGATTGGCTCATCAGGATCAAGAGCAGATATCTCAGCGCAAAGATTCTTTATCTTCAGAAAGAATGTAGAAATAGTCAGCTCTCCTTGAGTGGACCTTGCCAACTCATTCTCTAGGAACTGCAGTCGTGTCACATTCTTCTTATTAAACAGTCCATCAAGTGCTTTCCAGATCTCTGATGCAGATTTGCATCCAATAATATGATCAAACAATTCTGGAGAGATGACCTGCTTAAGCGTGAATTCTGCTTTGGCATTGGTTTTTCTCCAAGTTCTAACAAGCTGAGTGTTGTCTCCTGCTGCGACAACCCGCTCCTGCTCATCACCTCCAACAAACTCACACAAGTCTTCCCCCAACAGGTAGCTCTCTATACATGATCTTCATTTCTTGTAGTTTACCTGGGTGAGCAGCTCCATTCCAAGGCCTCTGTCCATCTCATGAAGAAAGAGAGATCAATCAATGAAAAAGGGACCGCCGAGCGCAACTAGCTCGAACCTCCCTCTGATACCATATGAGAATTTTTATCGAGAGATAACTCCAATCAGCAACAATATATATGAACTCAATGGACTGCAAAATATATCAAGGAACAAGCTACAATACATATACCAGTGCAGAACAACCTTGCGAAGTATTGGATATTAACAGAAAAACAACAACAAGGTAGTTTAACCAAGATAATAAAACTGATAGACAATAACAGACAAAATCAGACTGGCAGAGACCTCTACAGCACCCAGATCGCAGCAGTAAGGGCAGGTCGGCAATGACCTCCAGGAGTAGCAGCTACCTGTTCAACTCGCAAGCGACTACAGAATAAGCTTGTCAGCGATAACTCCACAAGTTCACCAACAACCGACTTCAACTCGCCAACGATCAACCACACTAGCCTTCCAGCGACAGCTCCAACACACTAGCTTGCCAGTAGAGAACTTCAGCCTGCCAGAGACAAGTTCAACAACCCGCCAGGGACTAAACCAGCATCTCTCCAACAACTAACCCAGTCCGCTCACACAATAGCACACTACAACATCTAGCCTGCAACTAGCCTCCACCAGCCCGCCTTCGATTAACTTCAGTACGCCCAAACTCCCTTGCAATCCGCAACACCTGATGAGTATAGACAATCCGCATGAAGCACACAAACCACCTTGCCCCCCTTTTCACTAGGTATAGAGAAGAGGGGAAACACTCTATTTATAGTGAAGAAAACCAGAGCACCAAACGCCAAAAAGAGCACCAGCCACGCAGCGGATCTGCCTAGAACACACACCAGCAACACAGGACCAAAAACAGGCCGCCTGACTTGCACAATAATCTGTGACCGACACTAATGCCCAATGAAACCCGCTCAAGCTAACGCACAACGACATACTAACACATTCATGGAATGGGGAATATGAAAACCAACACAACACATAAAGCGCGAGGCAGGAGGACATTCATGCAAAGTGTTACAAGCACCCAAATAGCAAGGAAGGGTGATGCTCGAGCAATTAACTACAAGAATTGCAGTCTAAGTGTACAACCCTGTATTCGCCGAGTGGGTCCACCAGGCTGGGAGAGTAGACCATGGAAACTAGTCCGCGCCAGAATAGCAGACGGACGAATCCGGGCGGCCGGCTCGCTCTCACCAAAGCAAGGTGGGCGAGATGCGCGAGTCAGTCCATCTAGCCCGCTCTCCCATAGGCGACCTGGTCGCCATCCCACCTTAGAACAAGGGCTAGCGGGCTGCGGCGGCCTGGCTCACGCTCACCTAAGAAGGGAAGGCGAGCTGCGGGAGCCAGGTCACGTCCGCCCCAGCAGGGTGGCGAGTTGAGGCGAGCCGACCCGATGTTTGGAAAACAAGCCACGTGGGGTTCAGAGGCAAAATTACCTGGATACCCTTGCTGGGGGTGCAAATAGCATGTTAGAACATCAGAGTTATGTTGTTGGCAGACCAGGTTGGGCTACACATAAAGGTTTAAAACAACGGAGGTTGGCTATTTGCGGGACATTTTCAGAAATTTATAAATAGACTCAAGGGGGTATCTCAGAATGCACGTTATTTTTATGCCCCAGTCTTCTAGCGCTTTCTGAGATATCCTTAGCTCAACATTTGGCTAAGGAGGGGAAACGCTCTAAGATCTTTCAGATGTGTGGTGGGACCTCCACGCCGAGCCCTTGGGTTCGTTCCTTGTTCTCTTCTTCCTTTGTTGTTTGGCTCGCATGAGATAAGTAAGTGTGAGATTACCCCTTCCCCAAGGGTGAACTCCGCGGAGACCGAATTTTTGATTTCAACATTTTGTTATGGTGAGCGTGGAAAGTGGTCAACACAGAAAATCTTCGGCAAGATCGATGACTGGAGGATCAGGGCAAGGCTCGGACAGGTCTGACTCGCCACCCCGTCCCCCTCTAGGCACAGCGGGGATGTTCGAAGACTTCAGGAAGGATGTGCTTAACCTCGTCAGGTTCGCACTCGGCGCGCAAGCCGAGTGCTCGACTCCAACGGTTCCAGTCATAGCCACCGTGACTCTGGGTGAGCACGCTCCCGGTAGGCGAGCTGGGAAGGAAGTTGCAGAGGAAGGGAGAGGATGTGAGCTCCTCGGGCGAGTGCTTTTCCCGGGCTCGGAGAGCGGGGGCCGGTTCGGCGAGATGGGGGTGCGAGACCCTCCGGCTCACCAAGCATGGGGAGGCAGCCCCTTCAGCGAGTTGGTTTCTTCTGCCCCAGTTCCAGAGAGGTTTAGGGAGCTAGAGATGTCTTATTACAACAGGAAGGGCGACCCGGTACAACACGTCTAGTGGTTTAAGGATGTGGTCTCAATCCGACAGATATCGGATGGGTTCAAGTGCAGGCTCTTTGCCATCATTCTCAAGGAGAAGGTGAGAGAGTGGTTCCACAAGCTACCAGCCAACTCAATCTACTCTTCGAGGACCTACGTCGAGGGTTCATGTTGAGATTCACCACCTCCAAGAGGAGAAAGAAGGAGTTGGAGTCCTTGTTTCACATCAAGCAGGGGGTGAACGTGGCCTTGGGGAGTTACGTCGACCTATTTCAGGAGGAGGTCACCCAGGTCCAGGAGATGTCAGGGCACACCCTGATGATGACCTTCACACTAGGGCTGTAACAAGGTTACTTTAGGATGGAGTTGAAGATGGTGCCCCCACTCTCCTACGAGGAGTTGATGGAGAGGGCGGCAAGGGAAGTCTACGTGGAGGCGTCGAACCCGGAGTTTGTCCGGAGATGGCCAGGTGGGCCACAGAGGTAGAGCCAAGAGGTTGTAGAGGTCATGAGGAGAGGAGAGCCGAACCCCGGCAGAGGGAATTGCGATAATAATAACAACAGCCTAGGTGGGGGCGCCAGGAGCCAAACCATCAGATAGGTTGGAGGTCGGAGTGGCAGGACAAGGGGACACAAAGAGGTTTCCAGGGAGGATACAACTACCAGGTGGGACAGGGTCAGTTTCATCCTCCGGGTTGAAGACAGGCCCAAAGACCCCCTCTCCCAGATCAAAATCAGACTATGGTCACAACCCTGGTGGAGAGGAGGAGAGCGATATAGAGGAGGAGAGGAGAAGTTAGGGTGGAGTTACCCTACTATGACTTCCACCAAGAGGAAGGGCAGGCTACAACCACGTGCCCGGAGTTCCTCGAGATGAGAGGAAACATGGAGCAACAGCAACACCAAGGCCGCCAGGAAGTGCGAATTGAGGAGGTCCTGCCTCGGGTAGAGGAGGATTGGTGCGAAGACCGGGCGGACGTTGGAACCCAGGGAAGGATCAGAGTGATCCAATTGGGGTGGGGATTGTGGCTTCCCGGAAGGTGAGCCTCCATACCATGTACCGCCAGAGCATTGTCTCCACATCCCAGACCCCACCTCCAGAGGAGAAGATCACCTTCTCAAGGAAGGATATGCCGGATCATGAGGATCCCTTTTGCGATGCGCTGGTCATCCAGACGGCCATCGAGAATTTCAATGTCTCTAAGATCCTCATTGACAACGAGAGTTCGTTCAACGTCATCTTTAAGAAGGTGTTTGACACAATGAAGGTAGAGGTGAAGAGGGTGATGGCCTCGGATGGGCCCCTGTTTGGATTTTTGGGGGAGAGGAAGGAAGTGTAAGGAGGAGTGGGGATCCATGTCACTCTGGGGGGCGGTCCCGAAACTGCAGGTTTATCATCGTGGATGCCCCCAGTAGCTACAATGCCATCTTTAGATGACCCCTCATTAACGCATTCCATTGCGTCTCATCATCCTTTCATTAGTGCTTGAAGTTCAGCGCTGAGGGGATCCAGATCCGGGTTTGAGGTGACCCCAAGGTGACAAGGGAGTGTTATGTCACCGTCGTGAACTCTATCTCCTAGCAGAAGGGGGCCGAGGAGATGGAGAGGATAATGGAGGAGTCAGAGCAGGAGGCCGGTAGAGAGGAGATGGACGTGAAGAGTTGCACCTAGGAGGAGGTGGCAGGAGGAGATCAGGAAGAGTCGGCTGAGGCGATGGTCGTGGAGGAAGCAATGGAAGTTGAGGAAGTTCTTGTCCCGGAGGAGAGGGACATTGGAGAATGGGGGGAGCAGTCCCGCTTGGAGGATGTAGAGGAAGTAGTGGAGATGGAGGTCCTTACCCTTGGAGGTAGAGTGGAGAAGGTGCGAATCAGCGGGGGGCTGGCATGCATCTAGCGGAACGTGGACATCTTCGCCTAAAGCGCAGCGGAGATGTCAGGGATCGATGCAGATGTCGCCTGCCACCGCCTCAACCTGGACCCGGAAGCTCGTCCCGTCCAGCAGAAGAAGAGGTCCATCGTGGACAAGTTGGCCGAGCCCATCATGGAGGAGGTGTCCAAGCTTCTGAAGGTCAGCTTTGTATCTGAAATACAATATCCTGGTTGAGTCTCCAATGTAGTTATGGTTAAAAAAGGAGATGGTCGGTGACGTATGTGTGTCGATTTTTCTTTACTTAATAAATCGTGCCCTAAGGACTGTTATCATTTGCCTCGGATCAACACGCTGGTTGACTTAGCCGTCAATTTTCCTGTAATGAGTTTTCTAGATGCATTTTCAGGTTACCACCAGATCAGGATGCACCCCCCGGACATCAAAGATGTCTCCTTCATCACGGGGGATGGGTGTTACTGCTACAAAATGATGCCCTTTGGGATGAAGAATACAGGGGCGACGTACCAGAAGATGATGGATAGGGTCTTCCGAGAATAGAAGGGGAGGAACCTGGAGGTGTATGTAGATGACCTCATGATCAAGTGTCGAGACGTGAACTCTCACCTCCAGGACATGGAGGAGACCTTCACCACCTTACACAAATACAAGATGAGGCCGAACCCCCTGAAGTGCGTTTTTGGGGCCAGCTGGTGTAACGTCCCGTTTAGAGCTTAGAGGCCCATGGTGTAACCGTGCAGCGTGTCTCGTGCAACTCAGTCGATGATGAGGACTGTGGAAGGTGCCTTATCAAGGTGGCGTCTGTTCGAATCCCCGCGTTTGCAAAAACCCGTTGTGTTGAGAAATAGATCAGAAATGAGTTTGGGTGGCACGGAATGCAGTCCTGTAGCGGGGCACCGGGGCGAGACACGCTGCACGGTTACGTCGCGGGCCTATGAGCTCTAAACCGGGACATTACAAAAAAAGTGCAGCTCGGTCGGTGATGAGGACTGTGGAAGGTGCCTTATCAAGGCGACGTGAGTTCAAATCCCCGCGTTTGCAAAAACCTGCTGTGCTGAGAAATATGCCAGATATGGGTTTGGGTGGCACGGACTGCAGTCCTGTAGCGAGGCACCGGGGCGAGACACGCTGCACGGTTACGTCGTGGGCCTCTGAGCTCTAAGCCGTGACGTTACAAAAAAGTGCAACTTTTTTGTAACGTCACGGCTTAGAGCTCAGAGGCCCACGACGTAACCGTGCAGCGTGTCTCGCCCCGGTGCCCCGCTACAGGACTGCAGTCCGTGCCACCCAAACCCATCTCTGACTTGTTTCTCATCACAGCAGGTTTTTGCAAACGCGGGGATTCGAACCCACGCCGCCTTGATAAGACACCTTCCACAGTCCTCATCACCAAATCCCCGTGTTTGCAAAAACCCGCTGTGCTGAGAAACATGCCAGAGATGGGTTTAGGTGGCACGGTCTGCAGTCCTGTAGCGGGCCACCGGGGCGAGACACGGTTACGTCGTGGGCCTCTAAGCTCTAAACTGGGATGTTATAGTAGGGAGAAGTTCTTGGGATATTTCCTCACCCCCGCGGGGGTCAAGCTAAACCCCGACAAGGTCAAAGCCATCACGGAGCTGGGGTCGCCTTGGAATGCTAAAGAGGTGCAGCGGTTGATAGGGAAGCTGATAGGATTGAGCAGGTTTCTCTCTCAGGCCGGAGAGAAGTGCTCCCACTTTTTCAAGACATTGCGGGGGGGGGGGGGGGGGCAGAAGTTCGAATGGACTAAGGAGTGCGAGGAGGCATTCCAGGCCCTGAAGAAGCAGTTGACACAAGTTCCGCTCCTCCAAGATCTAAAAGAATGGGAAGACCTGTCCCTATACCTTGGGGTGGGAGCAGAGGCCTTGAGCTCCGTCCTGGTTCGGGGGGAGGGGAAGAAACAGTTGCCCATCTATTATGTGGGCCAGGCCCTGAGGAAGGCGGAGCTTCAGTATCCCATCTTGGAAAAGCTGGCCTTCGCTCTGGTCATCTCGGCTCGGAGGCTCCAACCTAATTTCTAGGCATACTCCATCCGAGTGGTGACTGTCCCCTCCGCAACATCTTCGAGGGGGTGGAACATTTGGTCAGGTTGGATAAATGGTCGGTGGAGCTAAGCGAGTTTGATATCTCCTTTGTCCCCCACCTATCGATCAAGGCCCAAGCAATGACCGACTTTCTGGCTGACTACGTGGTCGAGGTGGTGGAGGCAGAACTCGCTCGCCCAGTTCCTTGGAATGTGATGGTGGATGGTGCCTCAGGTAAACATTCCCTGGGGGTTGGGGTGATCTTAGAAAGCCCCCAGTGAACAAGAATCGAACAAACGGTGGTGGTGAACTTTCCCATTACTAACAACCAGGCTGAATATAAGGCCGTGATTGCAGGATTGTGCCTGGCCAGGAAGCTGGGGGTGCTTAACGTGGAGGTCCTCACTGACTCTATGATGGTGGCTTCCCAGATCAACGGGTAGTTCGAGTCAAGGGAGGCTACCCTCCATTTATACTTAGCGAAGGTGAAGGGGGTCATCGGTACGTTCCAGACCTTCTCCATCCGACACGTGCCCAGGGAGGAAAACGAGCAGGTCGATCAGCTGGCAAAGTATGGTCCCCGGTGGGGGGGGGGGGTACCATCACCGACCTATTCCGCCCTTCCATCGAAGAGGGAGAACTGATGGAGGTGGATCAATACCCCTCATGGATTGACCCTTTCACAACATTTCTTTCCATAGGGGAGTACCCGGATGGGATGGACAAAAAAAAATTCAAGTACAAGTTAGCGTACTATCTCATCCGCGATGGACAATTGTACAGGAAGACCCTCTCAGTGATGTTGGCACATTGTGTGGTCGAGAGGGAGGTTCAAAGGATCTTAGAAGAAGTCCACTCTAGGGAATGTGGGAGTCACTCCCGGAGTCGGACACTAAAAGGAGGGATCGTGAGGCAAGGGTACTTCTGGCCTACCCTGGGCCACGATGTTGTGGAGTTCACAAAAAGGTGCCACAAGTGCCAGTTGTTTGCCCCCCTCCAAATGCAACCAGCCCAGCGCCTCAGGAGCATCACAGCCCCATGGTCCTTTGCCATCAGGGGGATGGATTTGGTTGGACCCTTCCCCCAGGCCAACAGGCAGAGGAGATTCCTATTCGTAATGATCGACTATTTCTTTAAGTGGTTGGAGGTAAAGGCGTTGGCCAAGGTGACATCCCAGGTTGTCAGAATTTTTGTTTCGGGGGAGATCATCTGCCGGCATGGGTTGTCGCAGGCCCTCATCACGGACAATGAGCCTCAGTTTGCCAGCGCCGAGTTCATCAGATTCTGCGGGTAGCTCGGGATTGATCTCAGATCTGCCTCGGTCCATCACCCCAGGAGCAACGGGTAGTTGGAGGCGGCAAACAAAATTATAGTGAACCACCTAAAGAAAAAAATTGAAAACCTGAAGGGGGTTGAGTGGAGCAGCACCCCTCGGTCCTCTGGGCTCTAAGGACCACCCCCAACACTGCCACCGAGGAGACCCCCTTCAAGCTCTCCCATGACTGCAAAGCAGTACTTCCCATAGAGTTTGAAGTCCAGACACCTCGAGTGGTGGAGGCCCAAGAAGGCGGGGAGGAATGGAGAACCGAGAATGAGGAGGACTTGCGGCTCTCCCTGGACATGTTGGAGGAGCTGCGTGACCTCTCTGCCATCCGACAGGAAGAAGTGAAGATGAGAATGACAAAGTACTTTGATAAGCATGTCAGGGTCAAACAGTTCATGGAAGGGGATTTGGTCCTGAAAAAGGTGGATGCAGCGAGAAGATCAGCCGCTGTGGGGAAGCTCAATCCCAACTGGGAGGGTCTGTACATTGTAAAAGAAACATTGAAGTCAGGAGGGTATTGCCTCCGGAATGTGGAGGGCGAGACCCTAAGTCTCACCTAGAGCGGTGACAACTTAAAGCATTTTTACCCTTAAGCCATGTAAGTGATGTCCCTTTTCCTAATAAAGATTCTTGTTGTTCTCATCGTCTTCTACAATAATCCGTATGAGCAAGTGAAGGATTCACTTAGTAGACCCAAAGCAGATCCCGATGTCAGGCTCTCACCTAGCTGACAGGGTTGGATGTCACTCGTGAGAGTCTACCCAGACCCCGAGCAGATCCCGCTGTCAGGCTCTCACCTAGCTGACAGGGCTGGATATCACTCGTGAGTCTACCTAGACCCCGAGCAGATCCCACTGTCAGGCTCTTACCTAGATGGCAGGGCTGGATGTCACTCGTGAGAGTTTACCCAAACCCCAAGCAGATCCTGCTGTCAGGCTCTCACCTAGCTGGCAGAGCTGTATGTCACTCGTGAGAGTCTACCCAGACCCCAAGCAGATCCCGCTGTCGGGCTCTCACCTAGCTGACAGGGTTGGATGTCGCTCGTGAAAGTCTACCCAAACCCCGAGCAAATCCCGTTGTTAGGCTCTCACCTAGCTGAAAGGGCTGGATGTCACTCATGAGTCTACCCAGACCCCGAACAGATCCTGCTGTCAGGCTCTCACCTGGCTGGTAGGGCTGGATATCACTCGTGTGTGTCTACCCAGACCTCGAGCATATCCCGCTGTCAGGCTCTCACCTATCTAGCAGAGCTGGATATCACTCTTGAGAGTCTACCCAGACCCCAAACAGATCCAGCTGTCAGGCTCTCACCTAGCTGGCAGGGCTGGATGTCACTCGTGAGAGTCTTCTCAGACCCGAGTAGATCCCGCTGTCAGGCTCTCACAGAACTGGCAGGGCTGGACGTCACTCGTGAGAGTCTACTCAAACCCAAACTGGCTAGCAGGATAGGAGGTCTTGATGAACGTAATGATATCAAAAGTCAGGGCCGAGGTATCCGAACATCGGAGGAAGAAATCGCAGGGTTAACAGAATGAGATCGATAGGTCGACGAGCCGGGAGTGCCGAGCCGAGACTCTAGCGGGTTGGTGAGCCAAGATTGTAGCTCGACGACGCGAGCTCTCGGGACACAACATGATCTCCCGACACCCAAAAAGATACCGAGGTCGCGAGAACTCAAGCCGCATCGTGAACCTTATGGGGGCCAACTCACATGAAGCCAGGATACTCGAGTGCGAGCAGAGCCGGCCCACTCCTATCTCACAGGCAGCGAGGAGGATCCAGACTGTAGAGACGAGTCGCCATTCGAGGTTCAGCTAACTAAGACCCCTATATTTCCTAAGTGCCGAAGGGATACGCGATCTCCCTAGCGGGACACGGGCCCGGAGGCAGCGAGTAGGAGGATTGGAATAGGTCGCAAGTACAAAATGAGAGCGAGGGCATCCGCAGTTCAGAGCAGCGACATTACAAGCAATAGTTCCAAAAAGCATACTTCATTAATAAGTTCGGGGCTCAGCCTGTGTTTACATTAAGACAAAAAATGCAATAGAGGCGAGGCGCGAGGATTCAGTGAGGCGAGCCCTCAAGCGACGAGCCCCCCTAGAGAGGATGGTTGGACTTGTCGGCCAGTTTTGGTACCGAAAGGAATAGTTTCAGTACCACCTCACTCGTAGAAAGGCCCGCGCCCTCGCTCGTGATGAGGTCGGCTTGCTGCAACGTCTGGAGGGTATACTTGGCAGCCTTAGCGACATTCTTCTGCATCATTTCCTCCAGCTCGTACTCAGTGTAGTGTGCGAGTTGGCAGCTCCTATTGGAGGGTGGCGGAGTAGCTGCTGCGACCTCCAGCTCCCGCACCCACGCTTGTAATCCCACCTTTTCCTTCTCAAGGGCAGAGATCTAGAAGCCCATGCGCTTGGCCGTTGCCGCATCCTGCGAAGAGGGATAAAATGAACTTGCGAAAAGTGAACAATCTTAGAACAATAAGTGCGAGTCACGAGACTCACCACCCATCCCAGGTAGCCGACGAGGATGGCATCGGCCGCGTCTGCCCGCTTATTCTGGTGCTCTGCTTCCTCTTGGGCGAGACGGTGGGCTTCTTCATTTCATCGGCCAGTTTCTTGAGCAAAGGGGTGTTTTTCTCCATCTGGGTGCACCACCGGCCAACCATGTGGGCCAGCTCCAGGCTGCGGAGCTGGGCCCGCACACTCTCATGAATGAGTACCTGCGTGACCTCCTCGACGTAGATCGAGGCGTCTTCCTACGTGTAGAGGCCGGACGAGAAGTTATAGGCCTCCTTGCTGATGGTCTCCTGCTCTTGCCAGCTCGACAATAGAGTAGAGATGAATTCCCGATTCGTCTCCTTGTCCCACTAAAGGATCATAACGTCGAGCTCGTCCAATGGTCGCTCACCAAAGCCAAAGTTGTGGTGCCCTCTTGGCACTGGTTTCACGGCGGGCTGCATCTCTCCTTGCAACCTGGAGGTGTCGGCGCCCCGTCGGGGGAGCCGCTGGTCGAGGCGGCCGTGGGGGCGGGATCCTCAGCTGGTTGGCTCGTCGGGGCCTTACCTTTCTCCCGAGCTGCGGGAGGTGCGCCGCCCGCGGTCTTCGAATTCTTGGGCGGCGACGGCAGTGGAGGCTGTTCGCAACTAGGCCGCTTCTGGACAGCAGAGGTTGGGGTCTCGCGATGCACTGTGGCTGTGACCTCAGCGCAGGCGAGCTCGCTGGAAGCGACTCGCGCACTCTCATAGGGAGGGTGCAAGGGAATGTCTCACTCGCCTGCAGAAAGTAAATTATGGAAAGAAAATAACGAAATAAAAAAGTAAGAAGCTCGAGTAGCTTACCTCCCCCGGGCGGGACGGGGGCGAGGTTGTCCAGGTTCCTGTGCAGAAATGCGACTTCAAAGTTCTTCCCTGCGAAGAACCTGCACTGCTCTGCTTCATGGCCCCCAGGCTAGGGGGCGGTAGCTCGCCTCGCTGAGTTGGACGGGCGAGAAGGGGACGTTGCCGAAGTCCCCCTTGATGAAAACAAACTTTTTAGCCAGTTATGGCTCTTGTTGACGGTCTCCCACACTTTTACATGGCTGTTGGAATAGTTTGCGGTCCCATTTTTGTTCGCCCGGAAGGAGAACAGCTTATGGAAGACCGCGAGGCTGAACTCGATCCACTCTTACCGCAGGAAGCACGCAAACCCGACCACCACCGCAATGGAGTCAGGGGTCATCTGCCCGGGGACGACCCCGAAGTACTTCAATATTTGGCGGACCTCCGACAAGGGAAACTGGAGGCCCGCCTTGAAGTGCGTCATGGGGATGAGGAGCTCCTCTCCTGAGAGGTCGTTGATATGTTCCCCCTCCCCAGTTCGCCTCGCCACCATGCCCGGCGGGATGTAGTCGCTTATAACATCAAAGAACTCGCCTTCAGAAATGGAGGCATGAGAGAAATTATGCTCAGAGAAAGTCCAGGCGCACTTGCTCCGTCCATCCGCATCGCCGCCGCCACCGCCCATCTCGCAGGAAGATTGCTAAGCGGGACGTTGTAGTTGTCGCAGAGTGCGGGCGAGTCGGGAATCGCAGGAAGTGGAGAAGGAGAAATCTTAAATATGGTAGGTAAGAAAGGGTCAGCATGGATTATTTATAAGAAGAAAAAATGGCGGGAAAATGTATCGCCGACGAAAAAAATGGGGATAGCAAAATGCGCCCTGACGCTTCGAATTCTGGGCCCGTCGCGGGCTCCTCCCAGCTCGCCTATGTGTCGCAAGACAATTCAGCAGCAAGCCGCGCTCACCCGCGTCCGCCCAAGAGACGGGCGAGCCACAATTCGCACCCACCAGAAATAGTAGGCGAGTCGCTTAGGCTCACGATCTGCGAGCACCCGGCTCGCTCCCGCCGAGACTAGATAGGCGGGCTGGGTGAGTCAGTTCAATAATCTCGCACCCGCTTAAAGAAGGGGTAGGCGAGCAAGAGCGTCTCATACGCACTCACCCAGAGAAAATTAAGCAGCGAGATTATAAAATTAATATGCGACGAACATGAGCCCATTAGCGGGCGAAAAGTCTCAAATTATTACAAACTTAAATTAAATGTCCCGAGGAAAGAAACTTCATGACCCTACTACGCGAGTTGGTCTAGGGTGCGGATGCGACCCGAGCCTAACAATTAGTAGCGAGGAGAGGGCAGACAGCTCAGTACTGGATCCACTTCCACCTGCCCCACCTCCGCATCCCGGATCGAGGCGGTATGCGAGGATAGAAGTATTTGTGAATCGCCATTAATTCTCGCTGGGCCAGGTCAACCTGCTCCGTTGCACGCCTAAGCCGCTCATTGGCCCGTGTGATGTGCACCCCCCAGAGAAGTAACTCCATACCCGTTAGCTGGATGCCTCATTCCCTCTAGAACTGCGAACTGCTCCTCCTCCTCGGCCTTGTCCTCGTTTACCTTATTGCAGACCTCCTATAGCAGCGAGGATTGTTTTTGGAACAGCCACGTCACCTGCTTCTTCATCCCCTTGGCATCTAGCGGGTCACCCAGATATTCCGAGATATGATCCGCGGAGGGGGAGGCGAATACCCCTCACTGAAGTCAACGTCGAAGGAGGAGATTGCATTAAAGCCTACAAAGGGAAAGGTAAGAAAATGCAAACAATAATAAACAGAAGAGCACAAACTCACTAGGAGTCGGCACGTCGCCCGTACCAGCAGATGACCGAGATGTGCCCGGCCGGCCCTGAAAGAGCCCCCCTTCAAGAACTGCGAAGGATTTACCCAGCCCAAGGGGAATTGATGACTGAGAAATCACCGGAGGGGCATGCCCCTGGGCCGAAGGGCTGGCAACCCGCTCAGTTATCAGTGGGAGGGAATGACCACGCTCCCCTGTCTCCTCCGTTTTCACGAGGTGCCTCCCGCCGAAAAAGAAATCAGAGGCAGGATGATGAATCAGACAGAAGGTCCGCATACCTCATGGGCGACCTCGACACCGGTCGCCGAGCTGGGCCCCGGGAGGTCGTTCGCGGGAGACCGCCTGACGATCTTCCCTTTCTTCGGCCTAAAGAGGGGGCCAGATGATCCGTGTACCAACCATGGGGCGACATCAAGAACCTGCTCCCATGTCTCCTCCCCCGCGGACGCTAGGCACGCTCGCATCTCCTCGGACACAGACATCAATTCAGCGACAGTTCGTAAGAGAGGTTGGAGGAAGGAGGGAATTTCTCGAAGACCCGGTGGCATATTTATAGCATACTGGTGAGACCAACCTAAAGATTCTTTCTAGCTCAGCAAAGCACTGACCGAACACTTGTGGTTGGATGACTCTTTCCGAGCTTTGTCAAGCTCAAAAAGAGCGGGGATTGTGTACAACCTCGTGTTCGCCGAGTGGGTCCACCATGCCGGGCGAGCGGATCAGGGCAACCGACCCGCGCCAAACAGCAGGCGGACGAATCCGGCCGGCCGGCTCGCTCTCGTCAAAGCTAGGCGGGTGAGTTGCGCGAGCCAGTCTATTCAACCCGCTCTCCCATAGGTGACCTGGTTGCCAGCCCGCCTCAGAACAAGGGCTGGCAGGCTGCGGCGGCCTGGCTCGCGCTCGCCTAAGAAGGGAAGGCGAGCTGCGGGATCCAGGTCGCGTCCACCCCAGCAGGGTGGCGAGTTGAGGCGAGCCGACCCGATGTTTGGAAAACACGCCCCGTGGGTTCCAGAGGCAAAATTACCTGGATGCCCTTGCTGGGGGGGGGGTGCAAATAGCCTATTAGAATAGCGGAGTTACACTGTTGGCAGACCCAGTTGGGCTGCACATGGCGGTTTAAAACAACGGAGGTTGGCTATTTGCAGACCGTTTTCGGAAATCTATAAATAAACCCAATGGGGTATCTCAGAAGGCGCATTATTCTTGTGCCCCGGTCTTCTAGCGCTTTCTGAGATATCCTTAGCTCGACATTTGGCTAAGGACGGGAAGCGCTCTAAGATCTTCCAAGTATGTGATGTGACCTCCACGCCGAGCCCTTGGGTACGTTCCCTGTTCTCTTCTTCCTTTGTTGTTCGGCTCGCAGAAGAGAAGTAAGTGTGCAATCACCCCTTCCCCAAGGGTGAACTCCACGGAGACCGAATTTTCGGTTTCAACACTGGGCGTCCACAACAGAACCTTCAACTCGTGATACGGGCTTGAGCGGTTCCAAGACTTCAACACCTACATCAAGGCATAACCAAAGGGACATTTCATGCCACAAACAAGAATAACTTGTGATGCATGCATGCTGAACTAACTCACGGTCCAGAACGGTTGCTTCTAAAATTTTTGGACTCGTCGTTTAACACATCACGACCCACAAAAAATTGGGGGCATTTTAAGAGGTACTTAATAGGATTTCTGAGTCAAACCAGAAGACATTTGACTTAAACCCTAAGGCGCCCAGACCCAACCAAGTGGACGGTGCTCATAAGTCACGCCCACTTAAAAGGTCTGAAATCGCTCTGAAAAAGGAGTGAATCAAGCACACATAGTCACCAAGAACGGTCTGTGCTCGCGAGCAGCACACACACCCGACCGACACATGTGCCCGGTCAAGCACGCACGCGCAATGCCCAGCACACGTGGGGAGCTTGAGCGCGGCGCCCTTGCCCGCACACACTTTTTACGCATGTGCGCACCGGCGGCCACCGCCGTCACCGGGCAACTTGCCCGGACCGCCCGAAGGCATGTTCGTCTTTTTGTTAAAATTGGTGATATATGTGGCTGAAATAGAGCGACGTCATTCACCAACACAAGATTCAATCCAACGCAATTACCTGCATATGCATTTCCTATCATGATCGTGTACCCAACAAATCACCCCAACTCATCAAAATTTGTTACTTTCTGTCATTTGAGTTCAATCTACAAAGTCCACTCTTCACGCAACCGGTTTTATTCGTATTCTCTCGATAATAACCGCTTCTGTCATTCACGACCTAATAAAACATGCGGTTTTAGCCACCCAACAATCTTATCAGATGCCTTTATTCTTCATTTGAATGAAAAATAATATCCGCCTAAAAATGAGAGCTCACATCAACTTCAACTTTTTCCACCATCTTTGACATTTACAATATTTGGGTCATCATATAAAACACACACAAGAGACTAATACGTAACAACAAAACAAAACAAATAACAAACAACACTCAAGCATTTATCTCATTATAACGGGGATCCATCATCGATGTATGCATTCTTTTTCGCTATTGTGCTTTATCTTTAGTCATAATCTCACTAATGCCTATGTGCATCATGTACGATCCAACGACTGCGAGCTAAGATCAACTGCCAGCCCATCTTAGCTCAGCGCACACATCTCAAAGCGTGCACACATTTTCGCGTGCTTGCATCCATCAGATCGGTAAAATGCAGCAGCTCACATCCGTCGGATCGCGCTGCACTTTACCCTCCCCGGACCCGCTCCTTCTTGGCCATGCTCAACCTAAAATATATTTTTTCAAGTGTCTAGTCAAGATTCAGCAAGGACTAGAAGAAAATGGCGGACAGTGGGGTGTCTAGGGAGAGTAAAGTGAAGAGAATGCACTGCACGGTAAAGTGCGGGCGATCCGAAGTCTGCGAGCCCATCTTAGCTCGCACGGAGATGTGTACACATCTTAACACACACATCTTAAAGCATGCAAGCATCACCACGTACTTGCATCCATCAGATCCATAAATTGCAGCCCTCGCATCCTTCCAATTGCACTGACTTTATCCTCCCCGACGGGGACAGTGGGTGGAAATGAATCACGAGCGACAAACTTTCAGCTTTGGGCTCTCATTTATCCAGAAGGAAGCGGCAAATGCCAAAATTTAACTCAGATTCCATTTCCTGAAAATGCAAACTGTAAAAAATTCATCGTCAAAACCTCATCCTGCCATCATCCTTTCGCTTTACCGATCTTTCTCCATGTTATCGAGGGGGAGGTTTCAGGTTTAAGCCATGCTTAGCTTAAGCCTTCATTCTTCCTTCCTCCCTCTCCAGCTCCCGAAAGCCACGCCGCACAATTCCCTCTGTCGGGGAAGTTCGAAAGTGTGGTTTCGCTCTCCGTGCTCGAGGGGGACGAAGCTAGGGTTTGGGAATTCAGCACACGCGGTTCTGAGCGCGGACACGGCGGCGGAAAGAGGGGCGGGGAAGGCAGATTCGACGGAGGAGTACGACGCGATCGTGATTGGATCCGGGATCGGTGGTTTGGCGGCCGCCACGCAGCTCGCCGTTAAAGGGGCTAGGGTTTTGGTGCTTGAGAAATACGTGATTCCCGGGGGAAGCTCCGGCTTCTTCCAGAGGGACGGCTTCACTTTTGATGTCGGCTCCTCCGTCATGTTTGGTTTGAGCGACAAGGTCAGGGGCCATCCTCATCCCGTCTTGATCAGCATGTTCCTGCTTCTGCTTCTTCTTCTTCTTTTTGTTCTGATTGAAGCTAGTAAAAACAAAACCCAATACGTGCCCTAGATCGACTTTGTGGATGGATTCACAGCTCGTTTTGGGCCATTAGAGTACGAAGACTTTGAGGTGCTTCTACAGAAGTTGCCTCAGAAGGGTACAATGATGGAGTACCAAACAAAGTTCGAGAAGTTGGCTAACCGAGTACAATGGGAGGAGAAGACAATACTCAGTTGTTTTGTGTCGGGCCTCAAGGATTATTTGCGGGATGAGATCCAGTCCTACATGCCTCGCAGATTGAGCCATGCGATCAGTTTGGCTCGGATACAGGAGGAACGTTACAATAGGCAACACTCCCGCAACACAACACGTACTACTACCATCACGACGGTGGTGAGAAGGGACTCCCAGGGTCCAAGCAAGCCGGTTGTCACTCGGCTGACTTGGCCAGAACTACAGGCGCGGAAGGAAAAAGAGTTGTGCTACAACTGTGATGAGAAGTTCGCTCCGGGGCACAAATGTCAAAAGGTACATGTGTTCATACTATATGAGGATGCCGAGGAGGAGGTGGACATGGTCCCCGAGCCGGACTTGACAGAGGAGTTGGCGGTGACTGAGTTTGAAGTTTCGATACAGGCTATGGAGGGCTGCAATGCCCCCCTCACTATGCGCATGGCGGGCAAGGTCCGACGGGAACATGTGACGATTTTGATAGATAATGAGAGTACCCACAACTTCATCCATCCCGAGGCGGCACGCCGAGTGGGACATGTGATCGATCGAGTTGTTTCCTTTCAGGTTATGGTAGCCGATGAGAGCAAGCTGCAGTGTGAGAGAGTGATGAAGCAGGTGGAGCTCAACATACAAGGCTACACGGGCCATACAAATGTTTATCTTCTTCCCATCCGAGGTTCAAATATGGTGCTTGGGGTACATTGGCTGCAACAGCTATGACGAGTCACCTTTGATTGAGATCACATGACTATGAAGTTCTTACAACATGGGAAGCAGTTTTGTATGAAGGGACTAAAATCATCTCCAGTGAAGGAGATCTCTGTCCGGAGCCTACAACGTATTGGGGAAGAAGGCAACATGATGACAATGCTTTTGGGGGTGAAGTCGGCCGACACTAGGCCATCTGAGGTACCGGTCTAGATGCAATCTCTCATAGAACAGTATGCTGATATTTTCCAGAAACCCCGCACTCTCCCACTACCGCGTTTCCGGGATCATCAGATCGTCCTTAAGGCGTGGGTGGAGCCTACCAATATCTGGCCCTATCGATACCCGCACATGTAGAAGGCGAAGATCAAGAGCAATGTTAAGGAGATGCTAGATGCGGGGATCATCCGGCCTAGTACGAGTTCATTTGCTGCCCCGATCATCTTGGTCAAGAAAAAGAATGGGTCATGGTGGTTCTGCGTGGACTACCGCGCGCTGAACAGTGTTACTGTAAAGGACAAATTTCCAATTCCATTGATTGAAGAATTGTTGGACGAACTACATGGCGCACAACGGTTCACCAAGCTGGACTTGCGGTCCGGTTACTATCAGATCCTTATGCGAGAGGGCGACTTCCACAAAATATCTTTCAGGACACACGACAACCACTATGAGTTCCTGGTGATGGCCAACGGGTTGACCGATGGGCCGTCCACCTTTCAGGCCAACATGAACGAGATTTTTCGTCCGCTCATTCGCCGTTTTGTGCTGATTTTCTTCGATGACATTCTCATATACAGTCCCAGTTGGGAGGAACACTTAGCTCATGTTGAAGAAGTCTTCTTCATCCTCCGCCAAAACTAGATCTACGTCAAACGGTCCAAGTGCTCCTTCGGTCAGGAGGAGGTGAATTACTTGGGACATTTAGTCTCGACTTAGGGCATCAAGGCCGACCCCCGGAAGATTGAGAGTATGATGTCCTGGCCACGACCCCAAACTGTACGGGCACTACGGGGTTTCTTAGGCCTTACCGGATACTACCATCGCTTTGTGAAGGACTACGACAAGATCGCCCGGCCTCTTACCCAGTTGCTGCAGAAGGACGCTTTCCTCTGGCAGGATGAGGCAGAGGAGGCCTTCCAAGCACTCAAGAAGGCCATGACGACTACGCCGGTCTTGACGCTTTCCGACTTCACCAAGGAGTGTGGAGACTGATGTTTCTGGAGTGGGCCTCAGTGCTGTATTGATGCAGGAAGGGCGGCCCATAGCCTTCTACAACAAGGCGTTGGCTCCTCGGACGCTGGGGTTGTCCACCTACGAAAAGAAAATGTTGGCAATCATTCATGCAGTGGCCCTGTGGCGGCCATATTTGTTGGGAAGATATTTCAAGATCCGGACGGACCATCAGAGTCTAAAACATTTCTTGGAACAGCGGGTCTCTTCTCCTCTCCAACAAAAGTGGGTGACCAAACTTCTAGGGTATGATTATGAGATCGTCTACCGGCACGGGAAGGACAATCGGGTTGTTGATGCTTTGTCCCGCTTACCTGAGGACGCCCTCGCTCAGATTACTACACCACTGCTTGACTCCATTGACGAGATACAGGACGAGGTACAACGCGATTCCGAATTACAACATATTGTGGAGGCTCTTTGACAGTCACGCGAGACAACTCCGGGCTACCATCTTCAGAATGACAGGTTGTTCTATCTGGGCTGCGTGGTCATTCCTTCGAAGTCTGCTTGGAGGGCAGTTATGATGCATGAGTTCCACTCCTCTCCGACGGGTGGTCATGCCGGTGTTCTTCGCACTCTCCAGCGGGCACGGGCCAATGTTTTCTGGAAGGTTGTTTGTTCAGCAGTGTGAGACTTGCCAGCTCCAGAAGTACGAAACCACGTCCCCAGCCGGTTTGCTCACACCTTTGGAGATTCCTCACCAGATTTGAGATACTGTTTCCATGGACTTCATTGATGGGCTGCCCAGGTCTCAGGGCAAGTCAGTCATCATGGTGGTGGTCGATAAGTTGTCCAAGTACTGGCATTTCATAGTACCGAGTCATCCTGACACCGGCGAATCTGTCGCCGCTCTTTTTGCCCGCGAGATTGTCTGACTTTCATGGCATACCACGGGCGATCATCTCAGACCGTGACCGGACGTTCGTCGACAACTTTTGGAAGGAGCTCTTTCGCTTACAAGGAATCTATTTACGTTTCAGCACAACTCCCCCCCCAGACAGACGGGCAGATAGAGGTATTCAATCGAGGCGTGGAAACATACCTGCGTTGCTATGTTATGGACGAGCCGCGCACTTGGACGAGCTGGTTGCATTGGGTCGAGTACTGCTACAATACGTCCTACCACTCTGCCAGCAAGATGACTCCGTTCGAGGTCGTGTACGGTCGTCCTCCTCCTTCCTTGAGCAGTTATGAGGCCGGCAGTACGACGTTGCCCGCCGTTGACCGTGCACTTCGTGATCGTGATCGCACACTCGCCGCTTTGCGCGAGAAATCTCCGGACAGCACAGGACCGCATGAAGGTGCAGGCTGACAAGCATCGGAAGGAGCGGGAGTTCCAGGTGGGAAATGAGGTCTTTCTCAAGCTCCGCCCCTACAAGCAATTGTCCGTGGCCTAGCAGTCAAACCAGAAGTTGACACCTCATTACTATGGCCCCTTCCGGGTTATCCGGCGAGTGGGCCTTGTTGCTTACACGTTGGCATTGGCCGAAGGATTGAGGATACATCCGACCTTTCATGTCTCTTTGTTGAAGCAGAAGATTGGCGACCTTGTTCGACCTATTCCTCTCCTGCCCGAGGCCACAAGCACAGGCGAGCTGCGTCCGATACCTAAGGAGATTTTGATGATCAAGTGGAAGCACCGCGGCCCTGAGTACCGTCCTGAGCTGCTAGTCAAGTGGAAGAATATGACCGCGGCGCACAACACATGGGTGGACTTGCTGGAGTTCTGGGAGCTTTACCCTGATTACCACCTTGGGGACAAGCTGGTTCTTGATGGAGAAGAGAATGTTACGCCCCCGGACGGAGCCCGGCTATTTGGGCGTCAATACACACGAAGGCGGAAGGAAACCGAAGGCGACAATGGGGCTGAACCAACCGGTTCAGCCCCCTCTCCCTCTAATTGAAGACCGGCGGTATGGGGGGCGAACCAGACCAGTTCAGCCCCCATATGGGGAGGGGCCGGCCGGCCCCTCTCAACCCCGGGTATAAATACCCCGGGGTGGCTCTCTTGGTAGACAAGGAAGATTATCTCAAGGTATTTCCTCTTCTCTTCTACTCAACTCTAGTTCTCTAGTTCTCTAATTCTTCTCCCTTAGATCTCTCTTTTCCCCTTCTTCTTCCTAACACTCTCCTTGTAATTTGTACAACACCTCCCATGAACTACTCTGGCTCGATGTGCCCACTTTGCTACCGATTACTCACCCTTCTTAGATGAATCCTTATAATTCAAAATGAGTTTAATGTGATTTAGAGTTTGCGACAAACATCAAGTTCTCTTTTGATAAGTATATTATGTTGTTATACTCAAGCTCCGCATGTGCCAAGGCAAAATCCATTCCCTCCATTCTTTCCTCACTCGCTTGGTGTCAAGTTGCTCAATCTTCGCAAATTACTCAGGGTAAATATTGCTCAACTCACATAGTATTGACTGCACATCTATAGGAATTACATCCCCCAAGTAGATTTCAATACCTTGATGCTTTCATGTATAACAAGGCGACTCAATCTCTTCCTCAATCTTTGAAGATCCTGCTAGCAAGATGCCGACCGCAACCCTTCATGTGAGGTTTGAGTCAAGTCAATCCTTTGGATGAAGTATGGAATTCGTCCCATCCTTTTCAATGCAGTTAATGTTGGGCCGCCGATTATGCATTAAGACAACATATTTTCGAGGTAGCACTAGCTACATGTGACAAACATTAAGACCATCGATCACATTGTAGTAATTCTTGTCTTGATATGCCCCATTAAAGAAAGAAATCTAACATCTATCCACCACCTTACACTGCTCTTTATGAACCCACCCCCGATCATGGGTCGGGGTGTGCTTCTAATGTCAAATTAGCATTTTCAACCATTTTACCGACACATGAGTTTCCTCAGAAAACTTCCCCATAGCAACTACGCATATGATCACAATTTTTGAATCTATCTAGGCCATTGCGAAGATCATTCCTTCCATGATCTTGATGGTAATCAGGAATGTTGCACGTGTCAACTGCCAACCTATTTGATACAACAAACTGTCACCGTTACGGCCCTCATCTCAACCCCTCCTCACAAAGCATTGGTCTCTTCACTTGAGTAGACCATTTTAGTTGAGACCTTCATGACGGATGATCATATTCTAATTATTCACCTTCACTCGGGAGGTCGCGAGGCAGGTTTGTCTTTGACACAATTAAATGGTCATGAATTAGCTGCCTCCTTGTTCCATGAATACTCCCCTGCTCCAGTTGCATCACATAGAGATTCTTATCTGCCGGAGAGGTTTAAATATGATGGACTACCTCAAAGAATTCTTCAAAATCTTGGTTTACATCATGATTTGTTGGTTTTCGTCACAGTCGTTGGTTCTCATCATGCTTCAAGCATGTTGAAACATATACAACTTAATTCAGATTCTAAAATGCCAATCACCGAGAACCAACAACCTCCACCAATAAAATCCTTGTCCGCCCCCCCCCCCCCCCCCCCCCCCCCCCCCCCCCACACACACACACACACACACACACACACAAAAAAAGAATGAATAATTATTAGTTTTGAGTCCTACAAAATAGTCCAGACTCCACAGGAAGCGGAAAATATCACTACACCCAGAACTCGATAGATGTCCTCGAAATGACACCTATGCAGGAATTTTTGCTGTAAAGAGTTGTTGGCAAGGCATCTCGACAAAGCTACTCGGTGGAGCTGCTCGATAGAGGTTTCTTGGTAAACACTTCCCAATAGAGAGGGCTCACTAAGTGTACCATCCATACTCAAGTCGTCTGCATTTTCACCCCTATCATTTTTTACCTTGCCATGGTTTAGGGTGCATCTGGAATAGTTTTGTCACAGTTTAATTTCCCCTCTCTTCTACTTTGAGTTGTTTGGCTACAGTTCGTGCATTATAAATATTAATGAATAACTTTTTTTGCCTTTTGTGAACAACAAAAACTATGAAATACTCGCATCATCTTATATGAAGCTATAATTCACTGAAGCCCTAGGAAAATAACATAATATGTAATTTTTGCCCTAATTTTAGAATTAAATATTATGTTATAATCTTAATGTTGGAAAAGCCCATGTAAATAAGCTCATTTATTTGTATTTCTTCTTTTCTCCTCTTTAGTCCCACATCTTGTATAAGACTCTCTTCTCTCTTTCTCCCTCCTATAAATGTGTATTCATACATTGTATTTCATTATTGAGATAGTATAGACAAGGTTGAGTTTTTCTCTACATGGTATCAGAGGAAGACGGTCCAACCTGTCCTTTTTTGAAACCGCCTGTTCTTCCGACTTACCAGGCGGCTTACCCTCTCCTGCTTAGCCGCAGTGTCGTGCGGTCTGCCTCTTTCTAGCCGCAGTCTCCTTTACCGCGGCTTCCCGCGCGGACAAGGTCATTCTAACCGCTTCTTCTGCTCTGTCTCTCTCGTGGCTTCCACCAATTCTCCTCCTCCTTCCCTTTATAACCTTTCTCACAGGTGGGGACCTCCCTTGTTTTTTTTCCTCTGCCCGCGCGGTCTCCTTCTCTATCCGCGCGGTCTCCCTCTCACTTCTCACCACAGCTCTACCTGCTTTCCTTCTTCCCGCTCGTCGCGACTTGACTTTGTCGCCGCGGTCTCTCTTCTCGCCGCGAGTTGCGCATCTTACTCGCTGCGGTCTTCTAGTCTACCCGCCGAGATCTTCCTTCTCACTGCTCTGCTCGCTGTGGCTTGCCTTAGTCGCCGCGACTTCTCTTCTCGCCGCGCTTTGCCTCTCTTGTCGCTACGACTTCTCCTCTTCTTGGCAAGCTCCGCATCTGGTCGCGACATCTCTCCTTGCCGCTGGTGTACTCACCTTGATCGTGCGGACTTCTCGTCTGACCTCTTCGCCGCCTAGTCGCTGCGACCTGTCTTGTCGCTAGCTGTTTTTCCTCTCTGCTGTGGGCTCCGCATACTGGTCGTGGCATTCTCCTTGCCGCTGGTGTTTTATCACCGTGACCGCGCGGCTTCTAGCAGCTATCCGCTCAGCATTTTGGTCGCGGCGGCCTCATTGCCTTACCGCTGGTGGATTGCCACCCAGACCGTGCGGTCTCCTGTCTGGTTGCTGTTCTTCCTGTCCGCCGGCCTAGCCTCCTGCTCGCCTAGCCATGGCGAACGCTCTAGAGTCAACCAGACAGACTGCTTATTCCTCTGCAGACCGCCCGACCTCTTCCCCTGAATTCCGTGATGAGTTGCGGATTACTAACATTTCGCTAGCCGGGAAGAAGAACTTCGTGGAGTGGGTACACTCTGTTCGCCGCGTACTACACTCCAAAGGTTTTCTCCATCACTTGACCCAAGCGCCTCCTGCTGCTCCTACTGACGATTGGTTGCGCAATGATGGTCAGGTTCAGACATGGCTCCTCAACTCCCTTGATACCGAACCCTACTGCATGACCATGTATCATGAAACGACCAAGACAATGCGGGATGAGCTCCAGTCTCTATATTTCGGAAAAGATAGTCTCCAACATCTTTATGAAATTATTATTGATCTCCAGTCCCTTGATGTTAGCGGGGCCACCGACCTCACCTCCTTTTTTGCTCGGGCCAAGACTTTAGTTGAAGCATGGATCCAACATCAACCTCCTACGTTGGATCTCGCTGCACAACGAGCTCAGAAAGAAGCCGTCGGTGTGGCCATCATGATGGCTCGTGTTCCACCTCATCTTCACAGCGTTCGGGCCCAAATCCTCTCCTCGGTTGCTACTCCATCACTATCAAATGTGCGTTCTATGCTGCTCAAGGTCTCACCGCCTCCTGATAGTTCTGTTCCTCCGTCCCCGACTCTCCTGCAGCAGACATCTGCACCCCTGCTTCCTTCCCCCCTCCTTCCCGCAGGGGGCGTTCTGGCTCTCGGGGCCGCGGACGGGGAGACCGGTCTCGCCCAAAGTGTTCCTTCTGCGATAAGGACGATCACCTTGAGGCCACATGCTATCGCAAGCATGCGCTTCCTCCTCGTCCACAGGACGCTGTTGCTGCTACCGACTCCTCCGCTCGTACTGACCTTGAAGAGATCCGCCTTCAGCTTCAATAACTCCATGGTCTGCTCAGTCGCCCACCTGCCTCCGTTGCCTCTGCTGCCTCCATCTCCCAAGAAGATATCGCTTGTCTCTCCACTAGTCTGCGTTGGATAGTGGACTCAGGTGCCACCCATCACATCACCTCCCTGCGGCCACATCAGTACCCGGATTCTCCTCATCCTAAGTGTATCACAGTGACCAATTGATGCAGGACGACGCGTAGGGTTTACGCGCCTGTCGGCTTATTTTTTCTAGAAAACTCTAAATGCATGCAATGATTAAATTAGTTTTGTCAAATTTAGAGCGGACGCAGTACTTAGGAAATTACGTAACTTGGATTTTTTTTTGAAAGCACAAAATTACTTCTTTATTTCAAAAATGAATTTTCTTAAATAATAGTTCAATTTTAAATCCGGGGAAGGAAGTTCGCAACTTTCGTTCTGTTCCCCTTGTCGTAGCAAAACGGAATTCGTGAACTCCAAATACATTTTCGTTTGAAATTTTCGACGTAGTGTTTGCTGACAAATTTCGGGTGATAACCCAACAATGAGTCTAATTATCCTACGAGAAAATACAGAGGGACACAAAAAAAAGAAGATAGAAACAATTACCCACGGAAGAAACGTCTTCCGTATTCGAAGTCGATGACGATCACGCGAGAAACTCCTCGTCACCTTCGATCTCCGCTCCGAGGTCGGCCGCTACCGCACACAGTAACCAGAGCATTAAATCGCTCCCTCACACAAGGTGGTTCCACAGAATCACTCAACAAGTTAGTAAGCCACAAACTAACAAACCTAAAATTCACTCTTTCTCACACTAGAGGCTCCATGAAATCTCTATCACTCGCGGTGGCTCCACGAAACCTCACACACTAAGATCTAATATCAATCATATTCATCATCAACTATCACTACATGGGCTCAGAACACAAGCAACCCTCCTAAACTTCTAATCACTGTTCAGTTGCAACTTTACAGTAATGAATGAAATGCACTATTCATACATTTAGACTTTACAACAAATTAATCAAACCACTGTTCATCTCCTTACTGGCCGAAGGAAATACTACAGTAAAAGCTTTCAACAATCTTTACTGTTCATATAGACTCATACGGAAGCAAGCCACAACAACACTCAATCTTAAACAACTACAGGAAACTATGTTTGAATCAGTGAAATCAGATTCAATTTCACTGTTCATCATCACCTACATCAACGTTCCTATTACACACTCAAACAGGAAAACCAAACCAGGCAAATCCCTCACACAGGAGAATACATACAACGATTTTCAATTTTTTATCATCAATATTCATCACCCCAAAAAAATACAGACACACCTCCCTTATATAGGGCTTGAACATGACAGGAGAAAAGAAAAAAAGGAAACGAAAAAGGACAAGCGGCCATGGTCGAGCGATCTTGGACGTGGAGTGGAAACTGCCAGGAGGAGGGCTTGTGCACGCGGTAGAAGTGGGCAGACACCTCGCTGGAGCAGATCATGGGCGATGACGCCTGATGTGGGGGAGGCGTGCGATTCTAGCGTCGTGGGGGCCGGACGTGGCGGGGGAATCAACGGGAGGCGCGCGCAGATCCGGTAGTTGCGGTCAAGAGACTGAAACCCTATTCTGCGATCTGTACCGAACTTGGGAAGGAGAAAACCTGGATCGCTCCTTTAATGCCACGCTGGACTTGCCGAACCTATTAAACCATCGGGTATTTAATACCGTGGCTTGCTGGAACTGTTAACCCATCAAACTAGACTTTTACAAAATACACACACACACATATATATATATATATATATATTTATATGTTATATATATATATATTTCCAAACTCCAAACACAAAAAATTCAACATTGTAAAAAATTAAAAAATGCAACATGACACACATAAAAATGCAATATCTCAGGGCCGGAAAAAAAAATCCGGTCGGGTGCGGCGTCGGACATTTTCCGTCGACCTGACCTAGATTGGTCTCCATCAACTCTCCCCTCTCGAAATCACTCATCTCTGATGAGTGCTCCGAGTGGTAGTACGAGTGAAGATCGACATCTTTGCTAACGAATCAAGTATCTCTGAAAACCACCATCAGTTGTGGTCACTGTCTCATCCTCCAATATTTGCTCGGGAACTGTAATAAAATAATCACCTGGTGTCCATGCTCAACCTGAAACTGACAGTGAAAACAGAAGGAACTGCGATGAAAGTGTCAGTAGCGGAATGAACGTCGGTATGTCCTGAATGTGGCTCCTCACTCTCACTCACCAACCCAGAAGAAACAAACGGAGGAGAAGACAATGGAAAATCTAAAGATTCGTGCGGGCAATCGACAAATAAAGTCAGATAGACTACGTCAAAATCCGGATTTGCTCCCCAAACGGAAGGCATCTTAAGTTCATACACATTTTGCCCAATCCGCTTTACTACTTGAATGAGTCCAGTTCTCCGGTAGCTAGCTTCTTCACGGTACCCGAAGATAACCGTTCCGGATTTAGCTGAACCATCAACAAGTCATTCATTTTAAACTAGTAACTCTTTTATGCTTTTTAATTTGAGTTGCATAAAACCTTAAGTACTATGTACTTTTCCGCTCAAAATATTTTTAATGCAAATCATGCAAATGCAAATCATGCAAAAGATGACTACTAACACAACGACTAATGTCACAAATCATGCAAATCATGCAAAAGATGACTACTAACACAACGACTAACGTCACAAACTGATGGTTTCAGATATTAAAAACAACTCTTGAGAGAGGTACATGATCAGGAGGCTCAGATGGTGGATCATAAAAGAATTCATCGCGGGGGCGATGATCACTCAAGTGCAAATCAGAGACAACAGTGAGTGCACCCTCAAACTCGATTGTGCTACTAAGGATGGATACATCCCAAATGTGCGGTGAACCCATAAGTTTTTCATCTGGGGGTTCACCAGGGGGTATAATAAAATTCGTCGCAAATGCGACGCGTGCAAACGTAGACTCCAAAAACAGATGGAGTGCTCTCAGATAAATGTGCACGAAGTGTGACAACCGTAATAAATGTGCTAAGAAAAAGTGAGGCATTAGGAGGATCACTAGGTAGGATATAAAAAAACGCATCACAAATATGATGGTCAACAGATGGTACGCTCCATAACTCATATAGAGTGCGAGTCACCAGATGGCTATGCCCAAGCACTATCGACATCAAGTGAGACAATGGAGCAGGTTTCACAAGTGTACTACTCAGAATAAGCTCATCCACACATGGACGTGGTGGCTCATCTGGAGGCTCAATAAGAGGGTCGTCAAATGACCTATCAGTAGAGTGATGGTCCTCCCGAAGTAAACCATCAGAAGAGGTCGTATTCCCGGAAAAGGTATGAGTGACTACCTCGAGATCACTACCAAACTCTCGGCTCCCGAACGTAATGTCACTCGGTGCAACATTGGGTGTGGTGATGTGACTTGATTCGACATCGGGTGTGGTGGTGTGACTCAATGCGCCACTAGGTGAAGTGTGCAGGGAATCTACACTCAAAAGAGATCTAGTAGATATAGAATCACGGGTAGGTTCACTAAGTGGAGCAAACTCACATGGGGCTTGACTCCACACATCCCGTATTAGGATATCAAACAGAGTGGGTGACGTCTCCCTACTTTGGGCGGTAGAAGGATCTTGCTGACCCTTAATGACTATCGTCATGTTTGTCTTCAAAACACTGGGAGGATCACCAAGTGTGATATACTCTTGACGATAGTGACCTCTATATGATTCACGAGTGTGGTCGTGACGATCGTCCATATTATAATCATGTCGTGCTCGTGTATGATCGTGAGTCCTACGAACGTGCGGTGGTGATCGCGCATACCGACTCAGATTCCTCATATAAAGAAGACGTGGCGTATCGATAACTAAAGTGATATTGAACTGTATCCTCATAATATGGTGTAGAAGGACCAATATGATCCACTCTAGTATGAGGATAATAACGACGATAGTCATCGTACTGATCGTCCCTAACATAATGAGATCGTATTGGTGGGTCAATACGGTCTCTGGCAGTGATGTACGGTGATCGATGATAATCATTGAAGTATCACACAGATCTCTGTAATGAAGTACCATAGGAGTGAGTATAAGTAAAGTCGTGATCCTCAAATAAAGGATTTCTCCTTAGAGTAGATCTTTCCACGTAGTGATGTGGAACATCGTAATGTGCACGGACCAAATGCTCATCTCGAATTTGAGGCGACATTGACGCTCGGGGGGGGGGGGGGTATTTCTAATCTACTCACCCTACCTCTAAGGTTTTATAACCTTTCACGCATCTGACAGGTACTCTCAGTTAATGTCGTCATTTGGTGGGCGAAATGTATAAACCACTGGGGTGGTTATTCCCCTTGGTTCCCTTGGCTCGATTGACCACGTTCAATGTGACGCATCGTATCTCTATGCAGATACATGTTTACACATAAGTCAAATGCAATGATGATGCATAAAAAAATCTCTTTTTTCTTGGGAAAAAAAATTCAAATGGTATGCGGGTTTCTATTTTACGTAGGGTGGATCCCAAAACTTAGAAAAATTTCGGAACATCCCTCTGATACCAAATTGATGCAGGACGGCGTGTAAGGTTTACGCGCCTGTCGACTTTTTTGTAGGAAACCCTAAATGCATGCAATGATTAAATTAATTTTGTCAAATTTAGAGCAGGCGCAACACTTAAGAAATTACGTAACTTTGATTTTTTTTGAAAGCACAAAATTACTTCTTTATTTCAAAAATGAATTTTCTTAAATAATAGTTTAATTTTAAATCCGGGGAAGAAAGTTCGCAACTTTCGTTCTGTTCCCCTTGTAGTAGCAAAACGGAATTCATGAACTCCAAATACGTTTCCGTTTGAAATTTTTGACGTAGCGTTTGCTGACAAATTTCGGGC
This sequence comes from Platanthera guangdongensis, assembly GCA_039583875.1. NCBI lineage: Eukaryota > Viridiplantae > Streptophyta > Magnoliopsida > Asparagales > Orchidaceae > Platanthera > Platanthera guangdongensis. The sequence continues at coordinate 159,378,774 of CM077165.1, read as the reverse complement.
GACAACCCAACAATGAGTATAATTATCCTACGAGAAAATACAGAGGCACACGCAAAGGAGAAGATAGAAATAATTACCCACGGAAGAGACGTCTTCCGTATTCGAAGTCGATGGCGATCACGCGAGAAACTTCTCGTCACCTTCGATCTCCGCTCCGAGGTCGGCCGCTATCGCACACGGGCACCAGAGAATTAAATCGCTCCCTCACACAAGGTGGTTCCACGGAATCACTCAACAAGTAAGAAAGCCACAAACTAACAAACCTAAAATTCACTCGTTCTCACACTAGAGGCTCCACGAAATCTCTATCACTCGCGGTGGCTTCACGAAACCTCACACACTAAGATCTAATATCAATCATATCCATCATCAACTATCACTACATGGGCGCAGAACACAAGCAACCCTCCTAAACTTCTAATCACTGTTCAGTTACAACTTTGCAACAATCAATGAAATGCACTATTCATACATTTAGACCTCACATCAAATTAATCAATCCACTGTTCATCTCCTTACTTGCGGAAGGAAATACTACAGTAAAAGCTTTCAGCAATCTTCATTGTTCGTTCCAATCACAACCGAAAAACTAACAACATTAACATCGACTGATTACTGTTCATCTGCACTTATACGGAAGCAAGCCACAACAACACTCAATCTTAAACAATTACAGGAAACTATGTTTGAATTAGTGAAATCAGATTCAATTTCACTGTTCATCATCACCTACATCAACATTCCTATTTCACACTCAAACAGGAAAACCAAACCAGGCAAATCCCTTACACAGGAGAATACATACAACGATTTTCAATTTTTTATCATCAATATTCATCACCAAAACAAAATACTGACACACCTCCCTTATATAGAGCTTGAACATGACAGAAGAAAAGAAAAAAAAGGAAACGGAAAAGGACGAGCGGCCATGGTCGAGCGATCTTGGACGTGGAGTGGAAACCGCCAGGAGGAGGGCTCGTGCACAGGGTAGAAGTGTGCGGACATCTTGCTGGAGCAGATCGTGGGCGGCGACGCCCGATGTGGGGGAGGCGTGCGATTCCAGCGTCGTGGGGGCCGGACGTGGCGGGGGAATCAACGGGAGGCGCGCGCAGATCCGGTAGTTGCGGTCAAGGGGCTGAAACCCTATTCTGCGATCTGTACCGAACTCGGGAAGCAGAAAACAAAACCTGGATCGCTCCTTTAATGCCCGGGTGGACTTGCTGAACCTATTAAACCAACAGGTATTTAATACTATGGCTTGCTGGAACTGTTAACCCATCAAACTAGACTTTTACAAAATACATTTATATATATATATATTTATATTTATATGTTATATATGTATATATATATCCAAAATCCAAACACACAAAAAATTCAACATTGTAAAAAATTAAAAAATGCAACATGACACACATAAAAATGCAATATCTCAGGGCCGGAAAAAAAATCCGGTCGGGTGCGGCGTCGGGCATTTTCCGTCGACCTGACCTAGATTGGTCTCCACCACCAATGGGGACACTGCTCCTGTCTCTGGCTCGGCTGACAGCCCCCTAACTTCTCTCTCTCTACGCTCGGCTCTTCATGTTCCGGGCTCCCCGTTTAATTTGCTTTCTGTTGGTCGCCTGACTAATGATTTGAATTGCTCTGTAACCTTCACATCCTCTTTTTTTCTGATACAGGATCACAGTACGCGGACTATCATTGGTAAGGGGCGACTGCAGAACGGGCTCTACCTCCTTGATAACTCTCTAGCTATCCTCTCTTCAGTCTCCTCCGTCGATTGACATCGACGTCTTGGCCAAGCCTCCTGTTATTCCTGTCTACACTCGTTGCCATCCTGCCTCCAGTGCCCCACTGCAGTCTGCCTCGCCCTCTGATGCTCCGAGTCCCGCTGATCCGACACCGGAATCTATAACTCATCCCATGACGAATTATGTATCCTTACATCGTCTATCTCCACAACTTCAGACTTTTGCCACTTCATTATCCTCGATTTCTATACCTAACTCTGTACATGAGTCTCTCCGACATCCTGACTGGCGGACGGTCATGGAAGAAGAAATGACGGCTCTCTGGGCTAGCCAGACCTGAACCTTGGTACCATTACCTACCTGTCAGACACCAGTTGGGTGTAAATGAGTTTTTGTGATCAAGCATGCTCCTGATGGGATGATTGACCGTCTGAAGGCCCGCCTGGTGGCTCGTGGCTTCACCCAACAACAAGGCCTCGATTATGAGGAAACATTCTCTCTTGTGGTCAAGCTAAACATTGTTCGTGTTCTTCTCTCGGTGGTTGTGCTTCGTCAATGACCATTACACCAACTGGACATCAAAAATATTTTTCTCAACGACGACCTCCAAGAAACGGTTTTCATGCAGCAATCGCCCGGGTTTGAGACCACGGGGGAGTCCCAAGTTTGTCATCTTAAGAAGTCCATCTATGGTCTCAAACAATCCCCTCGGGCATGATTTGAGAAGTTCAGTAAGGCTGTCCGACAAATCGGCTTTACTCGGAGTTCAGCGAACTTCTCACTGTTCACACGTCATCAGGCAACGTGAACTGTTTTTCTGTTGGTTTATGTTGATGATATCTTAATCATTGGAGACGATTCAAAGGGCATCCAAGCAGTCAAACAACACCCCAGCTCCATCTTTCAGACCAAGGATCGAGGACATCTTCGTTACTTCCTTGGTCTTGAGGTCGCAAGACGACCAGATGGACTTGTCATCTCCCAAAGGAAGTACTGCCTGGATCTCCTTCAAGATGCTGGCTACTCGGGATGCAAGCCTACTACTACTTCAATGGATGCAAATCATAAGTTGTGGGTGGATTCTTCTGATACAAACTTTCCTCTTCAAAATCCGGAATACTATCGACGATTGGTTGGAAAATAGATCTATCTAACGGTCACAAGACCGGATATTTCCTTCGCTGTTGGGGTGGTCAGCAGGTTTATGCATGCTACGCAAACATCTCACCTTCAAGATGTTGAGCGCATCCTTAGATACCTTAAAACAGCCCAGGGTCAAGGATTGGTATACAAAACCCCATCCTCTACTCCAACATTGGTTGCGTACTCTGATGCAGACTATGCCGGTTCCTTGGATGATCACCGGTCAACCAGTGGTTTTTGTACCTATTTTGGAGGTCATCTCGTTACCTGGCGAAGTAAGAAACAAGCAGTGGTTGCTCGATCATCAGCTGAAGCAGAATACCGATCGATGACATTTGTTGTCTCTGAGTTTACCTTGCTTGAAAGTGATGCGGCACAGGCGTCACACCTGCTCTCCACCCTGGAGTCCCACCATGGGGCCCACCTGTAGTCAGCACCATGCAACTTTCATCAGGGCCGCGACTCGTACATCCCAACCAGCTCTCCATCATGGAGTCACCACCATGCGGCAGGTTGTTGAGGCCGGGGCTCGATCCCCAAACTTCCTAGATAAGAGGCCTTCGCCAACACTCTCATCACCAACTGAGCCGCGAATCAGTTGGTGATGAGAGTGTTGGTGAAGGCTTCTTATCTAGGAAGTTTGGGGATTGAGCCCCGACCTCAACAACCTGCCGCATGGTGGTGATTCCATGACAGAGAGCTGGCTGGGGTGTACGGGCCGCGACCCTGATGAAAGCCGCCTGGTTCTGACTCCAGGTGGGCCCCTTGGTGGGACTCCAGGGTGACGGACAGATGTAACGCCTGTGCCGCATCAGAAAGTCTCCTGGCCGATCTAGGGGTAAAACTTCCATCACCTGCCATCCTGTTATGCGACAGTCAAGCGGCTATACATATTGTGAAGAATCCAGTCTTTCATGAATGAACGAAACATATTGAAGTAGACTGTCACTTTATCCGGGAGAAAATACAAATGAAGAAGATAAAATTGAAGCATGTTCCTGAGACTGAACAAGTGACTGATATCCTCACAAATGCTCTACCTTACAACATATTCTACCAGTGTCTATCCAAGCTTGGTGCATACGACTTGTACACTCCAGCTTGCGGGGGAGTGTTGGAAAAGCCCATGTAAATAAAACCCATTTATTTGTATTTTTTCTTTTCTCTTTAGTCCCACATCTTGTATAGGACTCTCTTCTCTCTTTCTCCCTCCTATAAATGTGTATTCATACATTGTATTTCATTATTGACATAGTATATACAATGTTGAGTTTTTCTCTACACTTAAAATAAAAGCTTAATTAAATGAATATTATATTATTATTTTTTTATCTACTGATGTTTTAGTTTCTCTTATTATTATTATTACTCATGTAATTATTTTTGCTCTAATGTGTTTTTAATTTATTACCAATCAATTGAGAACTAATTTTTCGTCAAGAACTAATTTTTTCAATAATATTTTTTCTTACAACAATTACACAATTAATTTTTTAGATAGATGCAGCTTCCTGAACCAAATCCTTAATTATGTTCGGCTGTATTTTATTCTTCTGTCAACAATGGAGTATGCAAATTCACGATAAATTTGCTCCATTTATATGAATCTGTTGGGATGAAGGAATGGTTGAACATTGAAGCTTCTTAAAGCTCACCTTGAATTTTAGCAATAACACTCATGATGATTTAATTAAATACATGACGAAGAATCCGTTATTCTGGATTTTGTACCGTTAATAGATTTATAAATTCCTTTTACTGTCACTCAGCAACATTTGGCTTGGTTCTTAACATGTAGTTAAATAAGATTGCTGCTGCAACTGGGTGAGTGAGTTGACGTCTTTTATTTCTCTCTGATTTAGGTATCATTTTAGCTTCATATAGATCAAATGACTTTGTGATTAGTCAACATTTTTTCCCTAAATAAGAATTATTTCAATATTACTTCGAACAGGGAAATCTGAACTTAATAACACAAGCATTGGAGGCAGTTGATTGCAAGCTGAAAGTCATACCCGATCCAACTACTGTTCACTTTCACCTTCCTGATAACCTTTCTGTTCGTGTACATAGGGAGTATGACATGTTCATTTCAGAGCTTGTTAATCATTTTCCCCACGAGAAGGAAGGGATCCAAAAGTTTTATGATGAGTGCTGGAAGGTATACTCTTAAATTTATTTTCATTTCAGTGGCCTTTTTTTCCCGAGGGTCTGTAAACTAAAGCCCATTCACTTGACTAGATCTTCAATTCATTGAATTCGCTGGAGCTGAAGTCATTGGAGGAGCCCATGTATCTTTTTGGGCAGTTTTTCCGGATGCCTGTTGAGTGTTTGACACTTGGTATTTCATCTAATACCATTTTATTTATTGGAGATGCACATGCTTCATCCTCGGTATCTCATGCATCTAAAATCTGTTTGTTTTTCTTGAATATGCTTCATAAGTTACCTTAAGAAGGCTATCATTAGCATAAGACCAAGTTAATCTCCAACTTTTATGAGATTCCTCTATTTTTCAGCTTTCTATTTACCCCAAAATGCTGGTGATATTGCTCAAAAATTTATAAAAGATCCTCAGTTGCTATCCTTCATTGATGCCGAGGTCTGAATTTCTCTGATTTATAAGCACTTAAATCCATGATGCACATTTAGTTATTTGTAAATGTTACTTAGGCTCCGTTTGAGAGAGCAAATGGTGGCTTGGGCAAAAAACGAAGCTCCGGTGTGAAAGGGAGCTCCCACCTTGTAGTGGGAAATGAAGCTCAAATTGAAGCTTTGGCTTTTCCCACTGGACCAGAGCTCCAAAATGGAGGTTATCCAAACATTTATATTTCTCTAATGAGATGAATCAAAAATGTCACCCGAGCAAAAGCAAAATGCCAAAGAGAGCCTCAATGGAGGGATTAGTAGTTCAGTGCTTTGTCGTCCATTTCCCCCCACGTAAAAAGATTTTTTGGTGCCTTTGCAGTGTTTCATTGTGAGCACAGTCAATGCTATGCAGACACCAATGATAAATGCAAGCATGGTACTACTGTTTCCCCAAATTATTTTACTAATTAAATAGAGGAGTAACAAATGCATCACTTGATCTTCCCTGTGCTTGTGTCCCTGGTGTTGTGTTATGACAGGTTCTTTGTGATAGACATTTTGGAGGAGTCAATTACCCTGTTGGTGGTGTTGGCGGTATAGCTAAGGCCTTAGCTAATGGACTAGTTAATAAGGGCAGCAAACTACTTTATAAGGCGAACGTGACAAATATTGTACTTAAAGATGGAAAAGCTGTGAGTGCCATCTTTTGATTGTAAGCTTGAAGGCCCATTACCATCTGCAATCGCAGAACTTCCATTGGGGAGGGTGTCTCCAATACGATTCTTTGTTTCACAGGTAGGAGTGAGTTTATCAGATGGACGGGAGTTCTTTGCCAAAACTGTGATATCAAATGCAACTAGATGGGATACATTTGGTATGACCCTGGCTAATAGTTCTGAACATCCATTAATAAGAGAAGGCTTTATTCACCACTACACTACTTAATAATCAGTACATAGAGTGCATTTGGATTGCCATTCATCATGTTTGTCATTGCAGGTAAATTGTTGAAAGTTGATGACATTCCACAATCGGAGAAGAATTTTCAAAATATCTATGTGAAGGCACCCTCATTTCTTTCCATTCACATGGGAGTCAAAGCCACTGTTTTGCCTCCTGATACAGACTGCCACCATTTCATTTTAGAGGTAATAATAGCTTTATCATTTGAATTGCTGAGAGACACAATATGTATGGGAACAAGGAGGCAATTGCTTGCTGTTATGGTTAAATTCAGGACAGTTGGAGTAGGTTAGAGAATCCTTATGGAAGCATATTTTTAAGTATTCCAACAGTTCTTGATCCATCTCTGGCTCCTGAAGGGCATCACATTCTTCATATATTCACAACATCAAGTATAGAAGATTGGCAGGCAAGTACAAAATCAAACATTTGTAAACTTTAGAAGGATAATATGGGGCCTGATTTTGAAATGATGCTACTCAACTTTCTATCTAGCTTCCAACCTAACTGTACTCATCTTTGAAACAGGATCTATCTCCCAAGGAATACAGGGAGAAAAAGGAACTTGTGGCTGATGAAATCATTACTAGGGTTGAAAAGAAACTCTTTCCTGGTCTCAAAAATTCCATAGTGCTAAAAGAGGTAAAAAAATCCTTTTAAATTAGGAAAAATCTTTAAATTCTTGTTATCATTCATATCTTTCCCCAATTCATTGAAGCTGAAAATATGTACAGTTTGTTTCTATGCTCATTCTTGGATATGGAACTCTCGAGTTGTTACCATTCTCTTTTTGTTTGAGTTATCCAATTGGTTTGTTAATAATTTATTAAAAAAGAATTTTCAAATAAGTTGGATACCTTTATTTACTTGTGTTATTTGTTTTAGAGAATATAAGGAAAAACAATGTAAAAGCCCAATAAGTTGGCCGATTTTGTGTCTTTCTGTTTAATCCCACATCTTCTGTATAAGATGTTTTCTCTCTCTTCTCTCCTATATATTTGTACTCTTACTTGTATTTTAGATATTCAAGAAGGATATATGTTGAGATTAAATTATCCAGCAGGTCACCTGTATGTGGGACCGTGTTTGGCTTCCCCACCGCGTTCCATTTCTGAGTGTTGACCCCGGTGGGACCCTCTGGTGGAATATCCCTGCGGGCCTGTGGTTGGGGTTAATCCCACACTACCTGCAACTTTCTCCCCTCCGTGTTCATGTACCCCACCACCCTTCATCTCAATACCTGAGTTTTGAGATGAACTGTTGGGTTGACGGGTTCTCTCATGGTATCAGAAGAGGTTGTTCTGCTGCAGGGGTGTGTTGAGATTAAATTATCCAGCAGGTCACGTGTATGTGGGACCGTGTTTGGCTTCCCCACCGCGTTCCAGGTCTGGGTGTTGACCCCGGTGGGACCCTCTGGTGGAATATCCATGCGGGCCTGTGGTTGGGGTTAATCCCACACCGCCTGCAGCTTTCTCCCCTCCGTGTTCATGTACCCCGCCACCCTTCATCTCAATACCTGGGTTTTGACATGAACTGTTGGGTTGGCGGGTTCTTTCAATATACAAGGTTTGGACCTTTCTCTACATGGTATCAGAGGGAACGGTCCGACATGTTTTTTTCTAACTGCCATTTCCTCCTGTTAATCGGGCGGCTTGTTCTCCTGCTTAAACCGCGCTGTCCTGCGGTCTCCTCTCTTTCTAATCGCGGCTTCCCGCACGGTTACGTTTTCTAACCGCTTTTCTTCCTCTCTCGTGGCTTCCACCTCCTCTTCCCCTCTTGCCCCCCTCTCTCCCTTTTATAAATCTCTCAGGTAGGGCCCTCTCCCTCTATTCACGTTGTTTCTTCCCGGCTAATCCGCTTCCTGCTTAATCACCACGGGCTCTTTGCTACCCGCCTTCGCCTCTCTCCTCTCTTCTCGCGCGACTTCTTCTCTTAGTTGCTGCGACTTCTCTTTTCGTTGCGGCTTCCCTAACCGCTGCGAGCACCGCATCTTGGTCGCGACATCTTTTCTTGCCGCTGTTGTGCTCATTGTGATCGTGCGGTCTTCCTTGCTTACCCGCTGCGGCTTCCCTTCCCATCACAGCTTCCCTACCCGCTGCGGTTTCACCAGTCGCTGCGGGCTTCTCGCGCAGACTTCTCTTAGCCGCTGCGGCCTCTCTTCCCGCCCTGGGCTCCGCATCTTGGTCGCGGCCTTTTGTTGCTGGTGTGTTGACACCGAGACCGTGCGGCTTCTCCTGTTTTCTTGTCAAGACGGCTTCTCTTATCTAACCGCTCCGGGTTTCGGGTTGCGGTCTGCCTCTAACCTCCGCGGCTTGTTTCTGTCCATTGCGGGTTCTCTTTTATCCGCTGGTTGTGGCCTTTCTTGCCGCTGGTGCGTTGTCACCGTGACCGCCGAAGGCTGTTCCTTACCGGGCGCGGTCTCTCTTCCTTGCCGCTTGGCCGCTTGGTGTATGTTCGTTGCGGATTGTTCTGTTCACCGCAGTTTGGTCTGCTTGCCGCACGGTTTGCCGCCGCCGCTGCTGCTGCAATCTTTCTTTGTCTCGTGGCAGCTGCTCTCTGTCTCTCGGACTGCTTCTACCGATCTTGTTGCGGCTTGCTTCTACCGATCTTGTTGCAGCTTGCTTCTAACCGCACGGTCTGGTGCCTGGTCGTCGCTTTTTTGATCTTGGCGGGTCTCTCCTCGATCGTCACTACTGCTTGCTGACTGCTGCAGTTTCTCCTTGCCGCACAGCTTGGTCGCAAGACCTTGCCGCACGGTATCTTCATCTGCCGCTGCGGGCGTAGGGTAGTATTGCCTTATTGTGTGTGCCGGCCTTCTATTCTCGCCCGACTAGTCTCCAGGCTCTTGCTGTGTGGTCTGCGGTCTTGCTCTAACTGCTCGTGAAGGTTGCCTTCTCGCGGACGCTGCTCCTTGGTTCAGTCTGCATGGCGTCAAATTCGCTTACTGTTTCAGCTGCTTCCACACCTCCCTCACCCACCAGTGACGACATTGCCGCTCTGCATGCTCAACTTCACCAACTCCAACCATGCTTGTCATGGCGTCGCCTAGGCGACGCCTAGACGTCCAGACGCTCGAATGTGTATAAGACATTGGACGCCTTATAATAAATAATGTTTTTTAAAAATTTTTGAATACACTGCGGTTTTTATAAAAAACGCAATCTAAAGTCATTAAAAAAATAAAAAATAAATTTTTTATATATTTTTTTTAAAAATATATTTTTTTATTTTTTTAAATGACTTTATACTGCGGTTTTTATAAAAAACGCAATCTAAAGTCATTAAAAATAATAATAATTTTTTTTTTTATTTTTAATTTTTTTTTAAATGACTTTAGACTGCGTTTTTATAACAACCGTTGTCTAAAGTCATTAAAAAAATAAAAAATAAAAAAAACTTTAATTTTTTTTTTAAAAAATTAAATTATTTATATTTTAAATGACTTTAGACTGAGATTTTTATAAAAAATGCAGTCTAAAGTCATTAAAGAAATCAAAGTTTTTTTATTTTTTAATTTTTTAAATGATTTTAGACTGCGATTTTTATAAAAATCGCAGTCTAAAGTCATTAAAAAATTTTAAAATTTTAATTTTTTTTAAAATAAATTAAAAACCGCAGTGTAAAGTCATTAAAAAATTTATTTATTTATTTTTTTTAAAAATTTATTTATTTATTTATTTTTTAAATGACTTTAGACTGCGATTTTTATAAAAACCGCAGTCTAAAGTCATTAAAAAATAATTTTTTTTTTTAAAAAAAAATTTACTTTTTTTTGAAATAAATTTTTTTTTTTTTAAAAAAACCGATGTCTAAATTCATTTTTTAAAAAAAATTTTAAGCCACATTGTTGCTTCGGGTTGTTCGCCTTATTGTTGCTTAGGCGTCGCCTTATCGCCTAAGCGTCAGGCGCCCGACGCTCGCCTTGGTTCGCCTTGACGTCGTGACAAGAATGACTCCAACGGATGGTCAGTAGCTCCTCTGGATCCGTGGCCTCGATCTCCGATGAAGGGATATCTTGCCTCTCTCACGGCTCTTGCTGGATTATGGACTCGGGTGCCACACATCATCTCTCTCCGCAGAAGCCGTCGCAGTACTTAGCTTCTGATTATCCCAAATTTATCACTGTGGATAATGGTGACACGACACCGGTTTCTGGCGCTGCCCATCTGCCTCTTACCCCCTCCCTCTCCTTATCCCCGATTCTTCATGTTTCGGGGTCCCCCTTTAATCTTCTCTCCATTAGCCGTCTTACTCAGACTTGACTGTTGTGTAACCTTCTCCCGTTCTTCTTTTGTTGTACCGAATCGACTAACACAGACTATACTTGGTCCGGGGCGGCTGTCCAACGGGTGTATCTTCTTGATGTTCCTCCTACTGCCCTTACCACTATCTCCTCCATTGACTGACATCGTCGTCTTGGGCATGCTCCTTTCCAGATTCTCAAGAAAGCTCTTCCAGGTGTTCCTCTTCAGAAGTTCTTTTGTGAATCGTGTATCTTTGACAAACAATATCGTGTCTCTTTTACTTCTCCTTGTACTAGGAGCGATGCTCCTTTTTCGGTCGTACATTCTGATATCTGGGGACCCTATAAAATCCTAGTGTTTTTGGCTATCAGTACTTTGTAACTTTTATTGATGATTACTCGCGGGTTACCTGTTTATACTTCCTTCGTGATCGTATCGAACTCACCTCGACTTTCCGTACTTTTCTTACCGAGACTCGCACACAATTTTCCACGTGTTAAAATTATCCGTATGATAACGCTCGTGAGTATACCGATCGAACTTTCTCCAATCTGTGCGCCGAGTTTGGTATTATCCATCAAACTTCGTGTGCGTATACCCCTCAACAAATGCGTCGCAGAACAGAAAAAGTTCAATGAAAATTGTCTCTGTTCTGTTGTCTATCCCACTGCATATCATTTTATCAATCGCATGCCCTCGTCTATCCTCCACTTTGTGGCCCCATGACTCTCTTATACCTATCCAAGAAGCTATTCTCTCTCTCACACCTCGTGTGTTTGGATGTACCTATTATGTCTATACGCTTGACCCCTCAAATGACAAGCTTGCCTCTCGTGCTACCAAGACTATGTTTGTTGGATACTCTCGCACTCAGAAAGAGTATGCCTGTTATTATCCTGCTACTGGTAAGGTGGTTGTCTCTGCCGATGTCTCTTTTCATGAGGATCATCCCCATCACACCGCTCCTACTGATCCTCTTCTTCTTCCTGCCCCTCCACCTCGGCCCATAATTCCAGTTACATCTCCGCTTCCATCTCTTCTTCCCACACCTACTCCAGTTCCAGTTACATCTCCTCTGCCACCTCTTCTTCCCACACCTCCGCCGCTAGTCCCCTCCAAACCACCCGTCATTCAGTTTTTCACTCGTCATACTCCACGTTCTGATGCCCTGCAGCAGCTTCCCTCAATCGATGTGGTCTCGCGGCCTGTTGATTTGACATCAACCTCTACGGCTCATCCCTTGACCAATTATGTATCTTTACATCGCCTCCCCGCCACTTCTTACATTTGTCCTCTCTCTATCCTTTATTTCTTTGCCTAACTCTGTGTGCAGTAAGCTCTCCAACATCCTCATATTTAAGAAGGATATACAAGATTTGGACCTTTCTCTATAAACTGGATTAGGCTATTTGCCTTTTGATCCCATATTTTCATCTTGATACACGGTCTCCCTGTAATCACTGCTCTGCTGTTTCTGGCTGTGTTCATGGCTTTGTAAGTGTGAAATGGAGGAATTGAGTTACAAGGAGGTAAACTAACCCTAAGGAGGTATAGCATGAAAAATTTTCCTTTGGAAGACTGGAAGATTGTTTCATAGGGAGGTTTATCACACTGGTATTGTTCGTGGCGGTAATTCCTCAGTTCTATGCATGCTTACATGGTCTCACAAGAATGTAGAACTGTTATCCAGCAACTCTATAATGAAAAATCCTCAGGAATCCACACAAACAACAATTTAACCAGTACTCCTGGTATCTATTAAAACAATATGTAGCCTAGATGAAGGATATGGGTGGCATTGTATTGCGTACAAGGAAGAAGAATGTGGTAGAAGCACCGGATGAAGGGTAGCAGGTGCCAGAAAAGGAGAAACTCCATATGATCAACTAGCAGGGTTCAATTTCAAGTAACTTCCTCTTGGCCATCACTATAGCTTCTATGCAATCTTAAAGCTGGCAAAAGCTACATCAACATGCTGAAGAACTCACAACATCAGTTCCCTCCTGATAAGAAGCAAGAAATGATGACATGATTCAATTTAATTACTATTTTGAATTTAAAATGATAATCTTAGATGTTGAACCTTCAACCTTTCGAGGAAACAAATCAAGGCTTTAAACCATTAAACCATGGCTTCTAACCAAATAAACCAAGGAGTGAACCACAAGTCAATAAGAAGGGGAAATACGTCAACAATAGGGAGTTTAACCCAAAAGAACCAACACACATAAGTCACAAAATAATGAAGCCTCTATCTATTATCTAATCTAAATAGGAATATATTTGAGACAAGTAACATGATTGAGTGTGCACCATTTCTGATGTAGTTTAAATTCCTAAATGATAATTATATGAGATGAGACAAAATATTCTTTAGATATTTTTTAAAATATGACGAATGGATGTGACATCAAATACAATGTGAATTGGAATTGAAGTCGCAAATAAATTTGTATACTTCATAATACCTTGTTAACAAAGACCAGAGCTGACATAATGAGAGTAAAAAACCAAATGGGAGTTTGAAAAGATTTCATTGTGGTGAATATAATCATCAAGTTGGCCAAATGAGTAACTTGAATTAGAATCGACACTAATTTTCCTTCATCATATCAATGTCTTCTACTTAGAGTTCCATTAGCAAGATGCCCACACTCAGCTCGTCGAACTCCATCACTAAGACATGGAGAGTATAAATGAGAACAACCGAAGATAAATCACTTTTTTTTCATTCAATCAATAATTAGAGTACATCATGACCTTAGTTCCTTTTTATGGAGCTTTGAATTCCAAAAAGGGTGGGAGAGAAAGGAGGGGGTGTTGTGGGTTCTAAGGGAGGAAGTAGGTTTCTTGGTGGTAGTGGAGGTGTGATTTAATTGGGTTAAGAATTGAAGGAAAAGGAGGGATGAATGTTGTTAGTGGTTGAGTTTAATGGACGGTTGGTGACAGGTTAGCTTAAATAAAGTGAAGGGGTGTAGCAAACTCAATTTCCAAATTATAAGTCCAAATATAGCTGTTGAGGTTATTAAGTATTTTATTATTTTGAGTCTATTAGCATGTGAGTGGTTTAGTCCCACAACGTGAATCGAGTGTTATGTGTCCATGTAAACTCCTATATAATGCACAGAGAATTTGCGCACATTTGAAAAAATATTTTCTCCAAAACATAGCTTAGTTTTGACACGCACCGAGAACTTGCGCACATTTGAAAAAAATATTGCTTCCCAAGAAGGAAACATCTATTTTGATCTTTCTCCTGTGCAGGTTGGCACGCCAAAAACCCATAGGAGATATCTTGCTCGGGATAGTGGTACTTACGGCCCAATGCCACGCAAGGTTCCTAAAGGTTTGCTTGGGATGCCATTCAATACGACGGTGAGTTTGGAATTTGGAATTCTTTTGAAGAGGCTCATCACTAACAACTCCTGCTGGTTCTTTGCAGGAGATTAGTGGCCTCTACTGTGTTGGTGATAGCTGTTTCCCGGGACAAGGAGTCATAGCCGTTGCCTTTTCTGGAGTTATGTGCGCTCATAGAGTTGCTGCTGATCTTGGTAAGTATATATAGAACTCATTTGATGGAGACATTCTTCTTCTTATTATTAGGATTAATTATCAAAACTTCCCCTATAAAAGTGCATTTCATAACATGCATGCACAAAGGACTCTTTTGGAGTAAATTTTCAGGGGATCTTTTTGTGCTTTGATGTTATGAAATGTAAATTTGCAGGAGAATTTTTTGTAATTTCAAAACTAAGAGGGTGCACAATCTGTAATTTAGCAAAGTAGAGGGGAGATCCCGGTAAATGGCCTTTATTATTATTATTGAAAATTGCCATAATGTGTGGGTTGTCCTTGCACATGTTTGTCATTATTTTAAGTAGCAAGAGAAGTTTTAATTGTGTAGTTGTGCAAATATAACAATAAGGCTTTCATATTATTATCTAAGAACCTCTTTCCTGATTTGAACCTTTAAAATAAATGGGACGGAGATGAACTTCGACAGTGCCAAAATTTGTTGTGGTGTGGTCAGTGGGGAATCTTTATGAAATTTTAGGATCCGTTCGTTTGGACGGAATTTAAACCCTGAAATTAGAGTTGAAGGACTTCAATTTCAATTTTGAAGCCTCAATTTTGTCCTACGGAACAGACCCTTGAGGATTTTAGGGTTGAGAATTTTGGTGGAGGGGGAGCTTCCGACGAAGATTTTGGTGGCCGAGAGATGCTAGAAGTGGTGGGAAATGATCAGAGGGGAATGGGGGCAGCTGTAAGGAGTCTGAATGGGAGGAGAAGATTCTCAGGAACCTAAATTTATCGTCTCTGTAGAAGAATGGGTAAACCTTGCATATACTTCTTGAATTAATATTTACAAGTGTGAGTACAAATATATAGGGAGAGAGAAAAAAAGCCCTATTTCAAGATGTGAGACTATTACATGAGAAAGAAGAATGTCTATAATGAGCCACTAAATGGGCCTTTACAAGATTGTTTTCTAACACTCCTCCGCAAGCTGGAGCATACAAGTCATAGGCACCAAGCTTGGATAAGGAACTGATAATATAACGGTCGAGAGAGGGCTTTAATCAGGATGTCAACAACTTGTCTTGTAGTGGGAACATGCTCCAATTCTATCTTCTTTGATTGAACTTTCTCTCGAATGAAGTGACAGTCAACTTCAATATGCTTTGTTCGTTCATGGAAGACGAGATTCTTGGCAATATATATTGCAGCTTGATTGTCACAAAATAAGGTCGTCGGAGATGAGAGTTTGAGTCTTAAATCATTGAGAAGACTCTCAAGCCAGGTTAACTCAGATACAAGGACAGCCATAGCCCGATACTCGGCCTCAGCAGACGAGCGAGCAGCAATGGTCTGCTTCTTGCTACGCCAGGTAATAAGGTGTGCACCGTAGTATGTACAAAAATCAGTTGTGGACCGCCTATCATCAAGAGAACCTGCGTAATTAGCGTCAGAATACACAACAATAAATAGAGAGGTAGATGGTTTGTAAACGAGTCCTTATCTCGGAGCAGTCTTTAAGTATCTGAGAATGCTGTCAACAGCTTGGAGATGAGATGTCCGAGCATGCATGAAATGACTCACAACCCCCACAACAAATAAGATGTTAGGTCGAGTAACCGTAAGATAAATCACCTTCTCCACTAAGCGTCGATAATATTCTGGATTTGTAAGCAGTGGGTCAGAATCAGAACCATGTGTAGGAAGCTTGCGATTTACATCTATAGGGGTGTTCATAGGTTTGCACCCTGAGTAGTCAGCATCTTGAAGAAGGTCAATACGGTACTTCTATTGGGATAAGACGAGACTATCAGGTCGTATTGCGACCTCAAGCCCAAGTAAGTATCGAAGATTTCCCAGGTCCTTCATCTGAAATGATAAGTTCAAATGTTGCTTGATTTGTTTTATCCTTGTAGAGTCACGCCAGTAATTAAGATATCATCAATATACACAAGGAGAATCACAGTGCTTGTTGACTGATGACGGGTAAAGAGGGAGAAGTCAGCCGAGATTAGTGTAAAACCAACATCGCGAACCACCTTACTGAATTTTTGAAACCAAGCACACGATGACTGTTTGAGACCATATATAGACTGCCAGAGATGACATACATGAGACTCCCCCGTGGTATCAAACTCGGGAGGTTGGTGCATATAAACAGTTTCCTGCAGATCGCTATTGAGAAAGACATTTTTAATATTTAATTGATGGAGGGGCCACTGACGATGAACAGACAAGAAGATCAGGACCGAACGGTATTCAACTTTGCAACCGGGGAGAAAGTTTCATCATAATTAAGGCCTGCTGCTAAGTGAAACCCCGGGCCACGAGACGAGCTTTTAGGCGGTCAACAGTCCCATACACAACATGTTTGATATCAAATAACCACTTGTAACTGACACAGGATAGGTCGGGAGGAAGAGGAACCATATCTCAAGTCTGGTTAGCCCAGAGGGCAGTCATTTCATCATCCATGACTACCCGCCACCCCGGGTGCTTAATGCTTCCTACACAGAGTTGGAAATACAAATGGAGGAAAGAGTAACAACAAATTTTTGGAGTGGCAGAGAGAGCCGATGTAGAGATATATAATTCGCTAAGGGATGAGCCGTAGAGGTTGACGCAGGATCATCGGGTCGTGGGATGTCATCGGTAGAAGGTAGCTGCTGTAGGATAACATTCTTGGAGTTACGACGAGTATAAACACGAAGAGGTGGTGGAGGTGGAGGAGGCAGGGAAGGTACCGGGAGGGGTGAGGGAAGAGGTGGGAGAGACAGAGTCGTGACCGGGACGGCAGGACGAGCGGTGGTGGAAGGTGGAGACGGGGTGTAAGGAGAGTAGTGGAATGGTTGATACTCAAAAAAGGTTACATCAGCCGAAACAATCAGCTTGTCGGCGGTAGGAGAATAACAAACATAACCTTTTTGAGTGCGGGAGTAGCCAACGAATATCCATTTTGTGGCGCGATGAGCTAGCTTGTCAGTAGGCGGATCAAGAAGGTGAACATAACATGCACATCTAAAGACACGGGGTGTGAGAGAGAAAAGAGATTTTGAAGGAAAGAGTAGACTAAATGGAGAGGCTAAGTCGAAACCGCAAAGTTGAAACATGAGTGACCGATTTTTCCGCTCGGCCACACCATTTTGCTGGGGGGGGGGGGTAAAAGCACACGAGGTTTGCTGTATGACGTCAAACTCGATGCTTAAATTTGAGAAGGTGTGACCGGTATATTCGCGAGCATTGTCGGTGCAAATGATTTTTAATGTAGTGGAGAACTGTGTGCGCGTCTCAGTAAGAAAAGTACGAAAAACAGATGTCAGTTCAGTATAATCATGAAGTAGATATAACGAAGCGAGACGCGAGTAATCATCAAAAAATACTCTAGACTTTATAGGTCCCCCGTACATCAGAATGAACCAAAGAGAACAAAGTATCACTCCTGGTACATATAGGAGGGAAAGAAGTACGATGTTGTTTGCCGTAGATACATGATTCACAAGTAAACTCTCGCAATGAGATATTAGGAAGAACCTTCTTGAGAATCAGGAGGGGAGCATGCCCAAGGCGGCGATGCCAATCAAAAGTGGATATTGTGGAGAGAATGGTTGGTAGAATATCCAAGAGATACAACCCATTCGACAACCGCCTTTTACCAATGATACTCCGCGTGCGGCGATCCTGCACAATAAAAGAGGAAGGAGAAAATGTTATACAACAATCAAGTTCCTGAGTGAGACGACTAACTGATAGCAGATTGAAGGGGGATCCCGAAACATGAAGAACCGAAGATAGAGGGAGAGTGGGAGTAAGCCGAAGATCAGCCGCGCCATAGACTGGAGTGGTGTCGCCATTTGCGATAGTGACGAACTTGGGATAAGCAGACTGTATATACTGCGATGGTCTCTGGGATGTAATGTGGTGAGGAGCACCCGAGTCCATGATCCAGTGTGGGCTATGAAAGAGACATGATATACCTTCAGTGGAGAAAGACGCAACCGAGCCAGACAAGCGATTGATAACGCCTTGGAGCAGTTGAAGCTGGGTGCGAGATGCGTTGATATCTTGCCGGGTAGAAGAATCAGAATCTTGTGGAGTAGCACTGGTGGGAGTAGGAGCAGTTGTATTTGAGGCAGCAAGGCGCGGAGGCAAACCATGTTTGTGGTAACATATTGTTTCAAGATGACCCTCTCGACCACAGTAATTGCATTTTAAGGCAGAGCGCCTAACACGTCCTCGTCCCCGAGACGTGCGGCGGTCTCCCCTAACTGAAGAGCCATGAGCTGGAGCAGGAGTAGGTAGTAGTGGCTGCTGAAGGAGAGTTGGAAAAAATTTTGCTGGAACCTCAGATGGAGGTGTAACCTTGAGCAGCATAGATCAGACGTCAGACAGCGAGGGGCGTGGTAGAGGAGGAAAGAATCTGAGCCCAGACACTGTGAAGATGGGTTGGGGGGGGGGGGGGGGGTGGGGGGGGGATGATGGGCCATCATCATCACAATCCAAACAACTTCCTTTTGCGCCCGTTGTGTAGTGAGATCCGAGGAGGGAGACTGATGTTGTATCCAGCCTCCACCAGAGTTTTGGCCTTGACAACGAAAGAGGTCAAATCACCCGTTGTGCCGGGATCAGCTTTGAAGCGCGGAGATGATATCAAACAGATGTAGCAAGCTGTCTTTGCCAGAATAGAGAGAGTGAAGTTCCTCCCACATCGCCTTAACAATCTCATGATACATGACCATGCGATATGACTCAGTATCCATGAAATTGAGGATCTAGGATTGAACTAGGCCGTCATCACGCAACCACTCGTCAGTAGTTGCGATGGGAACGTCCCGGGTAAGGTGATTAAGAAGACCTTTTGTTTGCAGAACACGACGAATCGAATGCACCCATTCACAAAGTTGTCCTTCCCACTGAGAGAGATGGTGGTGATTCGAAGCTCATCGCGGACTTCAGGAGAGGGAGCCGCAACACGAGCGGGAAGAGAGGAAGCAGCTGTGGAGTCCATGACAGCAAAAGGATGTCGCAGCGACTAGAGGAGAGGTCGGCAACGAGAGGAGCATCGGCTGGAGCAGAGGCCGACGAACAAGAGGGTTTGCGGATAGAGCAGCACACGAGCAAGAGTAAGCCGCAGTTACTAGAGGAGAGGGCCGGCGAACAAGAGGAGCTGTGGGTAGAGCAGTACACACGCAAGAGCAAGTCACAACGACTAGAAGAGCAGCGGCTAGGGTCGCAATGACTAGAGGAGTAGCGGCTAGAGAAGAGGCCGGCGAACAAGAGGAGCGACGAATAATGTTAGGCGAACTGGGATCGCGGCTTAGAGAGATCGCCGCTAGAAGAGAAGTCCGGCAAGAGCAGTCTGCGACTAGAAAAGAAGAGGCCGCAGTGGCTAGAGAAGACTGCGCAAGAGCAGTCTGCGACGAGGACTCCGCGCAAGAGCAGTCCGCGGCTTGACAAGAAGTGGCCGCAATGGCTAGAGCAAACCGCAGTTGTAAAGAGCAAGAAGACTTCGCGCGTCAAGAGCAGGCCGCAGCTAGAAGAGAAGAGGCCGCAGCGGTTGGAAGCAGGCCGCATCGAATAGAAGCAGGCTGGCGGTTTAGAAGCCGCAAGAAGCAAAGAGCAAGAAGTCGAGCGGGTAGAGAGGAGATAACCGCGGCTAGAAGAGAAGAGCCCACAACGGTTGAAAGCAGACCGCAACGGATAGAAGCAGGACGGCGGTTAGAAGCTGCAAGAAGCAAAGATCAAGAGGTTTGAACTGGTAAAGAAGGGAGGCCACGACAAAAGCAGACCGAGGGACCCCACAGGGAAGCTATAAAAATCCGGGGGATGGGCGAAGGGGTGGGATGAGAAGTGGAACCACGGAAGAGGGGCGGGT
The DNA here is from genome assembly GCA_039583875.1 of Platanthera guangdongensis. Classification (NCBI taxonomy): domain Eukaryota; kingdom Viridiplantae; phylum Streptophyta; class Magnoliopsida; order Asparagales; family Orchidaceae; genus Platanthera; species Platanthera guangdongensis. Next base: position 159,358,690 of record CM077165.1, on the reverse strand, counting down.
AAGGAAATGGAGACCGCTAGTAGAAGACGAATAGGGTCCCGCGAACAACGGCATGAGTCCGCCAGGAAGAAGTAGGGGATGCGGTTAAAAGTAAACAATCCGCCCAGAGGATTAGAGCTTTGATACCATGTAGAAGAATGTAGTAAATCTTGCATATACTTCTTGAATTACAATTTACAAGTGTGAGTACAAATATATAGGGAGAGAGAGTAAAAAAAAACCTTATTTGAAGATGTGAGACTATTACATGAGAAAGAAGAATATGCCTATAATGGGCCACTATATAGGTCTTTACAAGATTGTTTTCTAACAGTATCCATTCTCATATATAAGCATCTATACTTAGGTTAAGTGTGATGGAGGGCTGGAATCACATGTTCATCCCTCCTACCAAAAATAGAAGTACACCTAAAAATAAAAAAAGACATGAAAAAAAGTGTGGATCATATTTGCGGGCTCAAATCATCCAAATGACAGACCCGCGAACTCTCAGAAGAGAGATTCGAGCCTAAGCAAGACCCGATGTGCGCAACTAATCCCTGTCTCCTCACCAATGTGTGTGGCTGATGCCCTCTTGGTTTATCCGATCCAATCATTCGATCACCGATGATACCGTTTGTACTTTAATGCCGCACGACAACTTCGTCTGTATGCTCCCAGGCAGATGAAGCCACAACCCGCCTTCCTTGTTTGCCGCAAGGGGGCCATCATTGAAGGTGATTGTAGCAATATGATTGCTTATTGCTGACGGTGTGTGGCTGGCGGTCAGTGGTCGTGGGAGCCACGGGACAAGGAGGACCTCGAATTCATACGGGAATTCTCGCACGTGCATGTGAGGAGATCGGCCAACAGGGCCGCAGACTTCTGTTCTAGAGTTGCTGTGTTTTCTTTTTATATTTGGATGGACTCTGTGATGTGGCGAGTATCCTCCCATTTGTGCAGCTTTTTTTGTTCTTTTTCCTTTAATGCGAATGCACTGTTTCATCGCAGATGAAGCCACAGTATTTTTTTTTAAAGCAAAGATTTTGGATTCTGATTCCTTTCAATGTATCAATCAGGTGAATGCTTATTCTTGGTCTTTCTGACTTCAACTCCCCCCTTAACATTGCAGGATTTGAAAAAAGATCTCCATTTTTGGATGCTGGTCTCCTGCGTTTTCTTGGCTGGTTGAGGTCGGTCGCATGAGGGAGTGATTTGTTTTCTCTGTACTCTCATGATCAAGTTTAGACGCACGCCACTTATTCATGGTCGGGCGGATACAGCAGTAGCTTACAACTATACAAGATATCATTCTTCAAAAGTTTTGTTTTGTACCCGGATACCTTTCATGTTATTATATAGGGGCATTTACCGGGACTTCCCTCTCTAAGTTTGAAAAATTACAGACTGCACCCCTTTTATTATGAAAACATACAAAAACCTCCCCTCAATGTTACAAAACATAACATTTACCTCTCTCTCAAATATGCATTTCATAACATCCATGCACATTAATACCCCCTGGAATACTTCCAATTGTGGTATTTTGTGCATAGGAATGTTATGATATGTAAACTTCTTGAGAGGTAAATTAAATGTTTTATAACATGGAGGGCGAGGTTAAGGGTTACTTTCATAATGACAG